>JBBPFI010000015.1:35000-635000 GCA_037974965.1 Dacryopinax spathularia | reverse complement strand
GAGATCCGGAAACCGGAACAACGATGATAAAGGACCCCTGCTTCGGACCCTTTTTCCGGGCCGCACAGCCTCCGGAATTCCGGAATGACGGGCTCTAGAAGAGTGTTGTACCCGGAATTCCGGCGTAAAGGGTCTAGCCCTGTTTCCGACCCGGACAGGCCGGAAAGCCGGAGAAAGAGCCCCGTCCCGGAATTCCGGTCCCCATCCGGACCCTGAAAAGGCTTGGAAGGGCATTCACTACTGCGTCAATGAAAGGGCATTCGAGACAATTAGTATGAGACTCTGTTGTTCAGTTGCTTCTCACCTCAGCCGGTACAAAGCGGTTAGTTGACAGTATTTTCGGGTTAAGTGCCCCAGGACTGCCCTTTAATTCGGTTTCACTTGTTCTTCTACTTCCCCTCGTTGTTATGAGGCATTACATCTGGTCGCAAACGGGGATACCTCCCTACCATACATATTTTCCGGAACCGAGCGGTAAATTAACCGGTATTTCGGCCCGTGCGAAGGACTAATCTGGTGAATAAGATGTGATCTCTTAACGCATCGCTAAGTTCATTTGACAGGCATTAAATCTAAGTACAAAGTCGCAGAGTAACCTCAATCCTCGTGATCGATGATCATGCGGCTCATACCCTCAGCAAGCGCATCTGCGTCCACACCGGGAATCGTGGCGTTATAGGCCGCAGCATGGTAGCGGCGGGCATTCTAACTCTGCTTTAAGAGAAGTCTCCAGCCGGGTACAAAGTGCGTACCGTGTCAGTGCCCTCTTTGTCCATAGCCTTGTCCGAATCAATGCGGGCAGCAGCGATGGAACGCATAACTGTCAAGGCCCAAATTTCGTGCTGCAGCTCCGGACCGAGATCGAATTGACTGCGGTCGATCAATTCATGAAGGTACCTGAAGAGACTATGAATCGCCGCCGCTTGGAATACAGTTAGCTGTCTATGCATGATCAGGATCCTCAGGACTCACCAAACTCTGTCGGAGTATGACATTTGTTGCGGAAAAAGGACTTGACTTGTTTCGCAAGCGCCTTGAACTCGTCGACAAACTCGGGGCTGATGTGGCTGTCGCCGTCTGAGGCCGGCGCGCTCGCTGGGCAAGGCATGAGAATATATGCGAGACGAATTAGGAGGTCACGTACCTGGCATATTGTCACTGGCAGTAGGTGCGTCCATTGTTGTCCGTGTGGGTGGTCCTTTCGCGCGAGAAAGCGTTCCTGGTCGTGGCCGTGGAGAAGAGGGTGCGTGCAAGACGCCACCCCAAACTAGCACCTCTTAAATACCGGAAGCATTCCTCTCCAAACCAAAGACTCTACACGCACGGAAAGGTGGGAAGGTGGAAATCAGGCGGCGTCGAACTCCATCCACTCTGCGAACTAGAGCACCGCCGACCCGCAGTTGTAGAGAGGACATAGTTCGGTTAGATGATACCCGCCGGCATAGCAGAAAACGCCATACTTCCGGCCCGATAGGAACAGATTCCGAATCGGCCGTCCAAATGGTCGCCACCCTGTTTGTTCCGGTGTGGGACAGATCTGCTACCAGCGGTGGCACACCCCCGTGCATCTCAGCAACCCAAGGTCAACAGCTTACATTCACCAATACAACATGGGAGACCGGAAATATCAAGCAAGCCGCCCGTCAGTAGGCATTCCGGCCCGATTGGCAGAATCCGGTGCGGTGCAACACTACATCGACGATCTCTCAACCAGCGATTCGAATGCAGGGCCGTTATCAGAACCCCGGCAGAGGGCGGAAAGGGGCCGTCTAACGGAGGACGAGGTGTGCTCATCCTCCCACTACATCCTCACATGCTGAGACTGTGCTAGCGTCGGCGCGATGCCATAGCACGGTCCGTCGGCGTGCCCTTCGTTTCCGGTGCACTCACCCAATCATTCACTCGGCTTCTGCTGCATGCCCTCGTCGCCCTGGTCACCTTCGTCGGTGTTGCCGCGATCATTCCAGGAGCTTTCACCTACGATATCGTTCGCTACACCATACACTGGATGGGCAGAGGGGTTCGGGATAGCCGCTCACATGTTCGCATGGGGGATGCACCCTTTTTCTGCCTGGGTGTTGGTGTTAGTGTTACTCTAGCCATGCTTCCGATAATCGTAGGCCATCTGTTCCGCAAATAGAGTGGGTGGCCGGGCCGCTATTTTCTCAAACTCTTCTTCCTTGCTTGTCCTCGCTCGTTCATATTAGGCATCCCGTTTCAGTAACAGCATGTACCTACCTGTCTCACAGGTTCAGGAGATCCTCAGGCAATACTGCTCTGCAAAGAACTGTCTTTGGGGTAATAGTAGCACCTAATGATACGTGTAGCTTCCGGGCATACCTAACATCGCACATAGCACGGGTAAGGCCGGTATTCCGGGGTAAGGCCGGATATTAATGCCGGAATATCGGCCCGATTGTGCGGCCCCCTTTAGTCCTCGCTCACCTCCACCCAGAAATACATTGCTGATTGCCCCTTCATGTTGTGCACAAGCAAGGGGTAACGCCTTGCACAGTCAGCATGAAGGGCCTTGGCTGATGACACATTGTTTGAATGGTCTTGACGCATATGAATGTAACAAATAGGTACAGCTATCATCCTACCAGTCTGATCGAGGAAGAAGAGATGAAGAATTCACGTGCGAGAACCTGCCTCCTGGAAGGCTGCTCTCAAGCAGTTCAAGGATTCCGCAAGGCCCCGCAGTTCCTCGCAGATTGACGCCATAGCCGAGGCACGAGCAGCGCCGGGCCGCATACCGAGAACCTTGTCAACCTCACTCCCCTTCTTAGAGTAATGCACCAGCGTTTGCAGGCGCTTGTCGACGTCTTCTACCAGAGTTTGCGGGACCGTGAAGGGCAGCTTCCAATGGCGTTTCAGAGGGCGGGTCGGGAGGGAGTCATTGATGTGAGCCTCCGCCCCGCCTCCGTTGTTCGAGTCATCTAAGATGAAAGAGTTCTCATATGTATGCCCTTCCGTGGCCTCCCCTACATTCCCCGACTCCTTTCCTTTGTCGGGTCGATGTTTAGAGCGATTTTCAGAGCCCGAAGCAGAGGAGTCGGAAATGTGTTCTTCAGCATTAGGCGAAGAGGGCGGGGTGTCTGGCGAGAAACGTGCATCAGCTCCTTTGGCGCGGTACTATGACTATCCAAGAAGCATACCGAGCATTGTAGGATTGTGGCTGATGTCGTCACCTGGCGGATGAGCTGGCGCTGCCGCATCATCGGGCTGATCAGGTACGTCCTGAGGTTGTGCGGCCGCCCCTGACACCAACTCGACTGCATCTGTCATGGTGATGAGTTGGATTGAGAGCTCTGCAGGGATGTACTCACTCGGCCGATTTTCCACCGCCTCCTGCGTTCCTTCGTCAACGCCACTCATCGGAGGTATTTGGGAGGGAAGGATAGTAGTCACAGCCACTGGCTCCGAAGGCGGCAACGGCCCGCTGCTGGAGGCAACAAGAGCGGACGCTGCCCTTGACTCAGCCGAAGTTAAGGCCGAAGATATACGGGAGACTCACCATTGTCCCTCATACAGGGTGACTCTGCAACGGTAGCAGCAGGTTCGTTCAAATCTGCCGGATTTCCGGGCCGGGCGGCGATTTCTGAGAAGCCTGTCACCTTGGGAACCGCATCGGTATCCTCCTCATCCAAGGAATTGCGGGTCTGCGTATCGACAGAGGAAGAATGGCATTTAGCCTGGGAAAATGTTAGTAACCGCGATACATACCGGTGGTGATGGAAGAATAGGACAGGCTTACCCACATGTCTTGCGGCACAGTCGGGGGAGATTCTATAATGGTGGGTTCCACCTCAGCCATTCGGACGACGTCCTCGACATCCACAAGAAGACCCTGAATGACAGGATATCCACCAAGGGTGGTATCAATAAATCTATCCGGCCCAGTAGTGTCCACCCGAATGATACTCTCCCCCTCCACGCTGGTGATTGTTGGGTGAGAGGAGTTCGCCTGCCTGGAAGGAGGCGGATTAGAGCCCTTGTAGCGCAGCCGACGTGGGGCGGGTTGCCTTCGCTCTTGCATCTCGGGCTGTTTCGGGGGAGCGGCGCAGGATTGCTGCACCGGCCAACACTCCGGTGGTACCAGCTGTTGATAGCAAGGATCAAACCATTCTTTGACAACAGGCATGCAGCCTCCCTTCTTCTCCAAGATCTGAACGATACGTCGTACCATTTTTTCACCCAAAGAGGTAATCGCAAGGATCGGAGGACATCGATACCGATACCATATGCGAAGCATGTTGAGCTACACGGATCAGTGAAGGGTGTTATGAACAATGAATGGAGTCTCACAGCTCGCGTTACATCCGCATTGCTTATATCCTCATTCGATTCAAGCACTTGGAGGCCATCTTTTAGATATTGGACGGCCCGGGGAGCAAAAACACGGGCCGGAATACCGGGCGCAGCGTCCTCGGCGCGGCCCTTTTGCCTTTTCCCGTGAGTGGAAATGACTTGAGAGCCAGAAGCGGTCGCATGTAGGAGGGTAATTTCGTCCAGTCGACGAGTCAAGCGAGGAAACGTGTCTGTCCACTGTAGCTCAATGTCGGCGAACAGCGAGTACAGTAAGCGGATATCGTCGGTGACATCGGCTGGGTTCTTGGCCGCAAGTTTCTCCAGCTCACTCTGAACAGTCATGCTGAGACAATGCGCCTACTTCGGAAAGCTCACATACCAGGGTCGGAAGGAAGGTATTGAACCACAGCCTGAATTGTGCTACGTCGCCCTGCAGCAAATCCGGGGATGGCGTGAGATCAGGGAACCGCTGCAGTACATCTTGGAAGGGAGTAGTAAGGGTCCGGAGCCTTCCAAGATTGACACCAAGGGTCGTGTGCGAGCGGGAACGCGTGCTCTTCCCAACCCACGAAGGACGATTCCTCGCGGTATCCACTCCCATATGACTGAGGAGTCCGTACAGGGAACGAATCTCCCCCTTCCAGGTTTCCGGGATGTCCAGCGTGGCGTTTGTAACCCATTCAACGACTTCGTGCTCGAGGGCGGTTAGTATATGATGTCTATATTTGGGAGAAATGCAAACACATACGATGAGATTCTCGACCCTGTTAGCCCATGCGACTTGTTCCGGCCCACTTGCTTTGTCCGCCGGCCTGGCAAGAGCCATCTCCCGCAACCGCAACCATCCGATTCCTTCCACAGCGGCCATCACGAGGAGTTCCCGCTCGCCTTTCGGGACAGAAACGGGACGGGTGGCCCCCTCGGTTTCCGAGCGGAGCGCCGGGTCGGCTGAGATAATACCGGAGGCAGTTCCATCCGGGGCTACGAGATCAACAAGCTCCAGATTCAAGGCGAATGGAACCTGGGCCTGTCGTCGGGCAGTGCGGACGTACGTGAGCCAGTCAAGAAAGGCGCTCATGACAGGAGGCGAGAACCGAGCATTGAAATGTAGATAAATGATGGCGATTAGGCGCTGCATCCGTGTAAGAATATGCATAAATGACACGCAAACGAACTTACCCAAGATCGCATAGTCCGAACCAAGAACCGTTCTATCTCGCGAACGGGTGCACGTCGGTCCGGAAGCGCTTCCTTCCAATACTGTGCAAAGGCCTCCTCCAGTTTGCTGTCCATTTCGAGCAATGATAATATCAAGCCTGGGAGAAGAAGGGAGGGGTTCGTGGCAAGAAAGGGTGGAACGTGTGACGCGCTGGTTACCGGATAAAAAAAAAAGGATTGGAAGGAGCGATCTAGCAGGGTCCGCTCTGGACCCCGACCATCCGGAAGCCGGAATGAAATCATGTCTTAAAAGGTAGTACGGACCGGTTTACCGGGCCGCGCTTTCGGTGGTCATACTCATGTTGGTATATACTGACATATTGTCGATCTACTTCGGGAAGGTGTAACTAACGCCTTTATCTACTCCGGGTGCTGTTGTAGATACTCATGGACCTGCGTCATTGCGAGGTGTACATGGCCGAGCAGATTGGCCAAGTCTCGCCGGGCGCGGTCAGCAGAGAGGCCCGTGGCATCGTACCACCGTCCGCCCGGGCCGAGCGCGTCGAATGCCTCGTCAACCTCATTCTCACTCTTCTCCAAAGCATTCATGACGTCTGCATAGGTGACAGTGGACGAAAATTCCGGCAATGAAGTTATGGGTTCCGGTGACCGTTTACGCTTCATATCGTCTCGGGAAGGGCCTGGGAAACGGTCAGCAACAGAGCATCGACGAGTGAGCGCTACTGTACGCGAGGAGGATGGCCCGGGAGTGTTACCACGGGTGCTTGCGGAAGTTCCCCGGGGCGCCGGGGTAGTCGATTGCGCATCATCCTTTTCCTCCTTCGGCGCCGGGCTCGCTGCGCGGCCCAAAATCTTTTTCGGTGCTTTGGTAGCGAGCGGGAGCGTCGCATGATACGACGGACGGATCCACTTGTCCACCGGGCTGTCTATGTGCTCGTCATCAGGATAAAGCCAACCCAGCACCGTCTTCTCGAAGTGTCGGTCATACAACATCGCATTCTTCTTGCTTTCAGTCTCCTTCCCTCCCTTCTTTTTCTGCCTCTGCACGGTATTTTGCTTGCGTGCCAAACGATCCTCGGGCCGTTCCCATTGATTCACCGGAACTATCGAACATCAGCAAGTGGTTGGCAGGTAGAAACGGGGAACACTCACTGGCGCAGTAGTACTTATTATAGAAGAGACAGCCGCCTTTACTTCTATGGCATTTGTAACAAGCTGCGTTGGGATATCGAACACAAATCCGATGAATCCCAGCCTTGGTAGTTCCAGGCTCGTTGTGGCAGGCTTCGCATGCGTATTGACCGACAGCCAACTGAACCTGTCAACGTTGGAAGTACTTCGATCGAAAAAAAGACGTACAAGAACATCACGGGGCAGGTCGTGACCTACAACGCGGACATAGCCCAGGGTCTCCACATCTGCTATGGTAGGGCCGGACTCCTTACGGACATCGAAAATCGCCGCACCATACGGGCAGACGCAACGTGCCCGATCCACCCCGTCCAATAACCGCGTGGACTGTGTAGGCGCGCCTTCGAAGAGCTTGTCATCAAATTTGTACTGAATCACCTTCTTCGCCGTAGCCTTCTGCTTTCCTTTACGCGCAGAGGTCAGAGCTTCTCGCTTTGAAGCCGTAATAGACTTCTCCTGAGTAGATCCACCACGCTTTCCTTTGGGTTTGGCCACCTCTTGGGAATCACTGCTGTCATCCGACTCGCTTTCTTCATGGTATGACTCGGAGGAGTGGCCGGATTCGGACTCGTCTGCGTAGGGGGCCTCAGACTCGGAGTCTTCCGCACCCAATGAGACGATGATGTCATCTCGTGCCCTTCCTTTACCCTTGTCATGCGACCTCGTCGGGTAAGGGTGGGCCTTGCTGGACGCAGTAGGAGACACAAGAGGATACAGGAGTTCTTGAATGTGTTCGTCCGTGCTGAGTTCAATGCTCATTCTTTTCGAATTGATGATGAGCACGTCCTCCTCATCTTGGGAGGAATGTGACACATCAGACGGAGCACGCTTCGCGATTCTTCTGGAGGGCTTGTCGGTCCGAAGGTCGGAAGCTTCCGCTTCCTCAAAGACTGAATACGGGATGGTTGTCGTGAAGGGCGGCACACGGACACCGTATGTGTCTACCGCCCGTTTCAGGCTCTTCAAGATGGTCACGAGCCAGGCCGTGAATTTCATAGGGTACGGAAGCTCCAGATCGGCATATCGAGCAGTGATTGGCGACTGAGCAACGGTCAGCCAACTTTCGAGGACAGGGGCAGTGCTTACCAATACATCCAGTCGCGCTACCCACTCTTTCACCGCGACCTTGTCACGTTTGGGGCACTTCGGGATACTCGAAACCGTGCGAAGTGAATGCGGTATGAACAGTCCAAATTTCGTTGGTAGTCCATCGGCCCGATATTCCGGGCGCTTCGGCAGAGGCCAGTGCACAGTGGGCATAGCTTCTATGGCATCCCAATCTAGTCGAGCCCGGGTGCCATACCGGACCTGCAGGTAGGCATGGAATCGGGCTAGAACTAGAACGACGGCCGTGAAAGTGCGACAACTGAGCCGCGGATTTGCCGCAACGGTCGTGGCGATGATATTCTGGTCGAATTTAGCATCGCAGAACACCTGATGACCATTCGCTTACCACGGGCCTAGCTGTGTTCTCCATCCACACCTCATACTCAGTTCGACTTGTGTACGTTGCGTAATAACTGATCTCATCAAGCTCATTCAGGGCCACAGATAGCGCGGGTGTCGTGCTAGGAGGGGTCTCCCCCCAGGCATTTTGCAAATCCCAGGTTTCGCATTCAACTTGATCAACGGAACGCAAAAAGTCACGACCGAAGTATTGAAGCCAGTTCTTCGACGCGAAGACAGAGACGTAATTCGTCCGGAGACACCACAGTGCATATCGAATATTCTCGCGGAAGAATGGGCCGAAAGGTACCCTCGCGGCGCGCCAAGCCGAGACGATGGATCTCTAGCATGGCCTCAATACCCCTTCTAACAGAGGGCATCTGATAGAAGAACTCACCAGCATTTTAGCAAGGCGTTCAGCCACTTCGTAACCCTTGTCAGAAGTAGGCCGCATGCACTCGATGACCGCGAGCTGCATCCTGCAAAGAGAATCGCCCAGCAGCACTTGCTCAGCTGCTTTGATGCGGTTGATGCGCGGCTGGAGGTTAGGCGCTGTTGTATGGATGGTGTTGGAATGGGTGGGAACGTGCTCAAGCTGTATAAGTGATCGGCTAGCAACATCCGTGGAACGACCCGTCCCTTCCACAGACCTGCGGGATGGCGCCGGAGAATTGGCAGCGTGGGATAGCTTTCGGGTTGCTACAGCTTCGGTTTGGTCATGTGCGACCGGCGGCGCAGATCGGGATTCCGGGCCGGACGTGATGTGCGACCGGGCAGATGATGGACGAGTGGAATACCGGAGGTCCACATAGTCCAGACGCAACTCCCCTTTCCTTCGAGTACGCCGAGGGGCGTCTTGTTGAGGAGGGGCAGTTTGCCCAGGCGAGGAACTTTGTGGCGGTTGGGTGGCCGGTGGCGGGGCAGTTTGCCCAGGCGAGGAACTTTGTGGCGGTTGGGTGGCCGGTGGCGGGTCGAGCCTTGTCTCCGGAGCATCTTGAGCGGACAACCTAGGCTCTTCTTCCAGAGTCGGGCCGGAACTACCCCGGAAACGCGATATCATGGCCCTTGCTCGGAGTTTTGCTTCTTCATCGACGCCGGAGACGCCGTCCCACATGGACGGAGGCACGGCATAACCCCAGTCTGCGCACCGCAAGGTGAAAAAAGTGTACCAAGCGGCGTAACACTCGCGCAAGTTGTCATCCCAAAGGTTTTCCTCAGAAGCGACGAATGTAATCTCTCTCTGTACCGGCGTCAGCTCCTTTGCTCTCAGAATTTAGGGATACATTCCACTACCCAGGCGACAAGAGTTTCGGTTACCCAGTATTCGAAGTCGGCCAGACGCTGGGGATAATGTTTGAACGGCGTAAGGCTATCTGCAAACCGCTCTTGGGCGGGAAGCATCGATGGAATATCATAGTGCTCCGGCACGTCAGTGGACATTGGTGTTGCAGTGATGGTAACAGGTAGATGGGAGCTAGGGAAGAGTTACTCTGGAACGCAGCGAGGAACTTCTCCAGATGCGCGGGTGTATTTTGCACCCGCTCCATAACCGTTTCCGGGCCGAACTTCCATTATGGCCTCGGTCTCCGGCTCGACTGGCGACACCGGGTGGAAGATGTTCGGAAGCATGGTGTTATGCGCCACTAACTGCGATTCATAAGCCCCGCCCCTCCGCAGACCATGCCATGACTTCTTGTTCTATCTATCCTCGCTCATGTCGACCACTTCGTATCCCACAGTTGCGATGGCCGACGAGGTCGAAATTTGTCCTTCCCCAGAAAGTCTGCCGCACGAGCTAGTTCCGTCCACGGAGGAACTGCTTCCTTTCGCAAGGGCACATCTTCCTCAGCTGCTGTGCCCGTATCTCCCAGTCGACTGGGATCTGTCGGCCCGACCCCTACCTCCGAACATCGTCGAGGTGGAGACCATCGGGTTTATACGCGTACGGAACCACGGACTTCGTGAAGAGGATCTCTTGGTACGTTGAGGTGGAATGACTAGAAAGGCGATCTGATGTTTGCCCCAGCTCGCATCCGGCTCATACGGCTGCTACGTCTGCAATGGCACCCCACAGCGCAACAAATCAGGTTTGAAGCGGATTTGCGCGAGATATGTATCCCATCACTGCGCGAAGGCTGCCCAAGTAGGCGACCCGTCAACTTATTACAATGCGTTCTTCGTCTTCAGTAAGTGGGGGAACACCGAATAGTTCCAGGTGTCTGATTCCCTATCTTCAGTCCCGGTGCAGCACTGGGAGCTGCTAGGAGATCGCAAGCCCGGCCATTCAGCATGGGCGAGAACGACACAGGAGGACAAAGCAATTTACGGCCCGGAATTCGAGTCCGCTGTCCTCTCCTGGCTCTTTCCGCAAGCTCCGGGTATTCCCGCCGCTTCCGATGTTGCAAAGAAGTGGCCTCGTCCATCGATCAAAGACAGGTTTGCGGCCACTCGGCACAAAGGATATGATAAAGCGAAGGACCCTGCCCCTCCCCCTTCGCAATTCTCAATGAGCGTGCTGCAAACCCCGGCCGGCGGTAGTATGCACGCTATGCTACCAACGGCGGAGATCGACGCAAACGCTTGCGCAGGACCATCTACCACAGTGGGCTCGTCATCTGTCTCCAAGCGCACCATCGAACTGCCCGCGTCGCCAGTGAACATGGCCTTCTCAGTTACTACGGATGCGGTTGGCCACGACGTGGATGATGTTATTGAGGGGCTCAACTCCCTCATCACAAGGTTGTCACTCGGCGGTGATCTGTATGAGGGCGGTCCGGAGTGTGCTCCTGAGATCGTTACTGCAACAACTGTACTCGCCACGGCGACAGACGCAGCGTTGGAGGCAATAGCTGTGTACATCTCCGAAAGGCCCTCGCCATCTGTTTAGTTTCATCTCTGCTCTCCTTAACTGTATACATTCCCGGTCCCTGCAACGCTTCATCCTATGCACATAAAAGATTGAACGATTATTTTCCATACCTTGATTTGCCGAGGGCGGCCCGTTCAGCTGGTTTTGCCGGTATTCCGGCCCGCCATTCGGTGTCACCTTCGAGTGGCGTTTTTGCTGGCGTTCTCGTGCCAGGTTCCGGGCAAGGTCACCTCCTCCTGCACACCATGTCGGAACGATCTACGCCCTGCAGTAGTCAAGGCTTTGAGACGATGGAGTTAGCTCCGGCCACAGCTCCGCCACATATGTGGTCAGATCCCGGCAACCTCATGGCGGACTATCTCCTTCTGCGCTTGGAACGGCTGCTCCGAGAACTCGCCGGCACGGCTACTGTCGATCCGGTGAGAGCGCCGAGGTACATCGAGACTAACTTCGCTATCTGGGTGCGGAAGTGAGGTTTTTCTGTGTCTCACAGTCTAACCTTGGCCGCTCTGTAGATGATGGTCATTGCGGCGTTCCTTCAGAAAGGCTTGCCTTTTCCCCCATCCTTCAGAGCGCTGTTCTCAGACTGGCTTATCTACTTGAAAACGGCCCGCCAAGCAAGGATAAAGTTTGTGTTTAGCATCGGGCCGGACCTCGTGCAACGAGTCTGCCCTGGATCTGATGTGGAAGCGCTGGTGATCTCCATCCAGACAGAGTGGGAAAGAGGTCGAATTTCAGGACTCCCCACGATTGTAAACGCGGAACGGCGACGTGATATTGTGACTGGGTGCGTGGAAGGAACGACTTGGCTCCGCCTTCGGGAAATGGTTGCTCGCCGACCTCGCGTTGACATTGGCGAGATAGACGAGTGGGTCGTACGGGTGGATAGCTACTGGGTAAGCCTGCATATTCACTTGGAGCTGGTATCCTTATCCGCCATAGAAAGACATCCAGGCCGATTTCGACGAGGCACTTCTCCCCATGCCTGATCGATATCTGCTTGAGATCTCGGTCTTATACGATGTTTTCGAGCGGCTTGCCCGACGCGGGTCTCGCCGGGCCAGCGCACTATCACGTCCGAGCTGGCTGAGCAGGCCCACTACGGGTCGAGGCGGATTGGCGTCCACATTTCAATATTCTTTGCATGATCTTGCCGTCCAAATGGAAGGACAGTGGGGGACGATATTCCGGCGGCTTGCAAGCATCGGAGACTCACCAGACATTCTCGAAGCCTCCGTGAAGCAGTTTGAAGACTGGATGATCTTTTGTCAGGCACCCTTGGTGCGTGACGTGGGCGGACGCCGGCCTTATCCTCATCTTCTTTTAAGGAGTCTCTCATCGCGTTGGCGACGGACACGCCGTCGGCAATCACGGATTCTATGCGCTCGATCTACATTCTCTTCTCGGATATCGAGCTCCAATGGAGCGACAGATTTCCGCATAGCTATACCCGCCGATTGCCAGGACGCGCCATAGCTCTAGCTCCTCTTCTTCTTACGGCCAATACGCCAGCATTCGCTCCTTGGGATCGCAGCCGAGTTGAGGAGGGAACGGGGTGTAGCAGAGTTCCTCCTCGACTCTTTCCTCGGACGTATGTCCTTATTTTGGAAGAGGGTATACGTGCAGTAGAAAAAAAGGTCGACCCCGGCTCCGCCAGCATTTTGCGTACTGTGAGCGCTTTCTTTCCCCTGCTTTCCGGGTAACATTTACGGATTTTACCAGCTGAGCGCGATGCGGTCATGGTATCGCTATCGATGTCCTCGTCCTAAGGCTATCCTTTTGAGAGAAATTTACTTCATACGTTCCTTGGTTGCCATCCTTCGCGCACGCGCCGTGCGTTTCCCAGTCGGCCCCTCTTACCTTCGGCCCGAATTGCGGATTCTGGTTCCGCACATTCTATGGCCCCGAACGCCCGATGATCTTCCAGTGCACTCTTCATCAGGCTCAACCTCGGAGGATACAGGCCATGTGCACGGTGAACGCGGTGGCGAGACGAGATGCACGAGAATGTTGGAGCCCGGACATTCGGACGATATCCTTCTCGACAATTCACATGCCTTCCCGCCCATTCAAGAGGGCTTGCCCATTGACCCTATGGATTACGGCGTAGCGCACCTCCTTCGTTCCGGTCCAACCTCGGCGCCGGAATCGCTGCCGGAAGCAGACGGCTTTCCGGAATGCCGGCCCGCACTTGCCGGCCGTTCTCTTGACGGACCGACATCGAATCCTCCCGGGGTTTCAGCTTCTCAAACTGGCCACCAAACGACCTGCCTACGTCTTGAAGATCTGCGCCAGGCCCGTAATGTTGTGGTGGAAATCGTTCAGCTCCTGCAAACGAACGGTTCGACGGTCATCCGGCTGCAGCAAAGTGCGGTCATCGAGAGACAGCAAGCAAAGTTCGAGGTTTTGAAGTTGCTGTTACGTCTGCGAGGTGAGATGGAGAAATTATCGCTTGGGCTCCGGTGGGATGTAAGGTAAATGTGACAGCTATGTATTCCGGTGCCTCGAACAAAGCATACAAACGGTCCTGCAAATTACATGATGCGATAGAACCACACATGGCTGATTTGGAAGATTCCTCCCCGCTCATCCCCTACTCGTTACTTCATGCGCTCCCTTCAAGGGCTACACCCCACGAAGACAGAGTATGATGGTGCTGCCGCATATGTTATAAAGTTCGTCTTCATGGCGTGCCGTGGACTTCCCACCACTCGAATACCTCGTCAGGACACGGCTCACGGTCGTCAGGTTGAAAGACGCGTTCCGTGGAAGCTGTTACTTCTTCCGCCCCTTCCCACAAATGGTTAGGTCGGGTAGGCTTCCAGGGAGTGAGTTAAACTGACTGCATTCTGCTTCAATTACCAGAACGTCTCTGTCCAGCATGTAGCCTGCTGCGGCTTCTAATAGGTCGAAAACAACCAGTTCAATTCGGCACGTCTTCTGATCCGCTGTCATGCCAGTATCATCGAATTCTTCTGCCAGTGTGGTTTTGACCTTGCGGAGATAGCCGGGAAATAATTCCGGTCGGGACAGATGCACGAACAACGAGTGTCGCTGCATCCAGGCGTAGACCTCCCATGCCCCGTCGTGATCGCGCTCCAACAAGTTCAGTGCCTCCACTCGGAGGAGGCGCCTGAGAGGATTGTACTCCAAGAAGGCGACTTGCGGATCCATGTTGTGGTTGAGCCTTCAAGTTGTGAGATGCGACGAGAGCGGCAAAACTGTATATGACAGCCGTGTGGAAGGCGACGGGGACCAGCCCCTGAGCCCGGTTTCGGCAGTAAGAAGGCAGATGCACCATAGTCATGGGCACATTCCCTCCTCTAAGACTTCAAGCCACCCCCATCCCGTCTCTTCGCTTCCATGCCATTCAGCTGTGTTCCATTAAAGGGACGGATCTAACAGTCGCTTCTCTTCCCGTTGCCCGGCCCGGAATTCACAAATATCGGCCCGTCACAAAATAGTCGGTGGCGTTTTGTCTTCCGCGTGGGCCAAGGGTATCACGTCCTCCTCAGTGCCCGAAACCTCGTTCCTCCTTGTATCCATCGAACAGCGGCCGCCTCTGCATCCCCAGTGATCGATCATGTCACAACTATCTGAACCGTCCAGTAGCCCCGGTCTCGGTGCCCTGGGAAATACTCAAGAAACAGCTGTGTTGATGCAGGAGGACCAGCTCTCCTCGCCGGTCAATCATTCAGAAGCTGTGGCGAATCAGTACAGAGGATTGCTCCTGCACAACAGCCTCCCTCCAAACCCCGACAACCATCGAGATTACCTCGATGAATCCATGGGAACCTGGGTAATCGCTCATGCTCATTCGGAGATTTCAACTGATCCGGATCAGATGATGACGATTGCTGCCTTCATCCAGAAGGGCGTCAGATTTCCCCCGGATCTGACGGATAACTTCCTCTTCTGGTTGGAATACGTGAAAGCGATCAGATCTGCTGGGAATCGATTCATATTCTATATTACTCCCAGCCTGGCGACTGCTGTTTGCGACGACCCGAGGGTACGAGATGCCGTACGGTCCTTGCAGACTACCTGGGAGGCAAGCCGCTTGCCCGCGGCTCCGCCAATCGTTACTGCCGAAGATCGGCGCGATACTGTGACCGGATGTATCAGTGGCAGCTTGTGGCTCCGCTTGCGCGAAGTGGTGTCGCACCGGCCTCGCAACCCAATCGCGGCGCTTGATGAATGGGTGGACCGCGTTGAGACTTGTTGGGTATGTGTTTCAGGACAATTTGGCCCCTGAATTTACTCTTTCCAGAACTCAGTTCAGCGGGCGTTCGAGCAATCCCAGATTGAAATGCCCGATGTTTACAAGAATGAGTTTGCGGATCTTTTTGATCATCTTCAGAAACTGGCGTCCCGGGGATCCAACCGGGCCGCCAACTTTCCTCGGCCCGAATGGCTACAAGAATTCCGGCCCGAAACCCCCACTACCTTCCGCTATTCATTGGCCGACTGCGCTGTTCAGTTCACGGGGCAGTTGCGAAAGGCATTCGATAGGTTGTCCACCTTGGAGGAATCTCCAGATTTAATACAGGGAGATCTCCCAGCCTTCCAAAGATGGATTGAGGCGTGCATCGAGCCCTTGGTACGTACTCAATCACGGATTTGGCCGGCGTGCTGACTTTTCCTAGGACGCGATCCTCGAGCACGCCATCAAGAGGCCCACGGAAGTGACTGATGCTGTTCGAGCCTTGTACACGGTCTTCGCGGACATCGAGCTACAGTGGGCAGAGACGTTCAACAAGGTCTATACCCCTGTTCTGGAGCGTAATCCGGTCCGTCTGGCCCCCTTTCTTTTACCTGGAAACGTACCCGGATTCGTGCCCTGGGATCGTCGTGCTGCCACGGATTCTTCGGGATACTGCAAGATACCTAGCCGCCTCTTTGCGCCTAGGTACGCGAAAATTCTAAGGGAGGGGGTTATAGCGTTGCGGGCGGGGGAAAGCATTGTGGGGGGTACCATAGGCGCCGCGGTATGCATATATATTCTAGGCATCTCGATATTGTACTCACTTTTAGCAGTTCAGCGCGATGCGAACTTGGTATCGCTATCATTGCCCCTATACGAAGTCCCTCGAAGACGAGGAACTGCGCTTTATTGATGTGCTCAAGGCCGTCATTACAGAAAGGGAGTCAAACATGCCCGTCGGGCCGACATATCTACCTCCCCGTCTCAGGGCACTTATACCGGACACGTGGTGGCCGCCCGAGTTAGGATCACCGCCGCTTCCAACGCCTCGGAAGACACAGGGCGAGGTTTCCGATGACGCACTAGAATCTCAACAAGACGGAGATCTTTTCTTGGACACGCCATTTGCCCAACCGCCCATACATGAAGGGATGTCTATCAATCCGGTGGATTACAATCTTACTCGTAGACCTTCAGCTAGCGGGCTATCGGCTTTATGGTCCCACCTTCCTCCGGGCACACCACCATCGGCTCTCGGACTCTCGATCGACTCAAATCCGTCACGGCCAGGCTCGTCCTCAGTACATGGTGAGAACTCCAGCTTGCCACTGGAATGGGGATCAGCGCGCCCAATGAAGAGGGCTAGGAGGGAGGGAGTGCCGCTCGCTTTGCAGCTCCACGCGGCCAGTGCAAGACAGGTTCTGGACAACCTGCTTCAGGCTACAAGGTCGGATCAGGAGCTGCTTCTGTGCTTGAAAAGCCCTTCGCTTCCCGTTCGGAAGGCAGCGAAGGTGAAGATCTTGCGGCTGATCTTCGAATTACTTCGGGAGATGCAACGTATCAAAGCCACACTGGCGGGCAATATGCCAACTGTAACATCACCATTCTGATCCAAGTCACGCCTTCATTATGTTCATACTCTGGTAGAAGCTCAGTTGACCTGCCACGTTTAAACTAAACTAGCCAGTTACAGCGGGCCAATGCTCGTCCCTTCGCTATAACCGGCCCGCACTTGCATTGATCTTTCTCGCTTGGAGCTCACGGCGGCCTTCTGTAGAGCGCCCAGAACGTGATGCGGTAGAACGGTTAGCACCGTGGCACTGTGTACACCAAATTGATACCGTCAATGGCGGGAATGACAGCCGGATCGGAAGTGTGGTGCCTTGTACGAGCTATCCCTCTGCAGTCACATTCGGACAACGTGTAACTGCACGTTCAGGGTTTATACCTTTCATGGCCGCCCTGTCTTGCAGTGCAATGTGATGCCGTGGGGGAAATCCGAGAATCCGGCCCGGCAGATCTTCCCTCGCACATCTACCGTGATGACTTCCAATAGTCCCCGTCGGAATTCCCCTCCCCAACTAAGCAGCATTCCGGTAAGTCTCGGGAACAGGCATCGCATTTTGTTTTGCTCGTCTTCCGGCTCTTTGTTTTGCAGCAGTCACAGTCCGGTCATACTGGTTCAGTGTCGACTATTGCTGAGAACGGCACTGTGCGGTGCATGGTAGAATGCCTGTGGCCTTCCCCCTCCAATTGAGATGATCTCCTTTAGAGGACTACAATAGGGTATTGCTCTCTGTCCTACATTTCTCGCGAAAGCCAGTCCCCGTTGGACTTGCCGAAACACCGGAATACCGGTGCAAACCCCTTGATTCCGTTTCTGAGCAGTTGTATGCTGGGGAGTCCGAAGAAGGCCGGTGTGAGCACCGATGATGTTGCACGGCCGTCAACTTCGGTCTGATGATGATCTTGAATGCATCGCGCCGGAATGCCCACGGTGTTAAGCTTTTGTACGGCTCCGATACTCTTTCCCAGAAGGCCGGTGTGAACACCGATGATGTTGCAGCGCCATCAACTTCGGTCGGATGATGATCTGGAATGTGTTACACCGGAATACCGGTCCTGCAGAGCCTTCGTCCGGTTCCGACTGATGCTGTGCAACGAACATATGTTGAATGATCGGACATGGATGTGCAAAGCCTTTGCAATGGGAATGCGACTGAGGTCAGTGCTTCCTCATTATCTGGATCCCCTCTCTGGCGTACAGCCCGGTTGAGTCATCCCGAGATTCCGGGCACAGGTCTACTCTCCTTCCACTGCCAGCAGCAACCAAGCCCCTCCTTCCTCGGCGCAAGCATGCCCTTCCATCAAGTGGAGTCTGCTACGTGAATTAATTGGCGCACAGGTCTTGCGCACCGGGGAGGACTATAAGAAGGTCGCCTTTACTGGCGTTATCTCGACAGCACCACACCCAACCATCGATTCCATTCAGCGAATATGGCAAGCATACTCCTCTCACGCGGAGCCGCCCAAGTAATGGCAACCGGCGATTGGTATTCTTTCAACAACAACATGCAAATTCTGGCCGTGCAGATCAACGAAGGTTTCAACGGTACAGAAACCATAGTCGCCCTGAGCGACGGCGACTCCTACACCACCGCTATTTTGTCAGGCACGGCCCTGTCGGCGTTTGAGGACGG
The DNA here is from genome assembly GCA_037974965.1 of Dacryopinax spathularia. Classification (NCBI taxonomy): domain Eukaryota; kingdom Fungi; phylum Basidiomycota; class Dacrymycetes; order Dacrymycetales; family Dacrymycetaceae; genus Dacryopinax; species Dacryopinax spathularia. The sequence continues at coordinate 616,600 of JBBPFI010000015.1, read as the reverse complement.
CGTATTCACAGTCTATTCTATTGTACGGATTAGGAACTACGTCAAGATAGATTCGTACGTCTGAAGTGCCTGTTTCGATGCCCTATTAACCATGAACTGCAGCGGTACCGGCTTCGAGCGGAAGCGGATCATCTATCTCACAGCAGTTGATGTGTTGGTGGAAGAGGGCGTTCTTCTGGGTCAGCCCAGGCCGGCATACGGATTTTGACGCAAGCTGGTAGTACAGGTTGGGCCAGTTACATTGTAAGTTTCATAATCCGGTACATGTCCGTTCACCCTACTTGTGTACAAGACAGCGGAGATATACCGTAGTTCCGGCCCGCACTATGAGTAGTGTGACTTTATCCGATCGAGGTAGTAGGTTTTGAAGTCCTCGCCCACAGTGGAGTCCAAGCCGAAGCGATATATCCCTATCTCCTTGAGCCCTGCCACAATGATGGGCCAGACCTCCTCAAACTCTTGCTGGATCTTTAGCGTTCGATGTAAGGTTTGCAGGGCCAGCTTATACACATGATCCATTTCCGGGATCCAACCAGGGGGATATCGGACCGGAATATCGGCTGGCTGGCCGGTTTTCGTAACGCCTGCTATGGCTGTTGGGTTGTCGGAAAGCGCGGAATCGGGCGCTCTGGCTGTGCCTGCCCCCTCTGCGATTGGAACTGTAGGATGGGTCACGGTGCCTTGTATGATTTTCATCGGCCCCTTGGACGATCCTTCGGTGGATTGCGCGCGGGAAGCATTTGACGGCCCGGTTACTGTGGCAGACAAACCATCCGGAATGGTTGCCGCCAGTCGCTTGGGCGGGGGGCGGTTCGCATCGGCATCGTCAATCTCATTTTGTTGGCGCTTTCTAGCCACTCTCGGACGAGGAGACTTCGGGTCGGTGTCGTTGACTCGTGGCGTCTCCACTGCACTTTCTTGATCGCTGTAACCTTTGTACAACTTGATCTTCTTGCGCCGGCCTTTGGACAGGTGTGTCGGCACCTCGCCGTCGTCTTTGAACATGATGGCATTCTTCCCGAACATTGCGCGGATATCCTGCTCTGTGTAGATGATACCGTTCTTGTACTTCACGATGGGTGGATGTTTCTCGTGAGTCTCCACTGAGCTGATTTAGTCCAATCATTGGACGGTTGCATAATCACGTACCCGCGTTGAGCTTCCGTATAATCATATCACCAGACCACATCTGAACTGACAGGATCCACTTCTTGGGCTGGTTCCAGGAGTAATGTGGTACGGGATAACCCGGGGGGGGCAGCCAATCGTCCAACCCTACCAGAACACATTTCTTCCTAAATAAAGTGGCTGCGAGGTCGGGCCACCCAGATTCCTGGGCAAGAGCGGATTGAGCTGCAATTACGTCAGCTCATGCTGCTATCATCAGGTGCATAGATGCGCACTGGTGAAGGTACGAAGATCTTCGGTGATGAAGTTCTGTAACGTGTCTCGCGGTGTGTAGCTTAATGGCCGGTCTGGAAATTTCGAAGATCTCTGAAGAAGTTTGTATGTCTCTGCGGTCCCCTTGTCGGGTCCGTCTGAGGTACCCAAAATAAGTTTGTTGTTCCGACCTGAGACTAGCAGCCGTTCTGCGTGACGATTCCCGTCCCGGATCTCGCTGGACGTGCCGGTTACATACATTCGGAAGCCATTGTTCTCACGGGTGATCAGGTCGAGGACGTCGAGCTTCGGGACAGGAGCGAGGTTATCGGCGGGGATACCTTGACTTTCGGCGGAAGGAAGATGCGGCCTAGCCTCCTGTGGACCACGGCCTAGACCGACAGCCTCCGCGTGCCCACGTGTGGACGAGGACACGGGCTGTACCTTGACCGGCCCGGAAATCTTCGCTTGGAGCTTGTCATCTTGCTCCGGGACCCGTTTGTGCTGCGGGGGTTGCCTATTACTGTACACCCGACGCGGAGGCGGAGGTGATGCCCGGTCGACGGGGCGGACCCCTTCATCGTCGGTCGGCCCGGAATTCGACGGGGAGGAAGCAACCTCGTTATCAGGTTCAGGAATGCCAAGGACAGGAAGTCGGGTGGTGACGTCCGCATTGCCCTCCGCGTGGAGGACACTGGGCCTTTCCATTTCCCGCTCGGTTGGGCCAGATATAGGCGAAGAGGAGGGTAATGTGTGAGGAGGGCCAGCTTGCACACCATGAATCTTCGCTTCGAGCGCAGCAACCCGGGAGATTAGGTTCGATAGGATGTCTGGGTCGGACCCGTATCCGTGCTCGATCGCAGCAGGCGGTCCGTCCACATGCTGTTCTTGTGCTTCTGGCCCACCGTCGATCGGATGATAGTGCGCTGCGTTGCAAAATTGAGCGTCCATGTCACACGGGCAGCGAAGGCGCCCTCACAATCGAATTTGTTCAGCATATATATCTTCACACTGCCCGCCGCGTGATCAATTTCCATGATTTGTTTCGCTCCTTCTTTTGAAGCCGGCGCCTCAAGTTCGAAATACAAGTTCCCCAGGCCGAATGCTTCACGAACATGGTTGATACTGTCCCTCAGGACTTCGGACATCGCGTCTCGCTTTGCGTGCAGGATTCCATTGTCGTTCTCCACGAGAAGCATCACTATTCCAAGTATACGGTATTCCTCCCCACTGAGAAGCGTCCTGCGCTCTTCTTCCGGAGCGGATCCTATTCGCCTGTGAATTGTGGCAAGGGCGTCTCGGATGACATCAAGGAGAAATGGGGCTAGCAACATCAGTATTAGACGATAAGAAAGAGCGTATGCAGACCTTGCTGGTGCATATCAAGGTGCTCCGAAAGTATCGAACGCAGGGTTGCGCTGACCCACTCCCGTTGAGCAACGTGGGCCTCCGTCGTCGCCGTCTGCTGAAATGACGTCTGGCTTCTGGGATCCTGCGATAAAGAAGCCTGATAATATGGGGGTTGGATTGCTGAACCCATCATAGTCGATTCGTAGGGCGAGGTCGCCCGAGAGTATGAACCAAGCTGTGGAGGTTGAAACTGCGGGCCGAGAGACGGGATAGGCGGGCCGAGCGCGGTGGATATCTCCGATTGCCCGGAATTCCGCGGGGCCACCAACGAGTATGGCCCTGGGGGTAGCTGAAACGAGGGGTAAGGCAGTCCGCCGTGAAAGTTGGAAACGGCGGCGAGTTGTGGCATCGATGGAGAATATGTGCTCAGCAAGGGGGCAGATTCAGGCGGGAGAGAGTTGGGCCGGTATGATGGGGAAAAGGGCGTGGGTGACAGGTCTCGAATAGTCCCGCCGGACCGTAATCGCGCCGCAGGGGGGGCAACAGTGGTGAATACTCGGTTGTCTGCTTGGCATGTAGGTGGTATGATGGCCGTCACCGGAGGAGGGCTCCGATGGCTCTCCCTCTGCTCAGTCATGTGTTGTGCTTGTGTCGTGTGCGGACACATGTCAGACGCGGGTACTGCGGCGTCACCACCGATCGCTGAGACCGTGGAACGCTCCGATGTCAGTCGTTCTTGCACAACTAGTGAGCGAATGACATGGGAAAGGCGTCAGTTTGGCATAAGATGCTTCCTGGAGGGACGAACCGGACTCCAGATCTCCGTCAGGCAGGGACGGAGGCTTGGGGGTAGTCAGAATTTCGGTTTGGTTCGGCCCGCTGTCCTCCGACCTGTCTGGATGTCGCATCGTAGACTCCTCCTCGGCTAGCCCTACTGGATTGTGCGCAGCAGCGCGCCCCGAGGCGGCTGGCTGAGGACCGTAAACACAATGATCTGGCGCCCCTAACGGTGCAGATGTGCTGGCATTGTGCGCATCCGTAGCATCGCTTGGAATGGCGCCCTCCTCATCTTGATTGACGGCCCGCCGCGCGAATGAAATGCTCACCATGAGCGATCTTCGGCACTGGACTGGGTTAGAAATGATGGCTGGCGCTGAACGTTGGTCCGCCCCAAGGCAACGGGAAACAACGGAGGCTTTATGATCCGCCTGTCCAAAATGCTTCCGTGGCAATTTCGCAAATTGCCGACCGGCGGGCAGTTGGTCAGACACCCGCAGGATGTGCAAACTCTGTTTGGCACTGTTCCGGAGGCTGCTGATATATAACCGCAGAGCCTGTCCCAAAGAGAGCACGGTCGATAGCAATATCACGTTCGACGACAGAGATTCGGTTCATTCAAGCGGAATCTCGGCCCGAATCCAAAGGAACGGGCTCGCCTGGGCTTCTCACAACAAGGCGTGCTTCCCGAGCAGCACGTGAACGAAGGGTTTCTGGTCGCCGCCTTCCGATCTGCCTCCGAATGACATCGCCTTGGACGTCAGAATCTCACCACCATCCTCATGTTGTCTACCGGAGTTCCACGGTTCGTGCAGTCGTCCAGGTTTCAATCGCTGCCCTGACATGACATCTCGTCCCAGATTCATTCCCTCTGTTACGCTTTTTGCTACTTGGAACCAGATGAGAGAAGAATTTGATGAGCAGACATGGCGCATCGCACTAGAGGATCTCAGTGCCTTGACATTTATGCACATCCATCCTCCCATTGACACGGTGCATCTCGAGGTGCGGTCTTGGTACCTCAAGATGATAGAATTGGCCGGTCCTATTTTCACACATTGCTTTCTCATCAAGCAGCTTTCCAAGCACGGGTACTTTGTGAGGGTGCAAAGAACTACAAACATCATCTATCTGACAACATCCGCAGGCGAACGATGTCATTCATGCGTACCACAAACACGTGCAGACACTTCAGCCACGTCACGATTGACCCATCAATTTTGGTATTATATGCGTAAAGGGAGGAGCTCACGACCGGTACCAATGTATGCTGGAATGCGTTCCTCAAATGTTTGTTTTGCTTCTTGCGTAATGAACAATGCCAAGATAAGCCACAGCATAGCAACATTGGTGGGAATGCATGGAGAAGCTTATACTGCGAGAAGTGTTGAGTTGACGACAACTGATTACAGAGGCATAACTAAAACTTACTTACCCTGAGCTGGACCCCTGAGCGATTCCCGGGGTATTTGTCCGGATTTCCGGGCCGTTATTCCATTATCCGACAAGAAATATGCTGTAGATCGAGCCAGTGCTGCTTTACAAGGCTCCGCTGCGAGCTCCGTGCCATCAGGAAGACAGGGTATAATGATGGGTGGACAGGTCATCCCGGCCTCCTCTGCGAGAGCATGATCTTATTTGAGGTGAGAGAGTAGCTATCAACCATACCTGAGGTCCATGGTTCCACTCGCAGATCGCCCCGGTGAATGGCTTCCCACAGGGCCGCAGCTGCATCTTTCTTGAACTGGCTTAAACCCTTGTTGTGTCCGTCCTTGGGAGCACCTTCGGGTCTTGGGCACACGTGGGGAAAGCCTCGTACTTTACTGCCGGCCTTGTTCAACACGAAAGGAAGTTTCCACCATGGGCCGTCGGGGAGGTTCTGTTTACCTGTGCCCTGGTTGAGTGGGACTCGGGGCAGAAAGGGGAGACGCACTGAGCCAGGTCGAAAACAATGCCGGGAGTCGAGCACGCAGCACATCTGCACGCATTAGATGAGCGGCCACACGGCCGCCAGGTTGCGTGCCTTCCACTTCCGACAATTCAGGTTGTCGCACTCCAGTGCCTCTTTCAAAACCTTGCAAGTAAAACCTGCGCGCGGTGGCCTGAGCAGCCAGCGGTATGAGAATGGAACGTCGACTCACTTGATGTACGTCTGCATATCACTTTGCTGAGATTTCAAGTTGGGGTGTTTCGGGGATAGTACATGTCGGAGTGCAGCATGCATAAGTGAGGAACATACAAGGATTGTGCCTTGTCGAGGGCCATCATGCCGGCTAACCTTAAGCAGCTGGAAAGCCGGAAAGATTTCCCATCGCTCCAGGACCGGAATCATGTCTTCGAGATACGCGGCAGCTTTCTGAAAGATTTGATCCCGCTCGGCCAGATATTGATTGGGGTTCATTCGCTTTGTGCGCTGCAGCTGACTGTCGTTCCACCGAATCATCTCCTGAGCGATGCTAGCTGATGATGTATCGGTGCCGGAATTACAGAGAGATCTCCAGTAGTTAGACAAGGCTTTCTTAAAATCCGCCCGTGACATTTCCGGGGCTACCGCTGCTTGTGGTACCATGCGTTCCAAGATGTTCCATAGGTTCGGCGCCTTCTGTGCATTAGGGAATGCCCCAGGTAATTTCGGCACGGTGAGATAGGCCAAAAGAGCAGGCATCGGGCACATATAGGCTTCTGAGACCGTGTGAAGGGCTGCGGTCAGCTCGTCATCTGTGACCGCTGCTCGCCCGGCCTCCTCTCCGGCTGAATGTGCCCTTATGTCGGTCCGAGTTTCTGTTTCCGGGTCGGGGAAGGACTCGGCGAGGGCATTATTAAAGACTTGATGGATGTTGTGTGAGACGCTGATCTCCACAGGCAGATCGTGAGGTCTGTCGGAGCTTCTCATGCTTGAAGGTGGTGGGAAGAACAAGTTTCCAGCCCGGGACGGCTCTCCTGCTACAAACGGATCCGCAAGTGCTTGGTGTCTGCGGCCCGGAATTTCAAGATCTAGCGGAAAGCGAGAGTCAAGAGGAGATTTTCAGAGGGATATTACGCGGTACATACCGGGGGAGGCTAGAATGTCATGGGCATAGCGCGGGCCACGCGGTACAGTCTCCATGCTTGGGGGCACCAGTTGCATGCTTGGTACATCAATTGCTGAGGCCATCGTAGCCGGAAACAGGGTTGTGCGTCCTGTACGAAATGTCAGATCTGCTGGAAGACACATGCTCAACATGGTTTGTAGGCGCACGCTGATCCGTATCCGCTCTCAGGCCCGGCGAATTCCCGGCCCGCACCCCACTCTTGCCCTGGTCCTCTCCTTTGTTGTGCGCTCGGTACAGACTGGCCAGCCAGTGGTCCTGTGTCACCGGTGCCCGTGGCAGCTATGACCTAAGGCCGATGTGGAAGGCGGGGAGCAGGGATAAGTGAGAGCCTTTTCCGCATGAGTCCGAGCGAGGCTCTTTTGCGCGTAGAAGGTGGTTGATTGATTCCGGCACAGCCGCTGTCATACAATTCGCTGCGAAGTGACCGGCAGACGGAGAGAATTTAACCTTCCAGTAACTCTGCGGTACAGTTGACCTGATTTTCCGGGCCGTACATGCTATCTAACCTCTGTAAAACACTGTCATGTCTGAGCTGGGCTAGGCATGCTATGAGGGAAGATTGGCAACGAATAGGTTGAACACGTACCATTAGTGGTTGTCAGAGCTTGCCCTTGTATTTCCGCTAGTATGCCTCGGAAGTGCTTCAGATGCTGTTTTTCTTCCTGAAGCCGGCTGAGCTCTTCCCTGCAGCGGTCCCGCTCGAGCAGGACTGATATGCCCTTTCGTACTTGCTCATCCGTCATCCACCTTTCGGCCTGTAGCCCTGTTCCGGTTTTGAATACATCCACCCAGATCTCGGAATCAACATCAATGTCAATAGTCTCAGCCTCAATAAGTGAAGGAAATGGTTGTCCACAGTGCCAAGATGGTCTTGAAAGCCCTTTAAGTTGTGTGACGGCCAGATTGTAGAGTCGAATCGCCTCCCTACGAGGTCGACCGCGTCTTCGTATAGCTTTAACAATGGTTTGAGCGCGTTTTGTCCCTGAAGACAAGTTACAAGATGCTCAGATAGAGCCTGTCAGCAAGAAAGTACCCACCGAGCATCCCCTTCGATCGACCGCCTCCTCCGTGGCTAGAACGCATTTCGCGCAAAGGCGCAGACTCTACATGCAGGTCTGTAATAGCCTTCCGGACCGCTTCTAGGAGAATTTGTGCGACCACAAGTGCCCGAACAAACTGATGGTCAGTCTCCGGAAAATTTGTCATTATCTCGGCAGGGACTTGTACTCCGATCTGCCGCAGTTGGGATTCAGCTAGGCTGTCTTTAGTGCGGTGCTCTTGCTCAAGTTCGAGATATGCTTGAAATGCTGCCGAATATTCTGGGGAGTCGATAGACAGTGCCTCAAGATGTTGCCCCATTTCACGTAAACGGATCTGGAGGTTTTGTGCAGCAGCCTGCGTTTGAATCACCTGGCGCATGGTCTCATCAATACGACCGGATTTATCTATGAATGATTGGCCACGTAACCGCGGAGCTGGTGGATTTGACGCACACTTGGGGATAGGGGAAGCGCTTGCTCGCTGTTTCTCCCACTGCTCTCGCAAGCTGGCTTCTTCAAGCCCTGTTTCGAGTAGCCACTCAGATGCGAGATAAAGTCGTTCCTCTGCATCCTGGGTTCGAGTGGCAAGCCACTTGTCAAGGCTCTTGTTTAACGTGGCGATATACTGTTCCAATCTGCTTTCGAGCATGAAGTTCCGTTTATTGACCTGAGCAAAGGTTTAATGGCATTCAACTGAAAACTTTGGGACGGACCCACCGCCATAGTACGCCCAAGTCCAACACGATCAGACAAGTATGCCCACAACCGCTCACAGCCTTCCCCATTGGAAAGTCCAAAACCTACACATTTTCGAGGATGGAAAAAAGCCTGGCATGCCCATTGGTGTACTGATGCGTGAAAAAGGGACGTGGCAAAGACCATGCGGGAGCCCACATTGGGAAGATACCCATACTGGATAATGGACTCAATCGCATTTCTGACAAGGTCCCCGCTACTTACCTTGTCGAAGCCGTGGGAAAGCTGGCATGCTATGTCATATAATAGTCCGACCGTGGCCCTTTGGGGCAGTAACTTGAATAGCTGGTCAACCAACACAAGCGCGTACGCATGCTTCTCTCCACCAGATGGAATAGGTAAGAGAAACAGAGGTTTGTCGTGGCGACACACCAGGGCCATGAATCCAACCTGGGCCCATCGTTGGTCTGAATGGTCAAGTCGGGCGGCGTCGTGCGAATCCTTGCATGCCTGGGTAACGCTTGTGGGCATTCTGAGGGAATTGGTGCCACAAGTAGGTTTCTTGCGCCATTCTTGAACACGTCGTTCCATTTCTTCTCCTTTGTGAGGATCCAGAATATATGCGTTGTCAATCATGTACGGATCGACGGCAATATCCGACTTGAGTTTGTGCTGGAAGTTCCCGTCAATGCAAACAATGACGTCGGGTGCGCTAGAACGGTTGTGAAATACAAGGGAATAAAGAAGAAAGCCTCACTCACATATTAGGAGGCGATCCCCAGGTTTCGCGATGGAAACACAAGGGACAGCGCATCTGTAACCACGGGGGAGGCTGATCAGGACTCGAACTCGTCTGAGCGAATTCGTTGTGGCTGTCCTGTACTCCCGGAATTCCGGACACATGTGACCTTGTCGGTCCGGTCACAGTTAACCTCGGGCCGCACACATTGTCTGGATTCCAAATCCGGGCCGGAATTCCAGCAGCCAAGCCGGGATTTCTAGCAGAGTCGGGTCCCGGCCACTGCATCGTGCTTGCGATAATGCAATCTACTGCCCGAGTGATCCGTCGCTGCAGAATTTCAAACCAAAAAGCAGCGTGGGGGAGCTGTTCTACCAATGTTGACTGAATATGCTGGTTAGTCGAGTTGACAACTTCACCGAATGGACTCACATGATGTGACAACAGGAAGCCTAGGTTGGTAAAATAGGCTGCCAGTGTATTGGAGAAAGCGGACATTGGTGTCGCACTTCTGGAATGGAGACAAACATAGAACTCCAGCATCTCAATCGAAATAACGGTCCGGGGTTGAACAGGACTGAATGGAAACCAGCCCTGACGGACAAGTGCCGTCGCCAACTTATCACAAAAGGGGCAAAAGCCGATGTCCTGGCGCTGCAAACCTACAAATGGTGGCTTAGTTTATTGATCTGGGCAGTCTTGAAGAAAGCCACCTTGGAATGAAATAGTGAGAACGGAGTTGAAGGTAGCTGGACTTGGCGTTTCGCGGTTGCATGAGGCGGCATGATGCGGAACAATTGCTGCGGAAAGACGGGACGCACGTGATTGTCGATAAGAGAGATAGGCATCTTCCAGAGCGCTCATTTGAGATTGCCATTGCTCTGCGGCCCGGAATTGTTTTTCTCGGCGAGTAGGTCCGGCAGGAGTGCGTGTCTCCTTCGATACAATTGGGTCGGCTTCAGTTATATTATGTATGTACGAGTGGGATGGTGAGTCTTGTGCAGGCGCATTGTCTGGAACTTCATTATCTTCAAATGGCGGGTCTTGGTCTTCCTGGATCGGGACACCGCACGCAAAGTCTTGCCTTCCTGTCATCAAGATATGTTCTGAAAGACAGAACGATGCTGCTTGAGGGGGTGCTACTGGTGACGGACGACGAGGACGTGGATTCGAACCTCTCAGCTCTCCTCGATGCACACGGCTGGAGCGTACACTAGAGCAGCTGTACTGAGGCCGATAGATAATACCATTGTCGTCAAGGGCATGCAGGTCCGGATTGACCCGGCGGTGTGCAGGACGGAAAGCAGGTTCGTCGTCCTTAAGGGCTGGCTCAAAGTGTCGCTTTTTGCCCATCGGAGAGAACGATGATAGAACCAAAAAAATGGAGTTCAGTGGAAGGTACCGGGAGACTCAATGATACGGAGTCAAGAACGATAGAGGTGGACCGTGGGCAGTGCGTGATCGTGTGGCACCCAACATCAAAATGCTCAAAATGGCAATTTCACATTGCATTTTCCGGGGTATGCTTCCGTATCGATACAGGCCGGGAATTTGATGGTGCAGGGTCCCGCACAGGAAGGGACCTCTGAGGCGTCCACAGACAGCGGGCAGATGTCACCTATTAGGTTCCGCTGTGGTAGTCCATGTGGTGCTCCCCGCGTCTGACCTTGTCCTTGCACACCACCTACTCACAATCCGTCTGCTGGTTGTTTGTCTTGGTTGATCAGGTTGATCAACATGGCTGTATACGGAGGAGATGAGGTCAACGCCATCGTACTCGATATGGGCACCTACTCGACCCGGGTGGGCTATGCTGGAGAGGACCTACCGAAGGTCAACATGCCCGCCACTTATGGGTCGGTCTTAGACCCAGCGACTGGGAACTACAAGCACTATGTGGGAGATGAGGGGGTCAATGTATATCGACCGAAGATGCGGTTGAGTAATCCCATGCGTGAAGGAATGAGTGCGTCTCGTTTCTGGTGATAAATTATCAACCCTAGACTCATCTGCCCACAGTTTATGAATGGAACGCCGTCGAGGATGTGCTCAACTATGCTTTCCACAACCGAATGCGCTGTAACACCGCCGACCACCCCATCCTATTCACCGAACCGCCGTGGAACAATAAGTGGAACCGGGAGAAGATGGCTGAGATCCTGTTCGAGAAGTATCAAGCACCCGCAACCTTCGTTGTCAATAACGCAGTGTGTGCCGCCTTCGCCGCAGGGAAGGGGACTGCGCTAGTAGTAGACGTGGGGCAGGATATCTCGTCTGTAACGCCTGTGGTGGATGGGTACGCTCTCACTAAAAGTACGTCAACCTGGCCAAGTGCAACCATCCCGGTCTCTGACTCATAAGCGTTCAGGTATACAACGACAACCAATCGGGATGTCCCTCCTTACCAACACCGCATATATGACCCTCACAACCCCCACACCTGAACGACCAGACGCGATCGAGCTGCACTCACACCAACTCATCGCATCCAAGAAACCTATGGGTTACAATGCGAAGCCAATTTACACCCTGCGGCAAGATAGGCTGGCAAATGCCGATCCATCATGGAGGAACCAGATGGCTAGACGAGTAGTGGAGGATTGGCTCGAGGTCTGCGGAGGGGCCTTAGAGACGACTTTCACTGTTGAGTACGTGTCACCAGCTAAGTCAATCCATTCGATTGCTGACAGGCCTTCAGGGAAGCGGACAAAAAAGGAACCAAGTTCTACGAATTCCCGACTGGATATCAAGCCATCTTCAAAGGCAGCGAGCGGTTACAGCCTGCAGAGATCTTCTTCAATACCGCCGCACTGAACCGCATTCGGGTAAGCTTACCTTACTTCCGACCGCAAATCTGTTGCTAACGGCGACTAGGCATATGGACCTCCACCAGTGGCCGAAAATCACCCGTCGCAAGGCCGCATGATCCCCCTCTCCGAAGCAGTCCCCTTGCAGCACCTAATCGCTCACTCGCTCGAGATGCAAGACATCGACGTCCGGAGCAACCTCATGCAGAATATGGTCCTCACCGGTGGAGGAGGCAGGATACCAGGATTCCAAGAGAGGCTACTGTTCGAGATAACCAACCTGACGCGAAACGTACGTGGCTCCCATTGCGCTTACAGCTGCGTATGCTAACGTGTGCCCTCACAGAAAAACTACAAATTCCATATTCCCACCACTAATTTCGAGCGACACTTTGGTTCCTGGCTGGGAGGAAGCATACTTGCTTCGCTTGGGACGTTCCACCAGCTCTGGGTCAGCAGGGAAGAATGGAGCGTAAGTCATCTTTCTCTTCCCAAATTAAGTCAAGGATGCTGATGGTGATGTGCAGGAATTTGGGCCGGATATCCTTGCTCAGAGATGTAAATAGTGGTAGTACGGTGCATGTTGTAGAGTATGTAATTAGAGATGTCCATATAAATGTGGCTTTCTCGCATACATTGCATGATTGCACCTCCATGGCAAGTTGTCACTGGAGCAAACAAGCGCCCGTCCCTGTGAAAGCGCGGGATCATCAAGGGACCCTTGCCTCTCCAACCTCCCGACCACCACCATCATGAGATAGCACAAAGCCATGACGGCTCTCGAACTGACCGAAGTCGCCATCTCAGCGAACAGAGATCATCAGCAAGACATCCTCGACTTCGCATCAGAATGCCAAACGAGGATCAAAGCTGTCGACTCTCTTCTCGTAAGTTCCGCTCTTATCACAACCGCGAACGGATCGCTGATTGACCCGTGACCGAACAGAAAGAAGTGGAGAAGCTAGAAGCGCAGAAGAAGAAATGGAAGGAAGAGGATGGGGATCTTGATTCTCTCGATTCGGATGAGGATCCGGCCGAGAAGGGCGAGGAGATCGTCTACGTCAAAGGCGCTTGGTTAGCCTCGGGACCTACCAGATGGGTGGATCTGCGAGCCGATGTACGTCTGCTTTCAAGCATGACCTCATGCGCACTGACTGGCGTTAGGACTCTCCGTTCAGAGCCGCATTTGATAAGGCGGAGGAGCACAGGATTATGACTACTCCGCGGCCATGGACAAGCAAAGAGAGCGCTGCCCTGCGCGTATCTCTGCAGACGGAACTCCGGCGCTCGGTGGTGATCGACGCGAAAGCTCGCGGGGTGAGCGTCATCGCCGCGCTCGGGAACTTCGACCCGGAGGCAGCCATCCAGGATGTTCAGGACGACCAGGTCCAGTGGGACAACGTCGCCAAGATCCTGCAGAACGAGAGCGCGGCCAAGCCACCCCGCACTGGAGCTGAGTGCAGGTTGCAGTGGATGACGATCGATAGTCCTGCGATTGATCGCGAGGAATGGGATGAGGATGAGCAGATGTCACTTATTGAGGATGTGAGGCGGAAGCTGCATGAGCGTGAAAAGGAGGAAGATAGGCAACCGGGGCTGGATTGGGATGAGATCGTGCAGGAGCACAATGAGAAGTTCGAGGTGAGCCCACCTATCAAGTGCGTCTGCGTGCTGTCTGACATAATATCAGACTCGGAGGACAATAATGCAATGTCTACGCGTTTATCGCGCAAGCTTGACTGAGAGACCACCACAGCACTGGACCGAAGAGGAAGATAAGCGGCTGCAAGTAGCTGTCACTCGTTTTGGCAATAGCTGGGTACAAGGTAGGATGGTTCATTCTCGAAGTCTCCGCTAGGCTGACCAGACATTGACACTCCGTCAGTGGCGAAGTATGTCGGTCATGGTCGCACATCTCGCCAAGCACGCGTAAGGTGGCAAACCCTTCATCCCGTCTCCGACGACGAGGGAAAGTGATACAATAAATTGCTCGTGGCAACAAGGGGGTATCAGCTTCTAGGCTACAAATGGGGAAAACTCCAAGAAATGGAAAGGGACGTTAAGTCGAGGCATTAGGATGTGTACGCAGGTGGCTGGGACGTGGTGGTGTTGCTCGCATGTCAAGCCTGTTCATCTCCTTCTCGATCAGTTCCTGACCGGAGCCTTGCCTCCGATGCGTTTGGGTGACCGCGTCGTCCGCGCTGCGGATCTTGTACTTCTCGAAGTAATAGATGAGCAGGTTCTTCTTTCCGTTGTCTAAGCCGTCCAGCAGCATGAAGAGGTGAATCTCGTCCTGCAGCACCAATTGTGCCGCAACTACAGCCAGGCTTGCTGCTTCGCGCACTTCGGACGATTTATCCGTTAAGGCCTGATGAAGAGTCAGAGAGATGCCCGCTTGTGGGGAAGCAGCAGCCTACCCCAAGTAAGAGCGCTTTCAGCCGTGGTAACTCATCTTCCAAGATTTCGGCTGGCAGGCGCATGATGAACTTGCCCAGTCCCACTAGTCCAAATGCGTATGTGGCGGATCTCACCGCCTCCGTCGCTGAAGGTGGAATTGGTTGCTGCACAAATGTACGCAAGCAAGCGTTCAACTGTGTTACTCCAAAGACGGGATCGAACTTTGTGGTAATGCCGTCTCGGATGGCATTTGTGGCTTGCAAGACATTCGGTAGATTGCACCAGCGCACGTTGAGAAGTGCAGTAAACATTTCCATTTGCCGACCATCCAGCAGGGGCCTTTGATTCTCGAGCATTTCCCATAAGAGAACGAGGCCAAACTCGAGTACATCGCCATTCTGAGAACACCATCAGGGTTTGCAGGGTAATACAAACAGTTGGTTCTCTCACCCTTTCTGGAACCAAGAACTTCATCAACGCATCAAACAAGCCATCGAACGCCTTGCCACCGTTCCAGATATCGGGCAGTGACATCGACTGGGATCCATTGGGAGAGAGCTGCGAACTGGTAGGCGAGAAGCTATTGCAAGGATTGCTCGCGCAGATTCGAGCCACGTCCTGCAAAGTGGCAGCAGTCGCGGTTCCTGCGGCAAGGGACGTGGTTGCCAGATCCAGCTTGTCGGCTTGCTCTTCGGCGTCCATCCGGAACCTTGACCCGTTCAATGCTAGCAGGGGCGTTAACAAGGACAAGGAGACCCCGGGGGGAAGCAGCTTACGGGCAATCTTTCTTCGCCACAAACCAGTTTCATGCCTCTTGTCAGACAGTGCACGAAGCATGCCCGGTGTTGGTTGTGGCTGCGCAGGACTATTCCTGAAGGACTCCGCGGCTTGACGGATAGCAGAGGCCTGACGGTTCGGCATTGGGGTGCGCGGTAAACCAGCATTCTCCTTGCCAGGGGCGTCTCTGACCGTGCTGATGGATGACGCAAGCGAGGCAGTTGGAGCACGGACATATGGCGTTCGGTCTTCCGGTTCGACCAGCTCCAGCAGCATGTTTGCAGCAGACTCCGCCTGTTCCGCCTGAGCGCGCAGTGCATCCTCAATGACAGATTGAGGTACTGGCTCATGACTCCGTGGTGTATTGGCAGTGGGAGGTGGCGAGAACAGGGAACTCGAGGCGGTGGAGGAAAGGGACGATCGGGTATTGTGTGATTTCCGTGATGGAGAAATCGGGATCTTGGAAGGAGCCGTCTTTGATCGCGTTGTCGGCGGTGGCGTTTTGCTGGTCTGCTTCGGTGACATCTGAAAAGGGTGGAACGTCTCATCCTCCTCTCCTTCGCTGGGCAAGGGCATGTTCTGTGCTAAGAGGAGAGTTTCGTCGTTGTCATCAGACATCTGCAGACTAGCGACTGTGAGATCTTCGGGACCATCATCCGGGAAGACGGGTGGTGAAGCGAGTCTGGACGTCCCAGTCCTGGGTGTTCTACCAGCAGCCGGCGTCGAAGTCGCATGATTTAGCGGGGATCGTTGGACCGGTGATCGCACCCTACCACCCGAGGTAGCCTGTTCAGAGGAGGCGCGAGAGTGGACCGAGACCGATCGAGGCTTTGTGGGAGTAGGGGTATCTGGAACCGAGGGACTGCGGTTGTGTACAGGGACCGGAATATGGGTAGGTCTGGTGGGGGTTGTAGCGGTCATCGGGGGAGAGCGGGCGCGTCGAGGTGAGGAAGGGGGGGACGCAAGAGAAACCGAAGATGGTTCTGGTGGCACACTGGGCGTCGAAGCAGCGGGTGCTCGGTTGAGCGAGCTGTGCTGGACACTTGCTGGACTCGTAACGGCCCGCGGCAGGGAAGGGGTCGAACCAGGTGCAACGCCCAATTTAGCAGTATCAGCTTTCTTGAGCTGCTCCCGATGCATCTGTATCATCTCGCGCACGCTTGGTCGCTTCGGCGCAGTAGCAGGTGTTGCCGGGGCGGTCTTCGTACCAGCCGAGATGGTTGCAGGTACTGGTGGGATCGGCACAGCAGCTGAGGGGACAGGCGCAGCAGCGGCTGCATGCACATGAACAGGCATCGGCGACGCGACCTTCGTGTTCGCCCGCTCTAGGCCTCTCCGAGCATTGGCGTCGAGACCATCCATGATGGCGCGTGCTCTGTCAGGCCATAGCGATTCGAAAGCCCAGAACAGTTTCCGTCCCTCTTCCCTCGCCACGGGATTCGGATCAGCCAAGCCGCGACGGACGGTCTTCTCGAGTCCATCCAGCCCGCCGGTGTAGTGCTCAACTGGTGATCGGCCATGCACGAGAAGCCACGTACGGAGATGCATTGCAGCGTATTGCCGAGTCTGCACGTTCTTCTCCGCCATGGATTCGAACAGGTTTGGCAGGATCAAGCGGGAGTGAGCGGACGTGTTCTCAATCACGGTGGTTAGGGTCGCTTGTGACTGCTGAGCCGCGATCTTCTTCGTTAAACTGGACATCCTCAGGAGTGGGAGGAAGACGGTATCAACAAAAGGGTCGAAGTGCTGGCGCAGAGTTGCGGCGAGTGTGGCGTAGAGCGAGCAAGTAACGGACGCAAGGGTCGTTCTCAATGATGCCAACTGGAAGAAATCAGCAGCAAACCAAGTAAAGCATCAGCATGCATACCGCTTTCAAGCTAGCCTCCATGAATCCACGGCCCAGCCCAGCTAAGAATGCGTCTGGTAGCCGTCTCCACACATCACCCTTGAGCATCCCCCTCACCCGCATTATCGCCGCTTCGCGCTGCATCCAGTTCTGTTCCGACTCTTTTCCTTGGAAAGCAGGTAGCATCGCATTGAACTCGTTCTCCAGGTCGCGTGCAGATGCGACATGCACAGCAGTCACGTCCGCATCACTCGGCAAGTCGCCTACTCTGCTGGCTGGTCTTGACGTACTAGCGGCAGCAGAAGCAGCCAAAGCGCCGTGGCTATGACTTCTCTTCAGCGAGCGCACACCAGTTTCGCTCGTTTGAGAGGAGGCCAAGCCTTCGTCGACGTCGGGGATTGGGACCATGTACTCTTGAGTAACCGGTTCCACACCGCATACACGTTCCCAGAGCGGATCCCAGATCTGCTTGCGAACCTGCTTCTTCCCCGCTTCCTTCTTCAGCTCTGTTCTTGCCGTGTCCGAAACACCCGATCCGGGCCCGAAAAGGAGAACGATCGATTGTTGAGCGCAAGCACGCACGGCTCCGTCCGAATCTTGTAGGGCGTCGATGAGCGGGCTGAGGTACGGTCGTAGAGGGAAGTTGCTGTGCGCTTTCCGGACGGAGACGAGCAGGATCAGACACTGCTCCCTGGTCCGAGCGACCTTGCTCCCAAAACCGCCCTCCTTGAGGAATCTCTCAAACAGGGCGCCCACGCTCTCCGGCTCGCCTCTTGACCCGACGCCTTTTCCCTTCATGCCCCCAATCCCGAATGCCAGGCATCTTGCGCAGAGCTCCTCGACCACTTCTCTTGCACCTTCTCGCGTGCGCTCCTTGTTGTCGCCCATCCGCTCGAGTAACCCACCTCCACCGGGAGCCATAAATGCCAGCAGGGCATGTCGGACAGAATGCTCCGTATGCAGGAGGCGAATAAGCGGCGGTAAAGCAAACAAGACAGAGAGGGACAAGTGCGGATTTGCAGAGCGCAGGAAAGGCTTGAACGTCGCTATAATCGTATCTGCATCTGGTATCTAGTCCAAGTCAGCCTTAATCCCCGACGAGTGGGTAGCATGCGCACCTCTGAGGCCGCCTCAAATTCCAGCTGCAGCTTGGCGATCGCGTCCGACTTGACGTCCGTATCTGCTCACTCCTAAGCACAACGCACTCCACATCAGACAAGACATACGCACCTGGATGCTTGCACTTCTCCAACAGAGTCTGTATCCGTTCGGAATTGGGGGCCATCCCGGGCAGTTATGTTGCAGGATATATGCGCAGGAAGGGCAGCCTTTTCAATCGAAAGGAATGGCCGTCTTACTGGCCGTCTGTCAGGGATGGCTCGACGCGTGCGGGTACCGCGCGTTCTTCGGAAGCAGCTGAGGACTTATGACGACGCGTCTCTTCTTTCTTTCCACTTCGACCAACCAACTGTGCGTTGAAAAGTCGTGGTATGACTTCAGCAGCACCGGACAACGCGCTCTCATATTCTGGACCAAAAGGTTTTGCGGCAGAACAGCCCTGTTAATGGTCCACCCCCAGGCCGAGCGGAGGTCACGTGCATGCACGTGGACTGCCCGTCCCACTCCAGTCCAGGCAAGCCGGGGCGGCTGCCTGGCTCTGTCCTTTCACAGCAACGAATTCCTTTTTAGTCGACTCGTTGACAGGATCTGGCAGCAAATTTAACGTCTCTGGCCGTTACCATATCTCAGACAGAGGCATTAGTGTCATGCATGGCCACGATAACACGACCGCGCAAGGATTCTGGAGGGCTGCCGCTTCTGCTGCCGCTGGATTCTGAAATGCTGATCCAATGGCGAAGGGGGCTCAACAAGTCGGGTTCTTGGGCGACGCATATATGCAGCACAGATATGGCCTATGCTGAACATACTGAAATCAACCTCACTCACTCCACTCCGCCGCCCTGGACTCCCCGTTGCGAGCTTTGAGCTACTACGGTGAACGGTATAGCCCACGACAACTTGCCCGACCGGTTCGTCGCTTTGATCTCTAGGACCCTTCAATTACTTCGGTCGCTTCCGGTGCCGTGCACGGAGGGCTCAGACTCTGGAGTGGAGCTCATTCCCATAACCTACGAAAGCCCCACCCCGTCCATGGATCATCTTCTGAAGCTGAGCGAAGCCCTTCGCTATATTCTAGAAGCAATAATGAGGGAGAGGAGTATAGGAGGTGTATTACTGGTGCGGTTGGGAGATTGTGCTAAGCTCGTAATGGCGGATTTGTGGCCCGCAACGAC
The DNA here is from genome assembly GCA_037974965.1 of Dacryopinax spathularia. NCBI lineage: Eukaryota > Fungi > Basidiomycota > Dacrymycetes > Dacrymycetales > Dacrymycetaceae > Dacryopinax > Dacryopinax spathularia. The sequence continues at coordinate 597,405 of JBBPFI010000015.1, read as the reverse complement.
GCAGGGAACGAGGGCGCCAGTGAACTTCGAACAAGTTATTTCGGAAAAGTTACCAATAGTCATCTCGCATGATAATAAACATCGTAGCGAACTGTTTCTTGTTTATTCCTGGTCTGCGCTTTTTTCCTTAGATCAACCGGAACAACCCAAAAGTCGCCATATGGAACGCCGAACCCCACCACGCGGTATTCCCGGAAGCAGCGAACCCTAGAAACAAAACCGAGAAACTACAGCGTGCTGGCCTCGTTTGCTATCACACCTGCCTACTTCAGGATCTGGTTTCTTACTCTCGGCTTACCTACCCGCCGTTCATCTTTCATCTTCCAGCATAGCCGCCAGCGCACTCAGCCGCTGAAGGCGGATCGGAAGGCTTTACAACATCCTCAAGGAACTGGGCAGGACACACGTGGTGGATAGGAGACAGCGCTATCAGCCCACCCACCTCGACACCGTCCGCATCGGCTTCCTCTTGCGTCCAGTGCCCGACGCCTCTTCCACACGTCCTACCATCCAGCGAGTACCGCAGGAGGCCGCACCGCCAAGGCCGAATAGAGCGAGCGAGTGAAGTGATCATCCAGCCGACGTCATCCAACTCTATAAACATTGCCTTTCAACCGCAACCAGCACACCATCACACCGACAGACGACAGCGCATAACCCAACGTGACACTTTCACTGCTAGCAAGCAAGCGAACAAGCAACTTTGGTTTCTCCCCGATCGACAGCGAGCGAAGTCTGAAGGGTACATTAACAACCTGTCCACCCCAAATCACACATTTCCTCTCCTTTCCCTCCTTTCATTCTGCCCGCCCTCAAGTACGCAGCGGCAAGCAGCGACACCATGTCACCCGCCCCTACCCTCCCACCCTCCCCACTTTACCTCTGCATAGACGGCGGCGGCACCAAGACCTCCTGCTGTATCGCCTCCTCCTCGGGCATCCTCGCGCGCGGATTCGCAGGCACGTCCAACATCGCCGAAGTCGGTTTGCAGAACAGCGTGAGCGCCTTGAAACTTGCAACGGAACGGGCGATCGCCGAGCTTCCGAAGGAGTATTTGCAGCCGAGGGAGTGGGACGAGTTGGTGTTGGTTAACGAGGCTGGGGAGGGACATATAAGTCGGCAGGGGACTCTGAGGAGGAAGGGCACTCTGCGTGCCAAAGGCCGGGGGAAAGGGAAGACAAGCAGCGTGGATACGAGCGGAGCAAGTACGCCGACCGAGAACGGGCACGGGAATGTCGAAGGAGAGGGAGATGCGAGCTCTAGCGAAGCCGATTCGCCGGTGCTGTTGACGGTCAGTACAGCGGGCGTGACGGCCCTCAGCACTCCTCCCCGTACACCTTCCCCGCCCAAGACCCCCGATCCGGCCGATACGCTCCAGCTCAACTCCCTCAACGACCCAGACGCACACCATTCCCTCTGGGTGGTCGAGCGGCCCGAAGCACCCGCCGTGCAGCGCTCGCCCGTGCGGTTCGCCTCTGTCTGGGTTGGGCTCGCCGGGGTGGACGCACCAAGTGACGCACTAGCCCTCTCGGGCCCGCTGTCCGAGTTCTTCGACATACCCTATGGGGAGAGACTCGTGATCCAGAACGACGCCGCTCTCCTCGCCGCTCCGATCCTGACGAACGGGAGCATGGGCGGGCTTACGGTCGTAGCGGGGACAGGGTCGGTCTGCCTTGCCTGGGGGGTGGAAGACGGCCAGCTGAAGTACCTCGGTCGACGTGGCGGCACCGGGTTTTTGCTGGGGGACGAAGGGAGCGCCTTCCATATCGGGCGGAACGCCCTGCGGGCAGTGGTGGACGACTACGACGCCCACGCGCCCGAGACGCAGCTGCACGAGATGGTTAGGGAACGGTTTGGCGTGAAGGGGACTGATGGGCTGCTGGCGAAGGTGTATGAGCTGGATGAGGGGAAGAGCGCGAGTGTTGCGGCTAATCAGAGGAAGTTGGCGATTGCGGAGTTGAGTAGGGCGGTCGTTAAGTGCGCCACGGAGTACGGGTGCGAGAGGGCGAAGGGTGCGTCCGTTTTCTCCCCTCAAACTCTCTCCTTCTCTCTCCCTCTTACCCCTTCCCTCCTCCATAATTCTTCCTGCCATCTTCGCCCCTGTCGCTTGTGATACCCTGCTGACACGAACACAGGAGTCCTACGCGAATCCGCCCGCGACCTAGCGCACCAAGCCGCCCCCCTAGTCGACAACAAACGCATAATCGCCTCCCGCGCAACGCTCTGCCTAGGAGGGGGGATGATGGGTCTCCCCATATACCGGGGGATGTTCCTTGATGAGCTGAGGAAGAAGGGGTTGGTGTTTAGCGGGGTGGAGTATATTGCTGATCCTGCGGGGAGGGGGGCGAGGGCGTTGGCGGGATGTAAGGACTGAGTTGGCACCTGGGACGCTCCAGTGGGCTGCTGCGGCCTTCTGCGGATGGGGCAGCATCTTGATTTGATTGTTGCTCAAGACGGCGGACTAGAGGCACTGCACCGGACTCTTATTCTTCTCTTACTCTTACTTCTCCTTCCATGCTCTGCCTATTGATCAAGGACCCTCCCCTCCCCTCCCAAGCTTCTATATCCTTACATCCTTACTCTCCAAGTGTAGTACTAGCTAGGCATATGATTCCCCTCCTCCTCTTCCCACTCCAACGCAGCACACGCCATCACCCCGGGGCCGCCTCTCACCCTTCTCCCGCTCCCCCTTGCCCCTATGGCTGCGAGGGGACGTGGAGCTTACGTGATTCACATTCCTCGGCTATTTCCCGTCCTTCCCCGCTGGTTCGGGTGTACGTGACACGCTCAGACAAACGAGCATCGCGCTCGCAGAGGTGCTTATCGGCCTCGTGTCTACCCACACAGTGATCATCTTTCACAGTCACATCAACCAGCAGTGGTCGTTATCCTATAACAGACCCAATCCGCGTATCCTATCAGCTCCTTCCTCCCCGCTCAGAACGCTTCGGGAATCCTCAGTCCAGCTGACCCGTCGAACCCGCAGCTTGGTCGGTTCTCTGCCGCGTTTAGACCACGTTCCTCACCCCGTCCTTCGCTGGGGCGTGTGTAATCGTCTGGGGTTGCCAGCGAACCTCCTACCCTTCCACCCTCCATCTCTGCGATATAAGCCCCTCTCGCAGCCGCAAGACCAAAGAAGAGCACTCAAGGCCCGGGCTGTCCTCCCCCCTTCTCCTCATACCTACGAGTCCCACACTCTACAACGATCATCATCTGAGAGACTTACGAAACGCAGAAAGGAAGAAAGGAAACGATGTCGAAGGTTCATACGACTGTCTCGCTCCCTACGGGGCAGAAGGTCACTGTTCCTACGGGGTTGTTTATCAATAACGAGTTTGTTCCTTCAAAGGGCGGGGAGACGTTTGAGTGCGTCGCTCTTCCCTCTGCCTCCTCTGCCCTTGCCTCCCTCCCCTGTTCTCTCTCTCCTGCCTCTTCCTCCCTCTCACTCGCGCAGTGCATTCGGGTTCCGCAGCGCATATGCTAAGCCCCCGAGCAGAACCGTCAACCCCTCGACCGAAGAGGTCATCTGCAGCGTCTCAGCCGCCCAACCCGCCGACATCGACGCCGCGGTCCACGCGGCCAGAAAGGCATTCAAGACGACCTGGGGAAAGAACTGCCCCGGGACGGAGAGAGGGAAATTGCTGTACAAGCTTGCGGACTTGATTGAGCGGGATGCGCAGGTGCTGGCGGAGCTGGAGGCGTTGGATAATGGGAAGCCGGTCAAGATTGCTAGGTGCGCTCGCCTTTGCCCTTACTCTTCTCTCGTCCTGTTCCTGTCTCTGCTCCTCCCGCCCATGACGACGGACGCTCTCCTCTCTCGGCGGGCAGTGTGATGTTGGGGGGCTGGGCTGACGAATGATGGACAGGGACTTTGATATCGGCGACTCTGTCGGCTGCTTGCGGTACTACGCCGGCTGGGCGGACAAGATCCACGGGATGACGATCGAGACGAACGATCTGCAAAAGCTGGCCTACACGAAACACGAGCCCATCGGAGTCTGGTGCGTCCCCCCCTCCTTCTCCCTCACTGCTCTCACTAACCCGTGCTTCTAGTGGTCAGATGTACGCCCCCCTAACTGCGAGTATAGAGAGAATTGTGTGCTGATGATTGATGGTGTGACAGCATCCCCTGGAACTACCCGATCCAGATGTGGGCCTGGAAAGTCGCCCCTGCGCTCGCTTGCGGCTGCACGATCGTCATGAAGCCCTCTGAGCTCACGCCGCTCACCGCGCTCAAACTCTGCGAGCTGATCGTCGAGGCTGGTTTCCCTCCCGGCGTGCTCAACTGCACTCCCGGCCTGGGGTCCGTAGCCGGGCACGCACTCACGCATCATCACGACGTCGACAAGGTCGCCTTTACCGGCTCTACGATCACAGGCCGCAAGATAATGGAAGCTGCTGCGCGGAGCAACCTGAAGAAGGTCACCCTCGAGCTTGGAGGGAAGAGCCCCAACATCGTATTCGAGTCTGCCGACCTGGACCAAGCGGCCAACTGGTGCCTCCTAGGGATCACATACAACATGGGTCAAGACTGTACCGCCGGCAGTCGGGTCTACGTCCAATCGACGATCTACGACCGGTTCCTCCGGCTGCTCGTCCAGAAATTCGAGCAGGTCAAGGTCGGGAATCCGTGGGACGAGAAGACGTTCAATGGCCCGCTGGTGAGCAAGGGGCAGTTCGAGAAGGTGTTGGGGTTTATCGAGGAGGGGAAGAAGGCGGGCGCGAGGGTCGTTACGGGGGGTGGGAGGGAGGGGAACAAGGGGTTCTTTGTCAAGCCGACTATTTTTGCGGATGTCCATCCCGAGATGAGGATCGTCAAGGAGGAGGTGCGCCATCCTCCTCCTCGCTCTCTTTCTCTGTTCCCTTCCCTTCCTTCTCTTTTCTGTGGCCAATGCTGACACCGTGCGCCCCCGCCCAGATCTTCGGCCCAGTCCTCTCCGTCGCCTCCTTCAAAACGGAAGAAGAAGCGATCTCCCTCGCCAACGCCACGACCTACGGCCTGGGCGCCGGCCTACACTCCAACGACGCCAAACAATGCATGCGCGTCTCCGGCGCGCTCGAAGCCGGCACCGTCTGGGTAAACCAGTACAACCTGCTTAACAACAACGTCCCCTTTGGCGGGTATAAGCAGTCTGGTATTGGCCGGGAATTGGGCCAGTATGCGCTGGATAATTATTGTAATGTTAAGGCGGTGCATTTCAATTATGGTGAGCAGCTGGATTGGCCGCCGGTTTAGGGGAGCGAGCTCTTGGCGCGAGCGGGCGAGCGGGACGGATGTGTGCGAGCCACGGTGTGGAATGGGAGCGAGGGCGGGCAAGCTGGAGAGGGGGAGAAGAGGGAAAATGAAGTGAAGTGTACATCCTGTATCGGGTTTCCAAGCGTATGCACAAACTGAACAAAATCAAGTCTGAATGAAGATCATGTTCCAGATGTCTGCCTACATTCTATCCTTCAGGCCGAGTCGATATGCAGTCCACGGGCGATGGATACGAAAGCTGAGCGATGACACACGGCGAGCAGTTTCACTGTCCGACACACATACAGTACTGCACTGAGCCGACTAATGCCCATTGTCGGTTTACCCCTCCCCACCTTCAACTCGGGCAGCGTCTCCTCCTCCGCCGACGGTGCATACCGCTCCCTACTCGGCTCATGATAGGTCCACCCCTGCCAGCGGCCTATAGTCCAACCTCACCGTCGGCGGCTTCGTGAACAGGGGGTCCTTCTCGTCCCTCGCAACCCTATGAAACTCCAGATGATGCGGGGCATCGCAGTGCCTACCCATCCAATCCCATCAGCCGCACTCCTCTTCCACCCCTTCTCCTTTTCAGGGAGGAGACAGCAGGAGGGGAAGACACGTACGCCTGAAACGCCGCTTCGTCCTTATAGACCTCATACATGAACCAGTCGCTCCCATCTATGGAGACGTGGACGTCGAATTTTATACAGCCGGGTTCGGCACGGTTTGATTGGAGGAAGGGGCGGAAGAGGGGTATGAATTTGGAGAGTTTTGCGGGGTTGACGTGCAACTAGATCATTCCGCATTAGCAGGGTGTCTGGGTGCGGCAATGAGAAGAGGGCGCACTGTTGCTAGGACTACGAAGCGCTTGTCAGCGGGATCGCGGATTGTTAGCGACATGAGGGTGGTAGGCTAGTAGACGTGACAAAGAGTCGGATTTTGCACGTTGATGCAGGCATCTTGTACCGACCACCAGTCGCGACTCTCAAGAGGTGGAGTCGCGCCCTCCACCACAAAACGCGTCCAGTCCCTCACCGCCGGGATACTCGGCAGCGCTCCGCAAACCGATCGACCACGATGGCCACCACGTGAACTTCATTTCCAAAGAGCCACTTTCCGTCGCAACATCCCGAGTCAGGAAGCATCACGAATTAGTTGTCATAATCAGGCAATCCAGCGCATCGTTCTCAAAATGCCGCAAGGTAGGGTTGGAATTCTCACGAATGTCGGATTATGTGAGCAAGACGTCACTCCGCCCTTCCGCTTTCCGCGTGCTTCTCTAGGGTCCTGTTGGCCCGCAACCAAATTCTTGCGCAAAACGATACGCGGCAAACCGCGGACAGAAGTTGTTGGCATGAACTTGCAGCAGAACGAGCTCAACTCGAAATACTGTAGTCGTGGCGCACAAGGGATCGTTCTCGAAGTTGCCAAGCCCCCACCCTCAGCCCGACCGGTGACCAACCGGTGCAGTGACTGTATTTGGGTGAGATGTTGCGGGAAGGCAGCGTTTGAGGTGGGTTTGGCGGAAGCAGTTTGCGGCTAATGATCACGCAATTCCAACGCCATCTCCGAACTGAGGAGTCTCTCTCTCAATGGGGAACCCGTCCTCGAGGGGGTATATAAGAAGGAAGGGGTAGGGGACGAGGAAGGGGGAATACTCTTGTTGGTACTCCACTTGCCCGTCTACTACCTGCTACCTTCTATCCACGCACTACTACTAAACGTACTGTAACCATGCCTGCTCTCCGACTCGGCAGCGTCGCCCCTGACTTTGAGGCCGACACGACCCAAGGCCACATCAAGTTCCACGACTGGATCGGCGACTCCTGGGCAGTCCTCTTCTCCCACCCGGCCGACTTCACCCCCGTATGCACGACCGAGCTTGGCGAGGTTGCGCGCAAGAAGCCCGAGTTCGAGAAACGGGGCGTGAAGGTCATTGGGCTCAGTGCGAACGCGCTCGACTCGCACGATAAGTGGATCAAGGACATTGATGATTTCGGGAGCAAGACGTCGGGCCAGACGACGCATGTTGATTTCCCTATTGTGCGTTCCTTTTCTCCCTACTTCTTTGCACCGCCCGAAGCCCGTACTGACCGAGTGCGTGACAGATCGCCGACCCCGATCGCAAAGTCGCCACGCTGTACGACATGCTCGACGCCGTCGACCCCACGAACGTGGACAGCAAGGGCATCCCCTTCACGGTCCGGACAGTATTCGTGATCGACCCGAAGAAGATCATCCGTCTTATGATCTCCTACCCCGCCCAGACCGGGCGTGACTTCAACGAAATCTTGAGGGTGATCGACTCGCTCCAGGCTGGGGATAAGTACAGGATCACCACGCCTGTGAACTGGCATAAGGGGGACGACGTGATCGTCCACCCGAGCGTGAAGGACGACGAGGCGAAGACGCTCTTCCCCGATGTGAAGACCTACTTGGTACGTCCACCCTTCTCCTCGTCTTTCATTGAGATTTTGCTAACATACGGTACAGCCCTACCTCCGCCTCACCTCCGACCCCTCTGCCAAGGCCTAAATTCCTCCAATGCCTTACAAGGATCAACTCGGGTTAGGGTTAGGGACACGAGATATGAGATATGATACCGCTGTCTGCTCTAGGGTCGACTAGTCGCATTGTACGAAATAAGAAAATGAATGGAATGGATCGCATGTTCACCGCTTACGACTCGTACCCCGTCCGCTTCTCCGCTCATGTCGGCCTCGCGGTGCTCTTTGTCGGCACCCCCTGATGGGCACTCATTACCTTACGCAAGGAAATCAATGCCTTGGAAATGAAGACCCTGCTTGCTTAGCTGGCCGACAAAGCATTGCAAAGTGACTGGATTACGTGTGACATTATTTAGAAATACATTGCACATCTCGGTGACCATAGATAGCCCAAATAAATAAATGACTAGTCACTAACTAGTAGTACCCAACAGCATGTAAAACCCCATGCGGATGCTTCTCCTGCCACTTGGCGAGTATGTCCTCCATCTCGCTGTCTAGGTCGTTGCTGGCCTCGATCTGCTCTCACAGCATTAGCGCCCTGTCCGGCCGTAAGACGACGGAGGGGACGGAGGGAACGTACTGCAGCGGCGAGGTCCAGAATTGCTTTTCCTGCCAGGAGGGCTTCTTCTACATTGTCCTTGATCTCGATGTTGATTATATGCACCGGCCGGTTCGCATCGCCTCCGCGACTTAGCAGGTCTGTCCTATCGTCAGTTCCTCGAACCTTGATTGCATGGCTAGAGGAGGGGACATACCATCGCACACCGTATCAAAACATTTCTCTTCGCAGGTGATGACCACATCTGCCATCGTGCGCGTTTCTTGCCACCTCTCAGGAGCTCGCTTGATATGCCGATTTCGGTCGATCATCTGCAGTACGCCATTCGCGGTATACCTATCACATGCGTCAGCACCATCCCCCCTACCATCCCCTCGCCGACCGCTGGCTGGGCTGAGGGGTGCACAGTACGTACAGTCGAGGGTCTTTCCGCATCAGATCCTGGTAGATGTCTTCATAGGGCGTCCCGAACCCGTAGATGTTTGGTTTGTCTATTGATGGTCCTGGTAAACGGACTGCGGTCCCGGAGCCGGCGGAGATGACGCGGTAGTTCGCTTTAGAAAGGACATTGTGTGCCTCCATAGATCGATTCTGCTCCGTAGTCAGTACGGCTGAACTGAAGGAGCAGGGAAGCAAAGGAGGCGTACGTTATTACTCGCGCATACAACGCAGAATAATGGCCTGGTCTTAAGGGGTGGACCTTCGTTCATCGGCTCCGGAGTACCAAACTCTCCCACAGGCGGTCCAGGCGCTGGCGGTCCAGGAGGTGGTTGGGTCATGGCGGCTGGCGGCTGCGGTGGTAGACCACCATACGAAGGTGGTGCAGGTGCCGCATTAGGCGGGAACGGCTGAGGCGGAGGAGTAGGTGTATGCGCAGGCTGCGAGGCCAAGCGTCGTCTAGGATCTCTTCGAGGGTCCATCTATTTATCGGTCAGCCGTTGTATTTGCTAGAAATACGAAGTGGGAGAGAAGCGTAGCGCGCCGGTAAAGCTCAGAAGTATCTGCGGGTCGTCTATGACGCCCTGCTGCCTCTCCTTATGCCTGTCCCTCTACTCCCGTACGAGCGAGGGGGCAAAGGGCGGCAATGTATGCGGGTGTCTCCGATTCCACTCTGCACGTAATCGTCGCTTCCCCGCGCACTGCTCCTCTCTATACTGAATGTGACTTACTCGGTATGAACAAGGCGGTGATATGGACTGAGGTGAAGGGAGTGACTTCCTCTGCAGTCAGCGCTCTCAGGGATCGCAACCTCAACTGGATATTTTGATCCCGTTAGGCTGACGAGCGCTCGTCGCGGTGCAGTGACTCGCGACGCAAGGACGCATACCTACTCACGTCTCTCTCCTTACCTGTCGTCCCCTGCTTTCTTCTCAGTATCAGCTATGTCTCTGGCTGATGAGCTCCTTGCCGATCTTGAGGATCTGGACGATGGACCGAAGATCTCCGCTGACGATTCTCCCGCTCCTGAGCCGGTGAGGAACGGCGTCCACACGAATGGCGACACGAACGGGAAGGTGAATGGGAAGGGCAAGGGCAAAGGTGTCTCTTTCGCCGCTCCTCCCGGCAAGCGAAAAGCCGATGGAGAAGTAGATGAAGATGATCAGGAGGATGAGGAAATGGGCGGCGAAGGTGAAGAAGAAGAATCGGACGAGGATATGGAGGAACGGGAGGGGTTCGATAATGGAGACCTTGGGACGGGGCTCGTCCTCGAAGGAGGTGTCCAGCCTGCTGCTGAGCTGGATAGTGAGGAGGTGAACAAGATGGAACTTGAAGGTGTAGCGGACGTGACAAGTGTCGCACACCTGGAATCGCAACCTCGACTACGCGACATCCTACAAGTATGCCTTCTTCTCATCCCCCAACTCTCCAAGCACGGAGCTAACCATTTACTTCAGAAAATTGAACAGTACTCATCCCAGCCCGCACCGAAAGAAGACATGTCCTCCCTCCCTGTACACCAAAACCCGGAGTATCAGCTCACCGTCGCGGCTAACAACTTGGCAGTCGACGTGGACAACGAGATCCTCATTGTTCACAAGTACATCAGGGACAACTATGCGCCCCGATTCCCCGAACTCGAGACGCTCGTACCCGACAGCTGGCAGTTCATACGCGCTGTCCGAGCACTGGGGAACGTGGAGGATATCGCCAATATCGACCTCGCTGCTGTGTTACCGCCAGCGGTGGTCATGTCCGTTCGAGTCACTTACACCACTACATCTGGCAAGCCCCTGCCAGAAGCGAGATGGAGGGCTGTGGAAAGGGCATGCGACCTCGCGGATCGATTGGAGGCAGTCAGAGTCAAGATATTCAACTATGTCAGCTCGAGGATGAACATCATTGCCCCAAATCTATCGGCAATTGTGGGCACCACGACAGCGGCAAAGATATTGGGTGTTGCCGGTGGACTGGCGAACCTAGTCAAGATGCCGGCATGTAACTATCATGTACGTCACTCCATTAATTGCAGCAGGATTGATGCTGACTACCGTCTGTAGTTGCTCGGTGCACAAAAGAAGATCGCTGCTGGGTTCTCAACAATCACCCAGAACCGGCACACGGGGTTCATATTCCAGTCCGAGATCGTTCAGTCCAGCCCTCCAGACCTGCGCCGAAAAGCGCAACGCACAGTCGGCGCCAAATGCGCTCTAGCTGTGCGGATGGATCTTGAGCGCGTGTACCGCGATGGGTCGTATGGCCACAAACTCCGGGAACAGATCGAGAAGCATCTTGAGCGGCTTGCGGAGCCTCCGCCTGCAAAAGTCGTCAAAGCTTTACCTGTGCCTACCGAGGGCAAGAAGAAGCGCCGTGGTGGGAAGCGTGCACGCAAGGCAAAAGAAGCATACGCCATGACGGAGCTCCGCAAGCTCCAGAACCGGATGGCCTTCGGCCAAGCCGAAGAGGAAGCAGGCGCGTTCGACGAGACGATTGGGCTTGGTATGATCGGTTCCTCCTCTGGGCGTGTAAGGGCCAGCACGGGCGAGGAGAGGAGCAAGGCCAAGATGAGCCGGGCGAACAAGCTGCGTACGCAAGCGCTCACGAATGCCGCGAAGAGGAGTTTGGGCCAGACGAGCGGGACGGCTACTAGCTTGGTGTTTACGCCTGTGCAGGGGCTGGAGATTATCAACCCGGCGCTGCAGCAGCAGAGATTGAAGGAGGCGAACCAGAAGTGGTTTGCTAGTGGGACATTCACGTTTGTGGGACAGAAGGGGGAGAAGAAGTGATGACTCCGCCGAGGGCGGTGTGCTACCGAGTCCAGGGGACGGGCTTCGGCTTTATCGGACTTGATGACGCATGTAATGATAATTTGTGCTTGTACACGTATCGCTGCTCAGAGGGCTAGTTGGCTGCCGGTGATCGTGAGTTGTGGAAGTCTATGCTTGGAAAGCTAGGTGTTGAACCCAGCCATGCCATTTTCAACCCGCAGCCTGCGCTACGTGTACCCAGCCAACCCTCTTCTCTTCGGCCGCGTAAACACCTGCTACAGGAGTAACATGCTATCATCACCAAAAAAACTAACATGCCATTGCCCTAAACCGCCTAACGCCTAATGACTTCTCACAAACGGGAACTTGCGAAAAATAACCTTAATCATGCTACATATGCTTCTTGAGCCGGGACTGGAAACGGATCACTGGAACGGGGCGTATCAAGGATGAGGGTGAGGTAGCGCGTGTCGAGGGAGGTGGGGAGGAGATAGGAGGGTCGGTGAGGATGGATGGCTCGTTTAGGCCATCGCGACCTCGGGTTGCTGGGGCTGCGGTGAAGTTGCAGCAGGGGAGATCTTGGACCGCTTTGTCTTGTAGTCGCGGATGGCAGACCGGATGGCGTCCTCAGCCAGCACTGCAGATACAGTCAGAATCTTGCGCTTTCAACAGCTGCGAGTGATACGTACTTGAGCAATGCAGCTTGACGGGCGGCAGAGCCAGCTCCTTGGCGATCTCGGTGTTCTTGATCTGACCCGCCTGCTCGAGATTCAGGCCCTTAATCCGCTCTGTTACGAAGGATGACGATGCGATGGCGGAGCCGCAGCCGAATGTCTTGAACTTGACATCCTGGATGATGCCGTTCTCGTCGACCTTGATCTGCAGCTTCATCACGCTGGCAACAGGGTTAATAAGTGGAGTGTGTGGAGGCAGGGAAAATCGCGTACTCTCCGCATGCTGGTGCACCTACAAGCCCAGTTCCGACATCAGGATCGTTCTTGTTCAGCGAGCCGACCTGAGGGCTCATTAGCACGGGTGGATGGAAGGGTGTGTCCTCAAATACGCACATTGCGAGGCTTTTCGTAGTGGTCGATAACGTTTTGGTGATACGCGCGTTTTGCGACTTGCGCCACAGCTGGTGCACGACGAACCGATGGACCAGCCACGACAGGGCGCATAGACGAGCGTAGGGCAGTTCTGAACATTGTTGAAGTTGCTGGTTATTGTCGTAGTAGAGCGATACAAGCAAGAGAAAGAGATAGATGAGGTGGTGGTGCGTCTGAGGGAGGAGAGTCAGCAGGTGGGTGAGCGGGGCTTTGTATTTGGAGTCGCTGCTCCGAGGCAAACCGCGGACGTCTGCCGCCATTTACTCCCGCTGTCGCTTGCTGCCAAAGGAAGCAGGTGGCGGTGCTATGACGATTCAATGGGATCTTCCAAGAATCTTCTCGGGCTCAGATAGATTGTTTCCGCTATCTGATCTCCGACGCTCAGGGTTGCCGCGACTGACGTGTATCGCCGGCTTTGTGGCAACCCTGCGGTCCGGCAGCGGCGCTCTCTTCGCCGCCCTTCAGAGCTTACGGGACTCTATCGCCGTAACAAGTCCGACCACCTTGGATTTCTCCTTGAAATGACTCGCTGGACTTGCTGGCGAGTCGTGGATTTGCTTGCGAGTACTTCCTGCATATTCCCGTACGAAAAATCCAGCAAAGCAATGATTGAGCCTGATCCTCGGCGCTGTAATGCCGATCCAGCGACAGCAGCCGGTCCTGTTTGAACCGTGTCCCCGTCACGAGTAGTTCAGGCGTTCGGGACCGATTGAGCAGAGACATCGTAGCGCCGATTCTTGATCCGAACTCTGCCATGTTAACGCACAACAACATGTCTAGTGTCTCTGGGCTATCGTTGAGATACGATGTTTCGCAGGAGTGGATCTCGGACCGTTTCACCTACGACCAAAACACAACGCACTGTATCTCACTTGAAGAGATCTGAGGATAAGATGCGTGAAACCCGCTGGGTACCGTTGTTGCCTCCAACACGTTACTGGGGAAGAAGGTAGAATCCACAGCTCACGTGACTACGTTAGGGTCCGTTTCCACTAACAGCGCGACCACCTCTCCATTGTCAGATCCAATCCCGAGCGTTAACATATTGCAACGCCTCTGGAATTACCGTCTGCATTCTCATAATGGCCTCTTCAAGTACAGCAGCAAGCACATCGAACCCACATGCAAGATCTATACCCTTTCCGGCGCCACCAACAACAGAGCCGATATCCGTTACGCCCGACCTCCTGGAGGCGGCACTCATACCCGTCATTGGTGGTCAGCTTGAGCAGGCTGGATTCACGCATGTGGAGCGGGGAGCCTTACATTGGCTGGAGGATACTATAGTACACTGTACGTCCTCGCTCGTGTTCATGTGTGCAACGTCGGACTGACGAGAAAACAGTGGTGCAGGATATCTTCGAAATTGCGAAAGAGCGCGCAGAAGGGACCGGCCGCGGTCGGGCTAATGTCGTCGATCTGTGGGACGCAATCGAGGAGGACGGACTAATACGAGGTGGCGTAGAAGGACTGGCAGAGATTGTCCGGTCAAGGCGAGGAAAGGCGGTGAAAGGTGCGTCAATACATGTCACATATCCGATGATCGCTCACGGTCGCCATAGCAGGATTGCGAATAGAAGTACAGGGGCCTTTACCGCCCGTACCCACGCTGGATGATGTCGAAGGTGTCGAGCGCGAGACGCTACTCCTTCCATACGCTCCCGAGCACGCACCTCCATTACCTGCTCCGCATACATACATTTTCACCCGAGTACGTCTCCTACCTGATGCATCCACGGAACCTAGAACTGATCATAACTTCTAGGCACCGTCCCAGCAAGACTCCACTTCCCTCACCACGCTCAATCAGCAAGTCGAAGAGTCCCGACTCGCCGAAGCCTCCCTGCGCAAGCTCATCAAGTCGCTCGAAACCGATGCGTCCGCACTACGGGCAAGCGCGCCTGCGCCGGCAGTACGAGGAGGAATGAACGGCACGCCGAGCGGTAGTAGAGCTGGCAGCGAGCCAGTATCGGCTATTATGCCCCCGCCGATGAGCCTGCCGCCGTTGAGCGTGGCGGATATGGCGCCTGTGGTGAATTGGGAGAGAGGGAGGCTGCAGGGGAGGAAGTGGCATGTCGGGCGTTGAGGGTGGGGTGGAGATGAAGACGAGGACGTGGGGGACCTGCACTCATTTTGCGGGCTCATCCCGCGGATATGGGAATGTTCGAGGTTAGATTGATTGATGACGTCGAACAGGCCAGTCTGAATTACCTGGAAACGCGCATATACTGACACCGAGTAGTAGGATATTCCGATCGTTCTAGCGAGATTCGGAAAAATGTCCTGAATGTTGGCTTAATCAACATCGCCGCGCTAATATCCGAACCGCCCGCATCCCCTAATTTTCCAAGCACCGGGGGGTCTGCCCCGGATCAACGCTTATGTCCGTGGTCTCCTGGTGATGGCATGATGACACTTCATACCGCTCTATTCTGGCTGAAAGACGCCTTTTCTCGGGACATCGCAGAAGCTTTCAACCAGCTAATAATAGAAACGTACACTTCTGGCTGCACTCTTCTCCGCATTCGAATGCTTCTTCCTGGCCGCTGGCGACACGGAAGATCCCTTTTTCCCTCTTTGTGCGGCTGGAATCGCTCGAGAACAACCGCGGTTGCTTTACACGTTGTCGGACTCCGCTGTCGAGGGGACATGTTGACGCTAAATGGAGATTCTTCGGACGGCACTCGAGAAAGGAAAAGGCATGCTTCATCAGCCCATTCCAGCCTAGTTCGAGACTTGATGGCCTATGATGCAACAGGCACGACTGTCACGCCTGTGCGCAGCGCGAATATAAAGCTGTCTTGCATCGAGGGCAATGAGGGCGGCAGGATAGTCCACTGTCAACATGTTCGCCGCTATCGCTACTGCAATCGGTCTTGCTACTTCGGTCCTGGCCACGCCGCCTCGTCTGGGCGGTGTGAACACTGCCGGGTATGACTTCAGCGTTAGCACCGATGGTTACGACACGCTGCCCTACAGTGAGTCCAGTCCGTCTCCTATTGTTATAACAGGGAACTGAAAGGATCGTATTTTAGCCCAGCCTCCTCTGTACCAATACGCGCATTTCTCCCTCGAGGGCGCCAACCTGTACCGTATCCCCTTCGCATGGCAGCTCATGACCCCCACTCTCGGAGGCCCCGTGAACCAGACCTTCCTTGCCCAGTACGACCAGAACGTCCAAGCCGCGCTCGAGACGTACGCATACGTTATCGTCGACGTGCACAACTACGCTCGCTGGAATGGCGAGATCATCAACCAGGTAACCTATATGCGTCCATTTTGCCATCTCACACGAATGCTGACTTGATCTAGGGCGGTCCTACGATTGAGCAGTTCGCCAGCATGTGGTCTCAGGTCGCGGCCTACTACAAGAACCAGGACCGTGTCATTTTCGGCATCATGAACGAGCCGCATGATCTTCCGGACAATGCTCTCTGGCCTCCCGCAGTCCAGGGAGCGATCAACGCCATCCGCGAGGCTGGCGCTACGACCCAGTACATTCTGATGCCAGGTAAGACTGCCTGTGTTCGTGAGGCGTCAGAGCTGACCATTGTCTAGGCTCGAACTACACCAGCGCCGTATGTCGATTCCGACAATTCTTGCATATGCCGGACTAACTCATCACAGGCTGCCATGCCCACGGTTATGGGACCGCTTCTGCTGAACATCACCGACCCTGCTACCCCTGGCTCGACGGAATACCTACTGTTCGATGTTCATCAATATCTCGGTAAGCGGCATTACCACTACAATTTGCATATCCCTCTAATCAGATCATTTCTGCTTGTAGACTACGACAACAGTGGCACCCACTCAGCCTGCGTGACCAACAACACCGAGATCCTGACGAACCTGGTGAACTGGCTCAAGGCCAACGGAGGGCGCCAGGCTATCCTGTCCGAGACTGGTGGCGGGCGTAATGACTCGAGCTGCTACACCTACCTCGGCGAGGAGCTCGCTTTCGTCAAGGACAACTACCCGTACATGGTTGGCTTCTCCACCTGGGCGGTATGTGCTAGTCTTGCTCCATCTCCCGCGTGACGCCTGACTCCTGCTCGCAGGCCGGCGCATTCGACACTACCTATGTCTTGTCATTGACTCCGGCCAACGAGACGGTTGATGCTCCCCGTACGTATGATTTGTAGCGCATTGATGAACGCGCTGACTTTAAACGCTAGTCTGGGACTACGCCATCCGCCCCAATCTGCCGGCGCCCACATATACGTGAGCGTAGATAACGAAGGCTGTGTCTTTAGGAAGAATCGGAGTCCGTTATTTTATTTGCCGCAATAAACCGTGCGCATGTTGTTCCTACGCGATGAGTGCTCATGCGCCAACGCCAAATTCGCCGAATGTTTACGCCGACAATCGGGCTTATGGAGATTAAGCGGGTTCGCACCCTGTTCCCACGGCGCATCCTAAGAACTTGCTCGCCCTTAGATTCTCCATCTCTGGAAATACTTGCATCGGCCCTGCGTTTTAGCACTCCGCATTCTGGCTTGCCCTCTAGCGTGCTTTCGGAGATGAATAAAGGCACGCGATGCCTTTCCTGATAAGGCTATAGGGTTCTCCCGGGATTTTCTGTGCTTCCTCAACCCCGCTGGCAACCGGCTGTCATGCTGCATCTGGCTCTTCCGAGGTTGGCGCGGGACGTCTCTGGTCCTCGCTTGTCGTCCTTACTTGCTGTTCCATCTGGCATACCTCGAGAGTACTGCTCGCCTAATGGAGGATCTTCGGGGCAGTAGCCTAGGCACCATTGGGGGCGTACATCCGAGCACGCCGCTTGTTCTACCGCCTCCTCCACCGGATGTATGCGGCATGCAAGGAAAATCCTCTGTGGGGTGCTCTAACGTACCTATAAGAATGGCAGTGAGGTCTACCGGATCGCCTCAGTTCGTACTCAGGCACCAATGAAAGGCGCAATCTCTGCTTTCACTCTTGGCCTGGTTGCCTCCGCGGCAGCCTTGTCCCCTCTCCCTCGTCTTGGCGGTGTCAACACGGCCGGTTATGACTTCACGGTGTACACCGATGGCTCTTTCCAGGGTCCGGGCAGTGAGTATCTTGACTTGCTGCTGAAGGACCTATCTATAATGGATTACTAGCCCAGCCACCGCTTTACCAGTATGGGCACTTCTCGCTGGAAGGCGCAAATCTCTACCGGCTTCCATTCGCTTGGCAGTTGGCAACGCCAACTCTCGGTGGACCATTGAACTATACCTGGCTCTATGAGTACAACCAGAATGTTCAGGCCGCATTGGCCACCAATGCCTACGTGATCCTTGATGTACGGCTTTCCATATATCAAGTTCATGCTGCTCACGGAATTTCCTCAGGTTCACAACTACGCGCGGTGGAACGGCGAGATTATCAACCAGGTTCGCGCATTCATACTGCTGGGATCGATCTCCTGAACTTCGTCTAGGGTGGCCCAACCATTGAGCAATATGCCAGCATGTGGGCGCAGATGGCCGCGTTCTACAAGTACGAGCCTCGCGTGATCTTCGGTTTGATGAATGAGCCCCATGACCTTCCCGACAACTCGCTGTGGCCGCCTGCTGTAAGTTTCTCGCATATGCTCTACCGCTGTGCAGTGCTGATGTGTCTGTCCTGACACTAGGTCCAAGGTGCAATCAACGCAATCCGTGCTGCAGGTGCGACGAGCCAAGCCATGCTCATGCCAGGTGAGTTCTGCAGCCTTCATCCTTCATTAACATACTCATCACATGACTAATGCAGGAAGCTCTTGGACGAGCGCTGTAAGCGGTTGCGAGTACCTACCGCATATGTATCTGAACACCTGTCACAGGCGGCCATGCCGACCGAGATGGGACCTTATCTGCTGAACCTGACTGACCCCGCTCACCCGGGCAGCAAGTCGCTTCTGCTCTTCGATGTTCACAAGTACCTCGAGTGCGTCTTCTATCCAAGAATCGCGAACATCACTGATGGGTCCGTCCCCCTCTTTTTCCCAGCTATGACAACTCCGGTAAGAGACCTCCAAGCCCGCTTGAAAACACCTCGGAGAGCTGACCTGCCATAGGCACGCACACCAACTGCGTGACGAACAACACAGACGTCCTCCAGACGCTCGTGACCTGGCTCCAGGCGAACGGCAACAGGCAGGCCATCCTGTCCGAAACCGGCGGCGGTAGGAACGATTCCAGCTGCTTCACCATGCTTGGCGAAGAGCTGGCGTTTGTCAAGAACAACTACCCAACCATGCTCGGCTTTTCGACTTGGGCTGTAAGTGTTCGCCCGGAGTCTTCCTTGTCAGCAACTCACCGGCCAATGTTATAGGCTGGTGCCTTCGACACAACTTACATCCTCTCGCTGACTCCGGCCAACTACACCGTGGACGCGCCGCGTATGTCCCGTCCTACCCTTGTTCCGAAGAGGCGTTACTAATCGGAGGGAACAGTTTGGGACTATGCCATTCGACCCAACCTGCCATATCCCACTTTCTGATTTAATGTCCCGGCTGAGAGCATTGTGGCGATCTCACAGCCGGTGTCCTTTCCTGCGCATAAGCTCCAGTGACACCGGAAGAGCCAATGCCAGAGCGTCTTGAAATGTTGTTGTGCCGCATCTGTGCCACACAAAGAGTAACTCAATATGCACCATTTGACGGAACGGTGGGAATGCTCGCATCACATTCCGGTAAATAGTCTACAGGTAGTCCTTGATCTCCTCTTGCGTCAATTTGCGGAATGTCGGCACGGGCCGCCCATCCTTCATCTTCAGCACGTTGTCCTGCGGCACGGTGATCACCCCGATCTCGAGCGTCTTCTCTGTCATCTGACCCTCGAAGCCTTCCTTCAGCGTAAGCAGCGCAGTGTGAATGGCATCTTCTAGCGAGATGTCGTCGTGATACCGCTTCTCGAGGAAAGTCTTCGCGTTGACCATGTTCTTCCCTATTGCGCTCGCCTTCCATGCCCAGAACGAACCTGAAGGGTCGATCTGGTATAATGATGGCCCACGATGGTCGTCCCAGCCAGCAACGAGCAATGAAACACCGAAGGGTCGTACACCACTATGGCCCAGTCAGACAAAGTGGATGACCAAAAGTAGGACGGACGCACCCAGACTGCGTCGCCTCTTGCATGACAGTCGCAATCTCCTGCGCCAGCACCTTCGTTGGTGGGTACTCGCCATACATCTTCCAGTACGCCTGCGCGCTCTTCCTTGCCTTCGCAACGAGCACACGGAAGTCCGGTCCCATGCCAGAATAGACGATGCCAATGTTCGGGCAGATCACTGAGACCTTCTCGATCATACTGTCGTCAATGAGGATGGATGATGCTTTCTTCTCGGTAGCAATGACGATGCCATTGGATGCTACAACAGGTTCAGGCTTATGCTTGGTCCAGATCAGCAGGCGACTCACCCTTGATCCCAAGACTTGTTGTTCCCTGCGAGACTGCAGCAAGCGCATGCTCAATCTGCACCAGCTTGCCCGAGGGGTTGAAGGTAGTAAGGGAGAAGCTACATTGGCATTAGCACTGGCCACTGACAGATACGGACAACCTGCCCACCTGTAAGCACCACCGCTGCCTGCACCGTCGGCCATTGTGTATATTCAGGTAATCGAGAGGAGGAAAGGGAGCGGCGAAATCAGGCAAGGTAGTGGGATATATGCGCGTACAGTGAGCAGCTAGGCAAGTGCGTCTGGAACGACGCGTAAGTGGGATATTTGGTTCCGCGCAACGCGCAAGCCTGGAATGGACCATGATCCTATGCAGTAGCATCGGTACTGATCATAGCGACTACAACAGAGAAATCCCGTGGATCGAGGTATAGATGGCAATATAAATACAATGCGTTGACCCTATACTGCTCCCCACCGTCCGCCGAATGACCCATTCGATCTCCATCTCCGCTCCTTCCTCATACACCCGGACCTTCATCTAGTTCACCTTTGAGGTGCTCAACTTTCTGTCGATAGCTCAGATTCCTTGACTCCATCACAGTTTGTACGACACGGATCTGCCATCGAAGGCGCTTGGTTGCTTTTGAAAGTGGTGCTGCCTTGAGGCGTTCTTCCCAGGCACGGTAAATGCTAGAGGCTGCCATGAGTCGAAGCAGACAGTGTACGATTGAAAGAACATACCGATCATCACGAGCGAAGTAGTAGGCCGGTATGGGCTCGGCATGTGGATCGTGCTCAGAGAGCTGATACCATATCCCAAGCATGATGAGGTCGCTCGTAGCGTTTGCAACACTGAAGTCGGTGGTAAGCATCTTCCCAAGGGTCGGGCATATGGGCATACTATTCCTCCAGGGCAGCGATAAATTCTGCCTTGCCCAGTTCACGTGTTGCAAATGCTCTCACGGCCGCTTCTGCTGTGGCAACCGGTTTGCCTTCCGTCCCTTGACGCAGAGCGAGCGATATCGACTCGGTCTGAGACCGAACCCAGCGGTCGCCTTCGGACATAACGAGACATTGAAGGACTGACACGAATCAGATTTAAACGGCGACCCGAGTATCCAGGAGAACATACATGACGGGATGAGGTCGTTTTGACTGCTCGCCAGACCATGGTCGATGGCAAGCTTCAAGTTGGTCCGCAGAGCCTTGAGTAGCACTTTCGTCTGCGGTTGCTCGATTTCCTCGTCATCCAGGTGATTTACCCAGCGGCTCATCGCTCCGAGCAGGATGATGGCGACATCCCGATGCGACTTGCCTATTCGCATGGCATGTACCAGTGGTGTCGCATCACCGGTCTTCTTCAGTAGAAGCTGTTGTATACTCAGTATGTGGCATGTGACCTGTCGATAGAAATGCGCACATGAAATGCATGATCCCGGACTTGCATAAGAAACATGACATCCTTATTCTCCACAGCTCTGAATATCTCATACATCTGTGGCTCCTTCCATCCTGGAGGCTTTGCTAGCTTTTTGGGTTTTGCGCGCTTGCCCTTTGCAACATCCTTGCCCTTGCCCTTCCGGCCGAGATTAGGAGATAGGGGCGTCTCCAGCGCCTCCTGCAGTTCCGTTGGTGAGGGTGACCGCCTGAGTTGGGCTAGAATGGCTCTCGGTCCCGACAGTTCCCCTTCTCGTTGAATGAATGCCTCGTTAGGGAGGCGAGCTGGAAGACATGGTGCGTGCGGTATAGGTGCCTTCGGCACAGGTTGCGGTAGCTGCGCGTTTGATGGCGAATCAAGGGTGGAGGCGATGGACCGAAGCCACGGTTCGAGGTTGAGCTGCATTCATAAGATCGCAAGTATACAGACAGAGATGTCAACTGTACTTGTCCTCAGGTGCTCATAAGGGCGACTTGAGTGTTTTGTGCTGCGGCGAGACGCCGGCACACAGCGGCCAAGAGGGACAATGATGTCGGTCGAGAACGGTCGCGACAATCCCGGCCGCTGTGGTCGCCGGGCTTCCCAAGGTTATCACGTGACAGAGTAATGCCGCGCCACCTTCCCTGATTTTGTGCAGTAAGTGCGCTGGCAGTTTCACAGTTCTCTGCTCCTGTCGCTTCTGCTTGTCTGACCGCTTTATGGCCGCCCTCGCCTCTTCTTGCCATTGTTCAGGGGATACTCCGTGGAAGCTGCACTAGACTTACGTGCGCTTATACGGATTTGTAGACCCTGGATAAATTGGGCGTGAGGAAGCAGAGAATCTGTCCAGGCTGACCAGTCAGCGTGCTATGGGTGCCTCGCACGATGCTTCTCCGCCTTCTGTACCCTTCTCACATCGTCGGCGTGCCGCTACTTCTTCCTCTTCCGAGTACGACGACGAGCTGAGGAACTCGAGCGGACTGGATGCTGGCTACGTAACACCTGGGCGACCTGACATCCCATTCATGCCTTCATCGTCCTCGAACTCTGCTGCTGGACACTCGATCAACTCTCCTGCTAGTTCTGTCTTACCTATGAAGCGAGCGCACCAGGACGATGATCAATCGCGGTCACCGTCTTCCACTGCTACGAAGTCTATAGGGGCTGCTCATGCTTCCGTCCGACCGAGCAAGAAACCGCGCACCACAGCTGTCGCACAAGGTGCAGAGGAACCCTCCCCTCGAGCACTATCAAATCACTCTGGCGGTACGATCAAGGGCAACAGGGCGGATCTACCATTTTTCGATCTGGACCTGGAGGAAGGCGAGATCTCGCCTATCCCAGAAGAACAGCAGCCAATCATAGCCGCCGCCATGCGGCAGAATCGTACGTACGAACTTCTTGCTCTTATCCCATCTTCTTACACCAATACAGTAATTGTGGTGATGAAAAAGGGTACGAATACATTCAGCGGAACTACCAAAAGGAAGCATGACCTGGTTTCTCCAGACTTCGATGAGATGCCAGTACTATTCATGAATGCCTTCATACACTTGCAGAATAGGCGCGAAGATAGCATAATTACGAGGCGACCTTGCTTATTCATAATTCCGCCTGGGTTCGTCGCTCTCCTGTATGTGCTGCCGATGTGCTCACCAAGTCATCACAGCTCTCTTGATCGACTCCTTGGTTGGACCGATGTCCTTGCAACTCATTGCAAGGCCCAAGTCGGTATCCTGGACGCACTTCCTTCGGACAGGAAAGATCCTGCCGATACTTGGAATGCTCTCATGCCAAACGAAGTCATACTCTGCGCTGCCGATGCCTTCTTACAGGCACTCTCTGATGGTCTGCTTCTCATGAGCGACTTCTGCCTGGTCGTCGTGGACAAGATTGACTTGGCGGTGGCTTGCGACGCCTATAGAGACATCTTCCTAAAACATCTGAGGGACATCACTGCTGAGCAAAGGCCGAATATCCTAGGTCTTACTATGAAGCCTTTCGCTGACCCGGCCAACTTCTCCAGCGAGGTACAAATGATTGAAGAACTCGTTAAAGGCCGCGTTTGGGGTGTCAGCGACGAGGTTCGCAACAAGGTCAACAAGAACATGCAACTCTTGCTTCCGTATGACCCTAGTCCATTCAAGACGAATAAACCTAGCTCTCTCCACCAGAGTCTACATGCCTTGGATCCGGAAGAGCTGGTCTTCAAGAAAGCCTTCCGAAGTTCGGAGTTCCTGTCAGTCGAGTTTGTCCCTATTTCGACTACTGCTGAACGGAAGATCAGATTGACCGAACTAGGACCCTATGCTGCCGACATCTTCTGGCAACGAGTCGCGATAACGCAGGAGATGCGGAGAAACGCAATGGTGAAAGAGAAGAGCCTGGCCGCCAGCTTCTCAAAAGTAGAAGAAATGCGTTCCGAGCTGGTCCGCCTGGTCCGGGCTTACGAGTTCCCGCAGCTAGTGCTGGATCCTAAGAACCCAAATTGTAACGTCACTCCAAAGTTGATAACCCTGATCAATGTTCTACAAGGGATTGTTGCCAAAGAAAAGAACTTCCGGGGCGTCATCTTTGGTGAGCCTGTCGCCGGAAGGGATTTGAGGCTGAATGCTCATGACATGTCAGTGAACAAGCGAACAACGGCCACAGCCTTGACGGACTTTCTAAACAAGAATCCTCAAGTGCTTCCGAATGTCAAGGCTGCGTCACTCATCGGAGTTGGATTGGCTGTCCTTGACCCACATGCGGATCATCTGAGCAAACATCAAGCGGCCACGCGTTTTCAGGATGGCACAGTCAACCTACTGATCATGACCGGTGTGGGGTATGACCTTGAAGTTGATAGGTGCAGTATCGCCATACAATTTGATGCAACAGAGGGTCAGCCAGCCACGGAGCTTGTGAGTCTACCTCTCCGTTTCATAAATACTGCATCTGAATCCTCCCGTAGCAACAATCTCCCGCTCGGAAATCAGCCAAGATATTCCTGGTTTTGGCGGAGAAGGGAAAGGAGAAAAAGGTCAAAATCACAGCTCCTCGACCATCACAGCGTAGAGCTGCCAGCGTGTTCAGCCCTCATTCTTCCCGGGGTGCGGATGAGACTGCCGACAGTGATGACGATCGCGACGATCGGCCCTGCATAAAAATCCCAGAGACAAACTCCCGTATCTATCCGGAAGACGCGCCGCAGGTTCTTACACGGTATGTCTCGATCCAGGAGAAGGCTTCTATCCCTTTGAAAGTGGAGTATCGTTCACCCAATGGCAATGATCGGCTGTTCATCTGCACCATTCATTTTCCTCCAAGCGCCGACCTGAACGACGTGACGAGCGAACCATGTCCTTCGAAAGCCACGGCTCGTCGGCAAGCTTCTTACCTAGCCTGCGAGGAGCTGCAACGACGAGACTTACTTGGCCAGCTAGTTGCTCAGGCAAAGAAGAAACTGAAGACTCTTACCAAGGCCAAACCAACCTCCGTTCTGGACAACGAAGCTGGATTCGCTGAAGAGAGCAGGCTGGCGAAAGAACGAAAGAAGAAGGCTCGGGGATCCAAGATATACACGCGTAAGACGCCGTCGGTCTGGACAGCCAGCTTGTCTCTTCCCTCCAGCATTCTGTACCCAGTTGCCATCCAGTTCCATCTTGGCAGCAACGCACTGCCGACTTCCTATCGGACGATGTGTCTGCTCACTCGACTCCGCCTACCGAGTCTACCAAGCTTCGAGCTCTTCTTTCCTGAGCTTAACGAAAGCGCTAGTCAAGAAGTGGCGGCCTCGATCACAGTACAGCTCGTTCCTTGCGCACCCTTCCAGGTGCCCCCGGACCGCATGACTGCTATCACTCGTTTCACGACTCGCCTTGTCCGATGCTCTACCAGCAAGAAATACGTGTGCCCCCAAGATCAAATCGTATACTACTTTCTCCCACTCAAGCTAGAAAGCCAGCTACCAGGGGTGGCTCACAACCAAAGTTCGGCGGAAACGAATATCGATGAACATGTAGATTGGGAAGAGGTGGAGAACGGAGCTAGTGAAACAGCCTATTTCCGTCTGAATCGAAACAATTTGGAACAAGAAGTCGCGGATAGTATCGTTCAGGACATAGCGACGGAGTTCACCCGGAAGTATGAAGTGCTGCGCGTGCGCCGCGACCTAAATCCGCTCTCTAAACCTGATGATGGCTCCGTGAGTGCTTTTGGTAGCTCGGGTTTTCTTGTCTCACACTATACAGCGCGAAATGGCTTATGACAGCATTCTGGACTTTTGTCGGGCACAGTTGCGAGGCTTTCAAGGAATCGAGGACGAGAGCCAGCCCCTTCTGGAAGTTAGGAAGGCGCCCAGTCCTTTGAATCGACTCTCGCCGTCATGCGAATCCTTGTCACCGTCTCGCAAGCTTCCCGCCAAATGTAAGACTCTTTTCCGATATCAAGCCCGTAGCTGACCTCTGAGAAGATCTAATTCCTGAGATATGTGTCAAGTACTGTTTATCCCTCAGGTATGCATCGCTGGATCTGTTCTTTCACCTCATCCACTCATATTGATACAGCTCCTACTGCACCGCTATGACGCTTCCTTCGATAATGGCTCGCATCGATGAACTCCTCTTAGCGCAAGAATACAACAGAGTGGAGCTCAATAATCGCGTAAACGAAGGACTCGTGCTGCAAGCTCTCACCTCGCCCGCCGCCGGCGCAGATTATGACTATCAGCGTCTCGAGCTATTGGGTAAGCCGCCTTCAATCAGTGGGGGCGTACGCTCATAGTCCGAAGGTGATGCATTCCTGAAGTACTCGGCTTCAATCTTTCTCTTCGTAACGCACCCAACGGCTAGCGAGAGCAGCATGCACGAGATGCGACAGAGAATAGTGAGCAACTTGGCCCTCAACTTCCACTCCATTCGGCTGGGCACGTTACCACCGTATATTCAAGCTCGAAAGCATTTTCCACGACAATGGTGGCCTCCTAACTTTCGTCTCTATCGTCCTGGCATGGAGCGGGCTCTGAGGCCGGAAGAGCTATTTCAAACCGGCGAGTCTGCCGTGGAAGAGGCAGTTCTCACTGCCGCGCCTTCTGCTACCCAAGTCGAAGCGCAAAGCTCTCTGCTGGTTTCCAAGATGTCGACCTCGAATACGCCCGAAGATCCCATGGCCTTTACGGAGCAAGAGCTTACCGCATTGCGAGAGCAACAACACCAAGAATTAGGCGATAAATGCATCGCCGACGTCGCCGAAGCGCTCGTAGGCGCAGGCTGGCTCACGGGGCAGCGCGAAACGGCCTTGCACGTCTGTCACGTCCTCGGCCTGCCGATGGGCCTGATGGGCTCGTGGGACTTCCTCCGACAAAATGCGCCCCAATTCTTTGGAGAAGGTGTTGTGCTGGAGCATCGTTACTATGCGAATGTTCGTGCTGTGGAAGCGATCCTTGGGCATAAGTTCAAGATCCCGTTCCTCGCTGCGCAGGCTTTGGTACGTTTGACGTAGATTCCGACCGCGAAACAAGTTAACATGATGTTCAGACTCATCCCTCAGGATCGACCAGCGAGCTGCCGGGCTACGACCGACTGGAGTTCATCGGAGATGCGATCATTGAATTCTGTATGTTGCATCACATGATACAAGCGCAGTTCTAACAAGTGCCCCCAGTGACCGTCCGTATGGTATTCACTCGCTGGGGTGAGCTGAGCGAAGGCTCACTGACCGTGCTGAAGGTGGGGAAGTCTTGCATGCTGCTGCTGTCACGTCTCTAACGGCGATCTAGGGTGCCATGGTCTCCAATGCAGCTCTGGCAGCGCTCTGTGTAGAACTTGGCTTGCACAATTACATCATTCACGAATCCAGACATCTCAGCGCGGCAGTATCGACCTACGTCAAGGAACTCGCGAAAGCCAAGGTCGAGCACGAGGTGGCCGCAGCCTCGGCCGGCCAGATGTCAGGAGAATACTGGGTCGGCTTGGAACCACCAAAAGTGCTATCAGACATAATCGAGTCGCTGCTGGGTGCAATCTACCTGTCGGATTCCTTCGATCCAACGGGATACGAATCTGTCTATGATCGGCTTATCAAGCCCTTCTTTTTGCGACGCGTCTCACCGAATACGCTCGCGCAACATCCGACGAAGTTGCTGCATGAGGCGTTGCAGGCACGACATTGTCGGCGATGGGAGACGATCAAGTCGAAGGCGGAGACGAAGCTGTTGACGGAGGTGCAGGTCGATAGTACGTTCTCTCAAGCTTCACCCGACGCATCAAAACTCATGTTGGCCCCTCTTCAGTTAAAGTACACCGCCAGGTGCTGGCCAGCGCGATTGCGGGTTCACAAGCGGCAGCAAGCCGTAAAGTAGCCAGCTTAGCCTTGGCGAGACTCAAAGCCGAGCCTGGCTTGCTCGACAAGCTCTGCGATTGCCCCAAGCCCAAGACGCACAAAAGCGAGAAGGCCGTTGTCGCGGAGGAGCGCGACCACCAAGAAGAGTGATCTATCGAGATATAGGCGCAGTAACCATTGATACCCATGCTGGGGGTGACCGAACGCAGAGATTTAAGATATCCGCATTTGTTGAGGCTCTCCTACTATATGCACAATTGTAATAATATCCTTCTCCAATCGCTCGCGTTTTCGCCCATCGATTGATTAGGCGGTGGAGCCGCCGGACTTGCGCCTAGAAACGTATGAGTGTTGGACGATCATGCCAAAGCAACGGCACTCACAGCTGGTAGGCCGCAGCGATGAAGGGAAGCGAGAAGCTAATTGAGCGCGCATAAGCACGTCAACTCCCCAGGATTCATCAGCCTACTCACCCGGTGCCGAGGAAGAGGACCATCTTGATGGCGAAGGTGGTCTTGTTCCTGTAGTCGAACGGCATGTTCTGTAACGCAGTGTCAGCCCCTTGCGCGCTCTTGCCCGAGGACGCTTCAACTCACGTTGTACACCGTGTTCTCGATGTGCGCGCCACGCGCCAGCACAGGCTTGCGGGCAAGTGCGCGAGCAGCGACGGGACGGAGAGCAGCGCGAGCGATCATGGTCGTTCACTTCTGGGTGGTCGTTGCGGGATGGTGGATGAGAGCGGGTATGATGCACAGACTTGGGCGGAAGCGGACCTCGAAATGGCGACGCCACTGATTGCTCGGCTCCGGGGTAGTTTATCCGATGAGCGGTCAACGCGCTGTGAGTTGTGTCGCGTCCCGCCGCCGCACTCATCAGCAGTGGACGACATCATTATGAAAGTCACTGTCAAGCAGTGGCACGCTGTTGCCTACTGGAAGTGGGACACAGGCACGTCAGCAGAGCAAGATGCGAATGCAGACGAAGAGGCCGAGGACGACGTATGCGGTATCTGTCGCGTGCCGTTCGAGGGCTGCTGCCCGACGTGCAAGATGCCGGGTGATGACTGTCCGCTGAGTGCGTCACTGATTTCAACTGCATTGTGTGCTGCATGTGCTGAATTGATGATAGTATGGGGAGAATGCACCCATGTATTCCATATGCATTGTCTGCTCAAATGGCTCAATACTGCTAGCAGTAAGCAGCAATGCCCGATGGATCGCAGACCCTGGGGTACGTGCTGTGTCCTGCTCCAGTCTCGATTGCAGCTGATGGTGGTGTCCAGTCACCGCCGAGCGAAAAGTAGACCGTTGAGGACGGCGGAGAATCACAGCGCAGAATTCTCTTGGGAAGTTAGCCCGACCGCCGTTGTCAACGATAGCCGGCCAGCTGGCTCGGGTGTTGGACGGGTACCTTCCGATCGCGACGACCTGTCATGTACAAGATCTTTGACAGCCCCTGCATGTCGAACGTGAGGGGTGCGCCTACGATCGCGCCCCTGATGCTCAAGCCACCGGGGCCATCTGCTCACTCGGTTTTCGCGAGTTTCTCAGTCCCAACGAGCGAGGGGCGGTCCTCAGAGCGCTGTCGCTTCCGTGTAGGCATGCTCTAGATCTAGTTCCCCAGTAAGATAACAATGTATGATGTGCTCAACCTAAGATCCATAACGAAGTCGATCACAGAACTACGCTCTGGGAACAACAACAACCCTCAAATCCCCCTTCGGCCTAATCATCCCAAACCCTCTCTGACCCTCCCTGAACCCAACTTTCTGCTGTTCGCTCTCAGCAAGCCGAATCTCAACCATACACAGCAGGAGGACGACAACCGTGCGGATCTGGGCAAGCGCAAGATGTCGGCCTTCGCACTGCGAGATTCCGCCCTACAATTAAGTTAGAGATCTGATCAGCAGGTGTTGGCGCACATTCTGGAGCTGTGAGGAACGCACTCCGAACGGAAGATATGACGGCTGCTTATACTGCCTTCCCATGAACCTCCTAGGGTCGAACATATCCGGACGCTCGAAGATCTGTTCCTCTAGATGAAGCGAGCGCACGCTGCATACCAGGTGGTCGCCTTTCTTTAGCTCGTAAGGCCCCAGTTTGACCGACTCCACCTGGACAGCGCGGACCGAGAAAGAGCCCGTGGCAAAACGGAGCGTCTCCTGGATCGTCGAGGTGAGCAGCGGGAGATGGGCCGAGGTCGCGAACTTCGTAACAGCCTCCCCCGTCCACGCCTTGCCAGCCTGTGAAGAAAATTCTGGATGCTCGGCCGCCCATTTCTGCCTAGCAGCATTGATTTCCTGCACGAGCGGTTTGAGCCCATCCGGCGTCTGAAGCATCAGCACCAGCAGCCAATAGACCGCATAGGGCGAATTGGCCTGCAACGGCCAAAGAAGCGCGAGCAGCCAAACGGCCGTATCCCTCTCGGACCACTCATGGGCCCTAGCAACGGCCACGACGCCCTTGATCAGCTCGCTCGCTCCCTCTGCCTGCGGACTACGGAGGTACAGCTCGAAGGTCCTGAGCAGCTGCTCTCGAGCGCGGGTGAAGGGACGGTCGAGCGAGGAGGGGAGACCCATCGCGAGCGCGGGGACGGAGTTGTCGAATGTTTCGAACGGGGTGTGGATGGAGGAGGGGGGGAAGGAGGGGCCGAAGAGGGCGTGGGTGGCGGCGTCGAATACGGTGTTGTACACCAGCGGGAGGAGGGGCGTTGACTTGCTGTCGGGGGAAGCGCGTGGCTTGTCTGCGAGCTTACGGAGAGAACTGGCGGCGGAGTCGGCGAACGCTTGCGCCAGGTCGTGGACGTTTGAAGGAGCGAGTGCCCTACCCAATCAACCTCATCAGCGATGTATCGGATGTATGTAGGTATATATATGACTAAGAACCGCACTTGTGAATAAGGGGAAACATCTCCTGCCCCACTGCACTGGCGTCAGCCGCTGCGGCCTTTGAGAGCCCGAAGATATTCTCCATCCATTCGAACTGCATTGGGGAGAGGGCGTACTCGGAGGGGGATTTATAGATCATTTGAATCATCTGTTGCCCATTGAGCTCACTGTCTTATTTGCTACGGCCGTACTTTGCGACACTGAGGGAGATGAGTGGACTGAGACGTACGGAAGGAGAGGTAATGTAGTACATCGTCCTGCCCAAGGAACGAACGCCAAAGCAGTCGCCGTATTTCTTCCTACACTCAATGAGCCAACCTCCACATATCCATTCAGATTCTTGAAAGAAATGGAATTGCATACCTAGCACGGAGAACGAACGCATCGAAATCCCCCCACATAGCAAAGTAGCTACCCAGCGAAGGAAGGTAGCTAGGCACCTTGGGCGGTCTACCATCTTGTGCACGAGCGGGGAGGAGGAGCCATACCGAACCGAGCAGCACAAGAAGGAGAAGGAGCAGAGATAGCCAAGAAGCAGAAGAGATCACGTGTGTCAGCTGGGCGAGAGGATCAGGCAGGTGAGGAGTGAGATGTGGCTCGAGCGGAGCCTTGGGTAGTGACATTGTCAGCCGGGAGACGGTTTAGACGCGCCGCAGGGCAGATTTCCGCAGCTCGTCGTCGTTCACCAGAAGGGGCATCAGACGTCCTCCAGACAACCATCTTACGTCGACAGTCGCCAGCACATCAGATAACCAGGATGGTGGAGGATCAAGGGTCGGCCAGGTTTATCGATCCCGCTGATGGATTGCGACCCGCAGCCAGATGGAAAAAGCAGGACCAAGAAAGTACGTCGGGCTTCTGATCGGTTTTGCTAGGGAGACAAAGGGTCCTTGAGCGGACAGAAGATGTTGTTGTTGATGCTGATGCGCTGATGTTCTAGACCCGGTTTCTCCCACGGTGTGACGGTTCAGTAGCAGAGGATGTAAGTCGACAATAATATCAATGCCCTGCAGCACAGAATCGACGGATGAATACGCCAGCAGTCAGCCCCTAATCCACGAAGCGCAGCTTTGCACACGGTACGTTCCCGACTCGCTGGCTAGCCAAGCCCAGCATCGACCAGCCCGAACGTACGCTCCTTCCATATCGAGCTCAATGCCGCGCGGGTGCCGAGCTGGCGTCCCCGCTGGGCTGGGCCTTTTCCTCTTTGTTCGGCGGGATTCAGGTAATAGGGGTAAGGGACAAAGAGATACTGACGGGCGCGCCGCTGGTTATGCGGCGCGGCTCTTATCCGAACGAGGTAATGGTAATGGTATAAGGCCAGGATGCTGAGGATGAAGTGCCAGTTGAGTGAGCATACGCAAAGCTGCTGACGCGCCGGCGACTCAGACGCGGACGGAGCTCCGACGCTGATTCCCGCATTTTGGATGACGCGACCCCGGTGCATGGGCGCTGCACAGTCATCCAATGCAATGCAATGCGGTCCTATTCCAAACCGGACTTTGGGGACCTACATCGCAACTGTACTGGATTGGGAAAGCATTGTTGCGTCCTGTCACCGACTGTGACATCTGTTGATACAGTTTAGAATGTTGATGTGGACTGATATGAACGATGGATCAGTTGACCGGCGGTGAGAAGCGCGACGCGGTTTCCAGCCGATGCTTCTCGGTTGCTAACCTGCAGGATGTGGCTGTACCACTCAGTCAGCGGTGACTGGGGTCCTTGTGCCCGTCGGTCGGTCCGGGGGCAAAAGGGGGGAGTCGAGGCGCGTGTGAGGCTCCATTTGAAGCGCATCCGCGCCCGCGCCCCGCCCCTCTCACACACCCACACGCTTCATAACCCCTCTCTCTCTCCTTCCTCCTTCCCATCCCACTCACTGTCACTCTCCCCCTCCTCCTCATCATCCTCCTTTTCCCTTTTGTCTCTCTCTCTCTCTGTCACCAACTCATCCCCTTCTACTTCTTCTTATTTTCTCTATCTCAACTCTCATCACCCAAACCCTCGGCTCATCTCATAATCCACCCTCTCGCACGCTGCTAGCAAGCAACCCACCCCAGCGCATCGATCGCTGAAACATCCCAGAAACCCCCTTGCCAATAAAGCGACCTCGATCCAGTCCAAGGAGAGAGACCACGCTGTTTGCATCGTACATTCTCCAACCCTTCCGACCGCTTAATACTCCTCGCCGCACAGGCCGTCGTCGTCATCAAATAGGGCAATTGTATTCGCCCATCCCGCACTATCTGCTACCGCTGTATCAACCGCAACCCAGACGAGTCGAACTCGCACTACCGTCCAACCACTGCCTCCTTCCACTACTCCTAGCTTACAGGAACACCAAACCCAGCTCCCAGCTTTGAACTACTGTCAAGATGACGACTGCACCGAACCAGCGCGCGTCGCTTCTCGCCTCGCTCCGCACCGGCGGTGTCCGCTCCGTCTCCTCGCAGGTCCCCTCGACTGCACCCCTCCTCTCGCCTTCAGCTACGCACTTCCCGCGTTCGTCTACTGTCGATGCCTTCCCGCAGCACCAGCTCGACAACAGCGACATCCTCGCCGACCAACTCGCGCAGATGCATTTCCATCCTCAGACCGCTGCTCCTTCCGCTGCTGCGAACGCAATGCGCATGCAGCAGATGATGTACAACATGATGAGCGCGAACAACACCGGCTATACGCAGGAAGAGCTGCTTGTCCTCGCGCAGATGCAGCGCCAGCAGCAGCAGGCACAAGCACAGCTTGAGCTCATGCGTCTTCAGGTGAGTAATCCGATAAGACATCATACATATGCGCATATATTGACATCTACGCAGGTCCTCCAGCAGCAAGCGCAAGCTCAAGCTCAGCTGCTTGCCCTTCAGGCTCAGCAGCAACAGCAGCAGCAAGCTGAAGCTGCCCGCCAATATCAGCACACTGCGTCATTCGACACGCTGCGCTCTGCTGCCTCGTCCGCCGCAGCCAGGCGCGCGTCGCGTAGTGCCGCTGATGCGGCTGCGGAGCCTATGACTGCTGCCCTTTCTGGCCGCTTCGGCACCAGGCTGAATCCGCAGGCCAGCACCTTCCGCAGTGTCAGCGTTGGTGAGGAGGCCTTGTCCAGCAGCCCGCCGCTGACTGCTGGTGTCATCGCACCTGCCACAGCGAAGGAGCCCGGCCACATCACCCCGCCTCGCAAGTCGGACCAAGCGACCTCGTGGCGCCGTGGCAGCAGCGCCTCGCCCGCTCCAGCGCGCAAGACACCTTCTCCTCCTTTGTCCACCCCAACTGTCGTTGTCTCGCGCCCGGATGAGTATCCCGTCACTCCGGCGCCGGCAACCGGTGGCAGTGGCAAGTCTGGCCGCCGCCCCTCTCCTCTTCAGCTGTCTGGGTCGAACTCGCCGAAGAGCGTCACTGACCTTGTGGCGAGTGACGAGGAGGCCAACGACTCTCTCGTTGATGCGTCGCCGCCTGCGCTTTCCAACTCGCCTACGTCGTCTTCTCCCACCTCGGTGTCACCGACGTCTGCGCATCACCCGGTCTCTGCCGTGCCAGCGCCGGTCGAGGCTGCCAAGCGCCTGTACGAAGGCATCGGCATGGGTCGTCCCCATGTGCGCAGCGCCTCTGTCTCCGCCGTGCCCTCTGGCACCCACACGCCCGCTACGAGCGTCATCCGTCAGCCGCGTGGCCCGCCTTGCGGCGCGGACGAGCTCGGCATGCGCAACTTCGCCTCCCGCGTGAGGAGGCGGGCCATCTCGGGTCTCGAGGTGCTGAAGAGCGCTAGGGAGCGTGTGCCGGGCGAGGAGGTGCTGGTGTACTGAGCGACAGTGGTAGAAGGCGGGGAAGAGTCGCAAACGACCTGGTCCTGGATCACACGAAGCGCATATAGGCACTGGCTGCCTATATGCGCTCCCAAGTTCAGGCCATCTCGGACCCGCTTTGCCCAGTCGTGCTAGTCACGCTGGGCAAGGCGTCCTGTGCTCTCCTTCGCCCTTTTCCTGGAATGCAGTACCTCCCAATCCCCATCTCCCGTCCCTCTTCCCTCCCACCCCGTTCCTTCTCCCGGATCAACCAAACGAAAGGTATCATAAGAAACACAAAAACATGTTCTTTCCTTCAATCCCTGTATCTTACTCTTACGCCTACCAACCTATCCAACCATACGTCAAAACCCAAGTCCCTCGTCCGTGCAACCCCCCCAAACCTCTCTAGCCTCGTCAGGCCCAAAAATCCTTTCACTACCACTCCTTTTCCCCCACTTTCTCTCATTTTTCCCCCCCTCGCCTTCGGTTCGGCTTTTTCCGTTCATGTTTCATGCTGTTCGCTCTGCTCTAGCCTCTGGGGAAACTCGGAGCACTTAGCATCTCTCCGTCATTCAGTTCAGTCATTATTCAGTATCCGGCTTTACATGAGAGTTCGGTTGTTGTTACAAATGCAAATGGTTGTGTTTATATGTGTTTGCGTGAGAGGGTGGTGGTCAGACGTGTTCTTCGAATACGCAAGGGGCATTTGATTGGCTTTACAATGGGTTTTCTGGCGATTCATACAGAATGGGCTATTTCCAGCTTTGCGAACTAGCAGAGAGAACTCTCAACTACCCAATACCGGGCTCTCTCTGTGTTAGACGCCAAATCCATCAGTACATAAATCGGAACATCTACATGGGAGCAGACTCACCAAGTACTGTCGTACACTTCTCAACTTAGGTGTTAACGCACCAAGCCGGCCTAGGAACAGGCGTATCCCCCTCCCCACCACACGTAGCAAGACAGCATCCATTCTCCTCATGCCAAGCGATCGGGATAGCGCAGACGTAGAGCGGGCAGATGGCGCGCGCGCCGTTCTCGGGGAGGGGGTTGGAGAGCGCTGAGGCGGCGAAGAGGGCGAGGACGAGGGCGAGGAGCTTCATCGTTGGTTTGACTTTGACGTTTGTGCTCGAGTTTGTTGGTCTGCTAGGTAGGAGAGGAGGAGGGGCGGGGCTATATACCCTTTGCTGCTGTAGTACATGGGGTATGGGGAACGATAGTTCGGAGCCGCCCGAACAATGTCGGGACCGAGCATCAAGCCTCTCTCACTGGAGCAGTTCGGGGATTCCTCATCAAAGATGATGTACACCTGACCAGTCACGCTCTCAATATCGAATGGTCAGCTGGTCAGTGCCCATCAATGTGGGTACCAGCCTGGGAAAATGGGGGTTCAGTCGTCTGCCTGATGATGGTCGATCATGGAAATTCCGCGAAGGATGGGATAGGGATGTCGGGTACGGGAAGTTCGGTGAATGTGATCTTTGGGCTTGGGTCTTCGGACGGCACAACAAGATTGGGCGTATCATGCGAGTCAGAACAAGGATAGTTATTGGAAGGCGCTTCTCGATATGTAGTATCATTTGTTCGATCCGCTATGTCGGCCGTTACATTGTCTGGAAACTATTCGCCGGCAAGGTAGGCCTCGTCGAGTTCCGCCTTCTGGACATCCCCTCGAGGACACGCTCTATCCTCTTGATCAGCCCGTAGATCCCAGCAAGCGCAAAAGATCTGCTTACCTCTCCCTACTCAGTTCAAGCTCGCCGCGCACGGGCCAGCCGTAGGAAACGGCACGGGCGTAGCGCCAATAGGTCCGCAAATAGGAGTACAGCAACCATGGTCGTAGTCCCATGCGATGGTAATCGTGCATGCATAGTCGGGGCAGGCGTAGATGCCACTCGGGACGGGAATAGCGGGAACTGCGAGTGTCGCGCTGATGAAGAAGGTTAGGAGACCGAGGACTCGGACGGAGAGATGCATTGTTGGGTTCTTGATCGGCGGAACTGAGGGTTTCGAAGGTTGAAGGATGGGAGCGTGCTGAGGGCGGCGGGGTGCAGTGCTTAAATATCCGCGTGCAAGGGTTGATCTCTGTCAAGCTGATGACAAAGGGGAAAGGGCGGAACCGGTCGCCAGGCATTCCTCATAACCACATCGCCGTCGAAGAACATAGATAGACAGCCCAATCTGAGTAATAAGCGAGGCATCCGGGCGAGAAAATGCCGGCTTCACACGCTCAGCCCATTGTCCAGTCATGACCGATCCAGAAGAGCATCAGAAAGCGCTAGTACACCCGAGGCAGCAGATCTAGGATGGCCGTTGATCCAAAGGAAGGCTCCCCGTCAGACAAGCCCAACTGGGAAAATCCGGAGATTGCGGTTGATCCCGCGGAAGACTGGAGATTTTCCGGGATGTCGCCGCAACCCAAAGGAAGGGAATCAGGCACTTTAATCCTCTGTACGGATCGTCTTCGGATGTATGCTGGAAGATGTCGTGGGGTCTTGTGGGTATTGAGGAAGGGCTCGGAAGGATGTTGGAGGGAGTGACTGGACCTGTCGCTCCTTTGATGAGGGCGATGTGCGGATTATCAGCAATCTTCTCCTTTCGCCTCTGATCGTACCATCAGTTTCGGGTCGTTGGCTAGTCCCATGACTAGCGAGGGTGAGTGTAGAAGCTCCTTTGCCGCCCGGAAGGCATTCTCCGCTCCTTCATCACAGAGGGCGCCTCCGTGCCTGTGACAACAAGCATGGGGCGAACCAATCCCGCGAGAAAAGCTCATAAAGCAAGATCCCCCAGCAGACGTCCAGGATCTCAGATTCAATCATCCCTTCCGAGTCCCACTCCAGTGCAACAGAACAAGATGCGTCGCCCCACCTTATCAGCTCTCTCGGCACTTGCGCTCTTCACGAGCCTCATCGGCGCCCTCGGTGCGCCAACGCTGGAGAAAAGGCTTCACGTCTGCCCCGAATACGCATGCGTCGTAACCCTTGGATGGGAGTACGAGGATGGCTGCTGCCTGCCTATCTGCGGACCAATTGGAGCGACGCCCGTGCCTTTGCCCACCGGGAGTCCTTGCCATGTGGTACTGTAGATTGGATAAGAGCAGGTGCGTTGTAATGCATTATTTGGATGGTCATCTGCATATGCTCACCACATTGCGCAGTTTTACCCAAAGGAGATTGATGTACATAGGGCGGAGCGAGAGGGTTATCAGGATGCCAGATGTTTGCTTGTATGCATGCAGGGAAATGCTCTACGGCGAGAAATGGGGAAGCAGGCACGACAGCCGCAGCAGGAGAAAGCGAGAGCAGGGGTTGTACATAGGCTTGGGAGTGGCAGGTCTATGTTGTTATGCAACCAGTTGTCTTTTGTTGAGACAGATTTTGATTGAGACCAAGACAATGTCGTAACACTGGCTACTCAGGTCGTGGTCCGGTTCGAGCAGAGCCATGGTCCATGCACTTTGGCCAAGCTTTGTTCAACTTGCATCTTTTCTTGACTTGCCACAAAAGCCCTTCCCCAAACAAGGAGGTTTTGACAGTGAAATTTCCAGACAAGCATGGAGGACAGGAGGTTGGGTCGGTTAACAGCGGTTGTTGGGGACGAGTGGCGCCGCTCCATTGCAGCAGGTCGGATTTTGGGTTGAACGGGAGCAGTCGACGACGTCACATACCCTGAGCCTGGTGAGGAAGTGACCGGAACATGGGGCAGAGGTCAGTGCGCTCACCGGGCCTGTCTCCATTAACAAAAACCCTTTCATCTTCTCTTGCTCACTATCTACCATCACGACCATCATGTCTACTGTTATGTCTAGTGTTCACCCTAACGGCAACGGCAATGCCGACAAGGTCGAGCAAGGGGCCCTCGACCCGGCTCCGCTCCTGCAGCTCGACCCTTGGCTGCGCCCGTATATGCCGGCCATCTCGCATCGCTACGCTTCGTTTCAGAAATGGAAAAGCACAATCCAGGATACCGAGCATGGCTACGAACAGTTCACCAAGGGCTGGTTGAAGTACGGCCTGAACGTCGCTTCGGACGGGACGATTACATATCGCGAATGGGCGCCGGGCGCCAAGGAAGCGAGCTTGATCGGCGAGTTCAACAACTGGGATAGGAACGCCCACCCGATGACGAGGGATATGTTTGGTGTTTGGAGCATCACCATTCCTCCTGTTAATGGACAGCCTGCTATCCCACATGACAGCAAGATCAAGGTGCGCACCGTGACTGGCGAGCATACATTCAGAATGCTGACCAGTATCAGATCTCCATGATCGCTGCCAATGGAGAGCGGATCGACCGCCTCCCTGCCTGGATCAAGCGCGTTACCCAGGATCTCTCCGTCTCACCTGCATACGATGCTCGCTTCTGGAACCCACCTGCTGAGCAACGGTACAAGTTCAAGCACCCTCGGCCTCCGACACCCGTCAGCCCTCGCATCTACGAGGCTCACGTCGGTATCAGCACGACCGAGCCGAAAGTCGGGACGTACAAGGAGTTTGAGCAGAATGTGCTGCCGAGGATCAGGGATCTCGGCTACAACACAATTCAGCTCATGGCTATCCAAGAGCATGCCTACTACGCTTGTGCGTACCCGCCTGTCCAGCCTGTGATTCGTCGCTGACCGCGCATACATCTAGCTTTCGGATACCAGGTCAACTCCTTCTTCGCTGCCTCCTCCCGCTATGGCACACCTGAGGAGCTCAAATCCCTCATCGACACCGCCCACTCTATGGGCCTAACCGTCCTGCTCGATGTCGTCCATTCTCACGCTTCCAAGAATGTCCTCGACGGTCTCAACCAGTTCGACGGTACCGACCACCTCTACTTCCATGAAGGTCCTAAGGGAAGGCACGACCTCTGGGACAGCCGACTCTTCAACTACGGCTCGCACGAAGTGCTGCGGTTCCTCATGTCGAACCTCCGGTTCTTCATGGAGGAGTACCAGTTCGACGGTTTCCGCTTTGATGGTGTAACCAGCATGATGTACCTCCATCACGGTATGGGCACGGGCTTCTCTGGCGGGTACCACGAGTACTTCGGGCCTGCGGTGGACGAGGAGGCCGTCGTCTACCTCATGCTAGCGAACGACATGCTACACTCGCTGTATCCTCAAGTGATCACCATTGCGGAAGATGTGAGCGGTATGCCTACACTCTGCTTGCCAACGGATATCGGAGGGGTTGGGTTCGACTACCGCCTGAGCATGGCGATTCCGGATATGTGGATCAAGCTGCTGAAGGGTGCGCCCGATTCAGAGCTTGACATCAGAGGCTCATGCTGACATTCATTGCAGAGAAGAAGGACGACGAGTGGGATATGGGCAATATCGTTCATACCCTCACGAATCGCAGGCATGGGGAGAAGAGCGTTGCGTATGCTGAGAGTCACGATCAGGCCCTCGTGGGTGATAAGACGCTTGCGTTCTGGCTCATGGACAAGGAGATGTGTACGTGGCCTCCGTTAGTTGAACCTTACACTGTTTGCTGATAGCGTTGCAGACACTCACATGTCGGATTTGACGCCAATGACTCCTATCATCGAGCGTGGTCTCTCCCTGCATAAGCTGATTCGGTGAGTACACTGTATCTCACGGGTGATGCAAATGCTAACCCAACCTTAGGCTGATCGTCCACGCTCTGGGTGGCGAAGCCTACCTGAACTTCGAAGGCAATGAGTTCGGTCATCCTGAATGGCTCGACTTCCCGCGTGAAGGCAACGGAAACTCGTTCCACTACGCACGTCGCCAATGGAACGTGGTCGACGACCACTTGCTGAGGTACAAGTACCTGAACGAGTTCGACAAGGCCATGAACTGGTTGGAGGAGAAGTACCACTGGCTGCGTTCGCCTCAGGCGTACGTCTCGCTCAAGCACGAAGGTGACAAGGTCATCGTGTTCGAGCGTGCGGGCCTGCTGTGGATCTTCAACTTCCACCCGACCCAGTCGTTCGCCGACTACCGCGTCGGTGTCGACAAGCCCGGCAAGTATAAAGTCGTCTTGTCGAGCGACGAAAAGAAGTTCGGTGGGTTCGACCGGATCGACATCAATGGCGAATACTTCACCACGCCAATGTCCTGGAACAACCGGGCAAACTGGCTCCAGGTCTACATCCCGACCAGGACCGCTCTAGTGTTGGGACTTGAGTAAAGGGCAGAATTGGGCGATTTTCAATCGGACTGCTGAAAAATCCTTTTCTTTCTCGATACCTTGATACGACCCATTTCGGTAAATACGAATGCTCACGATGTAACAAAGTTTGATTGCGCAATGAGAATGAATGCTGAATGTCACGTCGTGATTTGCAACTCGGCGTTATCTTATGGTAGGTTGCATTATCTGGAGCTAGAATACAGCTGTGATGACCCCGGTGCGATGCCCTGCGCTCTTCAATCAAACTCGATCTCCTCATCTCCTTCTGCGAAGTCACCATCGTCCATGTCATTAGGCTGTGATATATCAGCCAGGTGAGCATTGGGGAACCAGATGTAGGACGTACCTCCTTGGGCTCCTCATCCTCTCCATACTGGAGCATATAGTCGATGTGCTCCAGAATTCCCTGCAGGGAGTCCTCGTCCGTCACATCTAGCGGCAAGAACTGCACCATGTTGTGGTCTTCTATCTGTGCATGCGGTCAGCTGGACGAGTCTCACCGGTGCTAACGCACGCACCAATTGCACGATAGCCTGATTGAGCGAATGAAACTTCGGATTCGTCCTCGCGGCCGGCTCATCCACCAAGAGCAATGGGTCCGTCTCCA
This sequence comes from Dacryopinax spathularia, assembly GCA_037974965.1. Classification (NCBI taxonomy): domain Eukaryota; kingdom Fungi; phylum Basidiomycota; class Dacrymycetes; order Dacrymycetales; family Dacrymycetaceae; genus Dacryopinax; species Dacryopinax spathularia. The sequence continues at coordinate 556,259 of JBBPFI010000015.1, read as the reverse complement.
AATACCGCTGAATCAGCGTTTTCCTCATCTCCGCATTCTTCCCTCCTTTCTTCGACACAAGGTCCATCTTGCTAATCAAGTTCAGGTGCGGCACTTCCAGGTTGACCATCGCGCTCATTGCGCTCATCACGCCTGCGAAGAACTTGGACCGATCTTCCATGAATTGGGATTCTAGGAGGTAGACGGCGCATATTCGGATGGACTGCATGGAGAGGTGGGATATTAGTTTGGGTAGGAGTGGGTGGTGGGTATATAGCTCGATCTGCCCTGCAGAGCGCGTCAGCAGATACCACCTATGGAGGCTGCAGCACGTACCAGGGCAGTCTATTATTAAATAGTCATTATCATAATCTCCGATCTCTTCATCCAGCCAGTCCAAATTTTGTAGCAGGTATCTAAGGGTTCGTCAGTACTGGCTACGATAGCAGAACTTGCAAGGGCTCACTCGAAACAGTATACAAGTCCACCATTAGGCCCAAGCTCCATCTCCTCCATCACATCCTCCAACGATATCAGTTCCCGAATGTCTATTGTCGGCTGGACATGATACTCCGACGGTCCGATAGCAGGGTCAAGGTTGAACAGGTGCGCCGTCCGCTTCAGCGTCGCCAGATGCGTCAGCAGCGCCGTACAGAATGTAGATTTGCCGGAACCCGCCGGACCTGTGGTAAATCATGTTGGCTTGTAGTCCGAATGCATATAATGAGAAAGCGTACCGGTGACGAGGACGGCATAGCGCATGGTGGCTTTTCGTAAGGTAGCAAATAAGCGCCCACAAGGCGGGAGCCAGGGACGAGGAGAGGTGGCTGTCCGCTAGTATAACCGGCGGTCCGAGGTCCTCACCGCTCCTTCACTCTGCCTGGTTACACTGACAATGGCTGCTCTGCGCATTCTCGCCATCCCAGGCACCCGCTGTCAACGAATGGCTGTATAAACCTGGCTAAGGATGTGAAACCGCCGAAAATACCCGGGTTGACTTAGGTACGGGCGGGACGGGCATATACATGAGGCTGAGACGCGAGTGATGGCTGGCAATTGCAAGATGGCTGGCTCATGTCTTCGGCGTCTTAAATGGTCGTCTGCGCGCGGCGCCTGGAATGGGAGGCCGTTCGCTCACTCGCCCATCCCCTGCTCGACAACACCTGGCAAGCCCGGATGATCCAGTACTCGACGATGAGCACGGCGCTGGCAAGATGTCCTGTCGAGATCTGGTGCGAGATCCTGCGGTACGCGACCGAGGCCGAAGGACCGGACATGCTCGCGGACCCGATGAGCATGGAGCGTTTCTACCTTGAAGGGACGTACAGCAATGCCATCACGGAGGCGTACGAAGACCGGTTGAACGCCATGACGGACATGCGCAACTTTTCGACCGTCTGCAGGCTCTGGCACGAGATCCTGCATCCGCTCAGAGCGCGATGGGTCATCATCAACCAGCGAGACCAGATGAAGGGCGTATCAGACACCGTCAGCCGGCTCTGCCGACACAGACGAGTTGGACGCTGGACAAAACGGCTCGAAGTCCGGGCGAGGATTACTCATGGCGAAATGATGGAGCCCCTGCATGGACGGAAACAGCCTCCCATTTCGCGGCTACTGCAACACTCCCCCCAGCTAGAAGAATTCATCAGCCTCACATCGGCACTGCACTACCCCGCCCTCTGCTCGGACCTGATCGTCAACTGCGGCCGGACACTCAAGACCGTCGTCCTCCGGTCCTCGATCGCACAGCGGTTCGACGATATCGTCAACCTCCTACTGTACTGTCCTCGACTGGAATACCTACACTTCAGCGGACCAAGATACGACCCTCCCAGCCTCGAAGAATCCGAGCACCCCGGTAGCCGGTTCGGCCGCACACTCCAGCGAAAAGACATCCCCGCGATCCTCTTCTCCCGCCCCTTAGCCCTCCGCGTCCTCATCTGGGAACTCAAGCACGCTCCTCCCTCCGCCCCAGACTCCCTCTCCTTCGCTCGCCTATTCGGCGAACTCCAGCTCCCTTACCTCCAGCACATCGGCCTGCACATGAACGAATACTCCCTCATACCAGACGACACCCTCTTCATGCAGCGCGAGATCCTGCCCATGCTCCTCGCCCCCGGCCGCTCTCTCACTTCCCTCTCCCTAACCCGGACGACCGCAGCGCCAAGGAACAGACATACGTTCCCGTTCCTCGAGCTCTGCCCGCGCCTGAGGGAATTGGCATTCCATCTTCCGCATACGGCGGTGTATGACGTGAGCCCGCACTTGGGAGGCCCGCACAGGGGGTTGAAGAAGGTGTTGGCACATGAGTTCTTCTACAATCCGCCGGAGTACTCCCCTGCCCTGTTGGCCGAACACGCCCAAACGGTCCTCGAGGCATTCAAGGCTCTCTGTCGACTTGGGTCTTTCCCGGCACTGGAGAGTGTCCAGCTGGCGGACGTCTTTCCAGTGTCGGACGAGGCTAGGGCGTTACGGGCAGCGCACGGGGACTTTCCAGGGGAGTACAGAGCTCTGATGGGGAAACTGATGAGGTTGGCGTTTGTGAGGGGTGTGAAGCTGTTGGACGCGACGGGCGAGCCTGTGCAAGGGGACTTTTGTGCGCCGGGGTGGTATTATGCGTGGGGGTGGGAGGGGCTCGGGGTGTCTGGATCTGTTTAGTGCGGCCTCGTCTTGGATTTCATCATTTCTTTGGTCGCTAGGCAGATTCTGGGCGGCGCATAATGTGTAAAGCGTCTAATACAATCTGTGTTGATAGTCTACTTACATGATGTGACTTTTGCGAAAGTGGATCTACAACATCAGAGAACCGAACAACCCCTAACAAGAATCAAGGCGAAAACGAGAATAAAGATACAGCTTCAAAACCAAGCGCGAACAGCACTTCTACCACATTTTCCACATAAAGCATCCAGCCAATCCCTTCATCCACACTCCACACTCTACATCCCGCCACAACGTACATCACCCAACCTCATTTCCGCCGCTGAGCAGGACGAGAGACCAGCTGCCTGGTCCAGAGTGATTAGCAGACCATCTGGTCATACCGCATCCTCGTCCCGAACGCCGCTTCCCTCGCCGGGTTCGGGACGACCATCCCCGCGAACCAGCTCTCCCATATGCTCGGTTCTTCTTTGGGGTGTCGGGTTTGTGATATCTGCGATACGCACAAGCATCCGTCAGCATGCTATTTCAACTAGGAGAAGGTGTTTGATGGGGGAAAGGGCGCATATATGCGGGGCTGGGGAAGATCAGGAGTAGGAAAGGTGTGATGTGAAGTGGGAGGAAGTGGGACGGGACGTACCGACCGCCGCCTCTCAGCCCGCTCGATCCACCACACCTCCGGGACACTATCAAACCGTATCACCCTCTCATCTCTCTCCCCTCTTTCTGCTCCTCCCTCTCTGTCACGATCATGCGGTATAGGAATAGGAACCTCGATATGTGCCGCTTTGCCCGCCCTCTTCCTCTCCCCGCTCTCTTCCCCACGTGGTAGACTATCGGCTCCCTCCACTTCCCCTAGCTGGGGAGAAAGGCCCTCCCTCGAGCCGTCCGAGCCTGATGGCGTCAAGGCAGGGGAGGGCTCGCTCCACTCACTCGGCGTTCGGACCTTCAGGATCCCACGCGGACTTCTTGCTCCCGATCCGTCTTTCGCCAGTGTCTTATAAGACGGGGGCACATGCAATGTGAGAGGCTGTCGTTCCCTTCCTCTTCCTCGGCCTTTTGGGTCCTCTTTTGCTTGCGACGAATAAGGGTGGAAGAACGGCAGACCAGGTAACGAGCCCAGAGAGGGCGAGAGAAGGCCGGTAGGAGTAGAAGCGGGAGTGGGCGGGGAAGGGAGTGAGAGGTAGGGGAGATGTTCTTTGGTCGAGGAATGGGGGATTATCGGCGGGAGGTGGAGGGATGTGAGGGTGGTGAGGAGGGAGATGAGGGCTGTGTAGAGTGTTCTGAGGATGTGGAGGGGGAGGAGGAGGATGTGGTGCACTTTTGAGGTCGGTGTTGGGTCGGTCTTTGAGGAGGGTGTTGGAGGGGATGTACAGGGTGGAGGGAGGACTGTCATCAACGGAGGAGGGGACGCTTGTCCTAACGATGATCCCACAAAATCCGAGAAGGATGCGAAAGAGAAACGTGTAACGGCGAGGGCGTAAGGTCGTAATACAGTAATCCTCTGTGGGTGGTCGTACAACTCCAACAAACGTGCTGCGCAAGCCCTCCGTTCAGCACGCATATATGCACACAAATAATCGGAACAGATGCTCACAATCCCCTTTCGGTCCCGGTCTAATGATATCGCCCGCAGCACACGCGCTGATGATGCGACTGCTGCGCCCCCTGTTCCGTTGTCTAAATTCCAGATATCCAGATACGTCGAGTCACAAGTCGTTACGAGCCGCGATGTGCGGGAAGCTGTTGGAATACTTCGAAGTTAAGAAGGCAGGAAGACGACAATGATGAACAACAAGAGAGATGTGACACGACAAGGAGTCATCCTCACTCAACCCCCACTCACTTCCACGCACATCAACGCCGCCCCGCCGGTGATTGAGCACAACTGCGCCATGTGCACCTCTTGCCCAAGGCGGCATTCTCGGGAGCGGGGCGGCTTCGGCCTCGGCCCACATTCACGGCAGAAGCGCCGACTTGGGTGGCGAGAGCATGTGCGTCACCGGAAGGAATTTTTGGGGAATTGAGGGCACTGCCACTGGGCCCTTGGCCCTTATCGCAGGGACACGGTGAATGTGAACGGGGCCGAGAGAAACTGATTGGCGTTTCATCGCTGATCACTGAAGGGGCTGATAGTCGACTTCAGAGCTGGTGGTCGACGGCATTATCATTGACTGTCGTCATCGTCGACACCTATCTCCGGCTCCTCTTCTCCGTTTGGCGCTCAAGTAGCGTCGTCTTCTGTGTTTCCTGATCTCTCCTACAACTCTCGCTGTATTGATCGACGAGACCATCATGGCCTCCTCGCTCGTTCCAATAAAGACCGACGACCCGCAAGACGCCGCCGCCTCCAACCGCTCCAAAGCAGATGTCTCCTACCTCCGTTCCCTCCTCGGCGAGCACCCCGACTTCCCCAAGCCCGTGCGTCTCTCCTTCTCTTCCTCCCGCATCTCCCCGTTAGGCGGCTGTTTCTAACCGAGGCGGTCGCACAGGGCATAATATTCCTCGACATATTCCCCATATTCCGCACCCCCCAAGCGCTCGAAACGCTCTTCACCCACCTAATGCACCACATAACGACCGTCACCCTCCCCAAGAACAACATCCGGACGATCGACGTCGTCGTCGGGCTGGACGCGAGGGGGTTCTTGTTGGGCCCGCCGCTGGCGTTGAGGTTGCATGCTGCGTTCGTGCCGGTTCGGAAGGGGGGGAAGCTGCCGGGGGAGTGTGTGAAGGTGGAGTATGAGAAGGAGTATGGGAAGGTGCGCTCTGTTCTTCACTTTCTCTCTTTGTTACACCGTTCTTCGTGCTTTCCTGCCGGTGCGAGACGCATATATGCCCCGATTCTGCCAGTTATCCCCCACCGGCGCATTTACCAGCTTTCCGCTCGGCATGGAATAGCACCGCTGACGCTGTGCCGCCACAGGACATATTCGAAATGCAAGCCCACTCCATCCAGCCGACCCAGAACGTAATAGTGATCGACGACCTCATCGCCACCGGCGGGTCAGCGCGCGCAGCGGGGGAATTGATCAAGATGCAGGGGAGCAAAGCGTTGGAATATCTGTTTGTGGTGGGGCTGCCGTTTTTGAAAGGGTGGGAGAAGCTGGATGCGCCGGCTTATTGGATGGTTGAGGGTGATTAGGCGATCATTTGAGAGCAGGGTGGGTGGGACAGTGTGTGAAGACTGCACGGGGGCGAGGCTGATCTGCAGTCAGGAAATGCGGCCTTCAAGCTGGGAAGGATATTGTAGGAATTACTGGAGCGCTTGCACCGCAGGATTGGGAGATTCCACGAAATCAATTCTACACTGTACGGGATACTGTAATCCACACCCGCTAGTCCATAAGCACCGTATTGACCAACGGCTTCCCATCAACGAACAAATACCTCGGTCCCTGCCTCGTGCTCACCTCCCTCCTCCCAACCCGAACATTAACGCTCATCTCCGCCCCCCTCGGGCCGGCCTTACTGAGCCTCTCGACGACCTGGGCGCTCGCAGCCCGTGGAAGAATGACGAGCCACGTATCGCCGTCTTCCCATGTCCAGGTTTCGCCCGCTCCGAGCGAGGGCGTTATGCGCTCGACTTCGTTCGAGAGCACTACGACGCCGCGAGCGCCGGAGCGCTTGGCAGCGATGAGCTTGTCGAGGAAATTGCATTCTCCGCGCTGGACGAGCCACACGACCGGCGGGACCGGGTCCACAGGAGGGAGGACGGGCGCACACCCATATCCGCCAGGGGGAGAAGTAGGGATGACGAGCTTCGCAGGTTGGGCAAACCGGACGGGCGAGGGGCCAAAAGAGGCCGTCCACGCTTCGGACGTCCATTCGTGTCGGGAAGGATGGTCCGGGTCGGCGGACTGCCACGTTAGCTCGAGCTCGGCTGTGTCTGCGGGAAGCTCGACCGCGACGGGGCGGACGATGCGGCTGTCGTTCACGTAGACTGTCTGGCCTGTGAGGACGCGGTGTGGGCCCACTTGGGTGCGAGGTCAGGAACGGTTCCAGCATGGAGAGATGGAGAGAGGCTTACGCTTCGTGACGTCGTACCCCTTGTCGTCCAGCCTGCGCACGATATGCGCCCGGATACCGGTGATGTCGTTGATGATAAACCCATCCTCGACGCGCTTCAGCTTCTTTGGCCCAGGAGCAAGGTCCTCAGGTTTGGGCTTCCCATCCGTAGATAGGATAAAGTCAAATGCGTACTCCTCGACTTGGGGCAGCTCACACCACCCATCAGGGGTCCACCACTCTTGCCCGCTGTCTGGACCTCCAACCAGATGCCGAGCGAGCTCAACATCGATTCGGTCTTTTATCCCGCCGACGAGGCCGGGGCTCCAGTGGTCGTCTTCTGTTATCCCTAGTAGAGGTGGGAGATATGCAGGACAAGCAAGCTTTTCCGCTTGGCGGAGACTTCGCCGGGCAGCTGGTGGCCGCACTTTCTCTTCTGGGAGTATGAGGGGATGACCCTCGGTCGTGTAAACGACGGGTATATCCTTGAGGTGAAATGGGTGGTTCTCGTCAAATAGGAGGTATAGATACTATGTCAACGTTAGTGGGAGCAACTTTGTGGGAGGGGGAGGCGCACCTTGAGGGTTTCTGATAATACAAAGGATTCCATGCGGTCTTGAAGCTGGCCGGTGACGACGTCCTGCAGACAGGCGATGCCGCACTTAACCACTGTTCGGCGTTGTAGGTCACTCAGCACGCGAGCACCGACGTCTAGGTAGAATGGGTCTTTCGTGGCGCGGTATAGGAAATAGGTGGATTCGATGAATTCTGTGGAAATTGTCAGCTGCATGTACAGGGGCCCTAGATAGTGCTTACCGGGTCGTAGAGGGTATCCTTTGATCTCTAAGTCCTTGTTTATGATATTAAATCGTTCCGGCATAGCAGAATATCTCCTCCAAAGATTCCAATCTGCCCCGACATGAGCAGCTGGCAGACCTAATACAAGAGCGCACTTACAAACTAGATGCGACTTGATCGCATTCTGCACATCACCAGCCAAGACCTGCAGCCCGGGCCAGAATGCAGATAACGAGTCGACATAAACAGATGCAAGAACTCCAGAATCCATCCATGTATTACGAAACTGGACCCAATCGTCAGACGGGCCGTCGTTGTCCACAGCAGAGGCTTACCCAAAACCCCTCACGGCCCCTTATGTGCCTCATTACCGCAGCATAACTCTCATGCCAGACATCAAGGAAGTCGGGCTCTCCCAGAAGGATATACGACTTGAGGGCATATTCGTAGAACGAGTCTATCCCAGCGCCGACTCCGCTCATGAGTGGTACTACCCAGGCCTGCTCCGAATTAGCATTACTTTCTGTAGCCGGGCGCATATATGCACTCACACCGCTGACAACGTTTATGGCGTTCCCGACGAGGTTCAAGTCTGATCGTCTGTTCCATATTGCATAGAATGCTTTGCGAGCTGCGGCTTCGTATGCCGGATTGCCGGTTAGTCGGCTTAGAGTCGCAAACTCCAGGACCAGCGATGCCACTCCGGCGCTACATGATTCTGCAGTCTCGTCCAGCCTCACTCCGTTCCGTAGGTTCACCTAACATACCGTAGTAAGAAGCAATCCCAGGAATCTGGGATAGGGACGCACTCTGGCATAGGGCATCCCCGTAGGAGTGTTGAACGCCCTCAGCAGCCTCTTCCCTAGATCCTCGGCTAGATCCAGCAACTCCCCCTTATACCACTCCACCCTCATCCCATACTCATCGGTAATCGCAAATATATGCGCTGACAACAGGCCCCCGAGCACACGTATGGTCGTCTCGAACACCTGAGGCCGGGAATCGATATCGAACGTCGGCACATACTCGACGACGTTGTGCACGCTCTCGGAGAACCGGGCTCTGTCGCCCAGCACAACCAGGGCGGAGAGGGAGTCGATCAGCGTTAGGCTGAAGTTCCCGTTCACGTCGTTGATGCCGATGTTGGTGGGGTCATGCCAGTCTGGACCTCGACCCTGACATGTTAATGGTCGGAGCTGTGGGTGTCGGCACTTCATCTCACTCTGAACAGGAAAGAACACACCTCATCGAACGGGAATGCTGTACATGCCTCAGCACCGCCATCTAGCCAAGGCAAGAGAATGCGCACCATGATTCATATAAGCATCAAAGCCATGATACCACATCTCCCGCACCTGGTCCCTACACCAATCACCTCAGTCAGCACCTTATTCCCTCCCAACCAGTCGAAAGCCCAGCTGACCGATACCCAACCTTCCTGCTATCTGTCCATTTCGTCGCTTCTACCGGAGTCGCCCCGAGATGAGCTAAGATAAGCAAGAGCGCTGCTCGTCGCCATCTATGCCAGAGCATGGGCGAGTCCGGGAATGACTTTCCCTGAGAGCTGGGACAGCTGGGACTGGGACTTAGGACGTTGCACGCGACCCTGATGATCGCCCTCGCCCCTGGACGTGTCAGGAGAAGCACCGACCGGAGGACGCTCAGGAATCCGGGCAACTGTTCTGGATCTGGATCTGGGCGCGCGTCCAGAACCGGACCCTATTTCGGACTTATAACCCAATTAAGGTGAGCAATTCTGTTTTATTTCTCTATTTAAGCGTACATACAGGTTTTAAGTACATAAACAAGAAAGCTAAGTAATAAAAATCAGTAAAAACTGAAAATTTTGGCATAGCTTTGCCGTTCGGGCCCTGCCCGTATTCAAAAATGTATGCTCGTCCCGACTGAATTGCCCCCTCCTCCTCCATACCCAAGAACGTCCCTGTTGGCAGGGGAATGCGGGGGAGTGGGTGGGATGCGCTGCACAAGCAGGTACCGTGAACGGTGGCCTGCTTGCCGAAGGTACCGTGAGCGGTGACCTTGACTGTTGAGGCGCCGTGAGCGGCCACCTTGCTTGCTGGAAAGCCTGGGCAGGCGCCGTGAGCGGCCACCTGTTGTGCTGGGGGAGAGGGGAAGGCACCGAGTACGGCCACCTTGAAAGCATTGTGGGAGGAAGGGGAAATGAGGAGGATAGAGGGGAGAAAGGGGGGTACCGAGCGCGGTGACCCCGGAGTTGAGCAGAGGAAGGAAGACAGTGAGCTCAGCACCCACGATGTTGAAGACGCGTCAAACGGCTCACGGAAGCAGATGGACCCAGTCACATGACATGGGAGCAAATCTGCCCCCGGTTCTTTGCACCGCCACGCAGAGCACAGAACCCTTGCCCGGAAATCTGTATGTACTGACCGACCACTTCTGACACTGCCACTGATGAACAACTGCTGAGCGGCGATTCGCGGAAAACATTTCAATACTCTGGAAAGGAAATGTACCTAGAGCTAACGACCCAAGAAAGCCCGAAGCAGGAAAGATCTCTATTCGCTCAATAGTAGGTAAGGTAGAACTGATGCGGATCGTCATACGTGCTCGCGAGCCGCTTCTCAGCCTCCTTCACCGCAATCCAAGCCTGTACGACTTCCTTCCCGACCGCCTCCTGCAGCTCAACATCATGTTCTAGCTCCTCCCTCGCCAGTTCCCAGCTCTTGGGAATCCGGAGCTTAGCGCCGATCTTCTCCTTCTCTGCTGCGCTCAGCTGGTCCACTATGCCGGGCGCGTTGCGCTGCTTTAGCTCGAGCTTCTTTTCGAGCCCGGTGAGGCCAGCGGCGATCACGGCGCCTATGGCGAGGTAGGGGTTGGCGGTCCCGTCGAGTGTTTTGAGCTCGACGTTGAACCCGTCGCCGTTGTACCCGCCACAGAGACGGAGCGGGGCTTCTCGGTTGTCGCGACCCCAGACGACCCAGGTGCCGCCGGACCAGTTGCCGTCCACTACGCGGGCGTAGGATGGTTGGGTGGAGAGGGTGAAGCATGCGACCGCGGGAAGGTGGGCAAGCATGCCAGCCATGAAGGAGGCAAAGTCCGCCGGGAGGTTGGGGACGTCGGGGTGCTTGGAGTCTGGTGCCTTCGGTTCGGACTTCAGCGACAAGTGGACATGGGTTGCCGACGCAGCTAATCCCCGCAGTCAGCGGCAAGCTCGGCGCAGCAGTTAAAGGCACTCACCATAATCCGCCTTAGGCCGGATATAAGGCTTAGGAATCAACGTCGCCTTAAGCCCATACTTAGCCGCAACATGATACATGATATCCCTCGTCAACACGAGCGCATCACACGCCTCTAGCGGGGGCAACGGCCCCGTAACGATCTCATACTGACCCGGCCCGCTCTCCGCATGGAACATCTGCAGCTCGATTCCCGCCGCCTGGACCGTACTGGCGATCTCTTCACAGCACGCTGCCGCCAAACTCCCCGTGCGGTGTTTCAAGCTACTTGACCACCCCCCAATCTGCGCCGGCGTGGGCGGGTCCAGGCTCTCAAGCAGGATAAACTCCGTCTCGAACCCCACGAGCATCGTCGCTCCAAACTTGTCCTTCGCCTGTTTTTCCAGTCTGTCGACGAGCGAGCGCGGGCAGAGCGGGTTCCGGTACTCGACCCCACGGTCTTTACTCTCAAACCAGCCCATCACGCTCGCGTGATCCTGCGCGATCTCTTTCGGCAAGCGCCGGAGGGTGCTGAGGTCGAAGACGTACAGGTGCTCGCCGACCCCGGAGAATCCAGGGGCCATTATGTCCGTTTGGCCTAGGCCGAGCGTGGCGAGTGTGAGGTTCACACCCGGTGTGTCGGACCGCGCGATATGCAGGAATCGGGACGTGGGGATAAGGCGGAAACGGAAGTTGTTCGTGTAGTCGAGCCAGGAGACGCGGACGTATCTGATCCCCGCTGGGACGAGCTCGTCCAGCGTCAGATTGGTGCTCTCGCTCTCCCCACCGACGGAGAGTGCGACCGAGGCGGGGATAGACAGCTTTGTCGGGATCGGCTCCAGGCCGAGGTTGTAAGCCCTGTTAGAGTTGTGGAACAACATCTTCTGCACTCCGTCGACCGCTTCGTCCACGCTCAGCTCCCCGCGACGCACAAACTCGGAGATGACCTCGAAGAGTGCTTCGCGCGATTGGCGCGTGGAGACGTAGTAGCATTCGGGGTGGTGGTGCGCGTCGGTCGACCAGAGGAGCTTCGTCATAGGTGTGATCTCCATCATTTGGCGGATGATGTCCCGCTGGCCGTGGGCGGCGACTTGGGGGAATACTTCGCCAAAGTCCACTGCACCAAGTATAAGCCTCCTCGTCAACATGTGAGTTGGAATGGGCGCGCATACAGTAGACATTCTTGAAGCACGTGGCGAGATACCCTGCTTGCCGCGTGTAAGGGTAAGACGAATGAAGGAGGATGATCCTCGCGTCCGGGAACTCCTCACACAGTTCCTGCAGGTGCGCCGGGTCACCCTTAATCAACCGCATATCCGGGTCTCCCAGCCCCGTATGGAATTGCACTGCACCCACGCATCAGCACCTCGCTCTCTATCACGGGCAGTAAGGGTAGGGGGTAGAGAAGACGCACGCGGCTTATCCCCAATATGCCTCAACAGCGTCCTTATCAGCCAATCCTCAAACCTCTTCTCCTGTCTCCGAATTTTCAACTTCCCGCCCTCGACCCACTGCTCGAACAGCCCCTCGAACCCGCATACGGGGTCGTCAGGCTGTTCGGCCCACGGACTGATGTCCAGGCCGGTGCGGTAGGCGGCGATGGATTTGAACCCTGCTACTTCTGGGTCGGCGACGCAGGACTGGATGAAGGCGATGAGGGAGGATTTGATGTCGGTTAGGAGGGAGGAGGTGGCGGACTTGGCATTTGATTTCTTGAGGATGGACATGATTATATCCTACGCCAACGACTTGTCAGTACCTGCTGAATCTCGCATAGGAGAGAACGGAGATGGGGCTGACCTGAGCGCACACCTCGATCCGCACAATCCGCTTCGTCGGGCTCGTCGTGAGCCTATCATGCCACTTATAACCAAAGCACGTCTCCGCCAAGTTCTGCAGTCCATCATCCAGCAAAAGACATTGTATCCCCGTCTTGCCAAAATTCAGTTTACACATCTCCTCATAGTCCATCCCCTGGCGCTTCCTCAGCATATCCTCCCAGCTGCTGCCCTTGGGGAGGCCGTACAGCTCCAGAAGCTGGTTGCGCGCTCGGATGTGGGAGAGGCCGTACCACACGTCGTCCAGGGGTGGGCCGGACGCTTCGGTCGTCATTATGTGCAGAGGGGGGTCCATGGCCACTTTGGGGAGGAGGAGGTTGTGTGTGTGGTTGTCGATCGAGGGGTAGGTGAAGCATGCTTCAGCCAGAGGGGTGAGGTCGACAGACGCCATCTTTGCTGCTCGTCGTGTTCGTCGTTGTCGTTGTCCGAATATGCTCGTCGAGCAGGGCAGTCAACAGATCGCGTCCAAGCAGAGTAGAGCAGGAGCAAGCAAGAGCACTCCTCGTACGCGTCCACGTCCAAGAAGTTCAAGTTCAACCCAACCCAACAAGGCGCACGACGTGTCCCCTTCCCCAAACAGTCCAATCCCGGACAATCAATCAAGAATCCCCGATTACACCGACGCCCACTACTTCTCTCGCAATCCAAACGCCGGTCTAATTCAGCCCAACAACCCGAGTCCAATCACCCAATCACCCAATCAATCGATCACCTCCAAGCGCCGTGAAGCAGCGGGAACCAGTAAGATCACCGAGCGGCGTCCAAACCCGGATAAGCAGCGGACCCTCGTCTCACCTCACTCACTCCGCCCAGCTCTGAACCCGCTGAACCCTTGACCCTCAAGGCGCGATAACGCCTCCCTTCGGATTAATCACCGGAGCCGAGCAAGGGGGCATAGCCACTCCCTCTTGCCAAGCTTAATTTGGGCCAGCCACGTCGCGTCCCGTTTCTTCGCGTCCACGCGTTCCCGTCGCGACGGCCGAGAACGTGATCGTGTTTTGACACGAACCCTCCCGCTTCGAACGGAAAATGGAATTCGGGGTCGGGTCGTCAAGGTGACAAAACACTACGCGTGCAACGTACAACAACCCTGATGCGCCCTCGTTCATTTCTTTCATTTTAGTCAGCGTGTTTTCGGGGTGGTTCCCCCCCACTTTTGATGCGTGCCCTCTTTTTGTTCTGCTTCATGGTAGAAGTTTGAGGGGTGCACGCAAGTGTAAAAGTTGAAGGGTGCACGCTGGGACATCAGATACATTTTCAAAACTGCATCGAGATTGCATATTTTGACCTGACTGCTAGCGTCAAGCTAGCCCTATTGACAACAAACGAGAGTTAAAAAACAACAGAGAAAAGGAAAAAGAAAAAATGCAGCGCTTGTGCAGTTTGTGACCTTGTATATCCAGATACATGGCCCAGTGAGAATCAACCTCATATGCGAGAGAGACGGAACAGAGAGAGAGGATGCTTAGATACAGATAGACGGGTATTGGCGCTTCTACGGACCGGCGTTGAGCGACCTCTGCCCGGAGGCGGGAGACGTTCAGCCAGAGGCGTTATAGGCGTAATCGGGGTTGCGGCTGCGCAAGAACGGTCAGCATCTGTGTTCATGAGCGATAGAGTGATTGGGACGTACTTGCCGGTGAACCACCAGCTCATGTTCTTCACGACCGTGTCCTTGTTGTCGTCGAAGCTGCCATACAGAGCAGTGAAAGCAGCGATAGTAAGATCCATCGACGACGGGGTCAAGACCCACGCCTCGTCAAACCCGTCCACGACGTACATCGTGACGACGTTGCCGTTGGCCGGGTTGAGCGCCTGGATCTCAAGACCGCAGTAGGCCTTCATCGCTGCCGTCGCGTCACCACCCATCGAGTCGATCATCGTCCCGACGGGGATGGCGGTGCCCATCCAGCTGTCTTGGTAGTTCAGCTGGCACCAGGACCGGCCGTTGGTGTCGTCGCCCGAGTTGTCGGTGCGGAACCAAGCTGTGGTCATCATGAGTAAAGCGCACGCATGTGTAATGAGGAAGGGACGTACAGCCAATACCGCCAGTGTTCGTACCGAGGAAAGCGCTAATACCGGCCAGTGCGCCGGATTGCGACGCGCTCCCGGGGGTGCTAGCGACGTTCGCAGCCGGGCTGGAATCGGCAGTTGCGCTAGGTGCGGGATCATCCGAGCTGCTCGTGGGGCTCGGGTCGACCCAAGTTGACGAAGAGGTCGTAGATGTCGAAGTTGACGAGGAAGAGGTGGCGGACTTGCCCTTGGACTTGCACTTTGACCCTCGGGCAGCGTTCTTGGCGTGATGCCTGCGGTGGGGGGCCACCGCGCCTGCGCCGTGGAAGGACGAGTCGAGTGCCGCGAGAGCGGAGGTCGCGAGGATCGTAAGGGCGAGGATGGCAGAGGGCTGCATCTTGGTTTCGTTGAGTTGACTTGACGGTTGATGTGGTTAGGACGGAGTTAGAGGCTGCGCTTCTGGATGGAAGCTTGGGGGGATTTCCTTGATCACGAAGGGAGTGTGAGGGGGAAGAGAGCGACTGATCTGCAAGATATACAGACGTAGGCAAAAGAGGGATGCCTGTTGTGCAAATTTGGAGGGTGAGGGAGTCGAGGGAGTCGATGAGGGTGAGGGGAGTGAGGAACGAGTGAGGAAGATGGACGTCGGTGAGAAGGGGGGATGGACGAGGGAGTGGGAGGGAGTGGGAGCAAAACGGGGGACGGAAGGCGAGGGGAGAAAAGCGCCCTAATTAAGCCGATTAACTAATGGGCTGCGGAACCACTCTAGGCCCACACAGTCGAACCCATAAGGCACGTTCACCTGTAACTCAGCCACTCCTGTCTCACCGGACTATGCAACGCGCTCCGTCGGCCTCAGTCAGTACGTAGTCCGTCAGAGATCCCATCACGACGCCAATCAAGTAATGCCATCAAACCATCATATTCTTGCGCGTAACAGGCTAAGACAGTCTGGCCCACACACACACACGCTCACGGACAAAAGACCAAGCTAAAATCGTTTCTCGTTAAAGGGCATAAGGCCAGATGAGAGGACCCTGTTCAGTTACGGCTACGGCTAGAAATAACGACCGCCCAATTTACGGTCCAATTATCAATGACGCCCTGCTGCATTCCTGCGGTTCCCTCCATTCCTGCGCTCGCTCAGGGCGAGGTCAAACCCTAACCTACAGCCGCTGAATGACGATTGCCGATGCTCCTCCGCCCTAAAAAAAGAAAAAGGTAACTTGTGGTTAGCGACGGGCCGAAGTACGGTACGGGCGCGAAACAGGGGATTGATTGAGCACTCACCCCATTGCACACCGCGGCAGCGCCGTACTGGCCCGGCTCGAGCGCGTGAGCGAGCGTCACTACTATCCTGCACCCCGAGTTGCCGATCGCGTGGCCCAGCGCGACAGCGCCGCCCTTAACATTGACCTTTGCTGGGTCTAGACCGAGCACTTTCTCGCATGCACGGATGACGACGCTGAAGGCCTCGTTGATCTCGAACAGGGAGATATCCTCTTTCTTCAGACCAGCTTTCTCCAGAGCGAGGGGGAGTGCAACAGTGGGTGCGGTAGGGAAATCTTCAGGGGCGATGGCAGCGTCGGCAAAAGAGACGATCTTGGCGAGGGGTTTCACGCCGAGTTCCTGAGCCTTAGCAGCCGACATGAGGACAACGGCAGATGCACCGTCATTCAGCGCGGAGGCGTTGGCAGCGGTGACAGTGCCGTTCTTGTCGAACACGGGCTTTAGGGTAGGGATCTTGTCGTACTTGACAACCTTGTACGCCTCGTCCTCAGCAACAACAGTCTTGTTCCCCTTCTTGTCGACGATCTCGACCGGCGCGAGCTCATCCTTGAACGCATTGTTCTTCCATGCCTCCTCAGCCCGGCGGTAGGTCTGAACAGCATGGTCGTCCTGCATCTCACGGGTGATCTGGTGATCCCGAGCGGCCTTCTCGGCGCAGTTGCCCATGTGGTAATCGTTGTAGACGTCCCAGAGACCGTCGACGAGGAGCGAGTCCTTCATCTGGACATGGCCGAACGGTGGGTTGACGCGGGGAAGGTAGTACCTGCAGCCTTGTCAGCATTCTCTCCAACATCAGCAGAACAGGGGTACGTACGGGGACTGGCTCATGCTCTCCATGCCGCCGGCGATCATGACACTACGGTGGCCAAGTTGGATAGACTGCGAAGCCAAGGTGATAGCCTTCATGCCGCTCGCACAGACCTTGTTGATCGTCGTCGCCTCCGTGCTCTGCTTGAGCCCGGCACCGATCACGACCTGACGAGCCGGTGACTGGCCAGCGTTCGCCTGGATGACATGGCCCATGTAGACCTCCTCAACGAGCTCCGGGTTGATGTTCGCCTTCTCAAGCGCCTTCTTCACCGCGACCACACCGAGCTGCGGCGCTGTGAGGGACTTGAGCGCGCCCTGGAAGTTGCCCACGGGCGTACGGGCACCGGAGACGATGACGACTTCGTTGGGGTTGTTGAACGACTGCGGCATCCGTCAGCCCTCCGTCCTCAGATTCCAATGCTCAATGAGGAAGGGATACGTACCATGGTTGAAGCTAAACGGGCAAGGCGACGTTTAGCAGTACGGAGACCTGGGGTTAAAAGGGCTGCGGCAGACATATGAGCTCGAAATCGGGTGGGGACCGCGAACCCGTTCCTCTGGGAAAAGTCGATGGATGACTAATCGGGATAATCCCTCGTTTCGCGCGGCCGCAGAAGCACCCCTAAGCGCGCCTACACGCAGCCTTGCAGCGTGCCTTGAACGCCCGTCCCTCCTTCGGGCCCGACTGCAATCTCGTCCAGGGACAATATCGTCGACTGCAGAGATGGTACGCACTGCTATCGCATCGGTTTTGTATCATCTGCAGCCGCAGAAGACGCTGCGGCAGCCGGGGAGGCTTGATTCTGCGGCAGGTCTATCATCCGCCAGCAGCGGGCAGCCGTCGAGGCCCTGATACGCCGAGGAAACCGGAACACTCCTCGCTCCCAGGTCTCTCAGGTCGGCACCGACCCATTCGGCTCCTGCATTATAGTCGATATCGCGCTGTCGTCCTCTGACGATACAGCTCTGGCGCTTGAAGCACTGTGCTATGTGAGATATTGGCTGGAGGGCTTCGGGCGAACGGGCACAGCCATCTGGCTTCTCTGCTTATAACGAGGCTTCCACAACCCTATCAATCATGGATTAAGGGGAGCTACTCTTACGAGTGTTGGCTGTCTTACTGCTCTCTGTCTTTCTATCTACGAGGCTTACCTGGTGCTAGCTGGAGCTTGCATGTTGGCAATCTCGGCATGCTGACGGTGTTACACAATCTTACGTTTCAGGGTGCTGCACAGCTGGTTTCATCGGACTGTGCCGACCACGGCCGGGAAACTTGCTGCGCACTATATGACCCCGCCGTCGACTCTATTCTTGTCGACCTGTTCCGGCGCCGGTGCACCCTCGGCCGGTCGGGGACCTGTTCATCTCGTTCCCACGCTATGCATGAAGGCTGTCCTTCCGGACCCCTACGTTTCGTTCTACAATGATGGGGAGATGAAGCACGATAAGTAGCAGCTTGGTGTGATCGGTGCTGCCTCAGCAGCTGGTCTCTCGCTCCCCTCTCTTACGCTCCTTACCAACTCTCATCGGCGCCGGTCGCCTGATCACTCCTGACAATCCAATCCCTATTCCTCACTTCTCCAACACGCATATCAACCAAACAATGCAGCTCTTCAGCTTCTTCCTCCTGCTTACCCTCATATGCCCGATCTTTGCCCTCCCTACTCCGGAACGGATCTCCAGGCGCGCGACTGTCGGCGACGATCTTACGGAATATATCGATGCCCGCGACTTTGACTTGACCGAGCTTCCGAACGGCGACGTGCTCTATCGCCGGGACCTGGAGGCACGGTTCTTTGAGGATGACGACGAGGTTTGTATTCCCGCCAACTTCCCCAACGATCCTCTAACATAACATGCGTTACCTAGGATCTCCATGAGCGCGACTTCGAGGAGGATGACTTTGTCGAGCTCGAGGACCGCTCCAAGATTGGCGACAAGATCAAGAACTTCTTCAAGAAGGTCGGCAATGGAATCAAGAAGGCCGTCGGAGTCGTCGCCAAGGTCGCGATGAGCGTCATCCCCGTCGGCCGCGTTGCCAAGGTCGCGATCAAGGCTGGTGAAGGCATCGCCCACGCCGTCGAGGACAAGAATAAGAAGCACTAAGCGCCTGGCTGTGTGCGGTTCGTGGAGGGGGAGAGCTGGGAGTGAGATGTGTAGTTGGGCACACTCAACCCTCTGGAACGTATGATGGTTAATGATGTTTCATACTGTATAGTTGCTACATGTTACATTACCGAAACGTCATCAATGACCATATCGTACAAAATGACATTTGCCGAGCGGTACTAGCTCCTCACGGCTCCAGATCGCAGATACACAACACGACCGAGGACGACGAACCAGGATTTCAGCCAGTCGAGCTCCCATCCTTCCGCGGGAGCAGCTCCACGATGATCCAAGAGCTCCTTGACAGCAGGCGAAGTCTCACAAGGATGGAGGTACCAGCAGATCTTTCCCGCGACGGGATGCTCGCCCTGTGTCAGAAGTGGGATGGGCGCCGGGTCTTCCTCGCCGGGTGGACCGGGTAGATCCACGGTGTGCGGTTGGATATCGAGAGTGGTAAGAGGGAGAGGAAAGTGGAAGAGCGGCGAGCGGACGATGCTTTCTGGGGGGACCGGCGCCCCGGCTGTTGATTCATCAGGTAGGAACTAGGGAGAGTCATGTTATATGCGCTTACCCTCGTCCGAGACAGAGAAGTAGAACGCAGGAACCTGGAACGTTGGGTGATATACGACGTCCTCCTCCACTGTCAGCTCTTTGTGCACGACTTTGCTCTCCGAAGAGAAGGCAGGATCATCCGATGTCTCTGGTAGGTCTTGGGCGCCCATTTCGGGCAGCTCAGATGTATGATCGACGCCTGGATCGGCAGCCCGACCGGCTAAGGTGACAGTGCGATGCATGTATCCATAGCCAGATATCTGTTATCACAGATGCGCACGAACAGGATAAGAGGGAAGCAACAAAGGGAGACAGAAGTTCATTCAGCCTGGTCCTGCTTCAGCCGACAGAGATATTCTAACCGGGTACGTCTGCCAGTTCCAACCATCCCATATTTCACGCAGTCGAAGTGGGTCATCTTCAGCCTTTTGCAGGTCTCGTTCATGCAATAATGCTCTGCACGCTTCTTCAAACTGCTTTCGATTCAGTATTGGCGGCCATTCCTGCGGCGCTGGTGACATAGAGGGTTAAGTTGCATCTGCTTCCGTGACTCTCAACCTAGCGCCGGCTTGCCCTAAAGCCAAATGAACTGTACAGCTGTGGCCATCGCACCGAATTTGCTCCCGTGAAGTTGCAGTCGGAGGCAGCCTTCCTCCACCGTCGCAGCAAAGCTAGTCGGTCGTGCCGCGCATCTCTCGACGATACCTGTCCCCCCCTCCTCCTCATCTTTCGGTGTGTACGAATTCATCAGCTACAACAGGACGACGAGGATTGACGGTTGGATGTTTGTGTAGGCTTTCGAGGGAAACAGATATCACCTAAAAGCCTAAGGCACCATGGCTGTTGGCAAGGTTCGTCGTCATGTATTGCGGTCGGCCTGCTCCACAGCAGTTCCGACCATCCATCGTGAATATCAGTGCTAACACGAGCTGTATAGAATAAGAGGCTCTCCAAGGGCAAGAAGGGTATCAAGAAGAAGGTCGTCGACCCCTTCTCCCGCAAAGGTGCGTTCATGCCATCCTCTGTGACGGGATACGTACTCACCGCTGGCATTAGACTGGTTCGACATCAAGGTTCCAAATGTGTTCGAGGCTAAGAGCGCTGGGAAGACGCTCGCCAACCGGTCGCAAGGCCTTAGTGCGTTGCGGTTTAGTTGGTACTCCGTGGATGTCGCTGACCTTCTGTCCAGAAAACTCTGCCGACTCCCTCAAGGGCCGTGTGATTGAGCTGTCGCTGGGTGATCTGAACAAGGATGAGGAGTCGTCTTTCCGCAAGATCAAGCTACGGATCGACGAGGTCGCTGGGAAGAACTGCCTGACCAACTTCCACGGCATGGACTTCACCTCCGACAAACTGCGGTCGCTTGTTCGCAAGTGGCAAACCCTCATTGAGGCACACGTCGATGTCAAGACCACCGACGGGTACCTGATCCGGATGTTCGCTATTGCTTTCACCCGGAGGCGACCAACGCAGGTGCGGAAGACGACCTACGCGCAGAGCGCACAGGTCCGTGAGATCCGCAAGAAGATGTTCGAGATCATGACCCGCGAGGCCTCCAACTGCGACCTCAAGGAGCTCGTGCAGAAGTTCATCCCGGAAGCCATCGGCCGTGAGATCGAGAAGGCTTGCAAGTCCATCTACCCCCTCCAGAACGTGTACATCCGCAAGGCGAAGATCCTCAAGTCGCCGAAGTACGACCCGTCTAAGCTCCTCGAGCTCCACGGCGGCGAGCATGCTGCTGCTGACGAGACGGGCGCGAAGGTTGTCAAGGACTTCAAGGAGCCCGAGATCCTCACCTCCGTATGATCTTCTTTTACACTAGGCTATGCGGTAGTAGGACGGTGGACATGTAGTTCCGTATGCCCGCATAATAGGAACATATGTCTCCAAGCACACCTGTGTTCGCCCACGTCTGGCGCTGTGGGTCCTGTTGCGTGTGGTGACACCAGGAAGAACTACTGTGTGCACCCGTGGCTTCCCTGTTAATGCATGAATCTGTGTCCGGGGCAGTGCATGCCACGGACACGAATTTGCGCCCCAAGCCGCGAGACCCCGTATCCAGCCATTTCCAGGTAAATAGGACCCTTTTACAAGAAAAATCAAGAATCACGTGAGCCAAGGGTCCGCGTCGCGGCTCAGTGCAGTACTCGCGCAGACAGCATCGTCCAGCATGTCAACCTCCTCGCTACCCACTCTCTCCGGTCTACCACGCTCTCGCCAAGCTCCAAGTGCAACCTCTCGTGGCGTACGCGTCTCCGTGCTGCCGCTGGTGCAAGGCACCCAAAAAAGCAAGCACCGCCGCAGTCTTGCCGCCCTACGAGAGGCCCGCCTTTCACGTCCCTCGTCATACGACCCGCACTCGAGCAAGCATAGTCTGGAGCTCTCGTCTCGGGTGGTCGGGCTCGCTGCTCTCCATAATCGACAGGCCAAGGCGTTGCCCGAACTTGATCCGGAGGAAGCGCGAGCCCTTGATTTCGTGAGCCAGCAATACGCGGGTCATGCCACCTCGCATGAGCAAGCAGCTTGGCCAAGCGATCTTGGTGTAGAAGCCACAGACACGGTGGAGGATCATGAGGCGAGCGCATGGGTGAACGAGGAAGAACCCGCACTGGAGACCGTGCTGCGCGAGTTCAGGTGCGTTTCCATTTGTACAGACTAGCCACTTGGTCATGCTGACCTTACTCCAGGGGTAAGAGTACGAGATATTCGCCAGGGAGCGGGGTTCATGGTGCACGCCTAGCCAATCGACTGGCTCGGTGGGAAGCCGAGATGCCTGGGCTCGTGCAAGCTTTCTTGCGCTGGCGCCATGATCCTCCCGTGGACGAGTTGCCCGGCGACCAAGCTAGACCTCAAGGCCACCCACTGCACGTAGTGGATTGGCATGGTGCGTGCTATTCTCGACTCCCGGCACAACCACTCACGAACGGCTAGGAAGTACCATCAAGTGGTTCCACGCCACACGATTCGGCGAGAACCTGTTGTGCCACCTAGTCGAGCGAGGCTACATGCCTTGCAGCCCGGACGAGCCCAAATGGGCAATCTCGCTTCACGTCATGGAAGTCTTGCATCATGCGCGAGTGCGTGCTTACGTGTCGCACGAGTCGTTCGCCAGAATCTTGTGCGATCTTCACGGGGTATGTACTTGGCATTCTTGATCCCGGATGACTTGCTCAACAGCCCGCACACGCAGTTTCCCTACCGTCGACACTTGCGCGTGCAGCTCAGCCGTGCTTACGACGTATGGCTAGAAATCAGCCTCTCGATCGAGAGGCGCGTCAAAACAGCATTTCGGCAGGATTCTCCCGACTGGCGCTTGCGCAACTCATGTCCAGCTTGCGAGTACCGGGTATGTACCTGACACGCGCCAGGCACTAGTATGCTGACGTGTCGTACAGCTTGAAGGCGAGGAACCGCTCCCGCACAGCAAGCTGATCTCGGGCGACGGCAATAATTCCAGCAAGAGATTCGCGGGTGCCGGGCACCAAGATACCCGCAAGTTCTCGAGTGATTACATTCTGGACCCCGAAGAAGTAGATGAGTTTGCGAGAGGCCCGCAGGGGTGTCATAGTGACCTCGAGACGGTATGTATCTTATTCACGCGACCCCCGAGGAGAGGAGCTGATAAGACTGCTAGACTAAATCCCAGGCCGGTCGAGCCCCGGAGGCGCAAGATACGGACTGCACCGTGCGCTGGACCACCACAACCGCGCAGAGAGAGGTCAAGCATTGGCGTGACGCCCTGCACGCATGTGGGAACTTCCTCGTATCGTGCCGGCATGCATTCGTCCTGCTCTCGGCGGACATGATCGAGTCAGGAGAGTTGTAAGCCTGTGCTTGCCAGGTGCCTAGATCATTGTTACTCACGCACACCTTAGGGCCAAATACTCTCTCGCGTGCTTGAACCGGCTTATAAGTGTTCACGGATCTGGCCTCGCCATGGGCTATGATATCGGGTGCGACCACGCCAAGACGATCGAGCGAAGTAGCTTGGGCGAGACGGCAAGAAAGTCTGGCTTGCGCATGTTCGTGGGTGCTTTCCACGGATATGCGCACAACCGCAAGTGCCAGCTAGACTACCACCCTCGCTTCGTAGCCACCGCCGGGCTAGAAGATTTCGAAACCAACGAGTGGATATTCTCGAAACAGAACTTGACCGCGCCTCTCTTCCGTCATGCGTCCGAGTATCATCGACATGCCACTCTGCATTGCTTCTGGGCTCGATGGGACGAGGATCGACGAGCCGGTCTAGGTAGCTCGTCTCATGGCACACTCAGCTACTCGCTGACCAGTTTTCAGGAGACTGGTTGCTAGGCAAGTACAAGCAGGCGCTTGCTATCGTGGAGCACGATGGCCGAGCTGTCTTGATGCTCCAGCAACAACTGGGCCTCTCAGACGATGACTTCCGAGGCTTCTTGCGAGACGAGCGGGAATATTTCCATTCGCTGCGGGTCGAGCCAGAAGGAGACGGGCTGGCATTCAAGTATCTTGAAACACTAAAGAGCTTGCGAGACGTTCGGTAAGACTCGTCATCTCCATTCCTTCTGTCTCCTGATCGCTGGTTGCTGTCTAGGTCGCGACTACACGATCTAGGCTATGACGGCTTCGTAACGATGACGCCCGAAGCCTGGTCCTCGCTCCCCGCTCTCACAAGGCAGCGCACCCTTGAGCACGATTACCTTGCCCTAGTGAACTCGGAGCAACGACTGGAGGGTCTTGCAAGCCAGTATGAGCTGGCACTAGACACTGAGCGATGGGTGCCCGATGGCGAGCCTTGGAGGGATACGGAAAATGCTCTGGCTTGCCGCGCATATAACCGTGCCCTGGACGAGCTCGAAAGTCTCGTCGTGCAGCGTCTTTTCGAGATGGAAAAGCGGAATCTCCGAGGCACCGGTAGGCCAGAAACCACAGTCATGCGATCGAGCTGACATGCGACTAGGATACAAGCTGCGCACTGCGATTGCTAAGGCACTCAAGCAGCGGAGCTTGGCTATACAATCCGCATTAGCGCGATACAACAAGCTCGCTCGAGAGCTATCAAGGCCGACTTTATCTTTCCAAGACGTCCTCGATTACTCGTTCCTTTCCGACTTTGCTCTCCTTCGATACTCAAGAAACGATATTCTTGAGAAACCTTGGGCAACGCCGAAAATCAGGCAAGCAACGGTCAAGTGGCTGCTCGTCCAGTGTGCTAGAGAAGAAATCAAGCGATTGGACATCGAGATCCGCCGTGTCTGGTCGGCAGTCCACCTAGAGACTCCTGCGCTCCAGCCAGCCATACAAGCCGCCGAACAGCTGGGTGACATGCTGTTCGCCTGCGAGCTTTCGAAACGGCTCCAGAAGCAAGCACGGGTCGACGCTCGCTTACGAGAACGGCTACAGCAAGTGTCTCGCCTGCCCGGATTCTCGGGGACACTGGCTGTTGGGCGGCGTTCGACTACCGACAAGGACGTCATGGGGGAGCAGCTCGGCTCCGCGGACCATTTGAGTGCCGTGTACTCATTGGACAAGGAGGAACGCGACGAGGACGAGCTGCTGGACGACGAAGCCCTCGATGACGATGAGCTCGTGCAGGTCGAGCAGCTCGCTCAAGTGTTCGCTGAAATGGATACCAAGTAGCTTTGTACCTAGCAACCACACAGGCTAGATTATGTCCATCTTGTTGTATGTCTAGTTCGAGCTCTGTATCGTGATAATATCCTACAACATGTGCCACGCGAACCACCCGCTGCTCGTAACGTGTCCACGAGGCCCATTACCTACTTGAAACGGAATGCGCGAGCGTGCGGCGCGACGCCCAGAGCGAGGGAGGAAGTCTTGACTCACAATTCCAGCTTGTGAGTTGCTTGTATTGCAGGATACTTGGTGAGCGAATAGGACTAGCTTGCTAGAAGGATGTACTTTTTTTAGTAACAAGATCAAGAGGTAGTGTCGTGTTGCCGTGTGACTCGTACCTAAAGAGCACGAGTTTCTCATGCGTCATTTGACCTCCCTAAGTACTTGCCGTTTACAAGCAGTCTTGACCGAGAATTCAACACCACAAGCAATTTTTTTGTCTTGATTTTTTCATTTACTCGCACAAGCTACTCATACAAGCAAGGTAATTCGTTTTTATCTCGTCCAAATGCACGAAAGAGGAGTTAGAGGCGAGGTGATGACCCCAGGCTCGAGTCATGTGATCCTGTGTCACGGGGCCGCACGCGTCTTCTAGCGTCGGAGCCGCGCGTCTCTCTCCTTCTCTTCTTTCCTCCTGACCATCATCTCTAGCTTCTCGTCCACCACACTCCACTCGTCCAACTCTCCCTCACTGATACTCGACTTTAACAAACACTAGCTCTCGTCAACTCAACTACCAACAAGATCAACGCAATCAAGGAAGGATAGCAAGATGTCCTCGCAAGGTGAGTGCATATAGCTAGCTAGCTATATGCGCGCTAATGCATGTATCTAGGTCGCTCGCAGCCTGGACAAAGCTCGCAGGCTGGCAGGGATGTGCAGGCTGCTAGTCTGCTTGCTCCCTTGATCACGCCCGCCGGCGCAACGCTCCACCCAGCTCTATTCTCGTTCGAGTCGCTCCTGAGTCCCGCCCATCAAGGACCCATGCTTCCCATCGTCCAGCAGCCTCGCGTCCGCCCGGCCTCGTGGGGGACCGGGTCCTGGACTCCTCAAGCCCAAGCCACTTGGGATCAAGCGCGCAACACTGCGCAAGTGGCTCCTCGCGTGATTCGCGGGAGCATGCTCGACGGGCTCGATCTCGCTGGGCACACGATGCATGTGTTCACCCTGGAGTTCACGGGTCGCGTGCGGCGTAATGCTTGGGGCGGGAGCTTCATTCCCGATGTGTACGATCTCGTGCGTACCCAACCCTCGACAACCCTGATCTCTTTGCTAACTCGTATCTAGCTTACCGCGGGTGATCGCTTGCTCGGCGGGAACGTCATGCTGTTCTTGAATGCTCGCCTCGATAACGGCCCTGGTCGTCCCCCTCAGGTCGAGGTCTGGATGTCGAGGAGCATGTGGCCCCGCCAGTACAACGAAGTCGGGATGGGTCTCGCCGGCATCTTCCAGGACGTGATCGCGAGAGGACTGACCCAAGAGATCGACGCATACCTCTCGGCGAAGCGCGAGCAGCACACGAACAACCCCGTGGTCTCGCCTACACCCTTGCCCTCGTTCGACCCTAGCGCCTACTTCAACGCCCCGAACGGCACGGGCCACATCTCGGCGAGTTATCCCGGCAATCCCCCGCCTCCGAGTGGCGGGACTGCAAGCCATCCCCCCTCAAGCCAGCCTCGCCGTAGCTCGACGAGCTACCCCAACATCACTACCGCTGGAGCGCTCGTCTTTGGGGGTGCGACCGGTTCGGGAACGAGCAGGACCACGGCATCGTATGCTGGCCCGTCCCGCACGACTACTAGCGGCTATGTGCCTCTCACGGGCGGCGTGGGCACGCCTCGTGCTACTGGCCGTGCTAGCACCCCTCGCCCCCCCGCTAGCCCGACTCCTGGTGGCGTGGTCAATGCCAGCCTTCACTCTCCAACTCCGGGCACTCCAACAACTACTCGCGACACGAGCTCTCGCTTCTCGTTGTCCCTCCGCGCCAACCCTGGCGCCGTGCACTCGCCTCGTGACATGTGGACTCGTCCTGGGGGGCTCGTTCCCCCGCCCCTGCCCGAGAACGTGAGAGCCGTACTCGATACTTGGGCGGACGCCATCATGATCGCGGACTCGATCATGCCCGCCCTTGTCGCCGAGCTGGAGAACATCTACCAGTGGGACCCCTCGCGTACGTGGCATACTCGCGTTGCCGGGGTGGTCGAGCATCTCCTCGGCGTAGGCTTTGATCGCTTCGAGGAGTTCGTCGAGGACATCGTCAATATCATGAAGGACACGCGCCTCGCCACTATGCTGTAGCATACACGACACTAGGGCTCGAGGCCGGTTCCTCGACCATTCAAGTCTTACGTTACTCCACGCACTTACGACACTCGACGCATTGCAAGAAATAAAGCAAGACTCACGTTTCACGACTCAAGATAATCGACCCAGTTCCCGTCTCACGCCTGTAGCTCAAGATACACTCGTCAATAATACCAAAACCCAAAAAAAAATACTCGTCACTCGATATCCTCAACATCAGTTTCTCGAATTTCTCGTGGACTAACAAGTATGCGTGCTTCCTTCCTCGAGGGGGAAGACGCGGTGGTGGCCTCTGTCTAGACATCGGGAGGGAGGGAGGGACATGTTCTAGATAGTTAGAAAAAGTACAAGCAGCTCGTGGACATGTTGTAGCTTGGTGCGTGCCCGTGACGCGTAATGTACACTAGTGGCTTGTACCCGCGTGACCTTGTCATAATTGTTCACGTGATTGCTAGGGTCACGTGAACAAAGCAAATCGCGTCGCGCGCGGCATTACGTCCCGTTTTTGTGTCGACCACGAATCCTCGCTGCTGCCAATCTTCTCCCCCATGCCTCGTCAAGGTTCTCTCGTCAAGTCTTTCGCCCATCGAGACGCAGTGACACGAGCGACTCGCGAGAAGCATGCCCTGGCAAGACAGCGCATGCTTGAAGTTGAGGGGGCGCTTCACGACGAGCTAGATGCCGTCGCCGCCGATTACAACTTGCCCAAGCACAAGGTCCATGGGGCCTTTCGTGTTCGACGATTCGAGAAAAGAAACGAGGGAGTGAGCGCTACAAACGCAGCTCGGCATGTCTTGGCAACCGAGTTTCAAGCTGCAGGTGAGCGAGCGTGGACATGCAGACTAGACCCGGCTGACTTCTCGTAGGCAAGACATTCAATGTCATTGACCCCTCCTTCCACGCTCTGGTGCTCGAGAAGCAGGCGCAACTAGAGCAAAATCCAGCGGCTTTGGAGGATGCTCGTCGTGCTGTTCTCGCTGCTCGTATCACGAAGGAGACCCAGGTTCGGGCTGGTGGTCAGTCGTGTCTCACGGATACCATCAAGGTGCAGGAGGACTTTCAGCGCGAGGTACGTGCTTACTCTCCCGCTCCGAGCCAGTGTCTTACGGGTAGCCGAGCAGGCTGCGAACTTTCACTTGCGAACTGGAGGCCATGCTTGTGGTTTCGTATTGCGAGGCTCCGTGAAGGACTTCGCCAAGCCTCAGTGGTACGGAGACGAGGCTTGTCGCTCGTTTTTCGAGGATGTCTTGAAGATACCCATCGAAGAACTCGTTCTTGCTCTCGAGGCGTGGGTCATAACGGGCGCGGCGCAGGGTACCGCAGTCAAGGTGCAAAGCCGAATGAACGAGCACAAGGCGTCTATTCGAGCTATGCTGGATAAGTCCCTCCGTAAGCGAGAGAAGGTGTTACTCCTACTTCTTGCTGATGTCACTCTAGAAAAGGCTATAAACATCCCTGACGCTCGAATGGCTTACGCGCGGTTCAAGGAAGATATCGAGGAGAAGCACAATATCACGCTACATGGCTGGCCCCTGCCCGGGCCAATCGTGAACCCCTCTAATATCGCCAACCTGGTTTCGCTTGTTACCGTGCGTCGAGCCCTTGTATCGGGCACTTGCTATTTTCGACCCATGACACCCGAGGAACTCGATCGGCAAGCGGATCGGCAGCGTCAAGAGGCCGCAGCACAAGCTGAGAAACGAGCCAGTCAAGTGGATGCTCGAGGCACGAAACGCAGGCTACCGGCATGCGAGCCTGAAACTGCTACAAGTTCAAGTGGGAACGCTCAAGCACCCGAGCTGCCAAGAAAACGTGGGCGTCCTCGCAAGCACACGGAGACGACGCAGCCCACAATGCTAGAGCCCGTTAGAAAACGAGGTCGCCCGCGCAAGCCACTAGTCGAGATTGCGAGCAACACAAGTCGAGCGGCGACAGGTATTTCACCGCCCTCGTCCGAGACACATGCAACTGCATGGTGGCCCCTTCAGCAACCTCAAGTCCCTGCGACGTTTCCGCCGATGATGCCAGTTCACACGCCTCCAGGATGGAACTGCGCGTTCCCTGCTCCACAAGCCCCTGGGGTCACGATGCATAACACATATATAGTCATGGACAGGAACGGAATGTCCGCGCCTCATAGCTAGTACAAGGCGAGCTAGATACAATGGATTCTAGAACCTTGCCATACAAGCCCTCACGCACTCGTTTGAGCTGCTGGGTCGATAACGGCTCTCGCGAGCAGGAGTAGAGCATGCGCGCTCTCCTGCTCTACTTGCTCCGCTCGTTTCCGCGCCTGGTAGTGCTTGAGCCGATCGAGAGATTCGCTCTTGACTTGCTTGATGGTGGTTCGACGGCGCGAATCATAACGACGATGATACTCACGTATCTCGTGTTCGTGCCTGTGAGTTGGTGAGCGACTTGGATGACGAGCTGCGAGAAGGCTCGCACTTCTTGAGCCAACGCTGTCTTGCGTTCGACTTCTGCGAGGGAGGCTTGCTATCTTGCTTCAGCGCTCTCCGGCTTGGCTTGCCTCGAGAAGCGTCGTGTTTCGCCATTGACCAGGCTTGTAGGGGTCGTGAGTATATGCGGAGACGTGGGGAAGGCTCGCCCACGAGAGAACGCGACTTCCTAGGGCCTAATACACGTAAACGATATTACTAATATTTTTTAGCTAAATGCTGGAAATGGCTGGATTGCGGGGTCCTCGGGTATGGGCACAAATGTGTGTCCGAGGCTTGCACCGCCCCCAACACAAGTTTGCGTGGCCCCTGGGAAGGCTCAGGTGACTGTGTGGGTCTGATTATAGGTTCTTCCTCGGTGCCGCATTGCGGCTCCGCCTTCCCTGCACGCGGGGGGCGGCTTGAATCAAGATTTACTAGTTGCGACTGTTCGCGGATATATGAATGACTGTGTGTCGTCCGCATCTCCCGCCCTGCGCTCGCAAGGAATACATCTCCCGCCCAAGCCCAGATTCGCGATGTCCGACTTATTCATCCTGCAAGCGATCCACGACCGCCTATCGAGCATCCTGAGGCACAACTTCGGCCTCTCCCGTGGCATCCTCACGCCTAGCGACGATATTGAGAAGACCAAGACCTTCAGCATGATCAAGCTGTTGAAGGCGGTTGCACCTCTTGGTGCCGTTGCGCAACTTGCCTGCGAGGAGAGGGGAGGCCAAGCATGACTCGGACGCTTGCTGGCGGGGTACCGCGTCTGATATGTCGAGTAAGTCAGATGTCGTGTGTCTTTGTCTTCTGGAGGTTTGAGTATGGCTGGTCAGAAATATGTGGCAAATGGCACCTTTTCTTCAAGTGGCAACATCCGGGGCGGTTGGAAAGCAGGTCCAGAGGACGGCTCGCGAAACTGCGGCTAGATACTGGAAGGATTCGCAGGCGAGGTCTCTGAATCTTTGGAAACCGCCACGGGACTCAGCTTGGGATCTACTTTATTCGTTCATGTATTCCAGTTATGTGATCGGCAGGTTACTGTAGCGTCACTAGGTTGAAGTATTGGTGTTTCGGGCAGAACAACATACATACAGTGGGTCAACCGCAGTAGTTTCTCCGGAAGAGCGCCAGCACCGCCACAAAAAGGGTTGAACAGGGAAACTTCAGCGACAGAACCCTGAACTGAAGCGCTCTGCGCAGGGCGTGACGATGCGCGCCCACCGACAGCTAGCTGAGAACTCACTTTCTGCTCGATGTCTGTCGACAACTACAAGAACATCTAGGCTATGCTGGAATAGGACTTGTCTTAGGCGCCTGGTCCATTCGACCGCGCCGATCGTAGAAGGAGAACTTCCATTCGCGGCGCCGTCGACTCCTCTCAATAACTGGGCAGAGCCGCCGGTACCTTGGAAAGCTCATAATGGTAGACTTGCTGCCTGCCAACTGCTATACCTGGCAGATCTTTTTCTGACACCTGCTAAGGTGAATATGACCAGAGAACCGAATATTCCTGCAACCTGAATAACGTGAGAGATGGCACAAGGGTCACTCTCGTTGGCTGGATTCAAGCCATCAGGTATGAATTTCAGGGAACGGCGCTGGCGGTCGTACTTGAAAGTTTCGATTCTAGGCAAATGGGCGGCATAAACTTCCTTGTGCTGCGGGATCATCGAGGCACTGTCCAACTGGTATACCGCACTTTGGACCTCGACGAGGAGCATGATTTCGAGCTTGCCGAGATTCCCCTGGAGTCAGTGGTCTCCATCACCGGTACTGTCCAGCAAGTACCTGATAAAGCCAACAAAACGGTCAACAGAATTCCATTATTGAGTAACGATCCCGAGCTAATCGGAGCATCAGGGATACACCAAAAGACGAACTGAAGTAATCGTCCGCAAATACGCACTCCTAAATCCCGCTCAGAAGCCTCTGCCTTTTTATCCCACCCAGATAGACATGGTACGTGTTCTGTCGATACATCCTCGACCGCAACTCATCAACGCTCCATAGCCAAATCAAAAGTTCCGTAGCCAACATCGCGTACTTGACCTGCGGCGAGAGGAGATAGCCAAGAACCTACGAATACGTAGCCAGGCTACTCGGATTATTCGCGATGTGTTGGAGGTTCGAGGTGGGATTTGTGCTCAAAACGAGGGTCTCGTAATCTACTGACAAGACTTTGACTAGGTTTCTTGGATGTAGAAACGCCAATATTGCTCAATTCCACGCCGGAAGGTGCACATGAGTTTCTCGTCCCTACTCGTGTTCCACCTGTATCAGAAGACGCTGAAACGCAACCTGCAAGTGGCGAGGACGGACCTCAAGAACCCACCTTCTATGCTCTTGCTCAATCTCCCCAACAACCCAAGCAGCTCCTGATCTGTTCTGGTGCCATTGAGAACTACTACCAGTTTGCAAAGTGCTTCCGGGATGAAGATGGTAGGAAGGATCGACAACCAGAGTTCACGCAGCTCGATCTGGAAATGGCTTTCGTCTCTTGGTCAGCGCGGGAGAGTGAGAAACTGCATGGCTGGCGAATCGGCGGTGGGGAGGTGAAGGAGGTCGTTGAAGAGGTGATACGGTGGGTATGGCGGGAATTGAAGCAATCGGAGGTGCCTCCCAAGTTCCGAGTGCTCACGTATCACGAGGCGATGTCGAAGGTAGGCGCCTGTTATTGCTCACAGAGCGGGATTCTCATTTGTCTTGCTTTAGTATGGTTCAGACAAGCCGGATACCCGAATACCGTTGGAGGTGTGTGTTCCAAGTTCTCTTACATTGCGGTGAAATCTCAACATCACGCATAGATTGTGGACCTCTCCGCCATGATGCCTCTCGAATATCAAGAAGAGCTCAAGAGATCTACCGCGAGTCAAGGTCGTGTCCTGGACTGTCTACGCATACCCCGTGCCTCGCCACTCGCGATCAAGAACCTACGGAACTTTGCCAAACGTGATCCTGGAATCATCCCGGTCACGATTACAGAAGAGAACCAGTACCGATGGGTCACCAGCCACCCACACGTCAACTTCGACAATCCCGACCTGTGGCGGGATCTTGGCGAGCGCCTTCAAGTTGAGATGGGCGATCATCTGTTCCTGCGTTTCCGCGACGAGGTGCATTCGGTAGGGGGTAGTACTTCCTCCCCCGTGCGTCGGCTGACGCTATTTAGGGGTCGTCCACCGCCTTGGGCGACATGCGTCTGGCCGTAGCGAGACTAGCAGAAGTCATCAGTGCGTTCCGCGTCCCATCACATCCCTGACTGACTCTGACAAGTCGCACGCAGACGTCTGGAAACCGGACCAAGGCTCGGATTTCCTCTGGGTGACCGAGTTCCCGCTCTTCACCAAAGACCCCGAGAAAGAGGCTCTTGTGGGGGGCGAATGGTCCAGTTCGCATCATCCGTTCACGGCGCCAATGGCGGAGGACATCGAGCTGCTCATGCATGGCGAGACGCGCGATCTGGGCAAAGTCAGGGGGCAGCACTATGATCTTGTCCTGAACGGAGTCGAGATCGGAGGCGGGTCGGTGCGGATACATGATGCCGAGCTGCAGCATTTCATCCTGGAGGAGATCTTGAAGGTGCGCCGCCCGCTCCCTCCTTCTCGGGTTTGTCCTGACTTATTCGCCCGCTTGGCAGTTGGACACTCAGGTGGAAAGGTTCAGCCACCTACTCCAAGCACTCCGGTTCGGCGCCCCACCCCACGGGGGCATAGCGCTCGGTACGCATTCTACCTCTCTCGTCTCCTTCCCTCATTCCCCAGATCAACCTCACGCAAACATGACTCGCCACCTTACATTCTGTCCCCACCTCTCTCTCCTCCGATCCTCCGGGGCACATGACTGACTGACTGACTCATTTCCACCGTCCTACGATAGGCTTCGACCGCCTCATGTCAATAATCTGCAACACCCACTCAATAAGGGAAGTGATCGCCTTCCCCAAGAACGCCGAAGGGAGGGATCCCGTCTTCCGCAGTCCCTCCCGGGTGCCAAACGAGCAGCTGAGGCCATACAGGCTCCGACCGTCGGCGTGGCAGACGAGGGCGGCGAAGGGCGGTGCTGCCGCTGCCGCTGCCGACGAGGGCGGGGGTGTTTCGGAGCCGGTGCGCGAGGAAGGAGAGGGAGGGGAACAGCAGCGGGTAGAGGTACAGGCTGAGAGAGGGGAGCTGAAGAAGACGCAGCAGCACGCCGCCCAGCTGACCGGGGGCGCAGGAGCAAAGGGGCTGAAAGGCGACTACTCACCTTCCTCCTCCCCCCCTAACGAACTCTTTGACCCCGACTCCGACACATCCGAACCCAGCCTCTCTGCAGAAGAAGAAGCCGACTTACAGAGCACAAGCACCCGCAAATGGGGACCCTCGCCCCGACTGCTGCAGGAGCAGGAGCAAGGGGGTGCGGATGATGGGCTGGCGATGCTGGAGGATTGGGGGAGGGGATGGACGGAGAGGATGGAGTTGAGGAGGAGGGAGAGGATTGCTAGGGGTAGGTCTGGGGCGGGGGAGGGGAAGGGGGAGGGGGAGGAGGGGTCTTGAGCGAATGAGTGCGGGGCGGGGCGGGGCGGGGAGGGGTTTGGGAGGATGGATAGTCTGGGTACAGGGTAGTAGGGTGGGTTTGTGGCTAGCTGTGATGTGGGTAGTATGTAGAGAATATCACACTCTCCTCTCTTATTGGCTTCATCGGCCGCTGCGGGCGGGGTCGAAGGTGCCTATCCTAAGACTCGTAGCGAGCGAGCCGCAGCACAAGAGAGCCGCCCTGCCGCGACTAGAGCGTCGGGATACGTGGGTACTGTACATCTCCAACCCGCAAACATGCCCACTCCCACTCCCACGCCCAGTACCTCACCCGAAATCACCGCACACCAAGATCCAGAACCCCCAATCCCACGCCCAAGTACAGCATCAAGCCGCCCTCTTCCGCTCCACCTGCCGAACCCTCGGATCACCCCTCTCCATCCTCTTCCTCAATTTCTGCTGGCGCTTGCTCTCCGCTGCGCCTCCTTCGAGGCCTTCCATCCCTCCTGCTCCTGCTGCTCCTCCTGCTCCTGCACCGGCACCGGGACCTGCGGTTCCTGGGCCTGCTAGGGCGGAGAGGGAAGGGAGGGAGGAACGGAGGAGGGGAAGGAGGAGGGAGCCGCCTTTGTAGAGTGCGAACCCCGGGATCTAGAAATAGTCGCTCTCGTCAGCACAACCACAACGTGACGAGAGAGAAGGGACAGAAGAGAACGATGATATACACCTACCGCGAGGTAGAACCACCAGACCCACCCGCCCAGGACCGCGCTCCCCAACACGCAAGCCCAAGTAACATAAAGTATATCCCATGCGTACTCCACTAGCCCCGCTTGCCCCAAATCTTCTCCTGGTGTTATGAGGAGGCCGGAGGAGTCGCGCTGAGGCGTGCCGGATCTCACGAGCCATCTGTAGATCAGGACTTCGGGGACGAGCGTGAGGACGTAGAGCGTGATCTGGGAGAAGGGAAAGGAGGGGCGGTTGAGCAGATAGCGGAGGAGGAGCCAGTTGAGCTGTTCTTTCCCTATCAGTACTGTTCTTCCACAAGCGTGTTGCTCCCAGAGTGGGACAGGGAGAGGAAAGGTGGGTCGAGGGGGACGTACGTTCACGATTGCCATGCCCATGTTGAGACGTTTTATGGACTGCTCGTTTTGCGCTGCGAGGCGTTTGGCAGCGGCGTTGGCCTTTCAATAACTCATCAGCTTTCTACTCTCTCTTCGCTCCTCTCTTGGGGTGGGCGTACCATTGTGCCTTTTGTACGGTGAGAGAGAAGTGAAAACACGGTCGTGGCCAGGAACGAGACGAACCCTGAGAAGTGTAAAGGGATACATTGAGATACGTACACATTCCGCAGCGTCATCTCTCTTAGACGCCCTCCGTCTCGTCTCTGCTACCTTACCGCACCTCTCTAGCTTGGACAGCTATTGGTTTGTACCTTGCTAGTAGGATGGCCTCCCGACCCTCCGCATACACCGCCCCATCCGCCTCATCCTCACTCCCGCCCTTTCCCAGGCCACCATCGCCCACCTTCTCACAGAGGAGCAGCATCGCGACCTCAGCAGCCGGAGACTTTGCAGGCGCACCAGCTCGTATAATCTCAAAGAAGGACCTCAGATCCAGTATACAGGCGTACGAAGATGTCCGTCCCCCCCTCCTCCTCCTCTCCTCCCTCCTCCTCCTCACTTCGCGATGCGGGGCAAGCTAACCTCCCAGACAGGTGATCACCGCCGGCCGAACCTACCGCGAATCCCTCTCCACCGTCGCCCAATCCCGAGCAGGCTTCGCGCACGCCGTAGAAAGGTGCGCGCGCTTGAAGGGAGTGTCGGACGAGGCAGCGGGGGGGTTTATGGCTGCTGGAGGACTGCATTACCTGATCGCGAACCAGGAGCAGGTCTTGGTGCGCCTCTTCCTCTTTCTGTCTCTGCCCTCTTTTAGGGGTGCAAGGGGATGGGCAAGAGCAAGACTGACGTGATGAGACTTCTAGGTGGATACGATGCTGAAGATGTTTGAGGAGCCTCTCATACGCGCTCTGGAGGACTTCAAGCGACTCGTAACGGTACGTCCCCATCTTCCTACCGTCCACTCTCCCTCTCCCTTCTGTAGTAATCTGATGGCTGACCGCGTGGGCGCACAGGAACGACAAATCGCCTACGAACGCGCCCAATCCGACCTCTCCCTCCAAATCCGGCAAACCGAAGCCGCCAACCTCTCCCTCGCCCGAGCACGGAAACGCGACCTCTCAGCCTTCCGCAGCGCCCTCGCCGCCCTCCAATCCCAAGTCGACGCGCTCGACGCCCTCAAAGCGTCATACTACACCTCTCTCCTCTCTTCCTCCGAATCTGCCTTCTCCGACCTCCTGGGGAGGGTCGCACATGTGGTACGGGCGACGCTGGACGTGTATGAGCGCGTGGGGCAGAAGATGACTGACCCTGCGCTGGAAGGGATAGTGGG
Organism: Dacryopinax spathularia; assembly: GCA_037974965.1. Taxonomy (NCBI): domain Eukaryota; kingdom Fungi; phylum Basidiomycota; class Dacrymycetes; order Dacrymycetales; family Dacrymycetaceae; genus Dacryopinax; species Dacryopinax spathularia. Next base: position 519,681 of record JBBPFI010000015.1, on the reverse strand, counting down.
GGGGGATCCGGACCCGTTTGATGCGTATGTTTTGCCTTCTGACCTGGGGGGCGCAGCCGGGGGCGGGGGGGTGGAAGGAGGAGGGGAGGGGATGGGCGGGGGGGTGTTTAGTATCCTGGCGCCGTTGGGGATGATGAGTCCTACCCTTGGCACCGGCGCTGGCAGCTCTGGGTTCGCAGACTCAGGAGGGGGAGGGGGAGGTGGCCCAGCCTTCCCTACCGGGGCGGGAACAGGATCAGCAGCAGCAGCAGCAAGAGGAGAAGACGGAGACCTCACGCCAGGCCGCACAACCCCAACCGACCCCAACCCAGTCGACCCAGCCGACCCAGCGGGCTGGCGCACTAACACGCCAGGAGAAACCGAACAGAGCTTTGAGAGCCTTAAGCCGCACTGGGACACCGTGCCCCGTTCCAGCCTGGGCATCGGCACCGGCACCATCTCCTCCGTACACAGCAGCTCCGCCCAGATCGGCGCGGCTTATAGCGGGGTGAACGGGACATCTACACCTCGCGCTTTTCCCAGCCCCGGCCGAGCAGGGGCGGGGGGGTTAGAGCCTATTGAGGAGAGGCCTTCGCCCAGCGCACCCGCCTCTCCGCCGGAGAACGAGAAAGGCGCGAGGTCGGGAAAATCCGGGCCGACGGAAGGCGAGCGACAGGCGTTACTTGCCCGTCTCCGACCGAGAGCTGCGCAGCCCGCACCTGCAGCAGCGTCCGGCCAACCTTCTGAACCTGGCTCGGGGGTTGGAGTCGGAGTCGGAGTTGCAGTTGGAGTGGGGACAAGATTGTCTGGACTGGCGCCGGAGGTGGATACGCCGCCTGCCCTGCCGGATCCGACTTCCCTTCCTGGGCAGAGGGGAGGAGCAGGAGCAGGAGCAGGAGCAGGAGCAGGAGCAGGAGGACGGGAAGCGGGTGGGTTGGTGAACCCTTATTTCCCGGATGTGGGCCTAAGGGAGGACGTGGGCACGCCGGAGGTTTTGCCGCCTTCTCCTGTGGTGGGGATGGGGAAGGACCGAGCTGGGCATGGACCGGGAACTGAGGGCCAGAGGGAGGAAGAGGGTCGGGAGCCGGGCAAGGATGGGAAAGAAGGAGGTGGAGGGGAGAGGATACTGGAGGAGAGGGCGCCGTGGGACGCTGCGGGTGAGAGTCGAGGAGTTCGATGAACATGAACAACCTGAGGCGGATTTGCGGCGATTCGGTGTACTTTTTCCGTGGCCGACTTGGACGGCCAGGAGCGGGAAGAGGAATGTTGAGGAGGGTTGGATTGCCAGTACTAAGTAGTGGCTATGGACGCTGTGAAAGGAGAGAGGAGACAAGATGTATATATGCACGCGCGATACCCTAACGTTATTCCTATTTCGGCTCAACACGCTTCTGAAGACGTCTCTAAGAGAAAAAGCAGCAGCTGTGCATCTTTGAAGCGCTCTTGCGAACCACTCGTGAGATGGAGTCCGCCTGCCACTTCGGGCTTCTGGTGTGAAGTGTGCGGTCGCGGCGTGGAGTTAGTTCAGTCAAACGTGATTGTTCCACACTAATTCTGCATAGAGACACCTCTCGTCCTTCAGAACAGATACGGACTCCTAACACCCCGAGGGCAGCCTGTTTCAGTACGTTTAACGCAAGTCTGTGGGAGAGGAATGAATGAGACGTCTGGTGCTCATGTGGTCACGTACGTACAGCCCGATTTAAATGCTCAAGTGGGCAACTCCTATGGTCTCTCCTATTTTGCTCGAGCGCGGTCGAGCGGGCTGCCCCTTTCCCTAGCCTGGCGAGGGCACTATCCCGGTTGAGGCGGCCCCTGCCAATTCCATGAGCCCTCTATCGATCCCCCAGCTTCCGGTCCTCGTAGAACCCCTCTAACTTGATGTCCACCTCAGACAGAAGAGGCAGCTCAACACTTCCCGACTCGGCATCAACAAGCCCACAACAAAGGAAACCACCCCCTCAAATCACCCCATCGCCCAATTACCGATAGACCAGCGATAACCACCCAACTACCCAATAAGGATGGATGTTCGATATAGAACCTGGCAGCTTCTATCTAGTATCTTACGGCACCCAGCACCCCTATTCCGGCCTCGGGCCCATGCCCAATTTGTGGAGGGTCACGTAAGGCTACTCTATTTCTCCAGAGCTCTAAACGACGAAGGAGTCTGTTTGTCCGGCACGTCTTTCCGACGAGCGTTGCGAGCTGAGACATCCAGTTCCGAGCTCGTCAGCTTGGGCTTGCGCTTCGATTTTCGACGCGGTTACCGGATATGGGAAGTGTGGCGCAGGCACGGCTGCGGCGCCCGGTAGGTTGGCGCTGGAGGTCTAAAAAGCTCCTATGTGGCCGCAGGGGTGTGATTTGCGCTCCGAAGCAGCCAGTGAGGGAGGGAAGACCGCGGCTTGAGCAGGTGACGAGCATGTTCCATTTGTCTCACATTGAGAAGCACGAGGACGGGTAAGACAGCATCCTCCCGAATATCACAGCTTGTGAAAAGAGGTCGCCGCCAGCTTTCTTGCGGAAGTCGGAAGTCAGACGTCAGAAGTTGAGAGTTGAAGTGCTTATGTGTCCGCAGCTGCAGCGTGATAGCCAGCATTTAAGCAGTAACCCCTCCTGGCCGGAGCACCGGACACGGAGCACAACCTGCATCAGCGTATACTGTCTCGGACCGTCTGTTACGTCGAGGGTATCCTGGCCTAGGCTGCTGAGCCCATAAATTCGTATTATACGCCCGCCAGCGCTGCTGCGTTGTCAACCCTCACCTTCCTCCCACATCCTGCCGCAGTCCATTTAGGGCCAAGAGCCCATCGGCAAGGGATCCGAGTTGCCTTTCCCGACCTGCCAGCTGATGCGCACTTTTTACGTACGTATGCTGTACATCGTTGTTCCCCTCTTTTTGTCAGAAGGAAAGGAGCGAGAGAAGGACAGGCCTTCTGACTGATATGCGCTACCCGTATTGGACATCCGAATAACCGAGAAGTGGGACGTGTCCCCTTCTGCCCTTATCATTAATGATGCGCCTACCCAAGTGGGGGATGTTACTTACCTGTTCCTGCTCTCTATCCGAGCCAGTACACCAGGGTTAGGGGATGGAGCAATTGCAGAAGTTCCTCTTCCTCTTCTTCCCGGTAGCACTGAGCTCGATAGGCGACTCCTTCTTCCCAACGCCCCTCTCATTGAAGAACAGCACCAAAGCAAGCCTCATCACCTCGGACCCACTCCCCCTCCCCTACCAGCAGAAACCCTCTTTCAGGCAATTCTAGCGCACCGCTCCTCGCCAGCTACCAGATACAGATGCCCAGCAGAGCCATCCCGAGCCGTCCGAACGATACGGCCTGTACGGAAGTACGTGCCGATGGAGAGTGAGGGTCGTGATCGTTCCTGTCCAGACCCGCTGGGCCCTTGATTTGCATTGCTGTAGGTAGTATAAGCCGGCCTGCCTTACGGCTACCTTTCGGCTACATTGTCTGACACATGTGAGGCCTATATCCTGCTCGGGTGTGATAGACAAAAGGTTACTTACTACGATCAGAGCAACCCTCCTCAGAGCAACCCTCCTCAGACCACAAACGTATCCCTGAAAGAATGAGGGATCAAGACCTACCCTCTTTTCCCTCGCCAGCACAGGGCCCGACCAGCCCCTACGGCCAATTTCTCATCCTCGTAACCTAAAGCCGCCTGCCGAGCTTAAGAAGCTGGATCAAGAAGTACCGAAGCATGTTCCATCGGCGGCGTTTGTCGTCTCCCATCCCCGAGACATTTTCCCATCTTCTGCCGCTCCGAACCGTCGCACAGCCAAAAGAGCTCCCAAGAGGTGCTGTGAAGGATTACAGTACTGTAATGCGCAGTGCTGGCCGGCGGCGTGGCGTCTCTTCCTTATGGCAGCAATGGCTGGCCGAGAGGGTGGAACCCATGCTGGCCTCGAGGCTGGGTCTGATGAGAGATGGAAAGCCGCGGCCCTTCCGCCCGTTACGACCCTTTTGTTCTGGTCAATTCACGCACGCAACGTGGGCGGAGACCATTGATGATATTGCAGCGCATTGCATTGCTTACGACTGCAGCCGAATTCTGGTGGAGCGGAGGGAGACTCGGCTCGCGCACTGTAAATGTATTGAATTCATCAGATCTTCATGTCATATCGGGGTCTGGTCGGCGGACGGAGGACCCTTCATTGAAATTTTGAGCGGAAATCGTCTGATTGTATGTTTGTATGGTTTCTTGTCATTACACTCCATGTGCCTTGTCGCCACAGGACACGACTACATGAGAGAGGAGGGAGCGGAGCGTGTGCTCTTACAAATACACTACGTACAGAGGGGTGGAACGAGTCCTTTACTTGGGGTTTGTCAACAACATTGGGAGAGGGGGATAACAACAGTGTTTCGAGTATGAGCGGAAATCGGGAATAATAGGGTGGATAACATTGAGCGGTATGTGATTTGATGTGATAGGATGGAATGAGCGAAGGGCAGAACAACAATATCAGTGTATTGGTGGCAGAAGAAGAAGGATGATCCCTTTTTTTCGGTTGGTGTTGGGTTATGGTGGACAGTCGACAGAGGCCCCAAGGAAAGGAAGGAAATATGGCTGAACATAATGATGCAACATTGAAGTGGGCGGATACATGCGGGTGGGTGGGTCGTCGGAGGAAGAGCTGGCGAGCAGCAGCGTGGTCTACGCCGAACGAGCGGACGTAGGAACCACAGCCGTTGCTTCGCGATATCATTTTGGACGGCATGGCGTGTGAACGGGTATCCGTGTGCGTTTTGGCGTGTAGTGGATGGGTGGCCGATCAGGTCGATACAGACGACGCTTCCGAGTAGTTCGTAGCAGGTCCGAGTCCACATTTTGGTTATCAGGTGTCGGTTCAAGGTCCGTGGATATGAATTTTGAGGTTTTTGGAAAAAGTGGTGTTGGCCGAGAAGGAGAGGAATATTAGTAGTACAAAGATGCTGGTGCGGGTGGGCTTCCATAGCAAGTCAAGTGACTGTCAGGCAGACAGTGGTATCGTGTAGATTCCACGGTATTTTTTGGGGTTGGTTTGGCTGGTTCGGTTGAGTGGTTGGATGAGGCTCACATGAGCTCGTTCAGCGCTGCTCGGGCCGCGGCAAAGTTTGGCTCTGTTACGAAGACGTTCGCTGTGCGTAGCGTGGAGGTGTACAGGTGGTTGATCTGCGCTCCGAGGAGGGCGTCGGAGATCCGGTTTGCTAGGCCTACTTTGTCTACAATACAAGAATGCAAGCATTAGCATATATGCAGCTGTAAAATGGGGGGAGGGGACGTACCAAGTCCATGAGCGGAAAAGTCGATCTGCAAGCACCGTAATGGTCCGCGAAGCGCCTCGAACCCCTCGCTTGGTGCCCGTGGCGGCATGTAGATAGAGGAATCATCGTCATCCTGCTCTCCGTCCTCTTCGTATGCCTCCAGCTCGCCGGCACTCATGACCATGTACCGCTCGTCCGCTCTGAACAGCTTGGTCAGCACGCGGGTGCTTGCGGTGAGCGAGGTAGCGCCGCGTGTGCGGATAAAGGAGAAGAAAGGAAGGGCTAGGATGGCGGGGTGGACTGCTTGAGGAGCGGAGACGGAACGCTGCCTGGTCGCTGGTGTCGGGCTGGCGTGGATGTGCTGGACTGGCGATGGACGCGGACGCTCGGGACTGTTGTGCGGCGGGGTCATGGGCATCCGGAGTGGGGGATGCGTGTGCTGGATGGAGGACATGGACGAAGATGGCGAAGCCGTGGGCATGGACAGCGAGGAGTTGCGCGACGAGCGAGAGGAAGACGATTCGTCCGAATCGTACTCTTCCTCCATCTCACATCCGTCTGACCACCCTCCTTCCTGCTCGCTCACCCCTCCACTGCTTGAACTGCTGCTCCCATCACTCGGTGCATCCTCAGCCAACAAGTCGGCAAGCTCGAACTCGGCCGACCGCTGGATCTCCGATGCTGACGAGCTGGAACGAGGACGCCTTGAACGGCCGCGACGGTCGGTGTCCAGCAGGATCTCGTGGGCGAATGCAACCAGCTTGATGATCTTCAGCAGCCACTGGGCACAATACTCCTCTCCCAGGCCAACGCAGGCAATGCTCCCTCGAATAGGGTTGACGTAGTACTCGGCGCCCTTCAGCGTGCTCATCGACGGGCAGGATGACACAGCCGGGCTGCCGACACAGTCGCACTCGCAGCATTCGCTGACAGGGGAGAGACCGGCAAACTGCTCATCCAGCGTTAGGGGCGGAACGATCACGTCTTCCCCTGTCTCATGTCTCGTCCCACTCGCCGGGAAGAGGTATGGCGAGTGGCCGTGCTCGTCGTAGATGCTGAACCCTTCTTTCCGGAGTCGACGGACGACGTCGGGCAGGAGACTGGACTTGACGAGGACGAAGTCAGCACTGTGGGAGGAGACGAAGAGGATGGGGATGGAGGCTGAGCTGAGGCATGACGAGATCTGGTGGATGCGTGTGCCGGCATCTGCGACGACAGGTGTGTGAGTATGTGCGCATACAACATGCTACTGCTCCAGGCGTACCCTCATCATCATGCGTGTCTACCTGCAGCACACTCCACCTCTTAGACGAGTACTCCATCGGCTTCCAGCCAGGCTTGCGAGCCTGCGCCGAGTCACGCGAAAGGCGGTGCTCTTTCTTCGCCATCTTGATTAGCTTTGTGCGCCTGATCGTCTCCGCATCCGCGTAGATGGAGAGTTCGAGCTCGTTCGCGACGATGGCGAGGAACTCTGCGCTCTCTACGGAGGAGAGGAGGTTGCTGACGATGCGGTTGCACACCTCTCCCTGTACTGCTCGTTGGCGGGGGATGTTCACGAGCGAGAGGGTCGTCGGTAGGATCGTCAGTGTCGTCTGGTTCTCCGAGAGGTTGATCGTCCCCGCTGACGGTGACTGATGGCTCGGTGCACCGGGATACATCATGTACGAAAGCGAGCTTGCCCGTGAGCGAGACATGGAGGGCCCGTCTGGAGTGGAGGGTGGGCTGTAGTAGGGGTATTGGAAGTCTCCGGCGGAGGGCATGCTTGATCACTTGTGCGGTGGGTACAAGCCGAGGTGCCAGAAGAGGGTATGACTTTATACAAGACTGGCGGGAGGATGGGAGGATGGGGTAACAGTCACACCGCGGTGAGTTGCGTGGTTGGGGGAGGCCACGTCAACTATGTCTCCAAATTGGCCAAATATTGCAACTGCCGACGGGGGAACGGGCAGCAGCGGGTGGGGACGAGGAGGGGAGGGGGGAGTAGGCGAGGCGGAGGGGGAGAAGGGGATGGTATATGAAAGGCCAAGCAGGTGGGTCTGTGACTGCCTGTGTAAGGGGGGGAGAAGGGGGGAGGAGCCATGGCTGCAGTCACGATCGAGGAAGGGAAGGGGGCGGGACTGGTTGGTCTAGGGTTGGGTTGCATACCGTACATTCCTCAGTCCAAAACGGACACCCCGGCCTTCCCCCGTCTTCCAACTCGGCACGCTCTCTGCAATCCCACTGCCCATTTCGGTCAGCTCCAGCGAAGGGGTCCCTTTTCCCACTCTCGCACCCTCCCGATCCAGCCTACGCCGCCGACAGTCCGGCTTCCCCGCTCGCTTCTCTCCCTTCCTAACCGTCTGCTGGGCATAACCCATCCATCCTATCCTACAACGCATAACATCCTCCCACCGTGCCACCTCCTTCTTCTCACACACACACAAGCAACGTAAACCTCGCTTGGCCTTTCATTCTTCTTCCCTGTCACACCCCAAACAGCTGCATCTTCGCCTCCATCAGGCCGTCTTCTCCGGCCCATCACTCCGTATTATCAGCGGAAGCAGCCCAGCTTCGCTTCTCTCACCGTCAAAGTAGCCATCTCGTAATCGAACAGTCCCGTTTTGTTCTCCGCCGCTCAACGATGCCGCCGCTGCCGCATCTCATCCCTGCCCAGGATCGCAGCACGTGCACAGCCGGCGTGCCGCTGTCAGGCCCCCGAGCCCGTAATTTACAACGACCCTCGCCACAATGAATAGGGAATCAGCATCAACAGCCTAACCGGCTCCCTGAACTGCTCCCATTCCAGTCCCGGCTTCCGACGCCAGATGGAATACTGATGGCGCAAAAGAAGGACGTCCATCCGAGACATATTGACAATGACCTTGTGGCTCACAGCGAAATCTGGTCGGACGTGGAGGCATACGTGCATGTATATGCAAGATAGGCGTAATGGGCTCATTAGAAGACAGGGACCCGGGATCTCACCTGAGCCAGTACCGCCTAATACGGCCAGGGGCGTGATGTGGTGTGACCATGCACCCCTAGCGCACTAGCAGTTTCTACTCGCTTTCCACAGCTCGGACAGCTCCCGGCGCAGCAGCGCTATGCTACGTACGCACCGTCGAAAGGGGTTATCGCTGGCACGTCGGCACACGTGTCCGCGTCGTGTCTCGTCGTCGATCTCGCGCGCCAGAGAGGAGATCGCTCCTATTCAGCTACTTTATTCGGGGAACAGTCATCCGCCTCAACGTCGATAACGGGACGATGATGATGCCGACTCCGCTCAACGGGGAAGCGCTGCTTTTGTTCGATCCCTGCTGGCGCTTCTCCAAGATCGCCCAGGCTGTGATAGCACCCCTACCCGGGTGCTATTTCGGGAAAGTCGGTGCCCGAGCCGGGTTCAGAAAATCACAATCGCGAAGAATCGAACACGGCTTGCGCGCGGGAAGAGCACAGAAGCGCACCGCTTCTAGGGAAGCCGGTAAAGGAGCCAAGCCGATGACCCGATGCATTTCTGGTCACCTTCCTCCTCCGGCGGTGATCGCTCCTTTCAGCGATGCGTTCGTATATGCTCCTTCGATGCTGTGCCCCATACGCCCCACGCCCCTGGCCGTCGCCGACTGCCCCGCACGACCAAAATAGAGGGCGTAGTCATGACTCCCTATCCCCATTCCACCATCATGAGCCGTCTGTATATTCTCGCATCGCCTGCATGCTGCTGACTGGCCCCATCCAAGCGATCAATGCGAGACTCCCGCAGGCGCCGACCATTCGTACCACTGATCTTGGGCGGCGCGGCTTCTCGCTCAAGTAGCATACAGCATGCGCATACATACAATTACCCTCTTCGTCTTTATGCACGCAAACCCGGTGCGAGGCCGCGGCCTTTCGCTTTCATCGCACGGCGGTGGCTCCCGCAAAAGCCGGCGGCTGCGTGAATTCAGCGATCCGCTTTCGCGCTAGCCGTTTTCCCGCCGCAGGAACTGGTCCTCGTACGATGCCCTGCCAAATCAGCATTCAGCAAGGGCTCGTCAACTACGTAAGACAACCCTACTTACGGCCGCGGCGCCCTCTTGCAACGTTCTTCTGCCTGTTTCTTGCGCTACTAGGCACACTACGTCGTATGACGTGCTGCTGCTGTGTAGCTGATTGATGAACCGAAGAAGGGGTTACACTAATGCTGGGTCTGGGTGCTGAGTGCGTTACCGTACGTGCGTACTGTACCCATGCACGATGCCGGGCAATTTGGCGTGCCGGGCTAGTCTCGTTCTTCTGTTGAGCATCCACTGATTTCACCTGCAGTCGTCAACGCCTGCTACCGTCCATTGACCAGCTCATGCCGTCCTGCAACTTGCTTGTCCTCGCAACCGAACAAATTAATCACTTTTGCCAGAACCTCGCAACTACTGCTACTGCTTGGATCTTGTCGTGGACCAAAACAGGAATTCGCACTCCGCTCGGACTGCTCCTCCGAGCACAGTTTTAGGCAACTCGAAGATTATCCTGCCCACTTTAGGCAATCTGGCGATTTGCCCCTTCAGCCCGTTCTTGCCAAAATCAAGTTCCTCGCTCCCTACGCCGGTTCGGTTCACAACAAGCCCCGACTCGCTCTCAGATCCCAGAGATTGAAGATCCCGGATCTTACGCTTGCGCTTCCTCCGGTTTTCTGTACAGAAACTCCTTCGAAGCCTCCTCGATCGCTCTTTACCAAAACATCACGTTTCTCCCTATCAGTCGCATCTGGCGCTGAGATGGGTTAGCTGGGCAAGTCAGGTGACATGATACCTGATTGTGGCCGCATGGGTTCGCTGAAGAGTAGCCTTGGGAACGACAACGTGCTACCTTTGCCTGGCGCAGAACGGCATCAACACGAGGCAGACCTCCAGCACAGGTTGCCAGCCGTCTCTCTCCTCTAGTACGTTCCAGCATATGTGTCATGTCATGTCCCACCACTCAAAAGAAGATGGGGTGCATCTTTCATTCCGCATCCTGAATGCGGGTGCTGCGCATCAGGAAGACAGCGAGTCTTCTGCGGGGTCGTCCCCATGCATCATCAAGCGACGAGCGCGAACTTGGAGGATACACGGGCGTAAGGCACGCCTCCATCAAGGGTGTGGGGCGTTGTTCGGTTCGGTTGGATCGGTCGTTCGTTACCAGACCAGACCCATCAGTCACGTCAGCCAGCGAACGTATGGCTTGTTGGGACGTTCTGATACTTTCGTGAGGGTGCGGGTTGGGAGGTGTTGAGACTGCGTCTGGGACGGGGAGACAAGAGGATGGTCCAGGCCTAGGCGCGTCTTATGGGCAGGCTTGGTTTACCGCGACTACGGAACACAGTTGCATATTTTCCGAGGCAAACTTGCAGGTGATAGTCCATCCATACGGACTGTAGTTGTTGATCCAGTCCAGCGGAGGAGCTTAGTCCGAACATGAGCATGGGAATAACGAGGGCGTTCAATATTGCGAAGAAATGGATACTATATGCTGCCTTTCTGGGGCCGGATCGCACAATGTCCAGTCGAGTTGCCAGGGTTTGCACGTTGGGATTGAGCCAGGCGCAGGGCGCAGTTCGTCGCTGGACTAAGAGCCCGACAGGATTTCTCCTCTTCTTCACTTTTACGAACTTTCGAGCACGCTGTGTCCTAGCGCCTGCAAATTCATCGCGCTCCACACAACTTGTTACGTTCCCAAGGGTCGACAGTCTCTTTTGCAGTAGGTTGGCGGCGAGGTGAGAGAACCGTCGTGGGATTGCAGTTAGGGAGTCAGCCATGTGATAGTCGAAGGCAGCCAGACAGGTGACAGTCAGAAAGACGTTCGGCAGGCCCCGTGTAATTCATTTCATCTCCTTGAAAGATAGTGGTCAAATGACATTGATCGTCATTAGAGATTTTCGTCCACATGTCCCCATGCATGGTGTGCGTAGCCATGCTTGTCCAGCGTTGTCTTGCCGAGCGGCAGGCAGACCATGCCCTCAGGGTGCTAGAAGTCCGGATAGGATACCAAGAGAGTATACAGGGCTGGAAGGGGTCTGTCAGCGACCTAGATTCGGTAGGACCAGGTTCAACCCAGGCAACAGGATGTTGCGCTCGCCAGAAGACAGCTAGTGTGCGCAGAACAGCGAGGCGGACGCTCTGAAGCACGTTGTGCGTCACAGGACGTGGCCATAAGAGGTTGTCACCCATTAGCAGAGAAGATCTTGTCGATGGGCAAGCCATACACGGAGATTCAAAGGAGTTCGTTGCACAATGGCAGTCGACAAGAAGAAAGAAGCAGCAGGATGCGTGCAAACTGAATGTCGAGCGCAAAATATCGGCGTTTAGGACATCGGCGCCGGCGAGCGGTTAGTGACGTTACGCGCGCTGAAAACCAAAATATCGTGCGCCAGATTTCGTTCTCTGGCACTGGGCTGCCATGATCTGCTTCGGAAAGCGTATTGTCCTTCAGTCCATATGCTGAACTATCGTTTCAGTCTCTCCAGCGATCTGATATTTCGCCATTATCGATAGGTTCTTCGTGTTGATTGGCAGGGGATGCCAAGGGCAGCCGGAAAGGAGGATTCGGACAAGGTACGTTTGCAAAGATCAGTGGACTGTCAAGCAATCACTGAGCGTGCCAACATAGAGCTCGAACTGGGACGTCGTAATTGCTGGGTCGACTGCTGGGGTCATATCCCGGTGCGCATGATGAAACTCGGGCCTATTCTCATGCGCTGACGACAAGAAATAGCTTTATTATCGCACCATTGGATGTTGTCAAAATCCGGCTACAGCTGCAACATCATGCACGAGATGCGGCCACTCCACCCACTTATCGTGGCATCGTCCACACGATGTCGACCATCGTGCAAGAAGAAGGCATAACCGGGCTATGGAAGGGCAACATACCCGCCGAACTGCTGTATCTCACATACGGCGCTGCCCAGTTCTACACCTATCGGACAACGCATGTCGCTCTTACCAGCCTTGGCATACCTCGGTCGGCGCAAGACTTCGTGGCTGGCGGTTCGGCCGGCGCGGTCGCGACGTTCGTAACATATCCGTTGGACCTCATGCGAACGCGTTTCGCTGCCCAAGGCAACGGAGACATGCGCATATATCGATCTATGCCACATGCCATACGGACGATCTACCAGACTGAAGGCATACCTGGCTTCTTCAGAGGCGTGACCGCCGGCGTTGGTCAGATCATCCCTTACATGGGCCTGTTCTTCGCGACGTACGAACCAACACGCGCCTTCCTCACTCGGCGTAACGAAACTGGCGCGCTCTCCTTCTCCGGATACGAGTCCGCTGTCGCTGGTGGTCTCGCCAGTACCGTAGCGAAGACGGGTGTTTTCCCCTTGGACCTCATCCGGAAGCGACTGCAAGTCCAGGGACCCACACGGGAAAGGTATCTCCAGAAGGACATCGCCGTCTACGAAGGCGTGAGCGCCATTGTACGCCGTGAGGGGTTGCGGGGGCTGTATAGAGGGCTCGGCGTCAGTCTGATCAAGGCAGCGCCCAACAGCGCCCTTACGATGTGGTGTTACGAGATTGTGCTGCGGGCCCTGAAGTCGGCGCGAGGAGATTCGAGCAATGAGAAGGACGCATCATCATAGCAGTTCCTGTAGGCGTTTTGTACAGCATGATACCAATATAAAATATATACCTTTCAACCGCAGCGCGCAGTGAGTGAACGTGCTGCGAACGAGCTGACATCGACGCGTCGAACGCGATGACAGCGTGTTGGAGGGTGGCGGTGTCCCGCCGCGCCCATTTGGATTCGGCTTTTGGCGCTGACCCCCACCGAGGCGCTGTCTTGGCTGCGACAACCAGCTCGAGCACGCTGTGTTGCGAGGTGACATCTTGAAGCTGCTCTCGAATTGGTCTGGTTTGTACAGTTGAACAAGTACTGTCATCACCGCTGAGTACCCGCGCAACGGGCCCACACGCGCTGGCATTCCATCATGGCGTCTGCGGCCACCGAGAAGGTGCTCGGCACCTTGATCGTTGTCGTCCTCAAAGCAGTACGTAAATGAGGGCTAGACGCGTTGACAAGCGTCTGATGGTGTTGCTTCTAGCGAAACTTGCCCAACAAGCGACATATCGGAAAGCAAGACCCGTACTGCACGGTGACAATGAACGGCACCTCGAAACGCACCAAGGCCGTTAAGCGCGGTGGGCAACACCCAGAGTGGGACGAGGAGATCCGTTTCCCCGTGTTGGAGGATGTCGATGACATTCTTGCCAAAACTAAGTCGAGAGAGGATGAGGATGTACCCGAACCACCGCCCAAGGACGCGACGCCAAAGAAAGAGAAGGCGCCGAAGGTGAAAGGCGGCAAGTCGCTTCGTATACAGGTCTTTGCGGACGATCCGCGGGAACCGGAGTTCATTGGGGAGGGTACGGTTGAACTGGATACTGTTATGTCAAAAGGAGAACAGGATGGTTCGTAAGAGTCTCTGCTATGCGCGAACCAACCATTTACGTAACACCAGACTGGTATACCATCACGAATAAGGATCGGTACCAGGGCGAGGTGTACCTGGAAATGACATACTGGCTGAACGTACGTCGGATCTCACCTGTGTAGAAGAGCGTGCTAACGCCGTCTGCAGGAGAAACCTCCTCCTAAGAAGAACAAGGCGCCTGCCTCTATCCTGAATGTCTCGACAGGCTCAGGTTCAGGCATAGATCCTGTAGACCTACCGGCTTCGCTACGTGCCGGTGGTCCAGCGTCTGTCTCTGCTGGTTCTGTCAACGGTATTTCTGGGAGGCCGCGAGTAGCCTCCGATGCGACCACAGTACAGAGCCTGCGGCAGTCTGGCTCTCTCGCCTCATTGGAGCTGTACCAGGCGCCATACGAAGGGGGTCCTTCAACGGCTCCACGACTTCCCACACCACGCAGAGACGCCGTCATTGATGAATACGACGAGTTCGGTGGTGCTGCCACTGATCTTCGACGACCGGATACGATGCCTGTCAGAGGTCAGCGGCCCGTAACGATGTACGACATATCGAGTTCGCACAGTCTCTCCTCGCACCACGTCCCTCGACCCTCTATGGCCCAATTATCGAGCTATGATTCTACTAGCAGCATCTCCGACTCGCTCTCAAGCCTATCTCTGGCAACATCGATGCCCGGTCATGGCAATCTGAGTCGAAGTCATTCGCCTCTTCCCCGCCCGCACAGCCAGTCGTTCAGTGCTGGACAGGTTCCACAGATGCCGCAGCCCGGAATGAATTCGCAGGATAGCTGGAGCATGCCCACACCGAGAAATAGCCTCCAGAGCCTGCAGCCTCCTATGCCTCCGGGACAGGATATCTCTCGAGGCTGGACACCAACATCCTTCGGACCCCCGGCTAACCTGGGACAGTCCAGCTCTATGCAGTTCCCCTCGTTCCCCTCGACCACCCCCATGCCGAGGCCTTCTCTCTCTCCCTCTCCTCAACCTTATGCATACCAGAAGCAGCAAGAGACGCATCCGCCGACTGAGCAATACGTGCTCCCTCTGCAGGGTCAGAGTACTGGTCTATGGCCTCCGGTCCCTACGCCTCTTCCGGGAACCCAGCAATCGTACGGCCAGTCACCACCGCACCCAACGCTCCCAGCTCCTGTGCCGCCTCCCCCAGGTTCTACGTCGGCACAGGGTCAGAGTACTGGTCTATGGCCTCCGGTCCCTACGCCTCTTCCGGGAGCCCAGCAATCGTACGGCCAGCCACCGCACCCAACGCTCCCAGCTCCTGTGCCGCTTCCCCCAGGTTCTGCGTCGGCACAGGGTCAGAGTACTGGTCTATGGCCTCCGGTCCCTACGCCTCTTCCGGGAGCCCAGCAATCGTACGGCCAGCCACCACCGCACCCAACGCTCCCAGCTCCTGTGCCGTCTCCCCCAGGTTCTGCGTCGACACAGGGTCAGAGTACTAGTCTATGGCCTCCGGTCCCTACGCCTCTTCCGGGAACCCAGCAATTCTACGGCCAGTCACCACCGCACCCAACGCTCCCAGCTCCTGTGCCGTCTCCCCCACGTTCTGCGTCGGCACGGCCTCTGCCTCCCAACCCTCAACAGCGGCAGAATAGCCAGAGGGGCTCTCCTGCCGTCTCTAACTCGGTGGTTGAGACGTTGAAGTCGATGCCGGCGGTCATCAAGGACCTGCAAGGCCGGATCGAGCTGTTGGAGAAGCGGGTGGAGCGTAGGGACAGGAGGATCGCTGAGTTGGAGCAAGAGTTGGCCGATGTGCCCCGCCGGATTGGATGAGGTGTGTATGCTCGATCGGTCATGAGTCGGTTGTGAGTCGCTTGGTACAATACGTTTATGATGAGTCGATTGTCGTTTGACCCTGTGATTCCGATTTGGATCATCACGGCTGCAGGTTGCGACCCACTCCTAATTAGAAGTTTGTTCGGCGGAGTTACCATGTCGGGCGCGTGCGAATAGGAGGTGAGTTGTTGGCTGTGTGACTCTTATGTTTCGCTTGGATATGGTTTATAAAGCGACTTGCTTTTGTGGGAGCAAGGTATGTTTTGACTATCTGGAGTTACAGAGTCGCGTGGATGAGCTACTCCTTACCAACCTAACGTATGCGTCTCAACTCAAAGCGCTCAGCGACCAGGTAGCGCCGAACAAAGCCGAGAGAGCAGCGCTGAAGGACCGCATCAAGACCCTTGAGGTCCCTCCAACTAACGTTGTCCAGAAAGACCTGGTCGTTGACCAGGAATTGTGAGAAAGGATATCATTATGGCATTCCATCGTCACTGCATCCACGCAAAGCGATGGCATATCGTATACACTCTACAGCGCAGCAGAAATCCGCTGCTGAACACCCTCCTTCACCCTGTTGTAGGCATAGAGCAGAGTCTGCTCGTTGAGGACAATGTCCGTGGTGTCTGCTCTTGGTCGCGAGACGCGTCCGGCGATAGTTGCAGGGTCGGTTTCAAGGATGATCCTAAGTAGAAAGTCAGCATCACAACGCCGAGCAGCTAGCAGATTAGAAAAGAGCGGCAGAGGAGAGGCGCTCGGCAGCGTACGCTGCTTGCACGATACCACAGCTCAACGGACGGGACTCACCCGTCATCGACGGTCTCGTCCAGACCAAGCAACACCAGGTCCAGGTTCTCCAGCAACGTCCTCTTCTCCACCGAATGCCTCAACAACAACTGCGTAGCATCAAAGAATGCCTGCAAGCCAGCAGAGACCATAAGCTCATTCTCGGATGGTGGGGCAAGGAAGTAGAAGATCAGATCCAGGGAGTGTCGGTAGGTGACCAGGTAGGTGTCATACAAGATGACGTCGCCTATTCGTACATCAGCCCCAGCACTTGGACAATCTGAACGACAATTTGCGCACCTCCAGCCTTCTTCGTCTTGTCAAACAGCCCCTTCTCGAAACTCCTCTGGTCCTTCAGGTTCGTGAGCGGTCGCGTGCCTGTCGGGGGCGCGCCGTGCGGCGGCTTGTAGTACTTTGCCAGTATCCGATTGCCGTCGGTGTCTAGAATTAGAGCGGCTGATATCGAGTACAGCGTCAGGTTGGCCTTCGACATTTAATAGTGAGATCGTCTTCAATAGTCGGCGATGCATATACTCACCATTTTGTGTCCTCTAGAAGTTGTGCAGCTCGCAGCGCGGAGACCACGTCGAACTCGTTGTAGGGGACGTATTTGCTTCCGACGCTGCCATATAAAGTAGTTTCAGCCAAACCGGTGGTCACCGTTCTCTTTTCGCACCCTCCGCTGTCGCGAACCTGTTTTAGCGCCTTCCTGGGCTCTCTAGATTCGAAGGGCTCGTCTGATAATTACGGTTGAGGACTTTATATGCTCGCAGTCTACTAGAAATCCGGGATTTTGGGATGAACCACTTGCTCCGCGATCGCCAGTTTCTCAGCCGTATACGGCGCGTACCTCAGCTGCAATCCCGGCTCAGCAGCGGCAGGGACGTCCATAGATGCTCTGAAATGGCTGAACTCGTCGAATCCGAACTTGGCGATAGATCGACCATCTACACAAAAGTTGTCAACTTTCCAAGCTATGAGTGATAAGGGTGTCGATGCCGACGTACATCCGGATGCGCCAAATCCTCCAAGTGGAAGTTCGGTCTTGAGTTGCTCTACGACGTCGTTGAAGATGAGCGAGCCGGACTGGGTGCGATCTATGACTGTTGGGCACGACGTTCAGTGGACAATCCCTTCTGGAGCAGGATGTCTCACATTTCTGCTTGACATCTTGGGACCGGGTGAAGACGTATAGCGCCAGTGGGTTATCTCGCGCGTTGATGAACTTGATGGCGTCGTCAACGTCCTTGACTGTGATCAGCGGCAATACTGGTGCAAACAGCTCCCTAGCCCGTGGGTTCAACGACGATTCACTGCCGTAGCAACCCACTTACTCGCTCATCAAGGTATCGTTCCCATCCGTCTTTACAACAAGCGGGGCCACCGCATAATTCGACGGATCGCTCTCCTTCTTCCCCAGCACGACTTCCCCATGACTCTTATCGATCAGCTCCTGGACTCGCTTGAAATGCCGCTCATTGATGATCCGTCCGAACTCTTCATGCTGGAAAGCTTCACCCTCTGTAGTGGGGAAAAACTCCTTCATCGCCTGCTTCATCCCATCGATCAAAGCGGGCTGGATCGATTCGGGGCAGAGGATATAGTCGGGTGCCACGCATGTTTGGCCGGCGTTTATGAGTTTGCCAGTCAGGATGCGTCGGCCCATGAGGATGGGGTCGAACCCTTCCGGATCGATTACGACAGGAGACTTCCCGCCCAACTGTCGGAAGAGCTAAGCATTCTCGTCTTATTCGCAGGTTTCAAGTACTGACCTCGAGCGTAACAGGTGTCAAGTGCTTCGCAGCGGCTGCGGCAACGATCCTTCCCACTGTTCCGTTACCTGCATACATGCGATCAGTCTACCTCCGCAATTTTCGCTCGCAGAACCACAAACCGGTATAGTGAATATGGCTCCATTTCAGCTCCAAGAGTCGGGTGGCCTCCTCCACCCCGCCCTTGACGACTCTCATGACTCTCGGATCCATGTATTTCGGAACGAGCTCTGCCAACAAGGTCGACAAGGTGGGCACGTACTCGGATGGTTTCAAGACCACGCAGTTTCCGGCCGCGAGAGCTGCGATGACCGACCAGGAGGATATGATAAGCGGCCAATTCCACGGTCTGCAAACGTCTTAGCCTCCTATGATAATTGGAGGAGAGGGGAAGGCGCACGAAATGACGAGCACGACGCCCTTCGGCATTTTGTATACGATGGGGCCGTAACTCTCGAACCGCTGGCTGACTTTGGGCACGATCGGTTCCGCCCATTCGTCTAGCTCGTTGATGGCGTTGATGGCAACGTGTACGACGGTTACTTCAAACATAAGTGCCTGATAATACGGCTTGTTCACATCGATGCTTATCGCTAATTGGCGAATGAGCGGCTGGAGTATTGCTATCCGTGCTCGGCGGCGTACCTTTGGCAAGTTGCTCCGCATTATCGCTCAACAATCGGGCGTATGCTGCCAGTTCGTGCTTCCTCTTCTCCAGCGGACGCATGACGCCGGCATGGAAGGACTTGAATAGCTCGTCATGTATCTGGGAGGTGAAGCCTTCAGCTCATAGCGCCGAGACGATAGTAGGATGGAATACTCAACCTTATCCAACTCCCCAAAGGGAGTGCAGTCGAACTGATTGCTTGCACTGCTGGCCATGCCGCTTTCAATGGTAGAAGGAGGTATTGTAGTTCAAGCCTGTCAACCGTGCTGTAGCTGGGAGACAGCCCGTTGCACCAGAGCGCGTATGGGCGAGACGCCCGCCGCAATCAGGGGTATGATCGACCGTCCATCATGCTCGTGTATCTACTAGCTCGATGTCCCCTACTGATTCTTGACGATTCGAAATGATTAGCCTGTTCGGCTGGCGTTGATGCTCTGCATTAGGAATCCCGTCGATCTGCAGGAAGTGAGCTCTAGCAAGCTCAACCCCTCTCCTGTAGAGATCATTTCTGAGAAGTTGTCAACGAGAACATAGTTCGGATACACTGACTTCGGAAAAGTGAAGTGATCTCCGAAACCCAGAGCAACAACTCGGATCGCACTGCTTATGTAACACGACCGTACGCTTGCTGTCGTCAGAGACGCGCGTCGCGTCGCCTTTTGGCCGAAGTCGGACGCCGACCTCGAAATGAGTGACTGCGCCGACCTTGTCGACCGCAGTCAGGACTGCCTGCGCGGGCGTGTAGCGTCGTCTCTCTTCCGGACGACCGCTCTGGCCATTATCAAACAAAAGGATGCGGGCTCCTACAATTTCCTTGCTATGCATCGCGATGCTCGCTGCCCACGTCGGCGCGCTTCCGCTTGACGACTTTGGGGTGACGGGGCAGAAGTTCCTGTCCGGGCCTGTCCCGAGCGGCTTCAGTATCGACCTGGATGAACAGCGATTGGTGCAGTTCTCTGACACGGAGGAGCCGGTATGGATGACTGAGCGCGAGAAGGTGTGTCTGAGTATCTCCGCCGCATCTCAACACGACTGATTATCGTCGCTAGATCCGCGCGAAGGCTTCGGGTTTTACTGTTAGCCTTGCTCGTTGCTCGCCTCAGTCTTGTCTGACGATGGTTGCAGTTCTTTGACATGTGTGTCCTGGACTCGCCTTCGAAGTCTCATTTATAGACTCCTCCGCGTAGAACCGACACACCAACTTTCCCTCCGGCACCGGTTGCCCTCGCTGCCTCGAGAGGTGAGCGGGTATGACCATGACATTCAGGTCGCTCGGCTGATGGTCTTCAAGCTTATGCCAAGCCGAGCAAGCAGAAGTTGGTGCATGCCGTCATCTCCAACCTAACGGTGGATGGGATGATGAGTAACCTCCAGGCGTTTAGCAGCTTCCGGACTAGATGTATGATCCATCTCCCTGGTCTTCACGTCGTGTGCTGAGGGTGTTACCTAATCAGACTACAAGAGCGATACAGGGAAAGAAAGCCAGCAATGGCTGCTCAATCGGGTAGGGGAGGTGAGCCACAGGGTCTTGGTTTCTGGCTGCGAATCTGAAGAATGTGCTTCTGCAGGTCACTGAGGAGTATGCCTCACCAAGTCTGAAGAATGTCATCACCATCTCCGAATTCCCGCATGCATGGGGCCAGAACTCAATCGTAAGCACGATCATCCGCCACGATTCACGGGTCCGCTTACCTGAAGTTGGGTAGATTCTTCGGATCAAAGGTGCTTCTGAGGAAGCGACGGCTAAGAATGGCACCATTGTCATCGGTGCACATCAGGACTCTACCAACTTCATCCCTTTCTTACCTGCACCTGGTGCCGATGATGATGGTAAGTCGGTACGACGCGTGCCGTCTTCGGTTGGTTCACGAATTGCGACTTTCAGGTTCGGGAACAGTTACAATTCTTGAAGCGTACCGAGGTGAGTCTCGTTCTAGTTGCAGCTGCCGATCGCACCTGAGTACCTGATTCTCCTAGGTCTCCTGGCATCCAACTATACGCCTGTCCAAGATGTCGAGTTCCACTGGTATGCTGCAGAGGTAAAGCCATGCAGGTCAGGACATACGTGGACGCTCATCAGGGACGCACAGGAAGGCGGTTTGCTAGGCTCTCAAGCTGTGGTACACGATTACGCCAATCGCGGCGTCAACGTCCATTCCATGTTGCAAGTCGATATGACAGCCTGGGTCAAGCAAGGAACCCGCGAAGAGATCGCGACCGTTATCGATAATGTCAATGCTGAGTAGGTCCCAAATTACAAGTCATCCGTTCCAATGAAGTGATTGACGATTATTTTTCCATCCAGTCTCACGGAGTTCATCCGTACCCTTGTCGATACATATTGCGACATTCCTTCTGTGGACACGAGCGCCAAGTATGCATCATCAGACCACGCGTCTTGGACTAAGGCAGGCTATCGCTCTGCTTCTGTAATGGGTGAGCCTGGATTCCGTCGCAGCTCCAATCGACGATGCTGATTGAGAGTTGTAGAGGGCACCTTCGAGAATTCTAATAAGGTATTTGATGCGATTCTGACGTCATGCTTGCTTGACATGCTAACGCCTCGTGTCCAGAACGCGCATAGTGCCAACGAGTAAGTGCGCAACGTGCAACAAGATGGGCTCCGTTAACATTCGCTTTTAGTCGCATGGATGTCTCACCAGAGTTCAGCTTTACGCATATGCTCGAATTCTCCAAGCTGGCGGTGGGCTACATCATCGAGACCGCCGGCTGGGCGGCGTAATCCAGACAGATTCACTCCTCTATCTTCGTCGAGCAAAGCAGGCTAGATCTACTGGAACAGATGCGACGGCAATTGATGAATTGAAGCAGGCATTTGCCCCTCGCAAGTGGTTCGGCCTTCGTTTTCTCGAGCATCGTCTCTCTTGTGGTGTTCCTCCAGCTGAAGAGTATCAACGCCTGAACCATCCGCCGAGGAAGTTAAGGAAGCTTGAACGTGCGAGCTTGTTGGCCAGAGCTTTCTTGGACGCCTCTCCCTTTCAGTCACGAAACTTATCCGGCGGCAGCGATCTTTGCAGAGCCGTCTCCGAGCTGAGCCACTCTCCCAAACTTATGCTTGATTCATGCTACTACTCTTGGCGCATCTTCATGGGGCTATGGGTTCCGCCCTCTGGACTACCAATCCGGAATCTCTGGGTGAACGAACTGCTGCGCAAACGCCAATTTCTCGGATGTGTAAGGAGGATACCTGAATTGCAAGAATGGCTCTGCTGCGGCAGGGACCTCCATAGATGCTCTGAGATGAGTGAACTCGTCGAACCCGAATTTGCCCTTGGTACGTCCATCTGCATCACTCCGTCAGCTTGCGAAGTCGGACAGTCGGCTATGGCTTACATCCAGATTCTCCGAAACCGCCAAGGGGAAGCTCAGTTGAGAGCTGCTCGCAAACGTCGTTGAATACAAGGGAGCCGGACTGGGTGCGGGCGATGACTGGATGGTGAATGCAGTGAGTAACGTATACTTGCACATTGCGGAAGGCTCTCACATTTGTTCTTGACTTCGTCCGACTGAGTAAAGACGTAGAGTGACAATGGATGATCTCGTTCGTTGATGAACCTGATGGCGTCGTCGATGTCCTCGACGGAGATCAACGGAAACACTGGCGCAAATAGCTCTCTATTCGGTATTGATCAGCCAGGTACTAGCCGGAATCTGCGCACTTACTCCGTCATCAGGCTATCGTTTCCATCGGTCTTCACGACGACGGGTGCCACCGCAAGATTCGATGGATCGCTCTGCTTCTGGCCCAAAACCACTTCGCCATGACTCTTGGCCAGCAGATCCTGGACTTTCTTGAACTGCCTCTCGTTGCCCGCTCGTCCGAACTCTTCATGCTGGAATGCCTGACCGCCCGAGCTCGGGAAGAACTCCTTCAGAGCTTGCTCCATCCCCTTTATCAGAGCAGGCTGGATTGACTCCGGGCATAAGATGTACTCTGGCGCCACGCACGTCTGTCCGGCATTTGTCACTTTTCCGTATAGCAGCCTTCTTCCAGCAAGAATGGCGTCGAAGCCTTCTGGATCAATTACGACGGGAGACTTGCCGCCAAGCTGGATCACGGATTCAAGATATGAACATAAGCAAGCGGGAAGAGCTCACTTCCAAGGAGACAGGCGTTAAGTGCTTGGCTGCCGCAGCGGCGACCACTCGTCCTACTCTGCCATTGCCTAAGGTGGATCTCTCTCAGCATTGTCAATTATGCTTGCTGAACGGCACCAACCGGTGTAGTGGATGTGGCTCCACTTCAGGTCGAGCAACCGCGTGGCCTCTTCTACTCCGCCCTTGACGACTCGAATTACCTGCGGATCCATATATTTTGGAACAAGCTCCGCCATCAAAGTTGCCAGTCTCGGGACAAGCTCGGAAGGTTTGACGACTACACAATTTCCAGCCGCTATAGCCGCAATCACGCTCCACGAGGTCAAGATGAGCGGCCAGTTCCAGGGCCTGTGCGCCGCATAAGTTGCTTCTGGCGGATGGGGCAGAAAACTCGCCGCACGAAAGGATCAGTACGACGCCTTTCGGCATCTTGTACAACACCGGCTTGTAGCTCTCGTAGCGCGGGTTGACTTTGGGAACGTCTAGCTTCACCCATTCGTCCAGTTCGTTGATGGTGGCGATGGCCGAATGCACGACGGACACCTCGAACATGAGAGACTGATAATATGGCCTGTTCACGTCGGCGCTCAGCGCTAAGTGCACTCAGTGGGTGATTTTGCGCGAGCTCTTCCCTGGGTGTTCGGCTCACCTTGTGCGAATTGCTCGGCGTTCTCGCTCAGCATCCTCGCATAAGCGGCCAACTCATGCTTTCTCTTAGCCAGGGAGTACATGAAGCCCGTGTTGAAGGATTCGAAGAGTTCGGCATGGATCTATGAAGCGGCGTTTACAGGTTAAACCAAGCAGCAGAGTCGGGGACGGCGAGTCTCACCTTGCCGAGCTCCTCCAAGGGAGTGCGCTCAAAGCTTGGCTTTGCGGCCATGATCATTCTGCGTTTGCTAGCACAGTGACGGACGACGGCTGGCCAACACCTCAAGTGCGCCGCTGACCTGCGGTTTATGAACAGCTCTTCGTCCATAGGATGAGATGATCCATGACCAAGCGTGTCCATGTCATATCAATTGCACCGAGCTCGCGAGGCTGGTCAGCTTCATTTTGCAGTTCGTTCTTTGCGAGACTGTTTCAGATTGGCGTGGAAGCCTATGTGCAGTAGTCGTTAGTCCTGTGCGCACGAGCGAGGTGTGAGAACGGGCGAGTTGAAGACCACAGTCCACCGGAATTCAGAAGATGGAAGCTCGGGCAGTCGGCGCAAACACCGAGAGATTGAATTTTCCTCCTGATTGCTGGGATCAAGAAGGGTATCGAATACCAGGAACTACATTTATCCCAATACAGTCACAAGATTGGGGCAGCCAAGAAGTGGGAGACTCCACGGTGCAGAGTACCTCTACAAAGCCCCGGGACGGCACACGGTGATGCGGGGGTGAGGTTGCCGCCTTCAGGGCACTCGCCGTGCTTCGTGCGATAATATGGTCATACGGGTCTCGCACCTGTACTCGCCCGAGAGACACATCCGGTCTCGGACTTCCTGTTACAATAGGCTTCCTTTCATCGATATGCAGTGCAACAACTAGAACTACACCCAGTAAATCAACCTGTGCGGAGCACCCATACCCTCATCCCCGACCATCACATACACCAGAAGAGAAGATGTAAAATACGGCAACGCGAAATCACTCTCATGCAGATACATCCGGCACCTGCGGACGAGCAATCATCTTAGCGATGGCTGTCTTCTCCTCCGTATGCGGCGGGTACCGAAGGGAGACAGCCTCCTCATGCTCGTACGGGATATCGACGCTCGACCTGAGATGGGTGAACGTATCGTACCCAGCCCGGTTGACGCTGTAGCCCATGCCGGACTCGCCGATCCCACCGAAGGGCAGGCCAACAGCGAGCTGTTCGAAGGTATCGTTGAAGACCAGGCCGCCGGAGCGAGTGCGGGAGATGACTAATGCATGTCAGCATGTTAATCGCGTCTCGGAAGGAGAGAAAAGATATACATTTTTGCTTGACTTGCTCGTTCTTGGTGAAGACGTACAGTGTCAATGGGTGATCCCGGTCTTCGATGAAGTTGATGGCATCGTCCGCATCCTTGATGGTGATCAGCGGGAAAACTGGTCCGAAGATCTCCCTAGAAGAAATCGATGAGCCACTGGAGCATTGGGGACACATAGAAAGAAGACGTACTCCTGCATCAGGTCGTCATCGGGAGTCGTCTTGATGATCAGGGGTTCGATGGCATATCGTGCGGGGTCAGTCTGCTTCTCGCCGAAGACGACCTGGCCCTTGCTCTTCTCGACGAGGCTCAGCACGCGCTTAAAATGCCGCTCATTGACGATCCGGCCGTAATGCGGGCTGTTGAGTGCCTTCCCGTCGGTCTCCTGGAAGAACTCCTTCATGGCGGCTGTCATCGCGTCCAGCAGTGGCTTCTGGGCAGACTCGGGACAAAGGATGTAATCAGGGGCGACGCAGGTCTGGCCGGCGTTCGCCAGCTTGCCGTGAAGGATACGCTTGGCGACCAGGCTGAGGTCGAGTCCCTCCGGGTCGACGACCACTGGTGACTTTCCGCCCAGCTCGAGCGTGATGGGCGTAAGGTGCTTGGCAGCAGCCTGAGCGATGATGCGGCCGACAGCACCGTTTCCTACGGATCATGCTCGTGAGCTAGCGCCTCGGACGACGCGGATCAGGGCAACGTACCAGTATAGAAGATGTGATCCCACTTCAGCTCCAACAGCCTTGTAGTCTCCTTCACACCACCATTCACCAGGCGCACAACCTTCGGATCTAGGTACTTCGGTACCAGCTCAGCCATGAGCGCACTGACGTTCGGCGCCAGCTCGGAAGGCTTGATGACAGCGGTGTTGCCAGCCGCGAGCGCACCCACAAGGGGCTGCATCGTCAGCGTGAGAGGGTAGTTCCATGGCCTGTCCAGAGTTCAGCGAATGCCCATTACAGGCGAGGCGGACTACGCACGCAATGATGAGCACGACACCCTTTGGGATCTTGTAGATCTTCGGGTTCCACTCAGCATGTCGGGCATCGACCTCGGGCGTGATGGGCTCAGTCCACTTCTCCAGCTCCTTAATGGCAGTAAGGGCTTGGTGGCAGATGGCGACCTCAAAGAGGTTGGCCTGGAACTCGGGCTTGCCGAGATCGGCATAAATAGCTATACGGACTGCTCAGCACGACCAAGACGGAAGGGTGGGGGGCTCAACGCACCTTTTGCCCAGGCGTCTGCATTCTCCGACATCATCTTTGCCAATGCTGCGAGCTCCTGCTTCCGCTTGGCGAGCGGCCACATGAGACTGGTGCGGAACGATGCATTGAGCTCTGCATGGATCTACAGAGCATCGGTCAGGAATGTTGTGTAGAGGAGATGGCAATGGCGTACCTTGGGAATCTCCTCAATTGGGGTATGACGGAACTCAGGAAGGGCAGCGTGTCCGTTGACACCATTGGTGCCATTAACCTTGCCGTTAGAAGCCATGAGAAGGAAGTCGCGCGAAAGTTACGACAATGGAATGGGGCAGGGAGGGAGGAAGAAGGGGGGTTTGAGTAATCCGACCTCGGTCAGGATTCCAGGACTCCACCCCGCGTCTTTATACCCCACAGGGTAATCTGCCAGCAAGCGGAGACATGGGGCGATTTGGCTGTCTTTTCCCGCGACTCAGTGTTGGGAGCCTGAAGTCAAGTTCGGGCGACAAGGATGAGCCGTGAGGGGTGCCCAGCAGTAGTCCAGGCTGAACTATTTAAGCGGTTGCATGCGTAACAGCGCGTCCAATTGTCGTCGGGGATAGGGTGCGCAGTGCAACCCTATTCACCATTGTATATCCGCTCCTCGAATAAGAGAGGGGTAGTGCCACTATTGTTACCTTTTGTATTACAAGCTTATGTGTTCAGATCAGTCGGAGGCGGGGACGATGCGGGGCCAAGAAATGCCGCGTCCCTGAACCAGCGATCACGCGCCCATTCCGGCTCGCTCTCCCCACACATCCCAAACGGAGGCATATCACTGCCAAAATCGCTCGTCATTCGGGGGCCGGCCCTGAACTTTGGTTTCTTCGGAGTAAAAGGCATAGCCACCCGGAGTCGGGAGCACTCGGGAGCTGTCGTTGCTCGAAGGGGAAGATCCCGCTACATGGTGGCTCAAGCGCAGAGCTCCTTGACATCACCATATAGACGTGCTGCAACTGTGAGTGCTATTGCTGGACCTACAATCGAGAATTTCGCTGATACGTTAGTTAAGATGGCTTCCAAAGCTGTTGCTACGGCGGCCCTTGTATGTTTTCTTTCGTCAGCCCTGGTCGTGTAAACTGCTAACATGATGTCAGGACTGGACACGCATCTACGGCTCGCTGAACCTCGGCAAGGGTACGCTATACACCGTCCCATAGTCCCAAGTCAGTTTACTAACACCATGAACAGAGACCGTTGCAGCCCTGCAAGAATTCCGCAAGCGCTCCTACGAAGCCCAACGGGTACACGCCTCCCTCTCCGCCCAGCCCACAACCGTCGACTTCGCCCACTACCGCTCCATCCTGCGGAACAAGGCCGTCGTAGACGAGCTCGAGAAGACATTCAAGGAGTTCAAGCCGAAGGAGGTTGATCTCTCTGCGTGGATCAAGAGCATCGAGAGCTTTGAGGGGAAGGCAGTCGAGAGTGCGCAGGCTACGGAGAAGAATGTTGCGGAGGAGGTTGAGAAGCTGAAGAAGACTTTGGCTAACATCCAGGAGGCTCGGCCGTTCGAGGACGTCACGGTGCGTGTTTGCCGCTTTCTTCGTGAGATACTGTGTGCTTATGTGGATTCGCAGGTCGAGGACGTTCTGGCTGCCCGGCCGGAGGTCGAGAAGGCGCTCAACACCTTCTTCAAGAAGGGCAAGTTCGTCGTCCCTGGTTACAAGGAGAAGTTCGGCGATCTCTCCCTCATGTAAATGCACATACCTACCAACTCTTCCACCCGCAAAATACATAACCGTAATGTATCCCTCTGCCGTGCTTCTGAATGCAAACGGAATAGATTGCAGCGGGTATCTGCAGCGGTACAGATGGGGAGTGCAGTACAGCATATGCTGCCCGCAGTTCGTGAGACATGACGAGGTGGATGATATACAGATGGAAAGCAACATTTACGGCAACACGGAGACCAACTGGAGACACAAGAAAAGCTGACTTCAAAGGCAGAGGTTATAGCTGTTCAGCCGTTGCGTTCTTGAGCAGCTCTTGTCTATGCTGCTCGTAAAGCCTAGCCGTGCTATTCGAAGCATGAGCATGATGATCGCGCATATATGCAGGTCGCTTGCCTCAAAACACCGGCAACAAGCCCGGTCGTAGCCATAACCGGCTGCCTGTACTGCTTGAAGTTGAAGACCTCGTACGCTGCAATCGATTCAGTATAGAGCGATAAACCCCAAGTATATGCACTCACAAACATAGATCAGATCCATATACAGCTTCATCCTCGCCCTGTCGATCCACGCCAATTGCTGCGTAAGTCGATCGAGCTCCCTTTCCCCTTCCTCTACATCACCGCATCCCTCTTTCTCCAGATCTCGGCCTTCGAGTTCACCTTCATAGATCTTCTCCTGCACCTCTTTAACGAGCTGGCGGACCATCGTCCGCTCCGCGCCATTCTCAACGAGCTGGGCGAGTGTGCTGAAAAGCCAGCACCAATTGGCGAGCCTGTTTGCGCGTCTGCCCACGCCGGAGGGGACCAGACGCAGGAGGGACAGCGCATACACGTCGTCGGAAAAGGATTGGAGGAGGGACAGCAAGACAGGTGGGGGAGCACGCAGCAGTTTCTGCAATATTGACGGTGCCATTTGCTTGCTGGGCGGAGCAGCGCCGAACGGCGTTGTCGATGCTGTGACTTGGAAGGGTAGCGACGGTGGGTTGAGCACCTGGTTAAGAGGCGCTATCCAGCCGAACATTATCGTTATTTTCCTGTAGCGATGTCAGCCACACTCTCTGAAGACCGGGAGCAGACCCGAATATACCGGTATAACGAGAGGGAGGAGACTGTATGCTGCAAGTTGCCATGCAGTGCATTTGACCGGGTTTTGGTCAGCATTGCACCCACTGTACGCGAGTGTGCGAGCAGGTAGACTTTCAAGGTGTATTGTATGACCTTCATTGTCTTTTCTCTTTGTGGGAGTGAGGCCTAGATTCTAATTCGGCAAGCAGTAGAGGCGCACCTGCCCTTGGCACTCAACAGCAGTGCATTCCAGACCTCGCCTGGCCCCGCCCGCCGTTGGACCTCCCGCTCTAGCTCATCCTCAAACTCCCGGGACAGCCTAGCTTCCTTCTCCCGTGCTTTGTCCTTCTCCTTTCCCGCCGTGATGAACTTCGTATTGGGGCCCGGCGCGCTCACACTGTGCTGCAGGCTGTTCCTCTTCGACGGTGGCGAGCTCGTACCTACCGAGGTACGCGAGCGGGGTGGGAGAGACGATAGTGCGGGATTAGGATTGATGATCTGAAAGCTAGCACCCATCGCCGTGGTTGTCGAGGTGGTCGACACGGCGCTGTCATACATCGATGAGCCGCCATAGTCCGAGATGAATGACGGTGGGTGTGAGGAGAACACCGACATCTTGAAGTCGGCAGGGAGCGGCCAGTAGGTAGGGGTCTAGCTGGCTGACGACGGGGTCGACGACGGGGTGCAAGCCAGCGAAGAGGACGGGCGTGGGACCGGTGAGGCAGCAGTGAGTCAAGGCGAGTAACCGGGTATGTGCGTGGTGATGGGGGAACTACTACTGATGGGGGAGCACACGATGACCCGGAGGCAGACACGCGTTGGCGCGTGATTGTCGTCGAGACATCGAACAGTAGTAGGGGTTCGCGTTCTGCCCATACATTCCGTTCTCCAGGCAATACCGCAACGACTCCGACTCGGAACTTCTCCACTTGTTTTCTGGCTTGTCAGGATGTCACAACGAGTAACATCGCCATCAAATGGCCTGCATTCGAGCCTATCCGCATCGCCCTCGCTGGCTGCCCGGTCGGCGCAACCAAGTCCCAGACCGAAATTCGACGTAGAACAGATCAAGCCATACATGAAGAAACTGCTCTCGAGCACATTGCAGGGTGCAGTCTGGGATATCAAGGAGAAGCAGAGGATACGGGGATGGTGTAATGAGATCAGCGAGAGGGTGAAGGACAGGATGCTGGGTACGCGGAGAACGCTGCGTATATGCTCAGGGAGGCTAACCCGCGCAAGTAGAAGTGGAACCTAGAGGCTTGTACGTCCAAACAGCTGTGTGGCGATCCACCTCTTATCTGTTTACTTGGCAGCAAGTATATTGTGACTACCCAAATATACGAGAATCTGGGCCAAGGCGGACTGTATGCCCTTAAATGACCTTTCTTCCTATATGCTAATGACCTCCCAGAGCGAGTCTCGTTTCACATTGGGAAGACTCAGACACGGTCACACAAGACATGTATAGCAATGTGCGTTCCCTTCCTTTTGAATACTTGCTACTATCTGACCATACACCGCAGGACTCGCTAATATGCGTCTGTATCGCCTATGCAATTCGAACGGCATAATCAGCACCCGACCAAGGGATCGCGTTTCTTCGGGCTTCGAGGTTCTTGGGGCAGGCTCCATTTGTACGACCATCATTCCCGCACTTTCTGCTATATACCCACTGGCACTCCAATTCGATACGGTGAAGGCGGATGTAATCCTTATACGGTATTGTACGCGAAATGGTATACCAAGATGGCTGAAGGATATCCTACTGGAGCAGAAGGTGGTACGAATGTGAACATGGCACGAACAACAAGGGCGAGGTATTACCAATGTGGGTATGGTACAAACAACAAACGAGAGGTATTTGAGTGCAAGGGGTATGAACAAGGAGGATATCATACGTCCGCTCGTTACCGACTAACGCTGCTCGGGCGGTTGGAGTGTCCAATCAATGAAGATCACTTCGTTGTTCCGTAGTGCGGTTATGCCCTTGGCGTCCATGAGCAAGTGAGGGACCATTGGGTGTGTCCGACTTTTGTGAAGCTAGTCTCGCAATCAGATTGAACAACATGGCAGGGTGAGAAAGAAGAGCGGAGGAAGCAGCTCACCACGATATCCTGGTGTCGTGTGGCGTTCCGTATGTCCCATACTCGGATGGTGTGGTTCCCAATGCCTTTCGCGAACCAATCTGCCCATAAAGCTCCTTTTATCCAAACTGGCGGTTCCTCTACAGTATCGCCGAACTTGGCTACTACGGGCGACTGCTTAGGTACGCGGAAGTCGAGCAGCAAGAACTGATTTTCAATAGATTTCGACTGCGAACATGGTTAGACATTGACCGGGTAGCGGGACCTTTGCAAACTGACCTCGCACAGGATGATATCGGGCTGGTCGGGATGCTCTTGCATTTGACAGATTGGATGTGCAGCAGTAACCCGCCGGACAACCTGATCTTTCACCAAGTCCACGATAGCCATCCTTTCGGGCAGCTTGCGGTCCATATGTCCCGCCGAGTACAGCCAATTCTTTGCACTTGAGCATACCATAGCCCGAACGGCTGACGTGTGTGGACGCTGCAGGCGAGTAAAAGTGGGCCTTTCGCCATCTTGAACGAAGTTCCACAAAGCAAGACTCCCGTCATGGCCACCAGTATAGAGCTTTCCGTCCTTCGTTGTTATGGATGATACCCCCCTTCGGTCATGCGGCTGCCGGTCAGGAAAGTATGAAGTCGGCTTCTCTTGCTACAGAATCATCAATCAGGAAGCTGAACGCGGAGTCAACAGCTCCTTACCCGTGCTTTCCAGCGAAAAATCCCAATATTTCTTGGAGTTTTGGATGTATCGCACTCGGTTCTGAAGCGTCGAGGTATGCGGGTGAAATCGAAAGGAATGACCACCTTCTTGTCGTCCAGCGGAGCAGGATCGAATACGTAACGGTAGTTGCGATCCTGATCGACTTCAAACTTGGCTCGCGGCAGCCAGCGCCTAAGCCTGTTCAGTGCCACTTCCACTATGGAAAGTCATTACGGGCGCTCACCTATCCGGGAGCGAGATGCGATCCAATTCGCCCACATGGGAGACAATTACGAGGTCTTCCCCCATCCGAAAGATCCGTCTACCGTGCTTCTTGCCGTCCTTCATAAATCGAACGACGTGGAGTTTGGCGCGCACAGCGAAGAGCTTGGATGCCTCTTTGGCCTCGACAGTGCCTCGAAGCGGTAATGTTTGCAATGTTTCTTGCTTCTCGGAACTCTTCGATGAGGATTCGGATGCCGATGCTTCGTCAGAGTCTTCGGTAGACTCATGCTCATCGACGATCTCGCGCTCATCACCTTCATCTGAGCTTTCGGAGGAACTGCTTTGGGATTCCTCGCTGCTGTCGTCCGAATTCAATGTCAGGTCGACTATTTCTGAGCACCCCTGCCCTTCCTGTTTTATATTTTGTCCAACCGACGCTTCCTCTGCCATGGAGAAATCTGAGCTCTTTGACTGCGTCTCAATCTCATCGTCCTCTCCATCTTCGGTTTCGCTATTCACATCGGTATCATTACCACTTTCAGCCCCTTCCTGTAGAACGGCGATCGGAGGGGCCGTTGGACCTTCGGGCACTGAGGGAGAATAGTGCCTTCTGTCCGGGCATGGATTGCTGCAAGTGATTGAGGAGTTGATCGGAGGGACCCCAACGTCTGCCGAAGGCATCGCTACTCTCGACCCGCTGCCCAATTCATTCTCGGAAATCTCCATGTCAGACGCAGACTCGGAATCGGTGGATCCCTCCTCCTCAGAAGGGTCATCTTCAGGTCCCTCGTCTTCTCTGGGCACGTTAGGGCGGACATGCCTGCCAAGATAACATCAAGTCACGCTGCATCTCAAAACGTAGAGTGATCAAGCTTACCAATGCAAGCTCATCCCATCCGGACTGCAAACCAAAACACCGGTAAGGCTATGTTCAACATCCGGGGATCTAAGTGACACCTACTTACCACAGCTTCGGAGGTTCACAAACTACCTTTCCCATCTCAGCCAACTTTGCTACTTCTTCCTCATACCACAAACGGCGACGGGCAGCCAATTCGACAGTGTTCTTACAAGCTCGTCTCGTGCAGCCAGGTGGCATGGGAAGGTGTACCCATCCTTCGTCCGGTTCGCCCACCTCTTCATCAGCAGAATCTTCATCTTCCTCATCTTTGCCCTCTTCCTCGCCCTTGATCAGAAAAGCATTGTCATCCAGTAGCTTTGGAGCTGGTGAAGGCTTTGGCTTCTTGATTGATGCCGGACGTGGGTCATCCGGTGGCTCCTCCTCAAGAGTAAGATCGACAAAAGATCGTTTCCTGCCGGTAAGGGGTAAGATCACATATTTGCTAGGTGACTGATCAGGACTGACAAAGTACTCTGGGATGGTGACTGATCACCAACACCCATTCCTCCGCGAAACGTTGAGAGTCAAAAGTGGTGTTTCGCTTCCGAACGAGACCTCGTCTTTGTCGGAAGACGCGCGAAAGGGTGTGCATTCCTTGGAGACGCCACCCTACACCGTCATTCGCTAGACAGCCCAGGTGCGAATTGGCCGACGTCCATTGCCAATGTCCGACGACGAAGACGACTACTTGTCGGACAAGTTCCTTGCTCAACTAGAGGCACAGTCCGACAAGCCCAGAACCTACCGAGACTTGCGCAAGGAGGCAGCGCGCATCTCCGAGAAGAAGAATGAGGCTGGGAGGAAGAAGAGCAGAAAGCAGCTGGAGGAGGAGGCGAGGCAGGAAGGGTTGAGCAAGAGTTTGTTTGAGCGTGCAAGGGAAGAGCAGGAGGAACTTGGCGTGGAGAATAAGGCTCTGGGGATGATGAAGCGCATGGGGTACAAGGTCGGGGAGTCTTTAGGGGCCAAGCCGGTTTCTCCCAAACCATCAACGCCTACGCCACCACCCAACGGCGACAAGGCCGCAGGTGATGAAGCAGACCGCCATGTAGGCGAAGCACCCCAAAATGGATCGGGCTCTCGTGAAGACCAAGACGGTATATCTGTCTTCACGCCGTCGGCGTTCGCGCACAGGAAGACCCCACTACCGCTCAGTATCTGGTCTGGTGAGTATTTAATCGCGCTACTTTCATGCAACATCATTAACATGCTTGGCTTCTAGGTCGGCAAGGTCTTGGAAAGGGCAAACGCGCACTTTCCCCAACCGCCGAAGCCGAGGAGAAAGCTGCCAAAGTTGCCAAACTAGCGGAAGCCGAAGCAGCAAGTGCGGACACGTACCGTAGTCGGGCAAGGCAGGAGTTCGAGGAGCGGCGAGCAGAAGGTCGGCTATTGAGCGCCCGAAAGACATGTATGACACTGGATGATGCTGCCGGGAAGAAGGTGCGTACCCTTCTCCTCCGCTACCCGAGGGAACTGCTGCTGAGCAAGTGTAACTGCAGTTCAACAAGTTCTGGCTTAATCCGCATGTGCCGAACGACTTCCCTCCTTCGCTGCGCGACTATATTGCCAACAACCCCGAAGCGCTGGAAGGCGCAGCGGACGAAGCAGCTGCCGAGCGGTTACGTTGGCAAATGCAACGGGACGCACTACGTTCCTCCCCAGATCCGGACTCTTTACCACTCGCGATGGGTCCAGGACAGGCTCGGTCAATTCGAGACATCAACATCGCCAACCAAGTCCAAGAGACAGAGGAGATCGACCTGTCCGAGGAGGAGATAAAGGACGCGGTCGCTTTCCTGCGTCAAGATGTATGCGCTTTTGCGTTTATTTCAGAGAGTGAACTGACACATATGTATGCAGCCTATGACCCGCCTTGACCAGCTGCTGGCGTACTTGCGCGACACGTACCAGTATTGTTTTTGGTGTGGGGCGCAATATGTCGATGCGGAGGAGCTGGCTAGAGAATGTCCTGGACCGCACGAGGATGATCACGACTGATGAAGATGCTACTCCTGGCAGGGGGGCGGTGCATCTGGCGCGCGCGAGCACGCTGTGACGAAGAACTTGCTCCTTTGTCGACTGAGCACGATGAGAAGCCGCGCAGCAGATGTGGAGACCGCTATCCGGCGAACAAGAGAGCGGCGAGGCACCAGTATTTGGCCGAGCTTCATCCAAGGGGAGAGCAGGGCGCATCCTCCAGCTCCGCCTCTTCGAGGTGGAAGCAGCCAAACGAGCTAGGATGCCGGAGAAGCTTGAAACGGAACTTCGAGATGCATTTAGAGCGAGTCCCGTTCGGGTTGAGGAAGCGTATCGTCATGTAGCCGTAACCATTATTTATTTGGACCATGCACGCATGTAAACCACCGTGAAGACAAGGACTGTCATTCGCCTGCACTTATTTACAGCTCCGTATATGTAATTTAGAGGTTGGCTTACAATCCACGTCGACGATCTACAGCGATACAGCGGTACCGAGCCCGGCGAGACAACAGGATATGAGAGAGGAGAGCGAGTAAACAGGGCCAAAGCGAGCGGGGCGAGAGAATGACAGGTGGGGGAGGCATAGGGTCACAAAGGAACGACGACGAAAGACAAGAGTACAGATAGACGAGGGGAGAAAGGAAATATCAGCTGGATAAAAAGCGCTCTGAGCGACAGAAAGAAAAGAGGAAAGATCGAGATCGTCCTGACTGCTGGCGACGGCGTAGGCACACCCAGCGGTACGATTATGACGATTCCAGTCCGATTATATGCGTGTTTTGAATCTCTCCACGAGCACGGGGGGTTCAACCAACGGCGGCGCAGACGGGAAGGAGGGCTCAGTATCCGAATCCGCTGCTTCGGCCTTGGGCTCCAACGGGCACGGCGACGCTCACGGGCGCGTGCGGGCCTTGCGGGGGCGTCATACCTTGCACCGGACCTTGCTGGACAGGAGGACCATAAGGAGCAGGATGGTGCGGGTGGGGAGCCATACCAGGAGCCATGACCGCGCCGGGGTGACCAGGATGCTGAGCAAGGTGCGGGTGTGCTACAGCTGGATGCGGGCCAGGAACAGCACCAGCCGGGTGCAGAGGGCAATCCCGATGAGAGACGAGTGCGGCAGTCAGGCGTTGGACCTGTGTTACATGGTCAGTCATACGCGTTAACGAACTAGCGCGCATATACGCACCTCTTCGCGTGCACCACCAAGACTGGCTTGCAAACGCTCATTCTCTGCCGTAAGGTACTCGACCTTCTGCTGCAGCTGCTGCAGCCAAGCCTTCTTACGCTGGCGACACTTGAGAGCAGCTGTGTAGAAGTCAGCAAGAGAGCATATAGCTGGGTAAACGGTTGTGCGCACCTTGACGATTCCGCTCCAGGAAGTTTCTCCTCTTCTCTTCGTCCGTCTCTGCACGTTTCACAATCTCGGTAGGCTGCGACTGGCCAGAAGCAACCTTGTCAAATTCTTCATCAAGATGGTCTTCTTCGTCCATAGCATCGCCGAAGTCATCCGGAGTTCCAGACGCATTACGC
This sequence comes from Dacryopinax spathularia, assembly GCA_037974965.1. Taxonomy (NCBI): domain Eukaryota; kingdom Fungi; phylum Basidiomycota; class Dacrymycetes; order Dacrymycetales; family Dacrymycetaceae; genus Dacryopinax; species Dacryopinax spathularia. The sequence continues at coordinate 483,515 of JBBPFI010000015.1, read as the reverse complement.
TTGTTGGCATTCTTCGACGTCTTAGCCTTCTTCGATGGGCGCGATGTCGTCGTCGGACGAGCGTTGCCATTGGACTGCTGCGTCGACTGCGACATGTTCCCATCGGAAGACTTGCGCTTGCCGGCGATGGGCGACTGGGTGTCGGCCGTGCTGGCACTCACCGTCGACATGCGTCGGGCACGATTCCCGTTATCACCACCCTGCCCGCCTTGAGCCGCTTGCTCCTTGGCGAGCCTCTCCATCTCCTCACGTCGCGTAAGCTCTTGGTGCGCTTGGGAAAGCAAGAACAAGCCTGTAGCGGCGTGAGCCGTTGCGGAAGCTGCTGCTGGAGCATATCCGTTCTGACCATTAACCGGTGGCTGGCCAGGAGCCGGTGCGGGCGCTTGTTGGCCAGGAGGAAGGGCGCGAGGATCGGCACCTTGAGCCTGATAGTACTTGGCGTAGTTGGGATCATTTGCGTATGCTTGCTGAGGGTTGGCGGCCGAGTTGGGATGCAAGGTGTCGGCACTGGCACCTGGGGCAGAGGTTGTCGACAATCCATTCAGAACACCGGTAAGAGCGTTGAGCGTATTCGGCGTAATGGTTGCCTCGGGTCCTTGTAGGTTTTGAGCACCACCCGCGCCGTTTGTGACCATAGCAAGGAAGGCGGCGGTGTTGGGAGAGGGCGGAGGGAAGGAGACAGGACCGCCGACGAGAGGTGTCAAGCCAGTACGACCAACATCAGGCGTAAGACCGGTCCTGAATCCTGCTTCGCCAGTGACGAAAGGAGTGAGGCCAGACGGCGTCGGACGTTCTCGAGGGCCAGCGAGCATAGCAGGCGACAGTGGACCGGACCGCAGAGAGGACAAATCGCCAGACTGCCATTCGAAACCGGTGGATGGCGACGAGATGGCTGCCACAGGTGGCAGAATTGGCTTCGGCGTGGTCAACGACTTGGAACCATCAGTCGGAGAGCTCGAAAGACGAGGAGACTTGAGCGCAGGAAGCTTAGGGGAGTGTTCGCCATTGCCCTTCGCGTCGACGAGACGTGGGAGAGAAGTAGACGACTGGGAGAAGGATTGTTCGAATGGATTTGGTTCGAGCCTGAGCGACTGAGAAGGCTTGCTCGGCGGTCGAACAGGCGCAGGCGCTGGTGCAGCAGCCCCGTCGACCTTTGGCGGACTCGCCTTGTCGGAAGCCGTATCTGGCTTTACGTCTGCTCCTGTACGAAGGTTTGAAGTCGGTGTCATTGGACGAGCAGCAAGAGCAAGGGCCATCGCTGGACGGTGTGTGGACGACGAATCCTGAAATTCGGACGATCAGCTGTCCCGTTCCGTGTGCTTCGTAAGCCAACAGCGCAAACACTGCTCACCTTATCGCACCTTGCTTTTTTCGGCTACTGTCGGCTTTTGCGATAATACCTAACGGAATCTGTCAAGCCATTGTTAATTTCAACAATCGAAAGGTTGTCTAGTAGTGAAAGGGAATATTGGGAATGACGACGTACGGTTCGGGGCGATGAGGCAGGCCAGGGTTTACGGTGGAAGGAGAAAAGGGGGGTGACGTCGTGGGCGAAGGACGAGCGATGTGCGATGACCCCTTTGGCCTCTTTCGGGGTCTTCAACCAATCATCGCTTAGCGGAACCATTTTCATTCGAGTTGCGTCATCCGCCGCATGATCACTCACCGGGTGGAGCGCAACGCACACGGCACCGACAGGACCGTGGACGGAAAACGGATGAACAACAAAACGTGTAGTTATCGCTAAACAAGGAAAACAACAATAAGAAGCTTGTAACTACTCAGTCAACTTGCTTCTATTTGTAGAGCACTAGTGATATGCTGGTTTATCGCACAACGAGAACAGGGAGAGCAAGGGGCCAGTCGCGCAAATATTCTATTCGGATATTCGGACTCTTCCGTCCGCCCTGATCGAAGCTCTCCTCCCCAACAGACCCTGGGAACGTTGGGCGGCAAGGTCAGGTCCGCTTAGCAACGGAAACAGGAACAGGTTGTTGCCTCATCTTGCCTCAGTCGCACGATAAACATGAGGTGACAAAGGAAGGAGCTCTCGCTGGTCGCCGTGAGACCGTAAGAGAAGTTGAATGAATATGTACCCAATTCAGCTCCAATACAGCTGGCATTACAGCTTCGCCTGCCAGTTCTCCGCGTTGACTCGTATGAGGTCGGACACTTCGTCGGTCAGTTCGATAACCCATTGGGCGCCCTCCTCTGTTGCCAACCACTTATCCTCCTCCGTCTCGCCTTCCCAACCTTGCGCCTTGAGCAACCCGTATACGTGGCTCGTGAGCTGTGGTCCAACCCCACCCTCGGCCCGAAGGCACGCCACGCCCATGGCCGAAGTCAATGCACGGCTGATTTGATACTCCTTCGGCATGTCCGGTGGGGCCTGCAGCAGTGGACCATACTCGCTCCGGATGATAAAGCCTTGCCAGCGATTCGATTAGCTAGCAAAGAGGATACAAAATAGAAATGCCCATACCTGGGAAGTCCGGATGATAGCTGCCCAGCTTGGACAGCAACTTTTCCGTGTGCGGGTCGTAGATTGACTTGAACAACTTCATGCCTCGTTCCAGGATGGGCGGGACGTTCATCTGCTCGGCATCACTACATACAATGCATCAGGCCTGCCAGCGGGACAAATAACCGCGCTACTGACCGATAGGATTTCTTGTCCAGCGCCTCCCTTACATCGTCATCGAGCGCGCCAGTCAAACCCGCTAGGCAGTTGATGACCTAAACCATGGTGAGATCCATCAAGGAAGTGCGGTACAGGAGCAACGTACCTTTGGTACTCCCACAAATACGCAGCCCTTGATCGTCGTCTCCCTCATCAGCGCCGCCATCCGCACTCTCCGTGCCAGAGGGAGGGGTTCCGGAACTGCTTCATCATTCTGTACTTCCTGCCGCGATGCGAACGCGTAGAGGGCAGCCAGACCCGGTGGACAGTTCTTGGTCAACAACGTTGCGGTCTACGTTCATCATAAGCCACAGCACCGCCCATCCGCGCAGAGCACACTCACGGTCACAGCCAGCCAGCCCTGCTCTGCCCCCTTCTGTCTCGCCACAGACCTCGTCCGGGTGAAAACCCCGTGCAGCGCTTCTACACTCGGGGCAGGAGTCGAGTGTGGGTTGCGCAGCGTCAGCATATGCTTGAGTGCCGGCGGCAGTTTTGAGATCTTGGCCGCCATGTCGTCGTCCAGATCGAAGCCAAAGGGTCGGTCGAGGCACTAGCAAAGTCCAATTCCTATAAGGATGCGGTCAAACCCAGTTTTACGGTTCGGACTAGGCAGTATGGGTGTGCTGTCCACCGGACGTCGGTGCAATGATACGTGCGGTCCTGATGGACGCATGGCATGACGCGGGAGAAGGTTCGGCAATACCTATTCCAGGGCGTTTTTGGTAGCGACCTGAATTGGTAGATATGGCACTCGCGCGCAGGTACAACTATCGTTGGGAACAACCAATAATTAACAGGATATAGCATACAGGCACCCGAACAGCAGCTTTGAAGATAAGATCTTCGGACCCAAAACGGAAATACGGTACCCGTGCAACGCAAAGATCATCAACCCACTATCGTCGCTTACCCTTCTTGCCTCGTCTACCTTGGAAATCGTCACTCGGTCCTTGTACACTCGCGATTTCGGATTTCCGCAGCTTCAGAGTGCCACCGACAAACCTGCCCACTCCGGAGCCAATACCACGCGCACGTTTGCCCGAAGCGGCCGCTGGCTGCGATGAAGCTGCGAATAATCGTTTGATGGACGGATGATAATTGCCTAATTGCTTCGCCTGCGACCACAATCAACAACCCTGAGCCAACCAGGAACTGCCGATCCCTTACCTCCTCAAGATCCTTTTTCGCTCTCTCGTTCTGCTTCTTGACGATCCCTTCCCGTACTCGCTTTGCCGCTTTGTTGTATTCATCTTTGCGGACGTCCCGCTCCCCAGTTCCGAGCCTGACTTTGCCTGCAGCCTCTAGCACCCGGCCTGCCATAGCTTTCCGCTTTTGGGACGGCTTCAGGTCCGACATCGGATCCAGTGAACCGGATAGAAGTTGTGTGTGAATAATCCGCTGCAGTTCGGCATCATTGCGTAAATCGGACCTAAACAAGGTCAATACCAGATTTAGAAACCAATCCGCGATTACCCACAGTTGCTCTTCATCATCTGCGGTTGAATTTCCAGCGGCTTGTACTGGCCGACTTGCGTCTTCTCTAAGTTTCGAGACCTTCGAAGACTGAATCGGATAAGAGGCAGTAGCAGAACAGCCAGTTTCTACATACCATGAAAGCTTTATTGGGTTTCGAAGAAGCGATGCTGGGCCTGGAACGTGCCGCGTGAGAAAAGTCCACCACCACAGGCACTTTCGGTGGTTCGGTCACCGGTCGGTTTAATTCCCGGAGCTCTTTTATAGAAGCCGAAGAACCTAAAAGCAGATCTTCAGATAGAATATCGAGAAGAATATTTGACGGCGTACCCGGCATGGTCTGATCGTCGTCACCTTCCTCACTTCCAAAACCCAGCCATTCGTCCGCACTTTCAGATATGAAGGCACCTAAAGACTCCACATTCTCGGAAAGAGCCGGTACCTCTGCCCTCTTCCTCTTGATCCCACGTACTGGGTTTGCTGACGTCGGAAAAGACTGTAGGAAAGCACGTCCATGCGCTTCTAGTGCAGCCAGCATGGCACCACGGTCGTCGGAGTCTCCATCGGACGACATAGAATTACTGGCCAAGATCACAATGTTGCTGATATGATCCCTGTGAAATCGCGGGATGGGTATGTGGATATGAGATGGTTGGTAAAGTAGAGGCAAAATAGATCGCTGGTGAGGTGTAGAACTAATAAAGGGTGCTTGCCAAAAAGTCGCGTTACGAGATTGACCCCGGCCTAAGGGTCCTTTCAGCGCGTAAGTACTGTAGTCCTGTTGCTTCTCTTGGCATGCCAGTTGCTCCTTCTTCTCGACCCACGCTAGCCGGATGCCCGCAAATACGCGCAGCAAACGGCGCCCGGCGGATTCACCGAGGTCCAATGCCGCCGAAGACATTCCAGAAGAAGAGCAATGGAGACTGGTCCAGGAATCAGGAATCTTGAAAAAGCTATCCGAAAATGGGGTAGACCAACCCTCTGCGACACCCGCTGATGTGCCAGTCGAAAACGACGAAATCTTCCAGCTCTTTGTGTATCTCATCCCGTTCTCTTCCTTATATGTATTGATGGACATGTAAGTGAATCGTTTGCGGATGTCAGCGGCACTCACCGACCCGGGGAGAAGTTTGGTCCATCAACAGTATCGTCAGGAAGTCACCTTCTACGGGGAAGCTAGCAAGCTGATGGAAGCGGTGCCCAGTAAGACGCCCTGGAATTGATACGCACAACGGATCAGCTGACGTTCCCGCAAAGTCTTAGCCGTCTTTATCTTTTACTGTACGTTGGGATTCTTGATGTCGGATATGTCGATCGCTGAAGATCTTTAAGCGAACCGCCACAAGACGCGGCGATGGGTTCAAGCGTTCTTAGCCCTTCTTACATGCGCAAGTGGTATGCGTATCTTCTGGGTCGTTAACAAGGGAACTTGGAAGGATGTCATGCGACAGGTACGCGCCATCTTCGGAAACGCTGCATCACCTGCGATGACGCATACCCGTACAGGCGGCGCCTCTGAGCACGATCTGGATCTATGGCATTGTACAGCTACATCTATTACCCGCGGTCATCAGTCTAGCCGTCATTGGCACTTATGTGAAGATGAAGAATCTCAAGATCACGTTCTGAATTCGGCAATAGAAGCGCGTCTCCATGTATTTGACTTGGATCACCAAGGCTTACTGATTGATGCGATACCAGACCGTGATCTTACGTATGCTCTTCGCGAAGCTTCACCCCGTTCAGGACTTGAGCCATCATCGTACTGCGTTATCTTGGGGTTGACGCTAACCTGGGACTCTCACGCTAAATGGCTTTCTCGTCGTTATCATGGGTCTGGACACTGGCACAGTGTACTTCGGGAATATCAACCGCCCATTCCTTGGGCTACACAACACTGAGGATACACGAAAAAAGGATCGAGGCCTAACATGAGACTGCTACCGCATGCGATGTTTCCACTGCCTCCTCTTCGCACGGTCGATGCACAAAGCCATCGGAGAGGTCGTCACATGCACAGAGCGGTCTCTGGCATCGTCGGCTACTTGCACTTGCACTGATTGAACTCGCAACCGCATCTAGGGAATGGATTAGCCTAATCCGCTTTGTAGTGGCCAGGTCGTACTCTGCCGTGCAATGGCAAAGGGCGCTGCCGCAGTGGTGGTCCACCAACGCGACCAGCTTCGCAGCAGCCTTGTTGACAAGGGGTATGTCGGCGGTGCCGGCGTGGATGAAAGAGGGGGAGACGGTCATCGTTGTACGGAGGGGTATCGAGCGCAGTGCTGTTCCGAGCGGGTATGTTGCTGTCGTGCGTCGGTCGTGTGTCTGAAAGATAGGCTGAAGAAAAGCAGGTGTTTATATATCCGTAGCTGAAGCCCGGTGCCACAGTTGTTCGGCCGCTGGCCCACTGGTTTCGCACATGATGGTCTCGGCTGGTTCGCTACAAAGATGGATGGGAACCCGATCGTTTCTGGGACCTGGACATGGGTTTCGGATCGCTGACCAGGCCGTAGATGGCAAGAATTGCGCTGTTTTCTGGCGAGAAATGCGAGAACCGTATGCGGGCAGCGTCTCTCATATTTCAATGTCATCAATCGTTTGGGAACGGCGCTCTGGCCCAGGCGTTCATAGACCGGGGGTTTCACATCGCGGACCACTTCCCTGTCCCAAAAGCAGATGTCCAGGAACATAGGGTTCCGCTGCGTGGTGCCTCGTGCTCCTTTTCCGCAAGTCTCGGCAGCAACTTGACTTCCCTGAGCGGGCGTCATAGGGCAGTTCTTACACGGGCGAAGCTTTCCTTTTACGAACCAAAAGGCCGAGTGCATGCTTCCGTCTGTTCACACCTACCATAGCTGGTTGAGATGTCAGGGATAGAACCTCAGTTGCAGCATTTGAAAGCGGCCTAGGCGTCTGCGAAAAAAAAGCACCCGGACGCCATTCCACAGATCTTCACATGGCGCGGCAATTAGCCTTTGCCCTTCGGAAGGCCGCCGTCCGCCCAACAAAGAGGTCCACGTTCGATCTTTCTGCATCCTTACTCACAGCCTCCTACATAGATTTAGATGTATTCCCCGAATGACTGTCGCACGATCCTGCTTTGTCCGGTGCCCTTTATCGGACCGCTTTGTGATGGCGCCAGCGAGATAACCGGACAGTACGTTCCCAAATGCGGACGCGCCCGCCATCCCCAGATCGGAGTACGCTGCGAATAGAACAGTTGCCGAGCCGGCCGGCGGAAATTCTTCCATTGATACTCCGGCATGGGCTGGACGAAGCAAGAATGCTTGCCGTAAACGGGGAGCTACGGGCGGCCCCAATGGGATCACAAGACCTGGCTACGGCGGAACCTTCGCCTGGAAGTATCCCATCAGCAGGTTTTGATTATCCCTTGAGCGGAGTTTTGCTTGATGCAGCAGCACCCAAGATGGTTCCGACAGGTGTTGCAAGTGTGAACGACGGGTCTGCCTAAGAACTAACTCCGCGCAAGTTGTTGGGCGATTACTGGTTTGGTCTGATAGGTTTGCGGGCAAGAGCTTCTTGGCTGGATGCAGAAAAGGTCCCGATGCATCCGGTCAGATCTTGGGTTGGACGGCAGCAATCAGATGATCGATAATCTCATTGTTCCATATACGCATATGTTGATAGATGTTGCATGTCATACCGACTATTTGGCCCAGCCAGCCGTCTCGATGATGTATCCCACCGCCAGCTTGGAGAACTCCAGCATGTGGGTGAAGCTAAACTCAGGGGAGATGTCAAGACGACTGCGAATCAATGTCAATCAAGATCGTCTTCGGAATGGGTCGGTCTGCACTCACTCGTTCCCGCTATGGACGTTCTGGGAAAGCGGCCCGTTAGCAACTCAATCATGCGGCAACCGAAGAACCTACCTTATCCGAATTCTCGAATGTGCTCTCTGCGGAAGAAAATCAATGATTTCCCCTCAAAAAGGCACGAGAAGCTCGCTCACCGATCCCGAACGCCGATCGGTAGCCTGCCTTGGTCCATGAGGCATGGTCAGAGCATGCGTAGCCGCACTGCGTATCCACAGAAGGGATATCGCAATAAGTGTCCACCAGTGTACGCATGAATTCCGTGAGACTGGATTGGCGAGTATTGGTCAACTCCCTGGTAGCGCTCAGAGATGTTCCCAGGCTTACTCGGCATCTACATAGTCAGTCACGATCCCAATCTCTTCCCGCGTGCCCTTCGCGACCCATGCGGTCATATCGAACTGAACCATCGAATGGATGTTGACGCCTCGTTTCGCGTAGTCTTGCGCCACGGCTTGGGATCCCAGCAGGCCACCCTCCTGTTTCCGTGATGAGCGCGTCTAGGTTTATCCTTGAATACAATCCCTTACCTCCGCCGCATACCAATGGAACTCGACATCTTGCACAGGTGTGTAGTTGGATGCCAGCAAACCTTTCGAGAATCATGAGGGCGGCTCAAATAGGTAGTTCACACGTAAAATAGACTTACCACGGTATGCCTCGAGGATCGTCACCGTCCCTGACCCTGAGGTGGCAATTTAGACATCACGGAGAGACGGCCCGCATGAGACAGACTAACCATCGTCGTCTGCGCCGGGCGCCGGCAAGAAGGGAATCAAGTTAGCGGAATCCTGGTGGGCGCCGATGAGAACAGTTCCATTCTCTGCAGTTGCCGCCTCAGAAGCGCCCTTGATCCGAAGAATCTGCCGAAATCGTTCAAATCAGTATAACTTTTTCCACCCTCTCAATATTGCTGGGCTTACGATCGAGTTCTGGCCCCATGGATGCGCGAATTCCGTTACTGTAATGAGGTTCGCCAAAGCTGTTGGGGCATACTCCTCCGTGATCTGTAGGGAGAAGCTGAGGTCCCATGACCGGCAACCGGGGACTTCCGACCTACCTCGCCTACTCGTTTTAGGAGCCATTGCTGACTATCCTTACCCGTGTCGCTCCGGTAGTCTTGATAAGAAGAACAATGAGCACATGATCCTTGAGGAAGAGGCGGAACTTGGGCATACATCTTGTTCTGAAACTGGTAAACTTCTGCAGGTTACTGATCATACCATCAACACTCAGGTTCGAGATGACAGTATTGACCAGCTTCTGCTTGGTTGGGTTGGGGTAGGCTTGAATTGACGTGAGCCGATCAGTCTAGGTCTGGTGACCGCGCGCTTACCCTTTGAAGCGGCAAGGGCTGCTGGCGCGGGTGGGAAGGTTGGGGTATCCGTGCTACGCAACGTTCGATTCGAACAATCTGGAGCATAGTTTAAACTTACATATCAAAGAACTGCACAGGAAGGTCAGGAGGTAGGATCCATGTGCTCAACAAGCAGAACTGACCTTGAGACCCATCGCCTTTGCCCGGATCTGGAAAAGACAGTCAGCCGGGTTGACGTGCCGCAGAAGGGCTCAACGCACCTTCTCTCGCTCTGTCATCCACACCGGGTTCTCCGCTTCGGAGAACTGCACCAACCGCTGCTCATCGAGGTCGATGCTGAAGCCGGTCGGCACAGGCCCCGTTAGGAACTTTTGGCCCGTCACGCTGAAATCATCGAGCGGCAACGCGCCGGCCCGCAGTCCGATGATGACGGCACACAACAGAGAGGACGAGAGAGCTCGCATTGTCGTCGATGATATCAAAAGGTGTGGTCGTGCAGAGAGAGAGGAACAAGTTGGAGAGTCTACGCGGCCCCGCTACGCTGCATCAAGTACTGCCCCGCGGCTGACGACGCCTGTGATCGCGCGCCCCCTTTGACGCCAACGCCCGATGCAGCACGTGGACTTATTACATAAGCATTCCGCTCTTCCAAGTTTGAGCGCGACCCACCCGTCACCGTATCCGTTCCTCGCTCCTCCTCGACCCAAACCAAATCCAACTCTCTTTCTTTCGCCCATGGCCGCCAAAGCCGCAAAGGCATCCTTTGTCGTGAGTACTCATGGTTAGACTTGATTGTGTGAGGCTCACGAACTTGCGACTGACCAGCGGCTGTTGGTACCAGCTGGCAAGGCAGCACCTACACCGCCTGTTGGTCCCGCTTTGGGTGCCAAGGGTGTCAAGTCGATGGACTTCTGCAAGGAGTTCAATGCACGGACAGCACACCTTGAGCCTGGAGTACCGGTTCCAACAGCAATCAACGTCAATCCAGATCGAACCTTCTCGTTCCAAACCAAGACGCCTCCAACCTCATTCTTCCTCAAGAGGATTGTCGGCATTGAGAAGGGTAATGGGAAGCACGACAAGCCGATTGGCACGATCACTCTCAAGCACGTCTACGAGATTGCCAAGATCAAGGCCACAGACGAGCATATGGCCAACATCCCGCTGCGATCCATCGCTAAAACCGTCATCGCGACCGCGAAGAACAATGCTGTGGCGGTCATACCATAGCGGCGCTTTCGGCGGGCAGGTTCCTTGGGTGCGCCAACATCGTACGATCTCTTTGACTTGAGTCCTCACTGGCACCATCAGGGTACATGCTTCGTGTAATATTGGATGCGACGTAACAGACTGCGTGCCCTGTTTTCCGATACCGAGTCAAATTTGCGATTGGCCATTGGGAGGCAGACACGGCAAAATATCGATGAAAAGCGAAGCTCGACATCGATTGTGATAGTCCGGATCGTACCGGAGAGACGTAGGAATGGAAGCACAGCGAGCCTGCATGTAATATACGGTCGATTCTCTCTGTTTCAGCGTCCGTTCTACTTAGAAACGCTTCCCCACTCTTCGCGAGCCGCAATCGATCATACGCTGGCAGGATGCTTGCCTCGCTTCAACTTACGAACTGGCGTGCACTGGGCTTTCCTTCTGTACTCGGGCATGAAGGAGACTTCTGCGTGCCGAGTTGGCTCTTGCGGGCAAGATTGACAGCTCATGTCGCGCGCCATTACGGCGGATCTGCTGTGCTCCGGCGGGGATCGCACACCTCGGTCATACCAGAATTGCGGACTGACGTTTGTCCCGCTGACCCAGCCTCGTTCAGGGCGGATTCGACGCTAGACCAATTATGATGCTGCCCCTAGTTTATGGTACTGCTTCCATATCATCGCTAAGGGCTGGAACATGCACGCCTCCTTGGGCCACACACGAGGCTACCGCGCACCTGCTCGTTCGACACCCCGGCCGAACACCATTGAGCTGGCGATTCCATCGGGGACTGACGCGGGCCGCTGCGGCCATCCGAATGTTCTGCCTAGCTGAGAACGAAGGGGTCGGACACGAAAGGAGATGCAAGCTACTTTTGCAGAGGATCGCCGCACGTGCCCGCGGAACATCGGCATTCCGGCGGAACACACAATGTTCCTCGGCGCCTGTGCTTCCTCTACATTCGGCTCGTAGCTGGTGGTCCTGCGTCGCTAGATGAGCATCCTCGCTGCCTTTGGGAATGCTGCTTAGACATTCCCGGTCGCGGGCCGGTTTGCCACTTCCTTTCCGGTACTGAAGCAGTGTATAATTGACGGATCGCGCAGTCGATTGGCTTTAGATAAGAATTTGCAGTCACATCGACCCGCTGCAGAAGATGGTGGTAGACGTGACCTTCTCACGGACAGCAGAATGATGGCTTGAGAACAGGCGCGATGTTCACAGCAGGCGCGATGCTTATTTTCTCCCACGAAGCGTGAACAGACCTGGCGAAGGCGTTTAAGGCTTTAAGCTCTTGTTTCACGAGTGCAAGTTGGCAGACGTTCGAGGGAGGTAGGCAGAGGGCGCAGGAAGCAGAGCGTGATAGGGATGCACCAATTGGTGGAGAGCATGTTTTGGGGTCCAGTATACACGTGCAGCCTGAGAGCTGGTACACCTTGCTCTCGAACGATGATACGGTCGAATCCACATTGCCGGCACCCGGTTCAACTACAATCAAGAGAGGTCACAATTCCTGAATGAACGCATGTTCTGCCGCCTCTTCAGCACCCTGTTCTGTATGCAACGAGGCTGCTGCCCAGTCATACAATGTGAAGATCACAATGGGGTCCAGCCTTTCAGCGCGTTTGGAGCACTCGGCCTTTGTTCGCTGGAACCGACGCATCGGCTCCAGACCGTCCGTGCCTTTACGTGTCCTGCAAGTGGATCAAAATCTGACTTTCGGCCGGTCTTGGACAAACGCCGTGACGGACATCATCGGTTGCCGCGTCTCGCCGTGCTTCCCCCACGTTGCAGCCAAACCGTATCGCAGGAATCGCGTCGCTTCTCTCCACAAATCCGATTCTTGGAACCGTTTCTCGGCAATGCGCATATGGTAATGCAGGACCGATCATCGTTCCATCCCTGAGCGGCGTAAGTCCGGCGTGTTTTCCTTTTGCATGCTCACTTGTCTTCCTTGCCTTCCGCCTCGCAGAAGTCTCACCTTTTCAGTCTGAACCGACACGCGTTCTTACTTCTGCTAACCCCTCGGCGTCCGCTCTTCTCTGCCAGTTGTCGGCGTGCGGAGAGGCGCCTGAAACGAGGTGGCAGTGTCGTACAACACCTGCCCAACACGGGAGTTCGCCAGAAGCATTGGTGGCATGAAGAAGGCAGCTGCATGGCGAATCCCTGGACTGTGACATCCTGCGACGTCCCAGGGGATGGTATATAAGTTGTGACTCTGCGTGGTCAGGTCTGGTCCAGCAGTTGCTCTCCCTCCTCCGTTACTGCACATCTCTCCCAACCATTCATCATACCGATACGTGTCACAATGGCCGGTATCCCAACAATTTTTAACTGGTACGTCGTCCGCGAATGGACATCCTTGCAATATCGACTGATTGTGGCTATCTCCGCACAGGACGTCTCGCGATCCCCGGGACTCGGTGCTGTTTCCCCTTAGTTACGCAATGACATATCGCTTCGTCACGGAGGATCATTGTGGCGAGGTTACTACCACCGTCCTCAAGGGTATACGCAACAACAAGGAGGATCGGATTGCCAGGCTCGAATGGAACGGTAATGATGGCTGGGGTCGCGCGGTTATGGGCCGGCTCTCGATGCCCATGGCCGACTTGATGCGCAGAGAGGGCTACGGAGAATGGTTTCGTGGTGTTATCTCGCGAACAAAACATACGCCTGACAACGGTAACCAGGGATCGCCTGTTCACCGGTCCAGACGGATACATTGTAAGCGCAGCGTCACTTCCGAAGCTGATGCGCCCGAGGCTAACATGACCCCGGCCGCAGTACATGTGGACCATGGCCGCTAACGGCGCGCTGCACCTCCTCGATCCGACCGGCTTCACGATCGCTTCATATAAGAGCGTCAAATCCATTCATCGATATCTCGGCCAGGACGTATGTGGCGAGCTGCAAATTCATCCCAAGGACGGAGGAATCGTGCTCCATCCTCCTTTGGTACGTCATCACCCCATGTCTGCCGTCTCCCTGCATCTGATGCTTGCTGCGCCTGCAGATGGATATGATTGTCATCACGGCCATGCTTTACCGCTTCTCAATCCTACGTGGGGTAGGCGCATGATCCTCTCGCCTCTGACGCCAATGGCTGATGGGAGAGTAGATCTAACACATAGTGAACGTAGACGGTCTTCTCGGATATCCGGTTCTGGTTTCTGTCGCCTTCTTTTGCTGTTTGCTATGTGTTCGCGCTGGGCAGTGGGATAGCGCATTCTCATACCTTCTTTACCAAAATACATCCTTTGAGGCTCACATTCCCGACTTGCTCTTCCCTGGAGGGACCCCACTAAGAGAACACCGCGCAGTTGGGGAAGTAAGACTGTGATGAGCGGCCTAGAGCACTACCCAGAATGTGGCGAGATTCTGTATTCTGTTGGAGGTCGTCCGTTCTTCGTCGTCATGTCACGAAACCACGCCCCAGTATTGCTGTCATTCGAAGCAAAGCCTTTGTCCATAAGCTGGGGTTTGATGGATGGTGGTCTGCGCTGCAACAGAAGAAAACACTGGCTTGCACTCTCACAGGGTTGCGTCTTATCGGCCACCCGAACAATGGGAGTAATCATAACCTATTCGCGTCCTCTTTGGGATTCAGCATGGCTTCCGAAACCTGTGCAGTACCTGCGGATCAAAAGAAGCCATCAGCGAGTCTCGGGAGGTTCGAACAGAAAACAACGACCTTCTGTCTTTCTGAGACTCTACCTAAAAAGGTCGAACGTGGAGATTGCGCAGGTATATGGTCTCCGCGGGCTTTCGGCGGTCGTATAAAATCCAGTGATTCCTGAAAATGGCAAAATTGTGGACGCGATGTCAGGAGGGTCTTCTTGTAGGTGGCACCACAGCGGCGAGGAGCCGCAATGATATCGTATGTGTGGATAATGACTGTGACTAACAACACAGGGGAAGGACTAGGGTACGACGTCTTTCGAAACGAGTGTGGAGGAGGGGTCACGGTACGAGACGAACGCGAACGTTAGACAATGGGTCGGGTGGCAAGCCTTTTGAGTCAGCGCTCCCGTGTGGCGCAGGGAGCAACTCAGCCTCCTACTTCCCTCAGGTAGCCAGAACAGTCGCTTCCGGGCTGCTGCCCTCCTTCGCAGCACCCTCACTCTCCTCCTTTTCCGCATCCAGCTGGGCGTTCACCGCCACCTTGACGGCGATCTCCCTTCCCTCGACTTGCTTCCCATTAACGGCCTCGATGCCCTTCTTTTGGGCAGCTTCGTTACCAACATCGACGAAGCCGTACCCCTTGCTCCTGCGCGGAGGCCAACGGCGCCTGACCACACGAGCAGAAACGACGTCGACGCCGGCAGAAGTGAACAGTTCTCCCAGCGTTTGATCGGTAACGGTAAACGGCAGGTTGGCGACAAACAGCATGTTGGACGAGAGCGTGCCAACCGGGTCCTGTCCAGCAGGGCGACGAGGGCGTGCCGGCCCGCGAGGCTTCTTGACGCGAGAGGCCTTCTTGGTTTCCCCGCCCTCGGTGCCAGGCTCAGCCTTGGCAGCCTCAGGCTTAGCACCCTCGGTCTGCTCACCGGCGGCATCGCCGTTGGCCTTCGCACGGCGAGGCTTCGGCTTGCGCTAATGGGCGACGACTCAGCATATATGCGCGCAGATCGGGAAGAAAACTCACAGTTGACTTCTTCTTCTTGGGAGCCTCCTTGTTCTCCGCCGAGACGGTCTCAGGCACGTCGATCCTTGCCTCGGGAGCAGGCGCGGAGTCGGTACCCTCCGCCTCCTCCTCCGTGACCTCGCCGACGCGCTTAGGCGTAGCCCTCACCTTCTTCTTCTTGGGCTTCCGCTCCTTCTCCTCCGCGGGCTTAGCGATCTGGACAGCGATCTTGCGGCCGTCGAGCTCCTTGTCGTTGAGCGCGGCGACAGCGGCCTCAGCGCGGTCCAATGCAGAGAAGGTCACAAAAGCGTAACCGGCAGGGCGCGGGCCGCGGTGGACGACATTGACATGGATACTGTAGCAAAATACGCGTAAGGGTCTTGAACGAGCTGGAACATGCGCATATACGTACATATCCGCCGCAAAATCCTTGAAGAAGCCGCGCAACGTCTCCTCAGTGGTGGCGTAGGACAGGTTACCGGCGAAGACCTGTTGTGTAGGCGCGTGTTAGCTCCATGCTCATAGCTGAGGACGCCAAAGGCGCATATATGCGCTTTAAACACGTACCTTTGGACCGGCAGGCCCGTCCGCAGCACCGCCGTTGACCTTCACTTCTCCATTCTCCTGAGGTTTGATCGAGTCGGTGGGGGCAGGCGCCGCGTCCGTCGTGGTGGACTGAAGCTGCGGGGCGGCGGCAGTAGGCTCAGACATTGTGCGATGGGCTTGACTTTCGCGGGAGGAGGGTGAGTTTGGCGTGCTTTGATTGTCCGGTGCGGGTGGATGGACTGCTTGGTGTGAACGTCGAGGACTTGCGCTCGTTCTCTCTTGAAAGGCGGTGGTGGTCAGAACGATGGGAGGAAAAGGGCCCAGGGTGGCGAAACGGCTTTTAGGCTGGGACCGCGCGGAGCCAGAAGTGGTTTGGGGGCGTACGAAGCCCGAATCACGCGCACGCGAGCAGTGACGCTGCGCCTTTCGTTCCTTGTCTCAAGGCCAGATTTGCCTGCATTTCAGGCCAAGGCATCAATGTCACTGGAAGTCATCTACTGTTTCGTACGTGTCTGGACATCAAAATGCACAGCAACGAAAAGACTCGATATGTGTCAGGAGCCTCGGGCACACGACCTCAAAGCCCGCTCGCGTTTCGCAACCCGCGTGATGTGAACGGTCCCATGGAAGTTTCGCGATCGCGGGTAGCGGTGACTTTTCGTGAGGTGTAGGCTAGGGACGCTTCCAACGATCGTTCCTCAGTGAGAGTCAGATTGTCGTACATCAAGTAATGCACTGACCTTTGCAATCTCCTATCTACACAAGCAAATGACTTCTGTGCGGTAACTCCCGCTCTGCGGGCACGTCGGTGCAAATACTGGACCGTCTGCCTGACGAGAGCAACACCTCATATCCGCGCAAGGATACATACCCACACCCGGTTCAACGAGCATCGTAATGTCTCGCATCGCCGCCTTGCTCCCTCGAACATTTCCGCGCAGGAACAAGGCAGGAAGGAGGCATAAGCAGTGGTAGAGCAAGGCCCTACAGACGCAGGAATAGATAGTAAGTTCTCGGAGCTCTGCTCACGTCATCCTAGGACCTAGACCTTCAGTGCAGTCAAGTAAAGCACCGTTGTTATGGTCCCAGCGCCGAGGCTTCGGTATAGTAGCCCCGACAATCTGACCTTGAACGGCCAGACGTTAGATGCAACTATACAGTCGCATTACGCCGCTTTTACCAGAAGATTATGGGAAGCACAATATTCTGCAGAGGGTAACGTGGAAGATTACTTACTGGTATTGACGCGACGCGTCTCTCGCGTCTTCCATTTCGATTCGAGCGTCCGAAATGCCACGACAAAGGGTACAAGAAGTAATGTCGCCAAGAATAGGCCCAGACCAGAAATAGGCCGCTGAAAGTTCGATTCGCCTCTAACGACGGGAAATCAGCTGCGGAGCCGATCCGCGCGGATGCTGGCAGCTTTCGGCGCGTGAGTGAGAAACGACGAGTGCACGTAACGGTCGCTGTTGCCTGGGCTACGTTCGCGCTGGGGCATGCTTAACTTCGTGCACTTGCAAGACCCAGGCTCACAGCGAGGGCAGCGCCGACATGATCGGTGTTATGCGAGTGTATAGGGCAAAGGGTAGCAAGGGCGACCATTGATTGATTCAGGTACGCGCGATCAGACGTCTGCACAGGCAGGTCGAGATGAATTTGAATGGTGCGCCTGATTACGTAGGACATTACAGATGTAAACAATGAGGAGTAGGGGACTGGGCGCTCGGCGTGTACGAGAGTATGACGCTGTGCATAGATGGTATGTCTTTATTGTTGCACTTGTGAGAGCGGCTCGACACGTCGACGAATGGATGTGCAGTGTAGGGACACGGGGGGCGGAGGGATGATTGACAGGGGGCGTGGAATGCCGAGAGCACGCGGTGTGAGAGGGTGTGAGCTAAAGCGGAAGTAGCGGAGACAATTCCTTCGTTTGGAAACGCCGTGGCAACCAAACGCGCCCTGTTTGCCCTTGGCGGGCACCCATTGGCCGGACTATCCCTCCCGCGTCTTTTCACTCCCTCTCCTCCGTCCTTCCTTCCTTTTCCCTCCTCACCACCACCGACGTCCTTGACTGTCTTTTCTCCCTTCCTCCTCATCCTCTCCGTCGACCTCAACAACCAGCTCGCCGCTCACCTTGGGCCAGCCGACGTTCTCTCTTTAAACCCCCACCACTCTTTTGTACCTACACAGTCATTTTACTGCCTGCATCGCTACCAAATCATCAAACCTAGCATCAACAATGGCTCGCCTTTCTCTCCTCGTATCACTGTTCTCCCTCGCACTCCTGGTCTCTGCATCTGCATCTGGCCATGGCGCAATGGACCGCGCAGCCCACAAGAAGCGCGGCAACTGCAAGCCCAAGTCTGTCACGACCACCTCTACGTCAAGCTCTCAATGGGTAGCACCCACTTCAAGCGCCGACGACACCCCCACGTCCACTTCAAGCGCCGCGGTCGCAGTCAACACACCGTCGGCTCCTTCTGGAAATGGCGGCGGGGACAAGTGCGGGATGGGCTGGCCCAACGGCGACGACGGCACGATCCTGAACCTGAGTGGCAAGTGCTCATGGTACCACACGTGGTCTGTCTGGCCCGTCAACACCGGGAACAAGCTCCAGTTCGCGGCTGTCTTCTGGGGCCCCGATCGCGCATCGGACTGGGATGCGAACATCCTCAACGCCGGCACGAACATCGCCATGTTCTTCAACGAGCCGCAGGAGCCTGGCCAGTCGAATGTCGACCCGTACACCGCCGTTGGCTACTGGAGGCAGCATATGCAGTACCTCAAGGACCAGCACGGTTTCCGTCTTGGTTCCGCTGCGACTTCCTCCAACCCCAACGGTATCGAGTGGACCAACGAGTTCATGGCCGCCTGCCCTGACTGCACCGTACGTCATCGATGGTATCTATACACTACTCAATAGCTTACATTGCTGACAGATCGACTTCATGTGCCTTCATTGGTACGGCACAACTGTGGACGAGTTCACGACCTACGTCGAGCTCTGGCACAACACCTACAACCGCAACATCTGGATCACCGAGTTCGCTTGCCAGAACTTTGTCAACCTCGACCAGCAGTGCGACGACATCCCCGGGTTCATGGCCCAGGCTGTCAACTGGCTCGATTCACAGGACTACGTCGAGCACCACGCTTGGTTCGGCATGATGCGCGACATGCGTAAGTCCACATGCGTGTTCATGATGAGCGACAAGCTTACGCTCCTCCGCAGAGAACGTCAACCCCGCGGACGGCCTGATGAACCAGGACGGCTCCCTCACCGCTCTCGGCAACCAGTACGTCTGGAGCTGAGCGCCCACAAGCTTCGAGCCGGCACAACGGCTCTCTATACCCGAACGACCCTTCGTTCTCCCTTTATCCCCCCGCGTCTCCCCTCTCCTACGGCAATCTTACGTTCTTGCATGTACCCGACAGTGCCGGTCTCTCTGTTCAGCTTTCTTCGCCTGCTTGGCAAACAACCGTAACTTGATTTTCTCTGGATTAGATTTCTTGCATGAAGGTGGTGTACCACGGTACGTGCGGGCTATGAAGGGGTCCCCGAGGAAGGACTGGTTCAGAGCCAGTGTTCCGTCTTCGTTATCTCCTATGTCGCTTCGTACTGTTGTCTCATCGCTTTCTTTACGACCGCACAAATACATTCATCCTGCCTCGGTGCCAGTCGCCGCAGGCAGGCAATTTGCCGCATATACCATACTTACTCTTGTCTTCTCTGATGCAATCGCACAAAATCATCTGATACTATACTACCTACGAACGACCAGCGCATATATCACCGGCGCTTAGTACCTCGAAGCTGTAAGCAGTTCCACGTTCGCTGATGTTGCGCTCTTGACCGCAGTGCGCGCCCCGTGTCCAGCTTACGAGACGCGTTTTGGCACATCGCAGGCCGTTCCGCAGCGTGCACCGCCGCACCTGACCACAGCGCGCCGTCAGCTCGTTGACCTCCCACCCACCCTCCGGGCTGACCAGCGGTCCTTCTGTCTTTTAGGAGCCAAGACAACAATACTCAGCCAAGCAGCAGTAACGTGAACCAAACCCGGCAGCCCGCCCGCCGACGTAGCGGATATTACAGTCCACGTCTTACAGACCCTATCTTTCTGCAAGTAGTAAAAAGAGAGCCGACGTCATAGGATTTGCCGCGCCACAGCCGTACCCGCTGATGTCCATAACTTGCCGACAGTCTCTGTAACAAAACCGTCAGCAGCAGTCGCGGATACACTGCGCATCGCACAGCGCTCTCCTTTCATCAGACTACGAGACTCTCAAAACGTGCTACGACTCTGCGAGACCTCCCTGCAGCTACTTGCTACTTGATAGTTGGATTCCAGCCTTGAGGAATCATTGGAAGACTGCTTGGATTCGAGAAAAATCCGCTTGCTTGATTGCATAAGGGACTGCGTTACTGTACTTGCTTGGCTCGGTTAGCCATGACTACGCCTACGGATGGGAAGGAGTGCGTCCCACCTACCTTTGCTTGCTCATTAGCACCGTACTGATCAAGCTCGTAGGATGCCTTCCGTACCAGTGATCCAAGTCTCCTCCGAATCCTCCAAAACCAACGGCCACGCCTCTGACCATCACGTACCCTCTTCGACACACGCACACGGCGGCCACACAGACGTCCAAACCGCCCCTATCTCTCATCAGGGGAGCAAGATCGAGACTGCAGAAGGGACGATCCATGTCCAACCCTTCCGCCCGAAAGGCTCCAAGCAGCTCCGAGCTGTGGTTTCGTTTACGCCGAGGACGTCGGCGTTCGATAGGGAGAATGCGACGAGCGGGCAGGATCAGTTTAGGGGGTTTTATACGCTGTTTTGGATCGCTATGTTCTTGCTTATTGTGAGGACGTTCGTGACCAGGTGAGCTGCCTCCTACCCCTATCCTCCTCGAAACGAGGCTGACGAGAAGGCGCAGTTACGACCAAACGGGCTATCCGCTGTCACTGGCGTTCGCGAGCCTGTTCTCGAGGGATGCAAAGACGCTTGCCCTCAGCGACGCTGCGATGGTGCTTAGCACCGTGCTTTGCGTGCCGTTCATGAAAGTTATCAAGCGCGGTTGGATCAGGTATTGGCCGTATGGCGCGGCGCTGCAGTATATCTGGCTCGCTGCTACGCTGGTGGGGGCTATCACTTGGACGTTCAACCGGTGCGCCGTCTTCATCCTAGAGAATGGGAAGAGTGGCTGATGAAAAGTAGGCAATGGCCATGGGTGCAATCGGGATTCCTAACCCTGCACGCAATGGTGATGTGCATGAAAGTGCATTCCTACATGGCCGTGAACGGTTACTTGTCCGACGTACACCGACAAGCCGAAAAGCTCGAAAAGCAGCTGCATGAGGCGTGCACTGCCGAGTCCGGCGGCTGGGAGCAGGCACTGGAAGAAGCAGCACGGGCGAGAGAAAAGCACGAGACCAGCACGAGCGGCGAAGGATCGCCTATTGGTACTCCTGCGCTCGTACCAGATGGCGCGACGACGAAGGGCTACGCGGGTGGGAACCCGATTGCCGAAGGACTCCGACCACGCTTGACGGCTGTGGTAGAGGGCACTCCTGCTGCCTCCCGCGCTGCTACGCCTCCCGTCGGCTCATCCACGACGGAGAAGAAGTCCTACTTCCCCCCGGTAGAGCGACACCAGCACCCCCTCGTCGACCACCCCAACCCGCGCATCTCCCGCCTAGCCGAAGACCTCTCCGCGCTCGAGCAAGAGCTCACGAGCGTCGGCCCCAAACGAGTCCGCTGGCCCGCAAACCTCACTTTCGTCAATTTCGCAGACTACATGCTCATCCCCACTCTCGTCTACGAACTCGAGTACCCGCGCACGGACCGGATCCGCCCGATCTATCTGTTTGAGAAGATCGTCGCTACTTTTGGGACGTTCACGCTGCTTTATACGGTGACGGAACATTATATTATGCCGCTCACGCCGAGGCCCGATCAGTCGTTCTTCCGCTCGTTGATTGATCTGGCGTTGCCGTTTATGGTGCGTGTCCTTGTTCCCGGTAATGAGTGATTGGCTGATGGAGAGCAGCTCTGCTATATCATCCTCTTCTACTTGATCTTCGAGTGCATCTGTAACGGATTCGCAGAGCTGTCACGCTTCGCCGACAGGCAGTTCTACGACGACTGGTGCGTCTCCCTCACCCTCTGCCTACCGAACCTCAGCTGACGCAAGCGTAAAGGTGGAACTCTGTCACCTGGGACGAATTCGCCCGGAAATGGAACAAGCCCGTACACACCTTCCTCCTCCGACACGTCTACGCCTCCTCCATCACAAGCTACAAGATCTCCAAGACCTCCGCCATGTGGATCACCTTCTTCGTCAGCGCGCTCATGCACGAGCTGGTGATGGCGATCGTCACGAAGAAATTTAGGATGTATCTGTTCATGATGCAGATGTGTCAGATCCCGCTGATCTTTCTGGGGAGGATTCCGGCGGTGAAGAGGAACAAGACATTGGGGAACGTTGTGTTCTGGATGGGGCTGATGGCGGGGTTCCCGCTGCTTTGTGTGGCTTATGTGGCGTATTGAGGGCTGCCTTCCCAATTGGGATGGGAAGTGCGAGGAAACGGGAAGGGATGGAATGGGACTCGACATCTTATTTGGTCTGTCTAGTTGACTGTATATCGTATTCATACTGTATCTCACGCATTCAAGCACACACTACTGCTCATTGCTTAGTCCTTAGAATACCCTTGATTGCATTATTCCTTCGTCCATCCCATCCATCCGCCCATTCGATCCAGCCCAACATCACACACGCAGGCCAAGGCCTTACTTCCCTCCACCAGTCGATCTAAAAGTGTATGTAAGTTGGATTGTCCGCTAGATCGGAGAATGAGGACGATGAGGTGCGAGGTGCTGGAAGTTTCGGAAGGCTTATCCCTGAAACAAGGATGTGCTATTATATTCATTTGGCTTAGGTGTTATGAGAGGGTCTGAGGGGGTCAGATGATTACTGATCATCAAATCGTCGGTCTCGATCACACTGTTGGCCCTCTGTAGGCAGCCCATTTAAAGGATCGTTGTTGACTCTCTACGCATTGGCGAGCATCAGCTGCTTTACATGAACGAGTCGTTCATTGTCAGCAAGTAACTGGGAGAAATGATTAACATGCTTATCCCCTCTGCGTCAACGGCCACAAGCAGCCCGTAGTACGACCAGATCTCGCGCCATCCTCTGCTTCCCAAACATCGCCCAGAACTGAATAGCAGACCGTGAGAACCCAGTTTCCAGACGGGGTCACTCCCCTCCGCGCGGGACCCTCCAGAAGGAGGAGAGTCTGACAAACGCGTCATGCTCGCCTAATCCTCCGTCTGCACGTGGCGGGCTTTGTAATCCCCCGACCACCCGCTCCTGCCAGATCCAGACCCGGTATGGTGTGAAGGTTCTGGCTCGAGAGCGCTGTGTATTGGCTGGTCTGAGATGTTGGACAGAGGGAGAGTCTGAGGGCAACGTGTGTGAGGAGGGGAGAAGGTTGCCGGATAAGGAAAGTGTCTCCCCACGCGGTCAGCGGTGCTTAGTCGTTCGTTGGTGGGTTTGTTCGCGTTCGAGATTGCCTGCCCGCCCGCAGAATGAACCGGTCGATCGGGGCGTTGAGTAGTATGTTGTTTCCGGCCGGTGGTCAGCCTCGTTCAGGACCGCCGTTCCCAGCCCTCCTCTGCCTCCTTCAAAGTGGGCACGTCACTCACCTGAGCGGTATATAACTCCGGCCTACTCTCCCGTCCCCAGATTCTCTCAACAAGCCATCTCCCCTCCCTTCTCTCTCCGCACGTCGTCCATCTCTCCTCCGTAGAACTAGACTGCAAACATGCCGGCTAAGATCGCTGTTATCTACTACTCGTGAGTTCAACGTCCATTGAAGAGAAGAGGGTGGGTATTGACCGTGTATGCCCACCTCGCAGGATGTACGGGCACATCAAGGCCCTCGCTGAGCAAGCCGTCGCCGGTGCCAAGTCCACGGGCGCGACGGTCGACTTCTACCAGTTCCCCGAGACGCTCTCCGACGAGATCCTGGGCAAGATGCACGCCGGGCCCAAGGACGCCAACGTGCCCTTCATCACTCCCAACGATATGAAGCAGTACGACGGGTTCGTGTTTGCCTTCCCGACGCGGTACGGGCGTGCCGTGGCCCAGGTGTCCGCGTTCTTCGACGCGACTGGCCAGCTCTGGGCTACGGGCGCCCTGGTCGGCAAGTTCGCTACGACCATCGTCTCCACTGCGAGCCAGAACGGAGGGCAGGAGACGACCCACTTGACCACGTGAGTACTGCTATCTTCGATGCGCATGAACAGCAGATTGACATGTGAACATAGTGTTCCCTACTTTGCCCACCACGGCATCATCTACGTGCCCATCGGTTACTCGAACCAAAGCATCCTCTCCCTCGACTCGATCCACGGTGGTTCCCCCTGGGGTGCCTCCACGCTCGCCGCCGGTGATGGCTGTACGTCCCCTCCATCCCCTTCTTCCTCTCTACCTCAATACTGACTCTCTTTCGCTCGCAGCCCGCGCCGTCAGCGACGCCGAGAAGAGCCTGGCCGAATACCAGGGCAAGTACTTCGCAAACATCGTGAACACGTACGTGGCCGGAAAGTGAGCAACCCCAGCGTAGCATAGCCATGTAAACACCGGAATTGACGATTGTCCGCAATGCCATTCTTGTTGTTGGTCGCACATTGCACACTAGGTCCAAAGCTACCTCTACTACCGCCGCGCCTCTGGAAGTACCTGCATCGGCGCAGAACCCGACTTCGGAAACTGCCGCGGCTCAGCCGGCGACGGTTGAGAAGGAAGCGGGCGCTGCTGGGGGGTACAACCTCGACCAAACAGCCGCACCTCAAGCGCCCACAGAAGCTGCCAAGACCACTGGGACCACTACTACTCCCGCGACGAAGACGACCACTCCAGCGCAAAAGACCGAAGGACCGGGAGAACGCTCAGGGTGGAAGAAATACCTCTGCTGCTGAGCGCTGGCTCCCGTGCCTGCCGCAGCGGAGGGTATATCCCGCTCGGATGAGTCGAGAATGGACAATCTTCGTTTATCTCATCCTGTTTGATCCAGTTACGCAACTTAATACCTGTATATCTTTCTTCGCCCCTGTAGGGGGTTAATGTCATTATTGTTGCCATATCGGTCGTGCCTTACTTTACTCTTTTTGGGCTGTGTGGTTTATTGATTGATAGTCGGATATCGTGGTGAGACATTGAGGTACTGATTGGTCTGGATGGGAAGACGCGTTCCCACGCTTGATCGGTCGCCTGGAGAATGAGACGGAGATAGGGTCCGGAGAGTTGGTGAGGGGGTTGGTAAGCGGTTTGTAAGATTAATATTGGTAGATGGGTTGATTGTCGGGACAATATAGAGTCTCATGAGTGGGTCTTCAGCGGATGCCACCGAGAAAGTAGACCAGAGGATCATCTTGGGTCTTCGCTCGAGCGATGGAAGGCAGTTGAGATGAGAACGCAGCATGAGAATGCCTCTGGATCCAGACTACGCTGGGTCCCTCAGACTCAACTGATGGAGTTCGCAATGGACGAGAAGAGGCAAGACGAAGTAACCGGCAGTACGAACGGAGTGTGTTTGCAACCCACAAGACAAGGTGAGAGTAACTTTGAAGAAGGGATCACCAGCCATTGGCGAACGAGACATTGCAGGAGAGCAAGCGAGGGATACCGAGTTAGTTATTGGCAGAACATAACCTCGGCCTGGCTGGGAAGTCTGTTGAAGCTTAGTCCGAAAAGTCTAGAGTGTGAGCTAAGGTTGCCAGACCGAGTGATCCAGTAAACGCGGCGATCCAGAGGGGCCAGACAGGCGTTGGCGAGCGCAACAGAAGACAGGTTCCCAAGCAACGGGCTGCAGGACCTAAAGGTGGGAAAGAACGAAGGGGTCGTACATTAGCATGATGATTATGAAGTACAGTTGTGCAAGACATGGTGGAAGCCAGGGAGAGCCGGAGGTGGTTGAGTCAGCGCTTGTTAAGACCGGCAGTGCAGTCGAGGCTGCAAAACGATGGGTGATCGCCGAATGCATACAGCTCTTCTATGCTAGCGATGGTCTATCGAGCCTCGAATTGGACCTGTCCACAAGAGTCAGTACTGGTGCAAAAGGCTAAACAGCAGGTGAAGACGCACCACTGAGTCATCGAACGCAACAAGCCCAACCAGTCAGCGCACATCCTCCACAAAACCAAGAAACTTACTCCTCTTAGTCCGCTTTTTATACTATTGCATGCAATCAGCACCCATTCCCAAGCCTGAAAGCATGAACACTCACCATAATCCGATGCCCGCAATCCATGCACTTTATGGGCTGCCTCGGCAGGATATGGTTCTTAGCACCACAGTCCGCACACAGGTATTCCAGCTCCGCCCGTTCGCGTTGGATCTGCTCCTGGTGCGCTTCAGCACGAGCTTGACGGTTCGGGTCGGCCTGGTCCATCGCTGACAAGCCGATTGAGGTGGTGGTAGAGGATAGCGAGGTAAAGCGCCTGGTCAGCAAGAGGTGGCGAAACTTTACCGCCTGGCTGAGAGAAAGCTGATGTAAGCAACCCTTGAGCTGTCGGAGCCGAAGTATCCCCGCTTCCCTTCCCCGCTTTGCCGGTCCACCCCGCGCCGAGCTTCCGGCTATTGCGGAGGGAGCGGTTGCGGTCCATCAATCGCCCATCGCTCGTCGTTTCAGTCCGCTCTGCTCGACGACCTCGAGCTACTGAACAAAAGCGACGATGTCTACTCATCCTGTAGCCGCTGTCACCTCGCCCTCTACTTGGGCTTTCGTACGTTCGCATTGGTGCGGACAGCCGTGTCGAGCTGATGCATCCCAAAGATCGAGGACAAATTCCGGCCTCATGCCAAGGAACAGCTTGCAAAGCTGGTCCATTTCGTCCAGGTCCGTCTCCTTCCCCATCCTTTTCCTCTTTCTACCTGAAGCTGAACTGGGAGGATAGAATGAGGTCATTCCAGCCGAACGCGTCTACCTAGCCCAGATCTCGGCCGACCCCGCCAAGCGCTGGCAGACCATCCCCGCGATCTTGGAGGAACTCAAGGCGAAAGCAAGGAAGCTGGGACTCTGGAATATGTTCTTGAGCAAGGCGCATTATCCGGATGTTGGGGTTGATTTGACGAACTTGGAGTATGCGGTCATGGCGGAGGTTATGGGACGGACTGGGGCGCTCGCTTCGATGGCTACGAATTGCGCTGCGCCGGATACTGGGAACATGGGTACGTGCACTACTTCCTGTTGTGTTAGTATGTTGAAATGCTTATGTTGCTGCAGAGGTGTTCGCCCGTTACGGGACACCTGAACAAAAGAAAGCCTGGCTGGTCGACTTGATGGCAGGCAAGACCCGCTCCTCCTTTGCAATGACCGAGCGATTCGGTGTGTACAGTCACCATTATCCCCGTACTACTGCTGACCTTCATTAAAGTCGCTTCCTCCGATGCTACAAACATCAAAACCTCAATCCGGAAGGAAGGGAACGAAATCGTGATCAACGGCCACAAATGGTAACTTCCCGCATATAGTCCTTATGCATTCCTAACGGTTTCTTAGGTGGATCAGCGGCGCCGGCGACCCCCGCTGTGCCGTCCACCTCGTAATGGGCAAGAGCGACCCCACCAACCCCGACCGGTACAAACAACAATCCATCGTGATCGTCCCCGCGAACACGCCCGGAGTGCGCGTCGTCCGACCCATGACGGTCTTCGGGTACGACGACGCGCCCGAGGGGCACTGCGAGGTCATATACGAGAACGTGAGGGTGCCGGAGAGTAACTTGATTGCTGGCTGGGGAAGGGGGTTCGAGGTCATCCAGGGCCGCTTGGGGTAAGGATATCCTCTTCCTCTTAGCATTATGCGGATCACGTGCTTATGCAGTTAATGTAGGCCAGGGAGGATCCATCACTGCATGCGCTCGATCGGGCTTGCCCAAAGAGCTTTGGACATAATGATCGAGCGCATAACAGACCCAACGCGGAAGACATTCGGCAAGCATCTGTACGAGCACGGTGAGTCCCAACCCAAGCCCCGCAGGTCTGGAGCAGTAGTGGCTGATATGGGACCGGGGTCTAGGCACGATAGTGCATAACGTTGCGGTCTCGCGGGCGGAAATCGAGTCCGCTCGGTTGTTGGTCTTGAGCGCTGCTCATCAGGTATGTTACTTTGGGCCATTGGTAAGCGTAGGGTTGCTGACGGAGGGGGGTTAGATTGATAAGGCTCGCGCGAAGGGGGCGATGAAGGAGATTGGTATTGCGAAGGTACAGCAGAGTTTCCGAGTCTGCGAGCTAATGCTGATGTTGGTGCAAGTTCGTGGTACCGTCTATGGCACTCGCGGTCACGGACCGCGCTATGCAGTCCTTTGGAGCGGAAGGCCTCTCGCAGGACACACCTTTGGCGTACTTCTATTCCGGGCTAAGGCAGCTCCGGTATGCCGATGTACGTGACCCCGCGTTCGAAGCTTAACTACAAGCTTACTGACGATCCGCAACACAGGGCCCAGACGAAGTCCATATCCAGCAGATCGGCCGCAGAGAGATCTCGCGCGCTCCTGAACTTAGGAAGCTGAGTGAAGCCGCTTTGGTGAAGGAGAAGCAGTTGTTTGCGAAAGCCGGGTTGAAGGCTCGGCTATGAGGAGGCTTAAGGTGCAGTGAGGGTCCGGGCGGGTCAAAAGCCTCTCCGAGCATCTGCGGGACCTGCAGGGCGGACTGGCTCGGTTCGTGATCCTGATCCTGCATAGTTCGCTCCCGAGTCCTGCCGCGCCTCTTGCGTCGATGTTACCTGCGTAGGGAAATGGAAGTGGAAGTCAATAGGGATTGTTATACTGTATGAGGGACTGTCATGTGTATTCTGCATGGGCATGGCATGGTATGGGCGGAGAGAGCGGGATAGCCGCCCATGTGACGTATTGACCAAGGCACGGAAGCAGAAGCCGCGGGGTGTACCGATGTGCCTCTCTCTGTGAGAGTGAGAGGGCTCATTTGGGTGAATACCTTCCCAGGTGAAGGGACAGCAGACTACGACTTTGCTAGCACAACACTTACCAACACTTCTACTTCTCTACTTCGTAACTTCTGCTACATCGCATTGCATCGATTAACGCTTCTACGAAAAAGACACTGCGATTCCCACAATCTGCCCTGTTCATCACGCTACCTATTCCCGATCCTCCCACCCTCTCCCCAACAGCTCACACGAACACCACGGCCCCCCTCAACCCTAGCTCCTGCACTCCGCCCAGCTAGCAAGAACATAAATCCATGTCATCCTTCCTGAAGAAGACGTCGCTCAACACAGCGGCACTCGAGTTCCTCGAGCGGATCGAGCGCCAGTTTCACCTGGACGACGACCAGCTCCGGGCGATCCTTGCTCAGTTCCTGAGCGAGTTCGAGCTAGGGCTAAATAATTATGGAGAGGCGCTGGCGATGGTGCCGACGTTCGTGACGCATTTGCCGGACGGGACGGAGAAAGGGTGCGTCTTTCTCTTCTTACCACTGTAAGGGCGGGAAACTGATGCTTTGGGGTAGGACGTTCTTGGCTCTGGATCTGGGTGGGACGAATTTGTGAGGAGATCTCTCGAGGGAGTGCTGGCGGGAGCTGATAGGTTGTTCTTAGGCGGGTGTGCCAGGTCACGCTGCTTGGGAACCAGCAGGTCGACATGAAGCAGTCCAAGTACCGGGTTTCGGAGGCGTTGAAGACGGGCGAGGCGATTGACCTATTCAGTACGTCTTATCCCTTCCCGACTCCAGTCGAAGGCGCTGACCATGTTGTAGATTATATGGCCGACTCCGTTGACCATTTCCTGACGTCCACCGATGTCCCATTAACGGAGGACGAGCAACTCTACCTTGGCCTGACATTCAGGTATCCGGTCTCTTGTCCGAATCCGGAAATCATTGCTGATCCGCTCCGGCAGTTTCCCCGTCGAACAGACAGCTATCAACAAGGGCAAGCTCCTAACATGGACCAAAGGCTTCGCAGCCACCAACGCGATCGGGAACGATGTTATGCAGATGCTGCAGGACGCTCTTGATCGGAGACACGTGCACGTCAAGTGCGCTGCGTTGATCAATGATGTACGTTGTTCTGCTTTCATTGATTGCAAATCTGCTAGCGCCAGAAGCTGATACGCCGTGTATCGCAGACCGTTGGCTGCCTGATGTCCCGAGCATATTTTAGCGGAGGTTGTATCCTTGGTGCTATCTTTGGCACGGGGACGAATGGGGCATACGTCGAGGATCTGAATAAGGTCAAGAAGCTCGCTGCGGACGCCATCGACGGTCCCCGACCCGAGAAGATGGTGATCAACACCGAATGGGGCGCATTCGACAATGCTGTACGTTCTGCTTCTCTTACCCTTACAATACGGCCATTTACGTAACTCTCTCCCTCATAGCGCAAAGTCATCCCGCGCACGATCTTCGACAACAAGCTCGACCGAGAAAGCATCAACCCCCGATTCCAGGCGTACGAGAAATGTATTTCCGGCATGTACCTAGGCGAGATCGTGCGGAACATCCTTCTCTACCTGATCGACAACAGCATCCTCTTCTCCGGCCACAGCAGCAAGCAGTTCAACACGCACTACGGGTTCGACACGGAGCTGATGTCGCATATCGAGAGCGACGAGAGCGAGGCTGGGGAGAGCGTGCGGGCGATCTTGACGCAGAAAATGGGGATGGACGATAAGCTGGTCAGGGCGGAGGATATCGCCATTGTGAGATGGGCGTGTAGGATCGTTGCGGGGCGAGCGGCGAAGTTGTCAGGCTGTGCAGTGGCAGCGATTATTAGGCAAACAAAATGCGCAGAGGGGAATAGTGATCCCGTCGACGTCGGCGTGGACGGCAGGTACGGCCACCCAACCCCTTTCTCTCACAAAATACAACCTCGCTAACAACCCGGGGCAGCTTGATCCAGTTCTACCCAGGATTCGAAGCCGGCCTCCGCTCCTCCCTCCGCGTCCTAGTAGGGGAAGACATCGAGAAACGCACCCGTATAGGCCTCGCCAAAGATGGGTCGGGGATCGGAGCTGCTCTGGGTGCACTAGCAGCGCTCAAACAGGAACGGGCGAGGGACGGGCAGCCGACGTTGGGTGCTGGGGTGGATACGGAGGCGGCGAAAGAGGAGGCTGAGAAGGGGCAGGGGAAGGCGCAGGATGCGGAGAGTCTGGCTGCTTAACACCCCCTTCCGGGTTTATGGTGATGCTGCGGTGGGAAGATGTTGGGGGTGTACGCTGGGAAAGTGAAAGACAAGTAATTTTTGATGGGGTTCTTTATTGTACGAATTGGGCAATGGAAGATGAAAAATGAAATGTGTCACTGAAATCCAAACATGGCATTCCTCACATTCCAGTCTGCGGACTTCTGTGCCTACCTTTCCCCGCAGGAGATTTAACCCCTGACACTAGTACTACTAGTTACTTGATTCTAGCACACCCCTTTCTGTTCTAGGATGACCTTTCGGTGAGAAGCCAAGCGATACAATAAGCGCTCAACATCTACCCAAGCGTGAGCATGTGACATCCGGTTCCGTCGCCGTTCCCCGATTCATTACGTCGTCCTTCGTTGAACCGTTCAACATCCACGCCTTGTGGCTTCAGGGACCAACGAGCAGCGTGAGAGCCGGTGATTGTCTGCCCACCTAATTAGCTACTGCTACCCCTGTTCCATTGCTTCCTCCTTCCCGGGGCGTCTCTCTCCCTTCCTGCCTCTGCTCAACCGACTCTCCAGCCCGCTCACAAGGAGGGGAGAACGAAGAAGCGAGCAGGCGAGGATCGAGGGTTGAAGGTCGAGGCCGTGAAGGAGGGCGACCTTTCTGGCCGAAAGAGGCAAGTGTTCTCCAAGGGATCGGCCAGCTGTAGGCGGGCTCGTGTGAGCTGCAAGGCGCCTCTTTCCTCGGAGAGGGTCAGCTCATCGAATTTGCTCCTTCTTGTTCGAGGAGGGAGATGCGACGCCGCCCGCCTGCCTGGTTGTCACTTTGCGATCATTGCCATCCCTCTCTTTCCTCTCGTCTCGTCACCTGCTCTGCTTGATCGTTCTCTTCGACCACCACTGCCCAGCAAGCGACACCGCCCCGCGAAGGATAGAAGACGATGCCTCCCCCTCCCCCACCCCCACCTCCCCCTCCACCGCCAAGCATGTTCTCCCGCCTCCGCCCACGCCGCCAAACATCAGACTACGGCCACCCCGAGCCAGTAATATTCAACGACCCAGAAGACGTCGCCGCCCTCCGTTCCGCCGAGTCCAGCGGTCGAGGGTTCGTGACCCGTCTACGAGGTGCACGTACCGCGGTCGGGGGTGAGAGTGCGAGACCAAGCTTCGATACCCAGCGGGAGCGGGATGGCCCGCCTCCGCCTGCGCCGGCGATCCAGCCTAGTCAGCTGTACGAAGAATACCCTCCTCTCCCAGACGAGCCACAACGCTCTGGCCGCCGAAGCGGCTGGCGATCACTCCTCCGTCTACCGAACGTCAGGCCCGTAGCGACATACGAGCCTGACCCGCCGGACGACGTAGTGCCCATGACGCCCATCGCCGGCCAACCGCCCGGCAAGCCCAGTATGCTGCGCAAGAGCCGCCAGCGATTTCCGCTGGACGATGACGATGCTTATTTTCCCCGGAACGCGGGGGGCGGCGGCGTGGAGGCCGAGGACGCGGAAGCGATGAGGTACGAGGCGGGGCCGAGCGGGGTGCCGCATTCTGAGAGGGGGAGCGTGCGGTCTTATCAGCCAGGGGAGGGGATGCAGCCGATGCCTATGAGCCCTAGAGGGTCGAATAGGGATAGGGACGAAGTGCGTTCTCAGAGGTCGCAGCGGTCTGCTGGGGCGCGGTCCCAGCAAGCAGGCGGAGGTGGTGGTGGTGGTGCTGGCGGTGGGTCGATGCGCAGGATCTCGGACCCTCCGGGGCCGCCGGTGATGGTCCAGTTCCCTCGTACTGAAGGAGGAGGACCAGCACCAGGCGAATACGTGGCCATGCCTGCCGAGCAGGCCGAGCCCAGGTTCAGGAAGATAAGCGGGGGAAAGCTTGTAAAGCGGAGAAGGGCAAATACTCTGGTATGCGCGCATATATGCTCTTGCTCTTTTCTTTATCTATGGGTGCTAAATGAAGGATGATACGGGGCGTAGGAAGGACCAGAAGTCATCCCGGCCGAGACGCAGCCGTATATGCTCATGCCAATGCAACCCGAACGCCAGCTGCCTCCCACCACAGACGCCCCGCGTACCCGGCGCAGACTCTGGTCCGGCCTTGGCAGGCGGAGGTCTACTACTGGTCCTGAGGGGCAGGCTGAGGCTGCCCCACCGCCTCAACAGCAACAGCTGCAGCAGCAGGAAATGGTCTACGAGCAAGCACAGCAGCCTATGGTGGCGCATGAGATCGTCCAGTCGCCTGTCCAGTCCAGGGCGGGGAGTATCGCCGACAAGAGAGTCTCTGACCCGAGGAGTAACAGGAGCGTTCACAGCGGGGGAGGTGGTAATGGTGGTGGCGGAGGGGTCGAACGGCGTGCTTCAGCGGACGTGAGGAGCGTCACCAGCAACGGCCACGCCCACGCCGACAGACGTGTCTCCGACCCTCGCAGCATGGGCTCAACAGCAGCAGCAGCAGCAGCCGAAAAACGCATCTCCGACCCCCGCAGCGCCAACTCAATCAACACCCGGCGCTCCTCCCGCCGTCAATCCGACATCCCGTTCCCGCAACAACCCCAGGAAGGGGGTGGGGAACCAGGCTGGCCAACAGAGATGTATCACGACCAAACTGTTTTCCGCGAGGGGTCTAGTATCGCACCGACTATGTCGAGGGGCGCGCCGAGCGTGCATGAGCAGAGGAATTTGCAGAGGAATGTGCTTACGCGGAGGTCGGCGAGGAGGAGTAGGGGGAGCAGGGGGACGAGGGATGAGGGGGGGAGTGAGGGTGGTGGTGCGGGGAGTCAGAGGGGGTCGGGGGGGAGAGGGTCGGGGGAGCATGGTGGTGGTGGCGGTGGTGGTGGGGAGCAAGGGCAGGGGAATGGGAGGGGACATGGTGGTGGGGGGAGCGGGCATGCGCCGACGATCCATTCGCCGGACGATACACCGGGCGGGGAGAGGAGAGACCCGTTTGAGCGCCACGACACTGGCGATGGGCAGGGGGACGTAGGAGAAGGGTCAACAAGGAGGAAAGGCGTGTTGAGGTTCTTACCGACGTTCGGGAAGACTAGGGAGGTGCGTTCTTCTCATCTCATTTCCTCATCCTCTTACAGCTGGGATGGGCTGACAAGAAGGAGCAGGAGGTCGAGAGCCCCGTTGAGGGTGCGGAGGGGGAGTATGAGAATATGCGGGAACGGATGGGGCAGGGGGAGCAGGAGGTGAGGGAGAGGAGGCCTAGTTTGTTGGGGAGGATGATGCGCCGGAAGAGTGTGAGTGCATTTCGCATCAACCAGCTTCGAAGGGTGTGGCTGAGAGAGAGGATAGTCTGAAGGACCCAGTGCGAGGGAAGGGTCGGAGGCAGCTGGAGAAGGGAGCGACCGCCGGTCTCAGCAGGGTACGAGGGGAAGGAGGAGCA
This sequence comes from Dacryopinax spathularia, assembly GCA_037974965.1. Lineage (NCBI taxonomy): Eukaryota > Fungi > Basidiomycota > Dacrymycetes > Dacrymycetales > Dacrymycetaceae > Dacryopinax > Dacryopinax spathularia. Next base: position 449,289 of record JBBPFI010000015.1, on the reverse strand, counting down.
GTTTGCTTCGGACGTTCACTCGACGTGTTGAGGTGAGTTGCGGTGGTTTCACAGAAGCGAAAATAGTTTACTAAAGCCTGTGATGCTTAGGACGGCCCCACAGAAGTCATCGGCGAATCCCCACGCTTCTCCGAGTCCGGTTCCCAGCACGCCGCCTCCCAGCAAGGCAGCCGAGGCCGCAAAAGCAGTCTTCTCAGCATGTTCCGGCGCGGTGACCGAGACGAGGTGCGTCCCCCACCCCTCCCTTCCGACGTCCGCCTTCTTGCGTCTTCCCAGCACGCAGGAGGCGGACACGTGTCCACCGCGTGTTTTCTGACTTGGACTTCGTTTTAGCCGTCGCAGCAGGCGGAGGAAGACCAGCCTGTCTATGCGGACTACCCTGTTCAGGACGAGGGCAGTCGGACTGGTACGCAGAGGTCACGGTCGTCTAGGCGTCGTAGAGGCAGTTTACTCTCCAGATTCCGCCGAGACAGGATGGTACGTCCTCATCAGCACTCGCCTTTCAGGGTCCAGTCACTCATGCTCGCTGGTCACAGGATGAACCTGAAGGTGGTGCCCCGGCTGAGCATGAGCACGTAGAGCAGCAGCATTACGAGGAGGGAGAGGCTGGGCCGCATGAGGTGGGAGGTGATGGCGGAGGCGACACGCACCTACATGTGCACTTGCAAGTGCCGGAGAACTTGCATGTTGAGACCGAGGTGCGCCCTATCAACCCCGCTCATCGTACACATCTGACTGCATCCTTATAGCAGGAACATCAGGAGCACGAAGCCGCTGGCGAACCCGGTGGATGGGGCGATATGGGCGGCGGCGGCGGCGAGCCAGGGCAGTGGCATGAGCAGGCTGTGGTAGAGGAGCACCCGCAGTTCAACGAGCCTGCCGTCGTGCATGAAGCGCCTGCCGCCGCTGAGCCCGAGGGGGTGCCGGTGATCGCTCGTGCTGTGCCTGCAGAATCTCAGGTACGTCTGCTATGCCCTTTCACCTACGGTTGCTGATTCGGATGTGCAGAGCGCGCCGGCCGCGCATGCGGAGCCGCTCTACTACCAGGTCCCGCCGCTCGACCCTGCCGCACCAGTGGTGGACGCAACGACATTCGGGATGTCCGCGCCCGGTGTGCGGGTCAAGAAAGAGGCTTTATTCGACGGTGCACTGGTGCTATACGTAGACGAAGAGGCCAAAGTCGACGTACGTCCCTCCCCTCCTCTCCCACTACACTAAAGATCTGACAAGTGTAATAGGTGGGCAAGCTTACTGCGGACGGACAAGTCATATTCGACACCCCAGTCCCAGAAGGATGGAAGATCGACGCGATCATCACGTTCCCCGCTGGGCTCGCGCTTAACCCGGCCGCTTGACAAGGACTGTAAATAGTTCAAGGGACACTCACCGCGAATCACTTTTCTGCATTGTATATAGTTGCATTCCTTCCAGTTTCAGTTTCTTTCTGCTTGGCTCGCCCTTGGGCGGACTGGGTGTTGTTCACTTTAGGTAGCTGTTGTAGCGTTACGTAGTCGCACGTAAATCCAATGCAATGCACTTTCAAACTGTCCCTCGAAGAGTCATTCTCGCTTTTCACCTAAGCATTCGGAGATAACGATAGAGCTATCGCCGACACGATCCGACACCCTCTGCCGGCCAAACACGACGCCTCTATCAGCTCGTCCTCCTCTTCCATCCCAATCATCTCCTGCTCTTCTCCCCGTGCCAGAGTGAAAGCAAGATGTTCGGCCTCGGCAAACTGATGCACTACGCGATCGACGCTGTCCTCATTAGCGCTTTCTTGGCCGGAATAAGGAGAAGTACAGGGCTGACGTGCGTTCCCTTATCCTCATGTTCTCTTCACGCAGAGACTGACGGTTGGACATGGAGATAGCCCAGCACTAGCTCTAGTACCAAACAAAGACATCCGACGTACGTCCTCCCCTCTTTCTCCCACCATGCTCCACCATAACAAGCGCAACAGAACTGCTCAGTAGGTACCTCGAAGTCGGAGAGGTACGACCCCCCTACCAATGGGCTAAGAGCAGATGCTGATGAGTCAATCCAGTACACGTTCGACTTTGCCGTCGTGCTGTTTGGCGTACGTCCCCGCCGTATTGAGCGATGGAAGTCTAAGCTGAGGAGGTTGATGTCGTAGCGTTCGAAGTCGTTTGAGCGGAAGCGCGATTAGGCCTCGGTTTTCAACGAGCCCGTGGCGGCGCTTTCCTTTCCTTGTGGTGACACTGCGCCGGTCTGTGGGATGGGCGGGTTATAAGGTGGTGGTGATGAGGGTTGGGTATGGTATGGTATGATACGTCCGGTCCGGTCTGTGGTAGCTGCTTCTCTCGAGACACTATACACGCTAGCTTCCTTTTGGTCTCCGCTACTCTTGCTGCAAGTCCATGTACACTATCCCTAGGTGCAAGTCTGTACACCTCTCATGCATGCATTCTCCCTCCAACTCCCACGTACCTCTCAGGCCTGTGGGTCGCTCCTCCTCGCCGGGTATATTGGGATAGTGAGGAACTAGCCAAGGAAGTTGTACACGAAGAAATGGAGGACGATCGAGCCGAAGCAGAAGTCTGCGAATGCTCTATTGCGCATCATCAGTTATCGAAGCTCGATATTGTGTGGCAGAGTATAGCTTACCGTTCTGGCGAAATGCTGCTGAATTGGGATCGGCTTGCTGGGTTCACCTGTGCGCGGAACGCAGCAGTGAGGACGAACTGCCCAATAGTGCTTCCGAATCTGCTCCATCTATCAGTTTCGGCGTTGTGTGAGCAGGGAGAGAAGCAGCGCACCCAGCAAGGAAAGCGTTAAAGGGAAAGTTGGTGATGAGCACGCAGTACACGAACTGCGCGATGCCGGAGAGCATTATGAAGAGTAGGAAAGCGTCGATCAGCTTGACCCGTTGCGGGGTCGTCTCGTTGTATGCGCGGACGAGGTCTTGGACTGCTGAGGTTATGGCTGAGGCTGCATGTTGGGGTGCTGCTGCTGCTGCCTTCTTCGGTGGTGCCATTATAGCAGTTCGCAAATGTAAGCGACAGTGAACAGTGCAGAGATGTTGCAGCTCAACTCCTGGACGATGCGCCAGGGACCGTCCACGTCTCTCTCATTTCGCGTCGGTCGATGTCGCGCGGCGGTCACCGAAACGGAACCAATGTCCTGAAAAAGTTGGCCATTTCCTTCGCAGGAAACGACGTCGTCCGACCTCGTCGTCTCCGTCGTCTCCGCCCTTCTGCTTCTCTTAGAGTTCGTCCTAATCACAGAAAAGGGCGGGGATGTCATTACCCTCAACATCAAGAGCAGCTTCTGCATTCCTCCATCCTTTCCGATCTTCAGCTCGCACAACATGCCGGCATCGCGCGCCTCGAATATCTGCTTGCGCGTCACAGCTTCCCGGAGCGAGGAGGGAAGAACATACGCTCCGCCCGCTGCTGTACTCTGTCGATGAGCCGCTAGGCGACTTCTGGAGTGTGAAGCAGCTACGGACGGTGGCGGTAGACTACCAGCAGGGGCTGATAGACAGGTTGAACGAATCCATCAAAGGTGCGCTCTCCTGTCCGCTTGGTACGCGATAGGGATGGGCTGACAGGGCCAAAGGCACCGAGTACGAGCACAAGACGATCGTTAATACCGTGCTGGAGAGTGCGAGGAACCGGGAGGATGCGTTAATATTCAACTGGGCGAGTCAGGCGATGAACAATAGTTTTTTCCTCGATAACCTCGTGCGTCCCCTCTGTTCTCGCTCAATGCGGTACCACGGTCGCTCACTATTTGCTCGTGATGGCTAGACCCCGCGACAACAGCAGGCGGTCACGCTGGACAACATGAGCCACAGGCTGCAACACCACCTGGAAGATGAATTTGGCGGCACTGATCAATTTATCTCGTACATGTCGGCCGCCGCTATGGGCATGGTCGGTTCCGGCTGGGTGTGGCTCGTGGTCGACAAGGGCAACCGGCTGGCCGTGACGGCGACATATGGAGCGGGGACGATGCTGATCCGCCAGCGGCAGCAGGCAAGTCCGCTCGAGACTAAGAAGGACGATGCGGCATTGTTCGGTGGCGTGCAGAAGGAATACGTTCCCCCGCTCCTGCCGCCGCGGAAGCCGGGTGAGGAGGGGGAGAATGGCCAGAAGCCGCATTGGCATCCTGGCTCCCTCCTGCAACCAAACGACCTTGGTGAGTCTATTTCATGCGCCCTTCCCTCTGGGATGCTGTCATGAGAATGAGCCGCGTACTGACCGGCGACACAAGTTACCCCGGCGGACGCGACCCTGTCAAAACCAAACTACCAGCACTTCGGCAGCGGCATGAGCCCCATCATGGTCATCTCCGTACACGAGCATGCCTGGTTGCACGACTACGGCGTCTGGGGGAAAGAGGAGTACCTCAAACGGTTCTGGACCGTGCTGGATTGGGCCAAGGTATCGAGGTACCACGACATGTGGGTGAGGGCCAACGAGCAGGTTCAGGCTGCGAATGCGCACCAGCCGAAGGGCTACTAGCTTGACTATGTAGCTACTGTACCCTAGCCTATACAGTGTCTAGGACGTCCGCTGCTGGGTGTTGGCGAAAGGGAGCGGTAGAGCGGGGGCGTGACCGGTTTGATGCGGTGCAGCGCGCTCCCATGGGGTGGGCTAGCGAGCTGTGTTAGCCAAGAAATACATACGACCATACCTGGTCCACCTGAATGCGTCACCTCTCTAGCACTTGGCATGTCCTGCTACAAACATATTTGAATGCTGTAGTAGAGAGATTCCCACGGACCTCGGCGTTGCAGCATTTTCAATATATTCCGACCACGCCGCCAAGTCGTTTCGCGCACAAGCGCCCGCTGCCCTGACCCGCACGTAACCGGTGGGCGCTCCTTCGCGCTCTCTTTACCACAGCCCAACCACCATAGATGCATCCTCCCTTCCTGCAGGGAGTGAAACAGCTCAACGAGCGTCTATTCTCAGCTGCGTTTAACCATTCATACAAGCTTGCAAAGGGCCAGTCGTTGGTAATCTATGCCGAGCCGCCAAGACGCGTGAAGACACTTTTCTTCTTTCTCACGGGTGCGTCCTTACAACATTATACATTACACATTCTTCTGCTTTTCTTGGCGTCTCGCCCTGTCTCCGCTGGTTCTCACGTAGCGAGTAGGTAATCCTGGAATCTTGCCCCTCTACAGACCGTTCCTGGACCGGATTGCGGCGTCAGCACCGGAGGGAACGGCCGTATTTGGTCATGCGCTCCTAGGGCACGTCTCCGATGTCCCTTACCCGCCAAGGAGCAGCTACACACTAGCAGCGCATATTGACGCTAATGTCGAGCTGCTCGATGCGCTCCTCACGCTTGTACAGGAGGGGCCGAAAGTCGTGCTTTGTGGACATAGCGTGGGGGCTTGGATCATGTGCGAGGTATGTTATGACTTCGACTGGAAAGTGTGAGATTGAGTGACGTGGATGGGTAGGTCGCCAAGCGAAGACCGGAGAGAGTGGATGCGATGTTTCTTTTGACGCCTACGCTTTGCCATATTGCCGACACTCCGAACGGTCGGCGACAAAGGGTATGTCTCGTTTGCATCTTGTGAACTGAGAAGCTGAATTTCGTTAGTGGTGTTTCAGCCGATTTGGCCAGCTTGTACTGCCCATCTGTGCACGCATGCTCATCCCCGTCGCTGCGTATATCGCACCGCATATACTCCCAACGACCATGCAAAGCCGGGTTGACCCCGCCCACTGGGAAATGGCAAAGCTCAAAGCGGCCGAGTTTATCTCCAACCCCAGCATCCTTATCGCAGCGCTCACACTAGCGTACCACGAGATGGAAGAGATCGCCCAGCTAGACCGGAAATTCCTGCAGCAGAACCGGGAAAAGATATTTTGTCTGTTTGCACGAGTTGATAATTGGGTGGGGGACAACCGGGCTCTAGTGGAAGAAGCACTGGGATTAGAGACGAATGGACGCACTGCGCAGGTCTACGAGGACGATCCTGGTATCCCGCATGCGTTCTGCTTTGGTTCGTTGTCGTTGTTGATCGGCTGTACTGTACAGCGTTCGGCTGATCAGATCTTGCGTTCTAGAATACAATCACCAGGTGGCGGACATCTGTCTGCGCTGGCTGCGCGAGCACGTCGTAAATGCCGAGCCAGGTCCCGAAGAGATTGTCAGCAAAGGATCGCCGCGGGAACTCATCGATGAAGCCATCATGTAGGAGTGGTATCATGTACAGTAGTTGCTGTACGGTGAGCTCGGATGCTATAGAGTAATATAGAAAAAATAGACACACAGCACCCTAGGGTTAGGGTCAAGAAGACAAACATGTCTGCAGACCGCGCGTTTCATGCCCTCCGCTCGGATTTCTCGAGAGAAAGAGGGATGACTCGAATACTGAATGTGGGTCTGCATCTCCATTCAATCGTACGAGGACGACCGAACAGAATTTGAATCGTTTTGTGCTCGATAATACGCCAGTACACGGCGGTGTGATCTCTCGACCGGTAGGCACCTTTTACGAGCCGGCCATACTGCTGGCCTGATTAGGAGAGAGAAAGAAACTAGGGCCGATCTTGGCGGCCGGGCGCATCTTGTGCTCGCACCGCCGCGTGTCCACGTGTCCGCCCGATCCGGGGAAGTTACCCCTTTCACTCCCAGGAAAAGGGTCTGTCCAAGACGTCAGTTCCGGTTAATCCATGACTTTGGTGCTTAGTCTATTTTACTCATGCAGTTTCAACCTGGCGAGAAGCGCATATATGAACGTGTCTGAGAACATCTAGCGGCCGCTAGCCATACCTCCAGCTCTGGTACTGCCTTGAAAAGGTCATAAGTACTGGAAGCCTACTTCGCGAACCCGAGGTGCCAAGTTACTCCCAGCCTGTTCTGTCCGCAGCCATGTCTACCCTCCAGTTTACTCCGCTTGAGACCATCGAGCAGGTAAGTCGCATATACCGCCCGTAAAGCACCATTGCTCACAAGCCCCGCAGTACCATGCCGACCTCCAACGAACATTCATGTCCAACAAGTGTCGGCCCGAGGCCTACCGCCGCGAGCAGCTAATCCGGCTCGCATACATGCTTCACGAAAACCAAGACCGCTGGAACGACGCGTTCTACAAAGACCTGGGCCGACCCAAGCTCGAAACGCCCTTCATCGAGACGAACGTGCAGATCGGCGCGTGCGTGCATGCGATCAAGAACCTGCACAAGTGGATGAAGACGGAGTATGCGCCGTTTGATACGACGTTTGGCCCGATGAGGCCGAGGGTGACGAAGGAGCCTAAGGGGGTTGGACTGATCATCTCGCCGTTTAACTATCGTGAGCACTCCGGCGTCTGTCATGCAAAAGGCGTGTGCTCACTGTACCCAAGCCTTGTATTGTGTCATTTCTCCTCTTATAGGAGCCATTGCGGCCGGCTGCCCGTGCGTGATCAAGATGTCCGAACTGATCCCCAATATCTCGGCTCTCTTCACGGAGCTGATCGAGAAGTACCTGGATAACGAAGCGTACAAGGTGGTGAACGGGGCGGTAGAGGAGACAACCAAGCTCCTAGAGCTCCGCTGGGACCAAAGTGCGCATCTTTGACGCATATATGCTGTCCTCCGCTGACCATACTATATAGTCTTCTTCACTGGCAGCCCTAGAGTAGGCAAGATCGTTGCTGCTGCAGCGGCGAAGCACCTTACACCCGTTGCACTCGAGCTCGGTGGGAAGTCACCGGTGTTCGTTGATGGTACGGTGAACTTCGACACGGCAGCGGAGAAGATCCTCTGGGGGAAGACGGTCAACGCCGGTCAGACTTGCCTTGCTCCCGACTACATACTTGTTCCAGCGGAGCATATGGACCGGCTCGCGGCTGCATTCAAGAAGGCGTGCGTACCTGGCTCTTTCCTTCTGCCCTTGCGCTGTCATCTGATCTTGAATGGCCAGATACGACACCTTCTACCCCGAAGGCGCTGGCAAGTCCGATTCCCTAGGCCGGATCGTAGATCGCAGGAGCTTCGATCGACTCAAAGACGTAATGGACCGGAGCAAAGGGGAGGTCGTCTGCGGCGGGGAAACGGACGCGGAAAGCAGGTTTATTGCGCCGACTGTATATAAAAACGTGTCGAAGGACGATTCGTTGATGGAGATGTGAGTGCGTCGCTGGGCGAAGGAGGCGAGAGTGCTGACTGAGAGTAGGGAGCTGTTTGGGCCTATTTTGCCTATTGTTCCTGTCAAGGTATGTGCCGCCCGTCTATCAGAGCTCGACGTGGGGTATTCAACTGTTTTCTAGGACATGTACGAAGCTGTCGAGTTCGTCCGCAGTGGGTGGGTCGAAAACGGCTTGGACATCACCAATTGCTCAACTTGTTCCTAGTGAATCTCCGCTGGAGATCTACGTCTTCTCCAGCGATGGCAAGACAAAAGAATACAGTCAGTCGTGCATCTATCCAATGCGCGCGTGTCTGACAATTGTCATAGTTCGGACGCATACACGCAGCGGCGGTTTCATGGTAAACGACACCGTTCTGCAAGCTGCAGCGAATTCCGTTCCAATCGGCGGTGTGGGCAACTCCGGATGTAAGCCTTTCGTTCCACTTTACGTCGGACCTACGCTGAACGGTCGCAGACGGGGCACACCACGGCCAAGCCGCCTTCGACGAATTCACCCATCGCCGAACCGTGTTGGAGGCACCCAACTGGATGTACATGCTCATGAAGCTCCGCAACCCACCGTACTCCGTACGTGCTCCCATTTCCTTCCCCCTTTCCACCCGCCTAAACCTCCCCGGCAGGCAGAGAACTTCGGTCGCCTCGCCTTCATCGCCGGGCCGAGCATCCCCTACCCCAAACCGGGCACTAAGCCACCTTCGATTTTGCAGAGCATATGGGCACGGATATTCGGGGCAGGTGTTGTCGTTATGCTTGCTGCGGCGGTGGCTCAACGGTTGAAGCAGAGGAAATAAGTGCCGATCTACGGCTTATGTTTATATCTTGCTTGTAGTTTGTGCTTTTGGTTTTTGTCGATACCCTTTCGTTAGTTAGTGAGTAATGATGATTTGTGTATGCGCGCGAATTTTGGCTGTGTGATGTCTGTCATCACGCTATTCCCGCGTTTACGTTCGTGCTCGTTCCGAGCAAGATTTATGAAGTCGCGGTACCGGTAGCCTAGCAAATGGTCGCCGTCTCGCCAGTTCAGGATTCGATTGATATTAATGATACATTGCTTTAGAAGAATCTGCACACAAAACAGGTCAGAACACATCCTCCACCAATCAAGTACCGAACACGCACTTGATCCCCTCTATCTTTCAAGACCCGGCGCTACCTCCTAACCTCCTCGATCCACCTCCTCTTCCCCGCCGACCTCTCAAGCACATCCCCAGAAATCACATCACCCTTCACTCGTCCATGCATCTTCCTCTCCGTTGCCGGACAGGGTAGAGCGACCGTCACAACCGCCGCGGCTGCCGTGAGCGCGAATAGGGTCGAGGTTATTGATCGGCGTTGGGAGGCGGTTAGGCGGAGTCGTTTGATTATTGGGATCATCTGTGTGCCCCGAACAAACTATCAGCATCTCTTCCTTCTCCTGGCTCCTCATGGAGGGGGACGTACAATATGTTTGTGGACGGTCCCATTCCCCTCCGAGTCTGCCTGGCCGTGGTTATTGATGCGCGAAAGTCGGCAGGTCTGGTCGAGGCGTGGACGTATGAGAAGAAGAGGGTTGCAAACCGCCTCAGGGCATCTAAGTGGCGATGCAGAACCCACCTCGAATCCCGTGACTTCCGCGCGATGGATAGACCAGTCTGAGGTCGCGCCATCGCTGTCCGAGCTGTCCTAGGGGTCGAGCAGAGCGCCGGCGATGGACTCCAGCTGCTTGTCTTCTCCTTCATTATTGCTGCTACTGCCTCAGCTGAGGGAGAAAGGATGACGGACAACGCGCCTCTGGAAGTGCTTTCGGCTGTGATTGGATGGACGTACTTCTTCCTATGGAGTTTCTCCTTCTATGGACAGGTGGTCCTGAACTATCGGAGGAAACGGTTCGTCCCGTCTCTTCCTCTCCAACCCTCTGCCTGCCCACTGTCTGGGAGTGAAGCGCTGATATCATGATAGGGTGGACGGCCTCTCGATGGACTTCACATGGCTCAACGTCTACGGCCATGGATCCTACGCGATATTTACGAGCGCGATGTTCTTCTCCCCTGAAGTTAGGCGGCAGTATAGGGAAAGGAATGGGGGACATGAGAGTTCTGTGAGGGGGAACGATGTGGCTTTTGCTGTTCATGTGCGCCTTCCCCTTTCCTGTCCACTTCTCCTGCTTCTGGACCGCGGCTGACGGGAGTAGGCGTTCACCCTCGCGACTGTTACGCTCCTCCAAACATTTTGGTACCCCGTAAGCCCTCCACCTTGCCTCGCTGAGAACGGACAGCTGACTGACTGCGGGGACAGCGCGCACCCAACCAACGTCTATCAAACTTCAACCGCGTCCTCCTCACCGCATTCACGATCTTCTGTCTTATCGACCTCACCCTCGTCATTTCGGCAGCGGAGAAGATCCTGCCGTTCTTGTACCATCTGTCGTATTTCAAGCTGTATGTCTCTATTGCGAAGTATGTGCCTCAGGTTCGTTGTTTGTTCTTCTTGCGAGGAGTGGGCGAGAGTTGATGTGGGGTGCGTGTGGTAGGCGTGGTTGAATTACCAGAGGAAGAGCACGGTGGGGTGGAGTATCGTTAATATCCTCCTGGTACGCTCTCCTTCCTACCCCTGCGCTACCACCGCTGACCAACGAATATGGGAATAGGACTTTGGCGGCGGAGTGCTTTCGCTGTAAGCCACATCACCTGTGCACTTGATGGAGGATTAATGAGAAACTATAGAGCACAACTATGCCTCGACTCTTGGCTCGCCCGGGACTGGACAGCGATCACCGGTAACCCGGTCAAGTTGTGCGTCCTCCTTCCTTCTTCCGACCGCTACGCGGCACTTCGCAATATTCGCGCTCCATAACTGCTTCTTTACATGATCTTACCGGGGCCGAGCTGACTATCTCCTGATTTTGTCTGATAGTGGCCTGTCACTCCTCTCGATGCTGTTCGACGTATTATTCATCGTTCAACATTATATCCTCTACCGACACGCAGTCGAGAAGCCAGACTTGGAAGAACATCCCGGTCCTGCTGCTATTGCGGACGAAACCGGGATAGCGGGACGGGCGCAGGACGAGCAGACGCCTTTGTTGCGAGACTAGTCTCACACCTGCTGGGGACGAGCTGCGCAGGCGACGGGAACGCGGAACGTTGCACGACTGTGGGAGGGGTCTCGGGCGTAACAAGGCACAAGACGACGGGATTCGGGAAACGATGAGATGCGCATTGTTGCCGCTCGCCGCCCGCACATGGACGGGCCTTTTGTTCTTGCCCCCCCTTACACGCGGCGAGTCGGAGATAGATCAGTTCTGAACTGCGGGTGGAAGATCTTAGAAATGGGGCGCCGGAGACCTGGATACGTTATTGTACGTGTTGCGTTGGGGCGTTTCTAGACGTGTTCTACGTAGATTGGTCCTGGTTCGTTGGGAATGCAACGCTACATATCACCAAGTAACAACATCACTGAGGTGGTCTTGGTGTCTGTTCTTAGTAGAACACGTACGTGAAGGAGATGGTCGTCCTCGCAGCACTGGGCTCGTAGACCGATGAGACCGGTGACTGGTGACGACGACGACGACGAGTGTGGAATGCCAGGGGTAACAGTCAGTAACCAACCAAAGCGAAAGAGGTGGCCGATTGAGAACGGAAGCAGTGATGGTGGGTCGCATCCCTTGACAACCAACGGGTACAACGGCGCTTTCTCTTCCATCGCGCATCTGCAACGCCCGTCCCTGGCCAGTGCTTATTTGTACCATACATACCCTTCCCACATCCTCTTTCGTCAGGCTGTCCTGCTTTCCCCCTTCCCTCCTTACTCTGGTCTGAACGTTGACGTGAGAGCTCATCGCCTTACCGGTCGCGGAAACCCGTTATAACTGCCCTACCCTTACCGTGTCAAATCCAGCACAGCGCGCGTCCCGACCTCCAGCCACCCCCTTCCATTCCCGGCACGCGCTCAGGCCTTCATCTAAGTATCCAGCACACTTCCATTTCCGGTCTCCCACCCCCTACTCCCTCACAACCAACCCATCCTCGCAACCCCTCCCAGCCGGCCCAATCCAGCCAAGGCTAGGGAGACAGAAGCGATATAAATGCTCTCTGTCAACCAGTCCCTCCCCTCGTTCCCTCAGCTAATGGAGTCACTCGGTCATCCTGAAGAACGGCCTCTCTCGCCTACGTTCGCCGCTTCTTCCACCTCGTCCTCCACTTCAGCCTCGGCATGGCGCAACCCGCCTGCGGTGATAGACGACGACGCGGCGTCCGATACGCGTAGCACGACTTCATCGCGCTCGACGCGGACGAGCCAGTCACCTGTCATCCCCTCCCGGTCGGCATCTCAGCTCGCCGCTGTCGATGGCCAGCACCAGCCAAGGTCGAGGAAGTCGCGTTCTCCCCCTTCGGGGGGTATTGGGGCGAAGGAAAATGTAGGCGTCGGGAGGGGCGGACATCGGTTTGCGCCGTACCAAGGGGTGAGTTCTCCTCTTTTGTTCCAGTACGCGAGATACTCATACGTCGTACAGCGCGCCGCAGGCGTCCCGTCCATCAACATAGACAAAGCGAACAAATCAGCCGAGAAGGCGCTCCCCACCCCCCCAATCTCCCAATCCCTGCGCCGTGCCAACCGCCCTCAACCGCTCGCCCTCGCTCCTAAATCCAACAACCCCGATATCGCCCCTGCACCTATCTCGGCCCTCCTGCGCGCTCATATCGCTCGCTCCTCTTCCTCTGCCCAAGGGGAGGCAAACGGGCTGCAGGCGCCGCATACGGCTTCACCGAGGATATCGGGCCACCATGTTACGCATGCGCCGAGGTCGCCGATGAGGCCTATGACGCCCGTGTCGATCCCAACGCTCCCGCCGAACTTGCCTATAAGTCCAATCTCGGCTCAGTTCGGGAAGGAGGCGTATGCGAGGCGGGAGGTCGAGGTGCAGCGGGAAAGGGAGAGGGAGAAGCCGGCCTCTCCTGCAGCTCCTGCAGCTCCTGCCGCCGCTGCGGTTTAGAGGGCGATGTGGGACGCATATATGCTGCTCTAGGACGGACTATGGGTTTCTCTTTCTCTCCAGTGTCGTGTTTCCGTGCTCTCCATCTCCTGCTCTTATACTCTCAAGCTTTTTTGTCTCTGGTACATGTCTGAGCGTCGCGTCGATATCCGCTGTATCTGAATACCTGAATGGCAATCCATTGCAATAGACTCCTTCCTGGCTTGCCCCACTCTCTGTGCTGCGCAGACGAGCAACATGCTGACTAGCTGCTCCGCGGTAGGAAGGCAAGGGGGTGGTGTTCTACCGCCTCCCGTGGAAAGACCGACAACGTACCGTGTGCCGGCACCAACCTTCCTGCGTACATCGTCGTCAAGCGACAATCGTGGAATGTGAAGAATGTAACGCCGTAAGGTTGTAATGTAACCCACCCCCCTACCATCCGGTTCATCCCACGCTCCAGGACAGCGCGCAGCAAACAGTCCCCTTGACATCGGCGATGTCAACAGTATCAACAAAGATGTTCACGTGGGAATATGATTGTCGTAATCTCCTTCATGACTTCCGATAGGAGCCACACGACGCGAGTTGGTGCCTGACAACCACCGTGTTCCGTGCACGTTTCTGTCTGCTTCACTTCACGGGTGCTTCTGCCCGGGTCCGTCGAAGCTTTACTTTATCTTTCTGGGAACGAAAAGCGGCTGGGAAGGCCAGGAGGCAAAGAAGCTGGGAAGGGGGCGTATGCTTCTGCGCCAGGCGCGTATGATGACTTCTTCTTCTTCGGGGCGGAAAAGGTGCTTCTCTCCCTGTGCACTACACGCCGTACACCTCAACGCAAGGTATTTGATGCTTACTTGGTCCTAGCCTAAAGGACGTCCGCGCACTCCTCATAGATCTATCCGGAACTTTACACACTGGCGACGTCCCCACACCCAGAGCAGCTGAAGCGTTGCGAAAGCTCCGCCAGGCTGGTGTGCCTTATCGACTATGGTCCGTCCCCTCCTCTCCCTCCTGCCCATTCGCGGGAGGCATGGCTGATATGAGAGGGCAGCTCGAATACTACTAAGGAATCTGAGCGGGATCTGTTGGCTAGGTTGAAGAAGCTTGGGTTTGGAGTGGGAGAGAAGGACGTGAGGACCAGTTTGGGTGCTGCGAGGCAGTTGGTGCACGATCGGGGATACAAGTGCGTTCTCTGCCTCGCATCCAAACAGTGGAACGCGGCTGATAAATGAGCAGGAACCCACTGCTCTTGCTGTCTGAGTCGGCCAAGTCTTCCTTTCCTGAGGGAGAGGGGGAGGAACATGATTGTGTTGTTGTTGGCCTCGCCCCAAGCCAGTTGAGTTATCCAAGGCTGAACGAAGCCTTCCGGGTCCTCAAGGGAGAGCATTCCGCATCTCCTCCCAAAGAACACAATCAGACCAACCAGGAGGAAAGCAGCCGGAGGCCGGCGCCAGCACTAATAGCGACCCACCGATCACGCTACTTTGCCGATACGGACGGCCTGCTCTCCCTTGGACCGGGACCGTTCATAACCGCTCTTGAAGAGGCTGCGGACGTGCGCGCGAAAGTAGTCGGGAAGCCCAGCAGGCTGTTCTACGAACTTTGCCTAGAAGGCTTGGGCGAGGAGGAGGAGGACAGGAAGGGTGGGAGGGTGGCTATGGTGGGGGATGATGTTAGGAGCGATCTGGGAGAAGGGGCTATAGAGTGTGGGTTTATGCGTGTGCTCGGTGCGTCCTACCATTCTCCTCCTTTGACGGACCAGGCGAGTGCTTACGAGCGGATAGTTAAGACAGGCAAATACCGACCAGGCGACGAGAACAAGACGGACCCTCCGCCCGATCTCGTAGTGGATGATTTTGCGACGTTTGTGGATACGCTCCTCGATAGTCATACGGATTAGATTTCCTGCCTCGTACCAGAGTGCGAGGACGGCGGATGTAGCATTACACTGGCATCCAGTAGAACATGTACCATCTAGTTCTCCCAGAATGCAGTAGCCGGAGTGTATTACTACCAATCAGCATAGTGCACACCCGGTAATTGCCCAGCCAGTGCCTGCATCCTAAACTGATACTACAACCGCTCATCGTCAGTCTTCGCGCAGCAGCAGGACACGCAGGAAAAATGGACAAGAGACGTACGCGACACAGCCCAAACTCAGTGATAACACCCCTCCCCTTCCCGCTCACCGTACACCTAGCCTTGACCGTCGTCGTCCGCGTATACCGGCCGAAGTTGTTCAGCTGCAGTTGCGCTTGGTACCGGATATGAGGCTCGAGCGTCTCGTTCCGTGCGCAGGCGAGGTAGGCGCGCCGGGCAACTTCGTGCGCTTTGACGCCTTTGCGGTTGGCGATGTCCCGCAGGATTCGGATGTTTGTCATCTGCGAATACCCCCATCAACCAACAGCAACATTGTATGCAAGTGATGAGCGTACCTTTGCGGGCCGGCGTCGGTGTGGTGAGTGAGAGCCGGAAACCGCGAAATGAAGTTCGAGAGCAGCCAATCGAGCGGACCCTTTTCCCTTTTTGGACGGGAAGAGTCAGGGTTAGGGTTAGCAGGGTTGTGTCGGTCTTCTCTTTCTCCGGTACCGTCATGATGAAACCCTGGGCTTTTCTCACACTTTGGCTTCGGGATTCTGGTTCGGTCTTGTGACGACCTGCGAAAGGCTGGTGTATCTGGAATGCTATGGAGACAATCCACACACGAGAAGCGCGGTTCAGTATCGGTGACACTTGCCAAGGCGAAGAGAAGTTGGACCGCTCTGTCGTCTGGTTTTAGTAAACGTCGGGCAGGCCGCGGCATCTTGGCTCTACAGTCTGACACCCAGTGGGATACTCGCCCTCGGTCTGGCTACGCAACTACTATCGTAGGCCAAGCCAAGTTCGGGAATGGCAGCCTTGCGCCAAGCGGAATGGCTGTAAAGGCTGCATTACCGATACTTTCTGCTTGGGCTCGATCTCGAACTGCTCGGGATCTTACTGCTGGTATCACGAACAGTACTGTCCTATGGACTGGAGAGCTTGCAATATTTTCCCAAGCTGGCGCATGAGCGTAAGACAGAACTGGTGTTTCTGACCAAGGAACGGGTCACGACGCCCACTCCTGATTCCTGTATTATTTGGCGCATCCTGGTCTGGGCTAAACATGCTCGAGGACTCTCCTGCGATGGGCTGTCACCGCTTGTGAAGATCCTTAAAAGGTGCGTCGAGAACGACCTTGCTCAAAGCGCCTGCAATGACGTGTGATGTTTTCGCATTTCAGCGGAAATCCCTTCGACTAGCGCCGGGCCCAACGTACTCTGCCGGATGCATTAGAACCCAAACGCAGGGAGTAGACAGCACTCGTCGTCATCAAGGAGCCTATAATTCACACTGTCAAACGTTGACAGGGAAGCCAACTGCCACCCTAAGGAAACGGTTTTAGCACAGCTCGGTTCCGGGTATGGCGTTCTAGCCTGAAACCTGCTTACCAAGACAATCTTTCGGAATGATGACGAGGTCAGCGCGGGAATACGCAGACTACAATTCTCACTGACATTCTTCTCCATTCAGTTACAAACCAGGATGCAACAGCTTTCTCCAATCTAGTCGAGACCACCGTTCATATCTTCGCGGTCACAGCTTCCGCTTCCCCCACCGCTTCTCCGGCTCCGCCCCATGTTCTCGCATATACAGGCGCTCAACCTTATTCCACCCTGTGCCCTCAATAAGGAAAATCTAGCACCTCATCGATCCGCATCTCCGCCGCTCCATCGCCCAAATCCAGGCCTCGCCCTACCTAAGCCTCTGCCCGAGCGGGCAGATCCCTCGGACTCGGTCGGGCGCCGATACGCTGAAAGAGCGGATCCGACGCATGACCCACATATGTGGACGAGCAACCAAGCAACGTCAGATCGCACGATCGACACGCGCCGCACCGCACCAGGCAGCGGGGACTTGTTGTCAGCCCGAGCCGATCATTTTCCCGCAAGATGGGTATATCACTCAGGCACCAACAGACAGCACCACCTTGCTCTATTTGACCGGAGCGGTGGTGCTTGACGTCACGTAACTGCCGCACCGAGGGGTAGCCGCACGATCTGGCGCGGCAAATTTTTCCCAGTTTACCGCATTGTTGGAGATATGTTGCTATGCGTGTGCTACAAAGGAGATTCTATCGGCGATAGCGGACTAAAGAAAGCGATGGCCACGCTTGATATGGGCTATGGATCGCGCGATAGAGTATTGCGGGAGGATACGGACGGACTGCGGAAAGAAATGAAGAGATGAAAGGATGAGCTGAGGTGGTCATGTCCCATGTCACGCTGGCAGTCCTTAGCTGGAAGTGTTACGCCATCGGGCTGTTTTTGGGTGGGGTCCTTGTGACCAGTGGGTTGCTTCCTCGGAGGGCGGAGCTCGACGATTTGAATGCTGGCTCCTCCAGCCGGCGGCAGGCAGAGGGATAGCTAGCGCCCCCGCCCCGCTGGCAGGGACACCCCGCGGAACATACGAGCGAGCGAACGATGTAGAGAGAAACGAAGAAAAGAATGTTATATTCGAAAACAACATAGCTGTCCTCCCTGTTCGGTAGTAGGCCAGCAGAGTGTAACAATCGAACAGCGAGGAAATGAAAATCGGAAATCAACAAAATTTGCACAACGCCTCCGGCCGGCACGACACCCGTGTGTCTAGCCATTGGCTGAGCGCAGCTCTGAAAGTGTGGTAGGTAAGGATGGGTGATACGGCGATGGGGCGGGATAGATCTGGTCCACTTCTCTCGACTACTCCTCAGGTTCAACCGTTCCGGACGAGGGATTGGCATGCGTTGTCTACGCCTTGTACTCTCCTGTCCAGCTACAGTCCGATGTCTCAGAACAGGTTTCGGAGAAAGAGAGGGAAGCGGCGTACTCAGAGCTGAACAGGTTGTCGGCGTGCGGCTCCTCGCGCTTGTACTCGCCAGGGTCACTGCGATCCCGTCAGTGCCAGAAATGGATGAGACTCTCCGAGACAAACTTACACGGGGTTGAAGAGGTTGTCGGCGTGCGGCTCTTCGCGCTTGTACCCGCCAGCATTGCTATACATCGGCAGGCGATCAGCTGTACGTCTTTGGAGGAAAAGCTCCCAGCACTCACACAGGGCCGAAGAGGTTGTCCGCCTTAGGAGGGACGCGCTTCCCGAAGCTGACGCTGCTGTTGATCTCCGTCAGTTACGGGAGTCTCGGATAGGACAGGACGGTGACATACGGCGGGCCGAAGAGCTGGTCCTCGCTGGCGACGGGGGCAGCGATGGCGAGGCCGGCGACGGCAGCGAAGATAGTGACGATGGAGAACTTCATTTTGCTCAGATGTGGGCGGTTGGATGCAAGAGAATGAGTGTTGTTGTCGTTTAAGACGGGTTTTTACAGAGTCAAAAACAGAGGAGGGAGAATCAAATCAAGGTTGATAAGGTGTGGTGCGAGGGAGAGGGAAGGCAAGTCAAAGGCCTTTAAGATCTCGTTTCGAGGGAGGGTGCGAACACGGGCGAAACTTCTGGCGGGGATTGGCGGGGTGAGCCAGGGGAGCAGGGCGCCGTTGCCGGTCTATATACATTGGCACGGGTCAATGGGAAGGACGGAAGGACCCAAGGGGAGGGGCGCCATACGGACACACATGCGCCCGACCCGAATATCGCAAACGTACGTCAGGGCGAACATAGAACGTCTGAGAAGCCAACAGTCTGCATGCGGTTACTGCAACTTGCAAGCGACAATGACCGCCGAACCGCACTGCGCTTCTGACCTTCCCTCAGGGACGGCTCGGCCGTATACAGGATGCGTTTGCAGGCACCAGACCCGCCAGCGGCGCTCCAGCCGAGGACAATTTGGCTCTTATTCAACCACCAATCTACATCGGTGCCCCTCAGCTTTTTCATTTGACATAATCAGGATAATGATCATCTACGCACGAGACCGGCGATTCCCGGCCACCGTCCCCACGAGATGGCACGACACCAGTTTTTGAACGACCGGAGGCGATGCGACCTCGGGGCGGACGCGCCATATGCATTGCATATGCATATGGAATAGATGCTGACCATGCTGACCGAGCTGCAAGCGCCCCACCAGCCGGGCATCATCGGTGCCTGCAAACAAACGTGCAAATAGCAAATCAAGCTCGTCCCCTTCCGGCCGCGGTGCACGATCAGATCGTACGTTCGCTCGTTGCTTGAATAGCCGTAAATGCAAGCAAGCTCGACGAGTTGCAAATGCGCGCCCTCGCCAGCAGTAGCAACAGCAACAACGAACGGGTCGCGCGTCGCGATGGACGCCGTCTGACGGGCGCATACGGCAGACGACGGCAGCACGCGTCGACCCGGGTGTGCGTCTAAAATAGCGTCGTTCGCCCGCGCCGGTTGCCCTGCCTTGCCGTGCTTTGCTTTGAACAAGCGTTCATATGCACTGCCGGCAGAAATACGCTTCATTAACGAACCTCGCGAACCGCCTGATGCACCCGTTTTCCCGCCATTATTGATGAATAACTTATGCAGATGCATCTAACTCGATACAATCAACAGGGTCTGTCCTGCCGGTCGTCGGCCCTCTCGGCAGGAAACGCTTATGCGATTAAAGTGTGCGTGGGTGATGAATGGACCTGTTGATGCGCTACGTCAGACGGACTTACTATTCCCCAAACGATTGTTTGGTTTTTGATCGGATGGGATCAGCTCATCACTCGCTCGCTGCGCAGCAAGGCTCCAGCTCCAAACTCGGACAATCTGGACCGCTGGAGCTAATGCCTCCCATAGCATGATCAGCTGTAAAAGAGACGATGATTCGTAGCACAGGCCTGTTTTGCAAATAAGCTATTGCTGTTGTACAGTAACGAGGAGCGAACAGGTACTGCAGGAACTATCGTTGCCGACCGCTGATGATGATGCATTCAGCTAGTCCAGCTGTCCAGTCCAGTCCGCAATCAGCCCAGAGCTGTCAACATCAATCTCGGATGCGAATATCGCATGCCGTTGCGTGCCGAAGCGAGCAAGGTTTATTCGGCTGGCTCGAGCATAAGGGGATGATGAGGGCGTTGCGATATGTCGCGTTTCTGGACGGCCTCCTAGACGCTTGTGCTGCTGCATCTCCCGGAGCTTGTTGTTGCTCACTGGGCCGTGGAGACAACCTGGAACATCTTTTCTGCACACCAACACACGTAAGGTCCTACAGTATAGCACTTACTTGCAGTACCAGCGCACACTCCCAAAAATAGAGCGAGCTAAATCAGCTGCCCACCAGCAGCCAACTTCGGCAGGAGCCTCCAGCACGCTCTTACTGTACCTGGTTTTCTCATTCACCTCTCTACCTCTCTATCTCTGCCCGGAAATTTCTCATCCTCGGCGCTTGTGAAGGGGTGGCCAGGTACCGTGCCGTGCCGAGAGGGAAGGAGGGAGGTACTGAAGGTGTCTGGAATCGTGCGGATCATGTTGGAGGGTGTTGGAGGGTTTGGGGATGTGGAAGGGTTTGGGCCGGAGATAGCGGTGCTGGCGCCCTTTCTGCTATTTGCCTTCTTTCCGAATGAAGCGATGTGATTTCGCTGTTGAAAGCTGGCTATGGTCTGCTGGTGGTGGGATGACGTGGAATCGATATCCAGAGCGTTGCTGTTCCGCAGGACGTTATGAATCGACGGACTCCGGTTGCTGTTGCTGCTATGTAGCGCTCCTACAACCCATTGCCGCCCTCTCGGTCTATGTGAATCAAGCACCCAGCAAACTGGTATCCGGTTGCGAGCACATATCGTCAAGGATTGCATAGATACGGGAAAGCGACACCGTCCCAGAACTCGCATTCAAAGCCGTACCGTACGTATCAGGGCATGCCATTGCCGTCCGCAAGCCGTGTCCTTCCCACCGAGCACAGCATGCCCGAATTACCAAAGCAAGCCAGTTGCCTGAGCGAGCAGTGTGAGAGGAGGCGGATTGCGCCATCGACCGGTACACTGGGCCACCCAGCCCAGCACTGCGGTAACGCTGCCTCAGAGTACAAAAGTCAACGCTGAGCGCTCGCTCGCCTCTGTGCCTGTGCTCGTCCTGCTCGTCCGCTTGCTCACTGTCGTACATCCCCCTCCGCTCGCTGTTTGCTACAAACAATGACAATCGTTTTGCCTGCCACTATACGCTGATAACCCTGGCCGGGTCAGCTGACTACAACCAACACCGCCACGTCCCCTCCATTCCGCCCACACCCGGCGCCGACCACCGTCCGACCGACGGGGAGGGAGCCATAACACCCACATCTAGCCTGGTCTCAGGCGCCCTCGGGTCGGTTAGGCATCCTTAACCCGAGAGCTGAGTGAATGCTCCAGCTGCTGAGTAAACCACTAGTACTGGCACTCGATCGTCTCTCTCTGCGAAGTATAAGAACGTGCTCTCTATTGCCTCGCTCTGGTCTGCTCGTTATTGGGAAAGGAATCGTCGCTCCCTCTGCTTATCCTGCTACTCCTACTCCTGCTACTGTCGCTGTCACTCCTGTTGTTGTTGCGAGGAGAACGTTCATGGCCGAGAACAAGATGTCCTCCGAGCCGCCCGTTGCTAATAAGCCTGGGATTTCGGTCCTGAGGGAGATCATCCATAAACACGGGGAGGAAGGTGTGTCCCCCTCTTCTCCTCTCACCTACGAACCGCAGAAGGAGATCCTGATACCGCGTCTCGTACAGCCGGATGGGAACAAGCCTGGTACGGCTCCTGATGTGTAGAGTGGACGGGATGATGGATTGACGGGAAATCATAGGCAGCAAGGCGTCACCCTCTGGGAATCGCATGACCGCACTCCCGAGGGCGTGCGTCCGTTGTTGAAAGAGGTGATCGAGAGCGGCGAGTTCCCCGTGCCTAAAGAGGGTAGGGCGCTCGTTCCTGGCTGTGGGCGAGTGAGCACCTCCCCATCTACTTCACTGGTCTGCGCAGTACCGATGCATCTGTTTCGCCGGCAATAGGGCTTCGATGCGATCTATCTTGCTCGTAAGGGGCTCGAGACGTGGGGCATCGACCTGGCTCCTAAGGCCGTCCAGGCTGCTCAAGAGTGCGTTCTTTCTTTCGTGCTGTTCCACCTCGTGGTTCTATTATTAACTTCTGGTATCACTACTTCGTGCGCCACTAGGTACCTCAAAGCCCAGCCCGACCCGCCCTCCAACGTCATCTTCAAAACAGCCGATTTCCTCACCTTCGACGTCCCTCCGGGCGGGTTCGTCCTAGCGTACGACTACACCTTCTTCTGCGCTATCCCGCCTTCCATGCGCCCGGACTGGGGGAAGAGGATGACGGATCTCGTCGTCCCTGGTGGGTATCTGGTGGCGGTGGTGTGGCCTATTGATGGGGATAGACCGAATGGGCCGCCTTACTCGGTTTCGGTGAAGGCGTATGATGAGGTCCTTGGGACGGAGGAGGGCAAATGGACCAAGGTGGTGGATAGGGAGAGCGAGCTCAGCGCGCCGGAGATCCATAAGGGCAGAGAGAGGATCGTTGTTTGGAAACGCGAGGATACGGCGCGCATGTAGCCCATTTAGCCACGTTGTACCAGTCCACTCGAAAGTCGAAATTAAGAATGACAATCTCGGTTTTTGCTCTCATGGATTGATCTGAGCCCACCATGGCTCTTGCGGCTTGGTCGTCTCTGGCCGAGGCTGCCCCGTCTTCGCCTGCCTTTCCCTCCCTTCCCCGCCCTCACCTCCCGGACTGGCCGCCCCCCAGTCCTTCGCCTGCCAGGCCCCCGCCTGCCAGTTGACCCTCGTCCCGTCCGATTCACCCCTCTTCCGCCCGGGCGCAACGAACATCTCCATCGCCTGCCTCTCCGCCTGCCTCTTCTCCCACCAGGGCCTAACAACCGGCTCCCGCCTCTCCCTCTCCGACCTCCGCCTACCGACCTTCGGCTCCTTGACCTCCAACCCCCGACTAACCATCGCCCGCCTAAACTTGACCAACGCGCGCTGCCGCAGGCTCTCCTCGTACTTCTCCTTCCGTCTCGCGTGCGCCGCTGCGGCCGCAGCGAGCGCGTTGGGCAGATGAAGGTCGACGAAATGCTCCATTTGTCTGCTGCTGATGATCGTTTCGGAGATGTGGAGATAGAGGAATCGGACGGTGTCGTCCGGCGTGCGGGGGACGACGGGGCCCGTGCCCCAGATCATGGGGCCTCGTGGGCGGCTCTTCGGTGGGGAAGTGCCTTGCGCCTCTGATGTCGAGTTCTCTTGATCGGGCTCGACCTCTTCGGAGGACGAGGGGAACTCTTCGTCTTGGTCGAGGGAAGCTTCATAAGCCTCCTCAGAACCGCTCTCGAGCTCCATCAGATCTCTGTCAGCCCGCTCGAACGACTCTTCCCCAGATCCAGACTCAGCGCTAGCCGCCCCCCCAGCCTCTGCCTCAATCTCGGACCAGTCCTTCCCCTCCCTCGCGGCGAGGGCCATCCTAAACGCCCTCCTCTGTTCCTCCCTCGCCCGCTCAACCAAAGTCTCCATCACCACCCTGCCCTCCCTTCCCTCCTTCACCTCCTCCCCCTTCGTCCCATCCTGCGCCCCCTGCGCATCCCCATCAACCTCAGAGAAATCAGGCACCGGCTCGCCCAGATTCTCCTCATACAGTTTTCCCACATCGACCCATTTCTCCGCTGCGAGCACGAACTCGCCCAGGATCTCCCGGCGCCATCTGCATAGGTCCGCCACTGCGCTGCGCACCCACATAAGCTCGCGCACGACATGTCGATGACTCAGGAGACTCGCGACGAGCCAGGCGGCCTTATAGCTCACCCTCATCCTGGGGTACTCGAACCGTCCCTCATCTCTAAGCAACCTCAGAGATAACTCGGTAATCCTCTTTTCCTCGGAGATCGCACAGGCCAGGAAGTGGAGGAGGAGGAGCTGGTCCCCGCCCCAGTAGGCGGCGGCGATCAGCGTTTCGTATGTCGTTACGTTCGGGATGGGGCGGCGGTAAGGGTTGGGGTGGAGGGGCGGGAAATGACCCCAGGGGAGAGAGGCGGGCTCGCCCCATTCGTCGTCGTCGTCTTCGTAGCCTTGCTGGGTTTGCTCTTGTATTTCTTCCTTCTGTCCTTCTCCCGCTTGCACCTCTCCTCCCTCTCCCTGTGCTGCTGGAGCCGGTGCAGCAGGGCTGGCGAGAGAGGCGAACGCCGGACTGGACGGCGAAGGCAGCGGATGACAGAGCACCTCGTACACCAGCAGAGCGCGCCACGGCTCCCTCCTCCAGCTCATAGCCCTCAGCAGCGTATTCAGCGCATCCGTGCTAATCCCCGGCAACTTCGTCCCCTCCCCCCAGCGCTGCACAAACTCCTCGCTCACCCTATCCGGATACTTGAGGTCCAAACCATAATGCGTCCTGAACAGATCCTCCAGCTGTTCTTGAGCATTTATCTCCCGCAGCAGGCGGGCGATGGCATCCAGCACCCTGGGGGTAAGGGGTACGGCGGACGCTTGTGCGGAGAGGAGGACGGACTCAAGCTGTTTGGCAATATGGGCCGACTCGGCCTGGGTGCGCACGAACAGCCTGCTGCCCTTCCGGCGGGACTTGAACGACCCCAACAGAGCGAGCAAGCCCTCTTCGCCCAGCTTGAGCCCGTCCGACTCGAGCTGCTCTTTCAGCAATAAGGCAGTCTCGTACCGCCCCGTTTGGGCGCATAGCGAGAGCAGGAAAAGATAGTCTTCTTCCTCCGGTGTGGACCCCGAGAGGCGCAGGAGGCGGAGGATAGTGAACATCCGTTCGTCGAGCGTCTTCATCATCGGTTCTGACCATCTTGATTCCGCCTTCTTCCCCATCGGCCTCGGATGGGCCGGTAAGACGCATCGCAGGACCCGGCGGTGCAGCTCTCCGTCCAGCGCACGCGCGCCCACAAAATCACAGAGAGTGGTATATACCTCCCACGCGTGAGTGCAGTACTGCAACAGCTTGTCCGGATCGCTTCCCAGATACGGGCTATCCAGGATCTGCACAAGCTTGCGATAATGATACGTCGAGCGGACGGCAGAGGTACGCTGGATCGCGCGCGAGAAATAGTCGGGCTGGAGAGCGCTGGACATGCTCGCCGCTTTGGCCTTGGAGGGCATTGGAGGTTCGGCTTCTATTTTTCTGGGGCCGGTGGGAGGGGGGAGAGGAGCGCCTTCGGCTCGACGGCGGGAATAGGCGCGCAGAGCGGCGAGGAGCTGTCGTTCTCGGCGGGGTTCTTGAGGGATTGATCCGAACCTCGGACTGGTGCTTGTGCTCGTGCTGGGCTCGCTGCTATCGCTGGTGGCGGTGGAGGGGAAAGGAGGGAGAGCAGCATCGCCCGCGAACCTCCTTCTTTGCGCTGAGGGAGCATGTCGTCTATCCGGGGGGTATCTGGAGTTTCTGAGTGTCGACCGGGCAGGTTGGCGCCATTGGTGTAGTGTTGGGCAGAGGAAAGCGAATGATGACATCCTCCTCACGCCCACCACGATTCCAAAACAGTGAGGAGGAGGGTTTTAGACAGCGAGCAGCACCCTCCACAGGTAGAGGTAAGCTGCCGCCGTTATGAAGAGTAGGGGAAAATGTCCAACCAACGAAAAAAGCAACTCTCCACTACGTAGGGTCCGAACACAGCCACCAGGGACCTCTCTCCTCCCCTCTCGGAGATATCGCAAATGGTCGGAGCCGAAGTCGGGCGGTTCGGAATGCTGGCCGGATGATCGGGAGTGCACAGGGCCCTGACAGGGATGTCATATGAGGGCGATATCACGAAAGCGAACTGAAAAGGTCGGCGACGGGCAGGCGAGCGCTCGGTTCCTTGTCGATTCCGCTCTTGCTTGAACTTGGTCGTTGTTGGCTAGGCTGGCTGCTTGGATCTTAACTTGCTTGTCTTGACGGGAGCTTGAGCATCTCGACTGTGTACAGCACGGGCCATCGAGCAGAAGATGACAGCCTCGACCGACGAGCGCCAGCCTTTGCTCTCCTCCCCACCAGGAGAGGAGCAACCAGAATCAGGCACGACAACCCCCCTCGACCCCACCTCCCAAAACCCCAGCGGTGCCAACACTCCCAAAACCCAGGACACAGCCGCCCTCAACCACGCCTCTACCGCCGACCTCGCCTGGGTCTTGACGGGGCTATGGAGCGCCGTCTTCCTGGGTGCTTTGGACGGGACGATCGTCGCTACCCTGCTGACACCGATCGGGAGTTATTTTAATAAGGCTCATGAGGTGCGCCGTGATACACTGTACCATAATTTGTGAGGTTCGCTGACGGGTAGGACAGGCCAGCTATCTGGGGACATCGTATTTGCTTTCCGTATGCTGCTTCACGCCGCTCGTACGTGTCTTCCCCTTTCCTAGAAATCTCCAGACCAGGGATAAGCTGACACTTCTGGGTAGTACGGCCGCCTAGCCGACATCCTCGGCCGCAAGGGAGCCGAGCTCCTTGCCCTGTCCCTCTTCGCACTAGGGACGATCCTGTGCGGCATAGCGCCCAGTATGGAGTTCCTCATCGCAGCTCGAGCAGTAGCGGGCATGGGTGGTGGGGGGTGCGTCTGTTTCCTCTCCTTCTCTTCTTCTCTTCTCCCTTTTCTTCTCTTCTCTCTTCTCCTTTTCCACTCCTACCCCTGTTTTCTTTCCCCATCTCCGCTTTGTCTCTGGAGAGGAGCTGACGGGCTGGGATAGGATAATGACCGGTACGGCCCCTTCATCTCAGCCGGAAGGAGGAGAGAAAGACTGATTGAGAGCGTGGGGATAGTGAGCTCGATCGTCGTTACGGACCTTATACCGCTCAAGCATCGGGGGCTGTATCAAGGTTGCGCGAATATGTGCGTCCCCCTCCCCTTTACCTACCCGCACGTCGATTCTGTGCTCTGACACGACTTCCCTTCTAGTCTGTTTGGAGCTGGTGCTGGGCTGGGTGGGCCGCTCGGTGGTTTCCTAAACGGTGCGCCCTATCATGGGAAAGACAGTAAGAAAACAGGCGGAGCTGACGCCCCGCATCCTGCAGATCGACTCGGCTGGCGCTGGGCCTTCCTCATCCAAATCCCCCTCCTCGCCATCTCCTACCTCATCGTCCTGTTCAAAGTCTCCATCCGGCTCCCAACAGCCCCTCAATCCGCACTCGAAAAACTGCGTCGAATCGACTACCTCGGCTCGCTCTCCCTGGTGCTCTGTGTAGGGTGTACGTTGTTGGGCATAAGTCTGAATACGAGCGAGGAGATGCCTTGGAGCCATCCGGCGGTTTGGGGCTTGATTCTGGGCGGTGCGGTGGCTGGGGCTGCTTTCGTGGTGGTGGAGAAATGGGTCGCTGTGCAGCCGGTTATGCCGATGAGGCTGTTGACAAGGAGGACGCCGTTTTTTGTTGCTCTTACCAACTTGTGCGTCCTCTATTCTGTCCCGGTTACCGGACGGTGCTCAACGCCGGGCAGGTTTGTGAGCATCTCCGCCTTTTCCGGGCTGTACAACGTTCCCCTCGTAAGCTTGTTACTGGAAGAATCGGGCAGGCCAACTTGAGCTGATGCATGAACACAGTACTTCTCCGCCGTCCGCCTCTCCACCGCGACCGAGTCCGGCCTGCACCTCCTCCCCAACAGCATCGCCCTCTCCATCGGCTCCCTCTTCTCGGGCTACATCATGCGCCGCACAGGACACTACTACCTCCTAAACCTCTTCGGCGCCTTCCTGCCCATCCTCAGCAGCGTCCTTTTCTCCCTCTGGAACAGCCGCACGTCAGACTTTCATTTGTGGTTCGATATTACCCCGAGTGGGTTTGGACATAGCAGTTTGATCACGAGCACGCTTATTGCGTTGATCGCTTCGGTGGATAGGAGTGATGTGGCTGTTGCTACTGGCAGTACGTATCTCTCTTCATACCTTCCTCTTGCAGCGAGACTGACACGCGTTCCTGATAGTTTCCTACCTCTTCCGAACAACCGGTCAAGTCCTCGGCGTCTCCCTCTCCAGCGCCGTCGTCCAAGGCCTCCTAAACAAATACCTGCACGAGAAAATAACCGGCCCCAACTCCACAGAAATAATAGAGCGCATCCGCCACTCAACAGCCACCATACCCACCCTGGACCCAATCACAAAACAAGCCGCGATCGACTCGTACGCCCAGGCACTCAGGATCGTCTTCATACTCCAGGCAGCCGTGTCCGCGCTGACGTTCTTGTGCTGTTTGCCGATTCAGGAGAATCCGTTGCCGTGAGTCGTTCTTTCCATTTTGGGGTCGTGGGTCTTTTCCCGGGACTGGGTGAGGCGGCGCCCGGTGGTTGTAGGTTGCTGCTATGGCAGTCGGAGGCCGGTCTTCGGGGTAGGAGGGAAGGCGGCCGGGATGTGACGCGTCCTTTCGCGTTCCGTGGCCGCGCAGCTTGCCAAGAGCATCTTCGCGCCAAGGGAGGCCGTGATAAGCGCTCAAGCAGCCACCGGGACCCGTACAAGGCCGCCGACCACTCTCTGCCCCTACTCCGGGCCAAGCCCACCAAAGCCCACTGGAAGGGACCCACGGTCTCGGCGCCCGTCCAAAGCTTACTAAGCGGCTTACTCCTTCTTTCTAGGGGCTCGCACGAGGAAGCTGAGAGGCAAGAACGGGAGAGGAGGGAGAGAACAGAGACGAGTCGAGGGGAAGGGAACGGTGGGGCTTAATGAGATCTTGGAAGGAGCGAAGGAGTGAATGCGTTGGCAGGGGTGTTGTGGCTATCATTATTAGACTTTCTCTCTCCATAGACGCATAGGGTCAAGTGAAGGAAAAAAAGTTGAATTCATTCCATCAGCATCATCGTCATCCTAGCATTACAACCACCCACTCACTCATGAGCGAGTGAAAGCTAAACTAATGAAACAACCGACCCACCCTCCCACCGCACGGCTCGAGCCGCCTTGGCAGCTCTTTTCTGAGATGAGGAGGGATGGGGGTCGGTGAATTAGGCTACGTATGTAGTTTGTTGGGGGGGGGGGAGGGCGTCGTCATGGCGGCGTAAGAGGATCGTTGAAAGAAGTGAGAGAATGAGAGAACCGAAGATGCAAAGGTGAAAGCAGGAAGCAGAGCGATGAGAAGGAGAAGGAAATGAGGCGAACCTCCAAAGTAGGAGAACAACAACGCGCGATCGTAACATGCTGTCAGTCTAAATAATACGAGAAAGAAACAAACAAACAAATGGAACAGAGAGCGAATGGGAGCAGCTCAGGCAGCCGGGACTACAGCGCTACACCGCTAGAGCGAGCCAATCGTCTGCTGTGCCACCCCGGCCCCATACGGCTGAACGGGCATCTGGGGCTGTTCTTCCATTGTTGGCAGGTCGTCGAAGGCGATCTCGCGCTCGCCGCGTTCTTTTCGCCAGCGGTTTATGGCCGCTAGGAAGGGTTCGTCGATTAGGAAGCTGCGGGGATCGTCAGCTTCATGCTTTCCTTGTAACCAATTTCACGCTAGCCAGGAAGCAGGCGAGAGGAGAAACAGAGAGGAGAGAGCAGTGGAAGAGAGAAATGGTGGAAGAGGGACACGGTATGCACGGGAGAGT
Organism: Dacryopinax spathularia; assembly: GCA_037974965.1. Lineage (NCBI taxonomy): Eukaryota > Fungi > Basidiomycota > Dacrymycetes > Dacrymycetales > Dacrymycetaceae > Dacryopinax > Dacryopinax spathularia. Next base: position 419,767 of record JBBPFI010000015.1, on the reverse strand, counting down.
GGTGAAAGAACAGAGGAGAGGTGGATAGCAAAAAGAGAAGCGAGCACCCACCCATACTTCTTCAACCAAGCCTCCGAAACCTCCCAATTCGTATGCGCCAACACGTCGTCCCCATGAATAGTCACCCCCTTCAGGAACTCGTGCATGCAGTCGACGAGGTCGTATCGCCCCTTGAGGAGGATCATCCGGTCCCGCATGACGGGGGCGGGAATGCCGTCGATTATCGGGTCTGCGAGCGCGTGTCAGTCACTTTTGGCCACACATATCATAGATGACTCGGAATGGAATGAGAGCAGGTGGGAGAAAGACAGTAGGGGGAGTGCAGCGGAGAGAAGTTGAGGAGATGGGAACGAACGGGACGCACCATGCGGGATAGTCCTCTGCACCAACGTCGGCCTCAAGCTCGTCGGCAAACAATAATTATGGTTATTCCTATAATTCGAAAGATGATACTTGATCAGCTTCCCCGCCTCCAACTGGCGCGGGTTGGCACTCTCGATCGCCGTCTCCACGTTGCTGAGCAACATGCTGTTCTCAGCGCTGTCACGGGCGAGCTGCATCATTTGCTGGGCTTGTTGTTGTTGGGACGGGTGGGGTGGGTCGGAGGGTTGAAGGGGGTAGGCGTCGTACCCGTTAAAAGCGCCGAATATGTTGGGGTTGCGCGGGACTAGGGGCTCGGGCAGGGTGACGCTGTATTGCGCGACTGGGCGGAGCTGGGGTTGGGAGGACTGCATACTCTGCGGAGGGGCGTAGGTCTGGCCGGTGTAGGAGCCGTCCAGGAGCGCGGAGAAGGTCTGCATTGCGCTTGGTGAGCTGACGCCATTGGTGGCGTATGTGAGTCCAGAGGGAATGGGAGGGGAGGTCGAGCTGCTGCCTGCGCCGTTATTGGCCGTCGTCGTAGTTCCATCCTCAGGCGTATCAGTCGACGCCCTCTTCCGTTTCTTATTCGGCCCCTCACCCGCCTCCGGCAAGATCGCGCTCAACCCTCCCATCCCTCCCGGCCCGCCGCCCCCGGGCTGCCCACCACCAGCAGCAGCCCCAGCAGCCTTCGCCTTCTTATACGCGTCAAACGCATAAAACGCCGTATCCGTCTCCCCCCGATTCACAAACTCCTCAAACGACTCCTTCGTGTACCCCATCTTTGGCAAGCACCCGCCAACGCCCTCGGCCATGAATTCTGAGAGTTGGCGGATGATTCCGCGTAAGTGGTGATTTTCGGCCATGATGGCGCGTAGGATGTTCCGCATTTGCTCGAAGCCTTGACCTTGCCCGGCGGAGAGCATCTCGACGCGCGCTTCGAGGTCGCGGATCTGCGAGCGCGAGGCGTTAGCGGGGTGTTCATCTCGCCCAAGAGCCCGAAGGGTACGCAGGGCATGCCGGTTATGAAGAAGGTGATGGAGGAGTGCACGCACCCGCTGCTGCTTCCTCAACCTAAACTCCCTTTGCGCAACCCGGTTCTGGATCCTCCGCTGTTGTTGTGCACTTCCACAGTCCACCAAAGTTAGCGAGCGTGCTCTTTGTTGGGAAGTTGGAGGGGGAAGGAAGGGAGAGGGACGCACTCGGGATTCTGTTTTCTGCCGGGCTTGCCGCTTTTGCCGTTATCGCCGTGGTCGGAGCCGTGGTCTAGTTCTGACTATATGCAGGGACATGGGGTTAGTGTTATGTAAGCGACGTGCGGGGATGGTCAAATATGACGACGATGGGGTGACGAGGGTAGGAAGTGAGCGTGAGAAGGTGAGAGGAGATGATCAGGTGAAGACGAAGGTGCAGGCGACGGTAAAGGTAAGGTGAAGCAAAGGGAGAGGGAGGAGATGCGCACCCCGCTATGATCATGTTCCGCATCCAACTCTGACATCGCCCGATCATGCGCCATCGCAGACATCCGGCGTGCGTTTAAGCACTCTTAGCAACAAACCGCTTCGGCGCCACGACCCAGTAAATCTCGTCGAAGTGTTGTCGATTGCTAGTAGTAGCAACGGCCAAATGAAGCAGTAACGGGAGAGGGAGATGTCGCGTCTGATAATGAAAGATGACGATGATGACTAGCCCGCGAGCGAGGTAAGGAAAGAGAAGAGGAGAGGGAGAGGAGGGGACAAGCCGCGCGCGAGGGAGAGTACCGACGAGACCCCCGAAGCTTTTTGGCCGGTTCGGTTCGGTTTGGTTCGGGCTGTCCGGCTCTAGCTGGAGTGCGACTGAGGGAAAGCGTGCGGCGTGGGCAAGAATAGCACAGTAAGGTAGACGAGCACGGCCGGCCGGCCGACGACGGCGGTGCGGTGCAAAGGGAGCGTAGGAAAGTGTGTGCCGAATTCCGGAGAACGGCGGGCGGAAACTAGTGAGATGGGACGGCCACCGGACGGACAAGGGCGGCCGGGAGAGCGAGTGAGCGAGTTTTGGCGAGGGAATGCGATGGGTTGGATGGATGGAGGTTTGGGGGTGTGACGTTGAGCGACGACGGTCTGACTAACCAGCGCTTTCATATGCACTTCCCCTCCCTCTCCTGCCCTCCCAGCCAGCCCAACCCAGCCCACCCCGCAGTCCTCCAAGAAGGCAGGTTCCGGGAATCGCCGCGGACGGACGACTACGGCGGACAGCACAAGCCGGCTACTTCAACCCCAGAACGGCTGAGTCAGACCCGCTGACTACACGCCGCTTCCCTCTCCCAAGGCTGGGAGGGCGCGCCACTTTTGAGTTTGGTCCGCCGTGTCGGCCTACATCGTCTCGCCACTCTGAGCTCCTGACCGCCTTCCACTCCACGCGAAATCCCTTGCTTGCGGTCCAAGCTTGACGTCCACGAAATCGGATTGCGTGGGCTCCAGCTCAGCTTCCTCCAAGCTCGCTCATTCAACTCACTCGACTCATTCAGCTTGTTGGAGGCACTGCTCGACGGCCGACAACTCCTACGACTCCGACTATCTGCAGGAATTGGAGTAGGGAGTTCTGGGAGGTTCCGACTACACTCCCCTGCTGGGTGGTTCTCCTCTTGCAACCCTTGAGAGGCTCTGGTCCGAACCCTGTGTCCGACTAGCCGACTGGCCGAAGTCGCCGGTCTGACCGACCGACCGACTATCTTTTGGCGCCCATCTGAGGTTCTCGAGGTCCTGTAACCGGCTTGGATTGTGCTGTTACTGTACTGTACTGTACTGTACTGTGCTGTGCTGTACAGTCCTCCCACCCCCCCGACCTCCCAAAATGTCCGCGACCCGGACCGCCCGTCTCCTCCTCGCCCGTCAACCAACCCCCCTCGCTCGGAGGCCTCCTCGCGCAACTAGTACTCTCCCGGTCCTGTCAACTCGCGCATACGCGACGCACCACGAGCCCCAATCCCCCCCTCGTCACCCAAACCCACAACAACCACACCCTCCCCGCGCAGAACAACAGCCAGACCGAACTGCAGGAACGGAAGGCGCAGGAAGAGCGGAGCCCACTGCGGGCCAGCGACACCGTTCGTTCTACGCTGAGATCTTACCCGCTTGGCTGCCTATAATCGTCATTGGCACCGCTGTGTTTCTGGTGAGTCGAGCTTCGGGTTCTTTATGATCTATGAGTATTTGGCTATGTGGTCGGTTTGGGGAGACGTGGACGTTTGATGGGATGGGATTGGATGGGATGGGATGGGATTGGAGGCTGTAGGGCATGGAATGGGTGTCCCTGGAGACGCGCGAGACTCCCATGAATCTCCATGCGGCCGCGTCTATGCACACCCTCTCCCAAATACCGCAACTCCAAAACCCCTCATCCCCCCGCCCATCCCCTACGCATACCCATTTCGATCCCTCCCTTCCCCTCCCCTCCCGTCCACTCCCCATCCGCCGCATCCTCACACTCATTTTCCCCCACCTTCCAAGAGCAAAAGAAACCGAGTACTGATGTTCCACCCGTAGACACTCCAAATGACACGCGCCGCCCTAGCGCAAGAACGCTTCAAATCCGAGATCCAAGCCGAACTTGCCCACCTCGAAAAGACGTACGACGCGGAACGCGAGCGAGCGCGAGCTCTCACTTCCCACTCTGCCTCTGCCGTTTCAGCTTCAGCTTCAGCTCCCTCTTCCTCTGGAGCGAGGGGGACAGGGTCGGGGGAGGTGTTGGCCGCTACGTTGCCTACGCTCGTCAAACCGCCTACGCTGGGGGACGTTTCGGGTGCTGCTGCTGCTGGTGGTCGGGCGGGTGCTCGGTCTGCGGTGCAGGAGGAGGAAAAGGGCACGGCTGGGAAGGCGGAGGAGAAGAAGGAGCAAAAAGAAGATGGGAAGGGGAAGAAAGAAGGAAGTGGGAGCTGGTGGGGCTGGTTAGTCGGCCGATCATGAGGGACATCCCTAACCCAGTCCGAAATGCCAAAGTTCCGGCAATTCCCGTTATTCTCGTTATTTCCGTTATTTCCGTTTAATCAGTGCTTCGCCGAAAACCGAACTCATGTCTCGGTCAAGCACTCTTCTCTGGTGTGGGGGAGCGGTGAGGTACTTTCTGGCTTGGCTGGTCGAAGGGAGACGGGGTGGTTGAGTTGTGGTGCCGGGAGCGGAGGTGCGGGGACGGCGGCGATGCGGCACCGATTGAGCCGCGCGGGTCTTCTCCTTCCGCCCTGCCCGTCCCTGGTCTGTTGCTCTTCCCGATCCGATTTCCGATGATTCCAACCTCAGCTTTCTTTCTCATCATAATGTACTGTACGAATCATGCTTAGCGCCAAGTCATCGTTCCGAGCTTGCTAGGGTAGGCAAAATGTTCCCTCTTAGGAGGTATGCGAATGAAACCAGCGATCCATTTCTATTAACCTTTGGCTCTGATCGGCAGTCTGTTGTTCGCCTCCTGGGCGTCTCCCTGTCTCCCTCCTTTCATTCGTTACGAGCCGCCCGGGAGGCAAACGAAAAGCCAATGCGAAATCCAAGACCGCGCGAGCTGGGGAGCAACAAAAAGAAGGTGAGAAATAGATAGTTATGCACACAAGAGCGAACCGATTGACAACACAAGACAGGAGGAAATAGAGAGAGAGAGAGAGAGAGGGACAAGAAATCAATGAGTGAAGGAGAGGCAGCGCGTGCGTGCGTTGGGTTGTTTTCAGTTTACAAGGAAAGAGTGAGGACTCGAAGATGGGATGGGTGGGGAGGAGACGGAGACGGAGATTGGAAGTGTGAGGATGTGGAAGATTGCGTGTGAGTTTGATTTTGATTTTGGTTAGTAATGCATTGTCCGAAGAAGAAGAAGAAGAAGATCCAACGCCTGGGAGGGCAATGAAAAGGCGCAGCCAAAAGGCGCCACGAAGAAAAGATAGAGAATGGACGAAAGAAACGAAAGAGGAGAAGGGATGCGGGTTAAGCTTCGCCATCATGATGCAACGTGATGCTCGAGAACCCCTGGAACAAGTCCTCCTGCGAGCTCCGCTTGCCGATCTCCATCCCGTCTGGCTCGTTCAGCCCTGGTGTCCCCGGTACGCTCCGGCCGGCCGTGGCGGCGATCACTTGGTTCTCGAGGTCGAGAGAGCGGGAGTCGCGCATCATCCGGAAGTTGATGGCGTCGATGCCGTTTGAGGTGGAAGGGACGATCTGCGGGGATGGTGGGTTAGCACGATGTCGGATCGGATTTGGGATGGCAAGAATGATGTGGTAGGACGGGTGGGGAGGGAGTGGTAGAAGGGTGGAGAGGAAGAAGTGGTGATGAGCGACAAGACGCACCGGTGGAGTCTGATTCCTCAACAACGCCCAATGGATCTTACTAAACCACTTATGGTTCTTGACCTCACTAGCACCCGACCTACTGCCCAGTCGGGTAGCCTCATGCTTGTCCAGTAACCGACAGATGATGTCCTTGCATGCCCTGCACCGAACTGTCAGCCATTGTCCGGCGATTGCTAGGGAGGGGAGGGGAGGGACGTACGGAGAGATCCCAGCACTGGGATGAAACCACGGATCAGCGTTAAGCACATTGGTGAACGTGTTCAGCCGGTTGTTCGACTTGAACGGCGTGGTGGCGAACTACATCAATCACACAATATGTCAGCCACCTCGGCCAATGTGACCCCTCAAGCCGGAGTAGGGAGGGGAAGAGGGAAGAGGAAGGACGTACGATCATCTCGTAAATCAAGATTCCCAATGTCCACCAGTCCACAGCGGCCGTATGGCCCTTATTGTTGATCACTTCAGGGGCAATGTATTCTACCACACAAACAAGCCGCGCGTCAGCATCTTCTTCTCCCAGTAGCGAAACGGTGGGGGAAGGGGTGCTTACCCTCTGTGCCGACGAACGAGTTTGTCCGGAAGTCCGAGATGCACGTTTGGGTGTCGACTAGCGGCGGCTATGCGAGCGCGTGTCAGCTTTCAGTTGCGAAAGTTCGCAAGGAGGAGGAGGGAGGGAGGGATGGGAGGTAGGGAGAAAACGCACCCCGTTTGGATCTGTGCGCAGGACTCCGGCTGGTCGGCCTCCGACTGCCGTATGCTGTTTTGCGAGGTCGAAGTCGGATAACATGATGTGGCCCGATTGGTGCAGCAAGATATCTAAAGAACACAAATCCGGGTTAGCAAGGCAATAGAAAGGGGGAAGAAGGAGCAAGACCCACTCTCCGGCTTCAAATCCCTATAAACACACCCGATCAAATGCAGATACTCCAACGCCGCCACCACCTCAGCAGCATAAAACCGCGCCTCGTCCTCCTTCAGACATTTCCCCGGCTTGTTCTGCAACGCCCGGAAGAACTCGCCGCCCATACAGTACTCCATGCAGAAGTAGAGGAAGTCTTCGGACTGGAAGGAGTGGTAGAGCGTGACGATGAACGGGTGGTTGGCCGTCGCGAGGATCTCTTGCTCTGCTAGGGCGCGCTTGATCTTTTTGCGCTCGATCATCTCTTTCTTTGAGAGGACTGGGGAGGGGAGGGGGTTAGCTTGGGCTCATCGACAACAAGATTCCGAATAAAATGCCAAGAAAGGTTCCAAACAAGATCCCGACAGATTCCCGACAGATTCCCAACAAAATTCCAACCCGCAACATCATCCTGCCCCACCGCGAACTCGAAGAGAAAGAAAGAACAAGATCTCAAAACAGGCAAAGATGCATCAAAAGGACGCACCCTTCATAGCAAACAACTTCCCACTCTTCTTCTCCCTAACAAGATAAACCTTCCCCACATCCCCCCTTCCCAGAAGCTTAATCTTCTGAAAACTGCTCGGTCCCACCTCGACCTGCCTCACTTTAATAGAAGCACTCGAGTACGTCCTCCTGAAGCCCTCTTTACCGGGAGGCTTGCCGAGGGATATCACTGGACTGGGCGGAGGGCGAGAGAGGGCAGAGGAGGAGGAGGGGGAGGGGGAGGGGAGGGAGGATTTGGTGTTGGCCCTCTTGCGCCCGGAGGGGAGAGAGAGGTTTAGGGAGGTCGATGTGGGCAGCAGGGCGTGCGGGTGGGAGTGCGCGTCGGCGGAGAGAGAGGAAGCAGTGTCCATACTGTCGGTCTTTTCGCTCCCTCCTCCTCCTTGGCCCATTCCCTGCGCCAAACCAGTACTCTCCTCTTCCAACGGCCCCCCCACCCCGGGCAGCGGCGGCGAAAGCAGTCCATTCCTCTGCGCATGTGTCTGCCCCTGCCCGCCCGGAGAGCCAGAGCCACCAGAGCCAGAAAACAAAGCCTTGGCATTCGGAGCGGACGCTACGCGCCGTATAAACCGGCTGACGGCCTTGGGCGAGAGCGGGGACATGGGCGACTGGGAGGGCGGTTTTTCTTGTTTTGGGGAAGAGAGGGGGGAGGCGAGGTTTATCCCCATTCCTATTCCTAGGCCGAGGGAGGGCATGGGGATGTGCAGGCCGTTTCCGTTCGCGTTCGCGGTTCCATTTGCGTTTGCGCTGCCGTTCGGGTTCGTGTTGGAGTGTCCATTAAAGCGCGGCGTCTTGGGCGAGCTCGGTGACAGCAGCGCAAGACGGGACGTCTTCCTCTTCGGGGCGTTCGTCCCCCCTCCCCCGCCTCCTCCGCCTCCTCCCAGAGAAGCAAGCCCCGGCGACCCCCCCGTAGAACTCGTAAACGTCGACGACAACGTCGGACTCATCGAGACGTTTCTCGAGCTCCCACTCGCACTTCCCCCACTGCCCCCACTGCCCACGCTGCCGACACTGCCGCTCGCACTCGCAAAGCTCAAGCTGGGCGTAGCGAGCTGCGAAGAGGATTTCTTTTCCCTTAGCAGCCCTCCTCCGGTCTGTGAGGCGCGGGATTCGAGCGAGGGCGTGTGGGAGGAGGAGGACCCTTCGGATGATTTGGCGTATGATGTTGATGGCGTGGGGGGGAAGTCTTTCCTCCCCATCCCACCCGACGCCAGAGCATTCGCGGTATTCTGGGCAGACAAGGAATGCACACCAATATAATCCGAAGTATCGATCTGCAACAACCCCGGCGAATGGGGCGTCGTCGCCGGCGACGACCCCGCGTGCGAAGCGAGAGATGGCAGCGAAGGGTTTGAGGATGGAGAACGTTTGATCCCAGGCATGCGGAATACGGATTTCCAGGATTTTTCGACGCGTTCTGTGGTTGACAGGGGGGGTGAGGGGAGGGCCGGGAGGGGGGAGGGGAGTGGGCCTCGCATTTGCTCCTTCTTCGCCCGGTCTAGCGCGTTGGGTGGACGGGTGGTGGGTGGATGGTGGGTGGGTCGAGCGGTACGGTGGTGGGGGACAGTCGGTAGGGGAGGCGAGGACGAGGGCGAGGGCCAGGAAGGGTGTCGGGAATGAGCAGGATGAGGGGGGAGAGAGTGAGGTATGCGAAAAGTAGGAGGAGCGTGTTACGGCACGCTATAGCGTCAGTAAGAAAGGAAGGAACGACGGCGAGCTCAGCACCGAGCGAGCGGGCGAGTGAGCGAAGGCGGGCTGGGATGATGATGATGAGCACTACGAGCAAGAGAAGGCTTGAGCACTCAATGCTGATGTGCTGCTCGAGAGTACTGACCGTGTGAGCGAACGAGTGAGGTGTGAGAGGGTGGGGAGAGACAGTGTGGCTCAGACACACACACAGAGCACCCTATGGAGACAGACACACAAAGCGAGCGAGCGCGGGACGGAGTCGGGCCTCTCTGCACAGACCCAGAAGGCAAAGAGCCCCTGGCGCCGCATTTGATTGGCTGGTTCATTTCGCTCCCCTTTTGCTGGATGGACCCCGACTTCAATGCATCCGACGGATGTGAGGGGCGAGGGGGTCGAGGGTCGAGCCCCGCTATACGAGGGCAAAATCTTGGGGAACCCTCTCGGACAAATTATCGTCGACTCTGCTTCACTGTCTGGCTCGAGCTCGAGTGGCTTAAGTCGGTGGCATTATTTCCGCTTGGTCATGGGTCCTCCAGCCTGGGACCTCAGAAGGTGCATTCCAGACCGTTTCTTTTCTTTTGCTTACGCACACGGGCAAGGGCACGGAGGGTGACGATGAGGGAGCGGCACCAACGATACGGAAATGGCGCTCGCTTGCGAGCTCGCCCCCTCTCTCTGCTCAATCTCATAACGCGGCGCGAGGCAGGGGCGAGCGCTCGATATTCGCTCCCTGGTCGTAGTTAGTCCCCGACTTCTATGGGATAGTAGAGCTACTCGTCTCCCCTTTTTCCATCGCTCAGACTCTCGGGATGCTGCAACGCTTGCGGCTTGGTATCGTTATGGTAGAGTGGGCCGAACGTGCCGACGATAAGCCCGCTCCCTTGCCCTAGCTGTCAACAAATCTATCTAACTATTGGGTTGCGTGACAGCTCCCCTCCGTCAGGCACGGGCAGGGACAAGGGTGAGGTGAGGAGTGGCTATGTGGAGCCCTTCGCAAGGGCATGCGGCGCACAAAATTCTCGTTTTCCTCGGGCTCGTCCTCTCTGACGGTGGCACTACTGTACACTACAGTAGTTTGCGGGTGTTTGGGATTGGTATGTTCTGTGCGGAGAATATCCGACGTTGTGGGGCGTGTTGCGTTAGAGCAAGAGTTTGGTTAGTGGGACAGAAGGGGGAGGGGAAGGGGAAGGGAAGGAAGGGAAGGGGCGAGGCGGTGACGTCGGCAACGGGGTTGTCAGGGACGGAATGAATGACAGGCGCGCAGAAGAGAAGGAGGGGTCTGGCCGGAAATCTAGGTTCGCCGCAGGGTGATTAGAAGCGTGCTGACAAGCCTAACTTACTAATTAGTAAAAGACGAGCTTCGCCAGAGGTCAGATTACAGCTTATCTCCATCCCCTTTATGTACTCGCGAGGTGGCGTGTTCAACATCAGGCGTGCTTCACGATGGGGGGTTGTGTGCCGAAGGAGGGGAATTTGTGCTCCGAAGGAAGGGGGATCGGGCTGTTTCTCGTTGTATGGTCCAGTGCCAGGTTGAGCGGTAACTTGACTCGAGGGCGTCGAGGAATGGTGCGGGGAAGGGCAGGGGCGAGGAGATTGTCATGGGCTAATCTGGCTTGTATGAACGGAGGATAAGTTACGCTTTCGCTTCTTTCCGAAACTGCGTCAAGTTATTAGATTACGATACCCGATCCGTCCGAGGTCTGTCAACCGTCGTCTAGTTCGTTCAGCAACGAGAACGGCGTAGCGCGTTGATCTCGAGGCGAAGTCCGTTCGCTCGTTTCGTGCTTCCGCACTCAAATCGGCCGAGATCCAGTTCTGTGGTACGGTACGCATTGAGGCGTCCGAGGTGTGCGTTGCTAGAGAAAGGTGGCTAGCTCGTTGGGGCCTTCTGTCTCTAGATTTCTGGAATGTGGCATGTCCTGCCCAGTACAGTAGAACGCGTCGATTCGCCGCTGGCAGTGTGCGCTACCAGGGGACGGGAGGGAGTCTTCCGCATGAGATCATGAGATAGTTGTCCACTGATTGCTCTGGCAGTAGTCCTGAGATGCTGGAAATGCATGGCTTGGGGCGCCACAGCCGAGGTGACTCGGAAAGGAGTGATCGTCCCTCTGTCCAGATTTCGTCGTAGCAATGGTATGTGGAAGCATCGTTACTCGGCGGTCTCGACCAGACCGCTTGGAATGTCAAGGTGTCGCTGGACTGAGGATGGTGTTTCGGAAGATTGGGAGAATGTGGGAGGAAGGCGTTATGAGCAAGTGTGAATGCTAAAAAAATAGCTTGACAGCATCGGATCGGATGGAGCCATGTCGTCCATCGTGGTGTCCATCTAGGGTGTTGCCGCTCCAGACCGCAAACATGCTGCACGCTCCCGGCTTGGGTATGGCGTACATGATCAGACCACGTCGTACCTCAAAGCTTGAAGGACGAGTCGACTGCCACGAGCGCTTTGGAATTGCACGCGGGGGTGGTTTTTGATTGACAGCCTCGTCGAATGGCAAAGGACAGCCTGCGATATCCTGGCGGGTGCACGAAAAGACCTTGGCGCGATACTGGAATGCGGCTTGATATGTTGACGACAAGAACCCGCACACAGCAGTCGGTATCGCCGTTTCGTGAGGTACGACGCCAGATCCGCGAAGAGCAAGAGAAATGCTTCATTGAGCTGCCAGCACGGCGTCCCTCCATCATCCAGAGTCCACGGTATCCTTGCCTTTGGAAGCTCACAGCCCAGGAGACCGCACATGTCTCTTCTCGCAAACGCCACATGACGAGATAAAGCGCAACACAGCTTAGCGCAATACAGCTTTCGCGGCAGCTTGCTTCGAGAGCGCGTCTTCATGACAGGTCACCTGACCGGAACCAGGCGAGCGTTCATCTCTGACAGACCAGCGTCCTTAGGCGTGAAGACGATCCGCTGCGGAAGCCCAGGTTTGCTGGCAAGGAAGCGAAGTGCAGCACATGCCAGCAAGATAAGATAACTGTCGGAAAAGAAGCCTTCACCGGCTTCTGTGACCGCCCACCGACGAGGTCGCAAGAAAGACAAGGTTGCGAGACGGGCAAATTCGACGAGCGAGGGGAGTTCGTGCGTGTGCGTCCAGTATTTCGAGTCGGTTGAGAAGGCTCTGCCTCGGAGCCGGTGGATTCGAACGTACCATGCCCCACACGGTCAGGCGGCCCGCGCTTCCTGAACTATTAGAAGGCAGCACTCCACATTCCTCGCATAAGACCAACGTTCTTGATGGTAGCGAGCGACTCGCTGGAAGATGCGCCAACATAGGAACGACCAAACTCGTCCTAAGCAATTCGAGGGTTGCGACCCGGCGGAAAACAGCCGCGAGAACCGGCGGGCCTGCGTTGAGCCTTCTTGCGTGTGGCCATATGCGGTGCGAGTCCGCTCTTCCATAAAGCCCTTCTAAGCGAACGTTGGGGTTTCCATACTTGGCAGGCTGGGCGATAAACCAGGGAATGTTCACGAGTGTTCTCCGCGGGAAACGAGTGCGTTCGCAAATAGACCGCTATGGCCGGGTCGTATGCCTGCAGCGTTATTGTGGCATACGAGTGCTTCGCTGTCGAGCTAAGGGTCCTGCAAAGAAGTCAGCCTGCGTCACTTTGCATCAGAAAGAGAAGGTGACACGACAAGCTTGAGGAGCCAACGCTCGGAAGGCTAAGAAAACACCCACGAAGCCTTATTTGTGCCTGCGGACAGTCACCAACCGCTTCCGCGGCGATTCGGTGGTTCGATCAGAGGTACCATAAGGCGAAGCTTTACGCCCAGCCTCCACTCGGCTGATTCTTTGGGAAAAGATCTTGAATTGCGAAATTTGCCAGAGCCGCGATTACCGGTCGATGAGCACCAGCAAGAGGATCTTGGAGCTGCTCATCATAGGTCAGGCGACGACGTTCGCCTCGACAGCATGTTTGTTTCTCCAGTAAAAAGGATCTTTCGCGGAGATATTGCAGACTGAGACAAGATCCTCAAATGCCTTTGTGGGTCGCACGGAAGATGATAGCGGCCTTCGGTTGCGATACAAGCGGACTCATCACCGCCAATCAGGAGAAACCGAATCATCACGGCGACCAAGACACGTTAGCATTACGTATTTCGCCTTTCCGCAGAAAGGTGGACATCGCGATAGCGGGTCCGTTGATAATTCCTTGCATATGAAATCCGCCGAAAGGATAAAGGCCATCAGCTGCAGGAAAAGGGTGATTTGAGACGGCAGCAGATAGCAGACGTCACCGCCCATGTCTCGCAATGTTGAGCGGAAGTCAGCTGAGACGAGGAGTTGACCGTCATTGATGGGATCATCTGTTCCTGACCCTCTGGCGGATTTCGGCCGTGGGCTTCCGGAAGTCCCATATTTGGGGCTTCCTCCAGCAGTCTGGTGGTTCCGCCCGTAAATATAATGATGGTACCGACTTTGTGGAAAGCGTTGATCTTCATGCCAGCAGTTGCAAGGGTGGGTGCTCGGATTGTGCCGACTACCAAGTATCCGGGCCAATATCCTCGCGGCCTCGAGATCAATAAACCCAATGAAATATCCGGAAGAGCCAAACTGCCGGTGATTCTTGAAGGAAAAGAAAGCTGGCACTCTCTGAAAGAACTTGGCCACTGGAGAGCCCTGAGAAAGACCGGCGTTCATGTGTCGTTCTTTCATTGGCAGAAGGACTTTATCGGTCAGTCACATCGGGGCGAATGAGAGAAGGACATTCAACCTGGGGCAGAAGGCGTTCTTGCTTGTAAGCTCGAAGATGGAAGGCTGCACTAGCTCCTGAGAAAGTGATTGCGGACGGTTCCCGACAGTGCGATCAGGGATCTCGAGAGAACCGGCGGTTCGGGAGGAGTTGTGACGAGTACATCGAAAGACGCGCCATTCTCGATTCGTCAGCAATACCGTTCGGGTATTGGAGTTTCGGCCGTCGCTTGTATATTTTCGTGCAGTTGGTTGACAGAGGAGTCGCTGTGAATGACCGTTCGCATTTTCATCACTGATGATACGTCCACGGAGCTTGGCTCGGTATAAGCAAGAGTGGAGTGATGATATGATGAGCGCGACGGCATGAACCGGGTTTCGACTTGGTCGTATATGCGCTCATAGGGGACATCCCACGCATATGTGACTGAATTGGTTGTTCGAATGCTTCTCGATCACATTAAAGTAACCGCTTTCATGAATGCTTTCGAGGTAAGACAAGCTCGGTGCGGGGGTGGGCGCCGAGGACGTGGCGGTTGGAAAGAAGCCATATGGTCCCTTGTGGTTTCGCAAAGAAGCGCCTTTTGGAAGCCCCGGCTAAGCTGTTGAGCACGTGGAGGGGCCAGAATCAGAGCGCCACACTGTGCCCGATCGCAGTCAGCGCTCATCAACCGATGTCAAAATCGCACGCACGCGTTCGATCATGCCGGGACTCGGAGCACCCGATCATGAGAGAAGTACGCCTAAAACGCGTGAACGCAGATGGACCCGCTTAGGAAGCTCCTCCGCGGGATGCCCCGAGGCCGCGACCCAGCTGACCCCTTCTGACGTCGTCCAGCTGGGACCCCGAGACAGACCTTGTTCACTCCAGAATTCCACAACCCACGTTCTTCCTCAAGCATCCCTTGCATTCCCTCAACTCGGCCAATTATTGCAGCGGTGAGACCGACTTTCGACGCGTTACACCCGATAGGTTGCTCCCTTTACATATTTGGCGTTCAACTCATTCACATCGCCGATAAGGCAAACCCTTATGCTCTTAGCCCATCACCTTTACTCTTGACAATAGTATATCCGTCCAGTCGGGTCGACCCCAATATTAGATCAGACCCACCCGGGCGATCCGGAGCTGGTAATAAACCCGAACAGTCCGGTGCTTTTCGGGTGCTTTGCTCGATCCGTGATCGGAGATATGCGATAACGCGATATGGGCAGATAATGGAATCTTCCCTTTCCCCCGGGTGCGCCTGAATAGCCCGGGATTGCAGAATTGAACGCGTAAGATGGAATCTGCGGAACTCTTAGTAGGTCTACCACAACTCTGGAACGCACTTCATTTCTCGCTCGTCTGCTCGGCAAGCGGGCATAGACCCATCCCATAATACTCTTCCCATGCGGATGCGACCGCCTTGCAAAACGATGCTAAGAGGGCAATGTCCGACGGTCAAACAATTTGATCAAACAGTTTATCCTCCTACTCGGGGCGAGGGCCATTGCTTCAACAATGGAGGTTCTAGGCTCGAATGTCTAGAAGGTGCTCGGTAGAAAGCAAAATCGAGGGTGGTGATTGACGATCCACACTCCCGGAGCCGCCAACAATATCCTCGAAAGTCTGATAACATGCAATTTCCAGACAAGCTACGACTGAATCATTCTGCCTACCTGCCACAGGCAGCATGTAATAGCAAATGAAAAGACCAATTACGGTTTTCCCTAAGGGTCTGGGTGGCACGCTTGCGGCTCGCGCAGAAAGGGTCAGCCACGGTGCCGTTTCTTCAGCGAAAACGGCTCGGCCGGAGCCCGCATACCTGTCGGGTGTCCCGGCGACCGTTTCTTATATAGCACACTGGGCAGTATTGCAATGGATACACCCATATGTGGCAAGCGAACCGTGTCGACCTTTCGCGGTAGCACTTGTAACATCCGGCAAACGTGCTTGTACGTAACAACCACGCATGCGATTATCCTTGCCTGAAATAGCTGGGTCTCGAGGACCAGCACCCCGATATGCGCTGAGGAAATTCAGCGTCTCCTCGGCAAGGAAAGTGTAATGTCTAAATGCGACCAAATGGCTACCAGATTGCCCCCCATAGGTCATGAGAGCAGAGTACAAGGTGCGATCTCGAGTTGGGCAACATACTGGTGGTGCGGGTAGCAGTGGGACCGCGCGAAGTCTCGGGAGGCGAAGCCTGGCTCAACATGCTTCTCTTCGGCAGGCTAGAAGGCGGACAATGCACCGCTTCTGAGCTTCGTTGCCCTACATTCTGGTCGCCCGCCACAGTTCGCTCGTCCGAGATCGTCCCTGGCCCTGTCGAATCGCGCTCCGGAGGACAGTCGGAATTGTAGCTCTTGCACTCACCTAGCGGTATCAGACGAGCCAAGGGAGCTCGCTCTCATCGCTACCGTCGCTCTGCCTACCGCGGCATTGGACGGAAAACGGCGCAAACAGCCCTCGGAATGCATTGCGGTTGCCAGCGCGGCCCTCCACGGTTGTCCTTGGTCGCCGTCGCGGTGAGTGGATGTCTATTGCGTATCGCCCATGATTGTTGAGATAGTGATATTGTGAAGTAGCGCGTCACTGGTACAGACGACAATGACGATCTGGTTGCCGATTGGAGATTGGCCGGCTGCCATCCGCACAGCCGACCTTTCCATAGAAATCTGCGCTCGTCGGCGGACGGACGTGCTCCTGCCCGCTCCAGTTGTGCTCGGCCAGGCCATGCCCGGTGAGCCGCGTAGAGCATGGAACATTGTTTACTCAATGCAGCTGCGCAACACCTCGACGAGGAGCAGAATGGAAATCCGCGCTGCTGGGCCTGCTATGAACTACCTGGCACCGTTTCCAGTTACGGCAACCGGGAACCAGCTGCCGCGTGGCCAACCAGACTAGTTTTTGATGACGATCACTTTACAATGGCCCGGTCCTCTTGTTTGAATACGCGGGCTTCTCAGACCCAAAGGAGTCATTTGGGGTCCCTGCTGTTTGGGAACCGGGGATGGGAGATGATGGAATTGCGCCAAATGGGCCTTCTGCCTTCTTTTTCGAGGGTAAGGGTGTGAAAGCCCGGGAGCAAATCGAAGCACGCCGGTCTTACGGGAACAAACGGACGCAAGCCGCCTTCTCCGCCGAGGGGATTGCCTTCTCTTTTCGTTGTGCCGGCATGCGACTGGATGGGATTTGCGGCGCGATTGCCCGTTTGCCCTGCTTTGAGAAGAGGTTGGAAGCCCGAGATGAGATTGAGAGCTGAGGATTTTTGGGTCAGCATATCGCGTCCTCGTCCAAAGGGAAGCAATCGGGCCCAAGGAGCTGCTCCTGGGCTGCGCCTGGCAAGGGTGTGCATGCGCACGCGACGCACTTCCGGCGGTTGACCCACGGCGTTCCACCTCCCCAATACGCACACGGTATTTGCGGACCAAACGGTCGATAGTCTGACGAGCGTCGTCACACCCACCCATCCATTTCGCGTTTGATTTGCCGTTTTGGAAACAGACCGCCCGAGCGTTGCGCGCGTTTGGCGGTACACGCGGGCGCCGAGGGGGAGATTGGGGAGAGACGTAGGCGGGAGACCCCACCAGCTTCCTCTCCTCTTTCCCTCGTTGTAACACACGGCCCTTTCCACGCCCATCCAGGGAAAAAAAAGCGAGGGGAAGAGGCAGGAAGAAGCCCGTGGCGAAGGACCGGCAGGGACCCCATCCAATCAAGTGCGGTCATCCTCTGCCTTCTTCCAGACGCGCTCTCCTCTCACTCTGCTCAACCCCCCTCTCGCCCCGCCCCGCTCCTCACCCTCCTCCCCTCTCTCTTGTTGCCCTCTCTGCTCTCGGTGTGTGTGTGACCCCGCAAGAGCTTCGGGAGTTGTGGCCTCGTCTGTGACCTTCGTCTATCTTCTGCCCTCTCTCCCCAACGCCATGCGGCCCCGCCTCTCCTCCTTCGCGAGCTTATAATCCTGCCTGCTTTTTGCTCCCACTCCGGTCACATCCCAATTCCTGTGTCCCTTGTTCAGCCTTCCCCGGCGAACCCAACCCACTGACACAACACAGTCCACCGTACTCACTCCTCCTCCCCACCCTCCTTCCCTCTCCCTATCTCTTGGCCCGGTCGGTCCCCTCCGCCTCGATCCAAATCATCGCCCGTCCTCCCCGGCGTGTCTGCCACCTCGGCCGTCAAGCCACCTCTGCTCATCATCACATCCCTCGGCTCGCTCATCTTTCATACCTGTCCACTCGAAACGCCCCCTCTTCCCTTCTTTCCGCTCCAATCCTCCCTCATCATCGACAATGGATTATCACAACCAGATGTCCTTCTCCCATTCTTCGTCCTCCCAAGCTCCTTCCAACAACGCGCCACAACATTCCTCAGCTTCAGGGCCGACTGGCCAAGGGCAATCAATGTATCCCTTGCAGCCGGTCGCGCAACGCGAAGACGACATTGGATCCGAACCGGACGACGATAACGACGGAGAACATGGAGGCTCGGGCTCGCAACACAACGAGGACAACAGCGACCCTCAACTTTCGCCGGGAGGTAGCAAGAAGTCTGCGCCTAAGGCGCAGACGTCCTTCCTTACGAAACTGTACGATCTATTGGAGAAGCCGGAGTATCAGTCGATGATACGATGGGATGCGTCGGGCGAGCACATCATCGTTGAGCGGCCGGAGATGTTGGCGTTGCACGTCTTGCCTTCCGTCTACCGCCAGTCGAGGTTCGCAAGCTTCACGCGGCAGTTGAATGTGCGTACCCTTCGTATATGCGCCCTACCATGCGCATACATCTGGTCCAAATGCTAATGCTTCTTTGAAAGATCTATGGCTTCTTCCGGAAAGCTAATCTTCGGAATCTAAATCCTGGGATCGAGGATCCGGATGCGAGCACCTGGTGTATGCATCATTCTTACGACTACATCGTCTCTCTGATCTGATTTCTGAACAGCCCATCCGACTCTGCGTCGTTCGTCGAGGGGAACTGAGGCGGTGACGAACTTCAAGCGGCGAGTTCAGGATCGCAAGCCGAAGGGTCGTAAGAAGGTGTCGCCGACCCTGCCCGGCGGTATGCCCGGTCAGCACCCCGGCATGCCCGGTGGTTATTCGCAGTCGTCGTCTCGTCCAAGCACTGGTATGATGCCTCAAGGCATGGGCATGCAGGGTGGTCCCCACCAGAACCGAGCGAGAGCATACACTCAGCCTTCTCTGCATGTGAATACCAGGCCGATGTCTTCTCATGGCGGACCACTCAGCGCCGGCCCTGGCTATGGATCCCAGCAGCAGTGGAACGGCGCCTATCCCCAGCAATCGCAGAGTTCGTCCTTTCGCCACTACGGGCAGTGAGCGCCTACTGATCGAGAATCCTGTAGATATGCACCCCCAATACCCCAACTCCAATTATAACAACACCTCTTATTCACCAATCGATGACCCGACGTCCCCTCACTATCAAAGCCACCAGAGCAACTTCAGCGCCGTTCCGAGTTCTTACCCTGGTTCCGCTTCGAGCTACCAGCAGCAGCAGGAAGCGCAGCAGAACCCGAACTGGCCTTCTTTCCCCAACGCTGGTTCCAACTCTCAAAGCATGCCGCAGCAGTCGAACGGGCATGCTCAATCTGGCGGCCACTCCAATCTCTCCTCTTTGCTTAACCCTGCTGGCTACTCCCGCCCCAACACAGCTACCGGCGTACCCCCTATCAGCATCCAGACCCAGAACGGCGCCGGCTCCTTCGCGAACGGCTCTCCCTACACGGCAAGCGCGATGTCTCCCACGGCAACGAGGCCAGGTACGGCGTACAGCACTGCAAGTTCCATGCCAGGTATGGGTTATGACATGGAATCGCATTCGTCGGTGACCTCTACTGGTCCAGCCTCCGCAGGACCGAACGGGCCTCAATCGCCGTATGATTACCGTCCTCGCTCGTCTCACGCCAACCAGCAGCCTATGTCCGGCCAGCAGCACCCCGTCCACCCAGCTCTCAGCCGTCCCAACACTTCGATCGGCGCTGTTCCTTCGCCCTCTGGTCGACCGCGTCAAGCGAGCGGATACGGTCAATACTCGCTTCGGCCCCTTACAGCTCCTGGAGGTGGGATGACGATGGACATGCACGGTCAGCCAACGAAGGGTATTATGGGTATGCAGATGGAGCCGTATTCCTCGTCCCCTACAACTGCCGAATTCGCCCATTCCGTCCCGGTTCCTCAAGGCGGCGATGTCCACCATCAAGTCCGGCCTTCGACGAGCCACTCTTCTCTCAGCGCTCGCTCGCACGGATCGATGGCTACGCCCACTCCCGGAGGACCGGACGGCATGACCCAGCCATACGGGCACGAGTCCGTCCGTATGGAGGCTGTCTAATCGCCAACCCTTTCCGAATCTTGGGTGTTCACAAAATGATGGGGAGCGAGTCGCGCTCATTTGGCCGTGCAAGCGGCCCTGTTCATAAAAGGCTTTGGTGGACGGACGGCGTTCGGAAAGTCATGTCTCTCATGTCAAGAAGTGTCCATATCCTTTTTTTCTCTCTCGCGGAAGGTCTTGTTGTATCTGGTGCAGTCGACGCGACGCTCGCTTGGGTCTTCGGCTGTCGATACCCGCCTGTTTACCCTTTTCCTGGTCGCCAACGACGACCATTTGGATCGGCACCGAAGGCTCAAGCAGCGCACGTCGGCACACATAGATGTATGCCGAAACGAAAACGTTTCTCTCGCCCTTCGGCGATCGGACTGGTCTTTTGCCTTTGTGTTCTCTTTCGTCTGTTGTTGTCGGCGTCGACGAGGACGACCCGACTGTGTTGCCCCAAGCGCAATTTGTTTCGCGTTATTGATCTTACTCCCTTTGTCTCTTCTCAACCTTTCTTCCCTTTGGGCCTTCGGGTGGAAAAATCTCTCCTTCAACCTTGCAAACTTGCAAACAGCCTCACTTGTGCAACGATGTACCGGTCCCGAATGTAGTAATGAACCACTATGACCCCCAAAACACCGCTGGTGCTGTCCGTTGCTCTATTCCCACACAATGACCGGACGCAATGGAAACCCAGCCAGGCACCATCTGTATTTCGAGGATTATCATCAAGAGTGGCACTCGGCAAAGACCACAGACAGAACCGCACGCACCAAATCGGGAGACCTCCAGAAAGAAGAGGTAAACATTCCATTCTTCATTCGATCAACCCCCGTTCGGCTTCTCACTTCTCGTTCCCTCGCAGTCAAATAGCCTATCATCTGTCCTCGACATTCCATCAAAGCCCTGAGCAATCGAGGGCTTGTCCTCATGGTTCGCGCTCATGAGCCGCGTAAGCCGCGGACCAGCGGCCGAGGCTGGAACGCAGAGCTTCCGAGAAATGGGCAGCCGCGAGAGACGGAAACGTGGAACTCGCTCGCCCTGGTGGCGCAAGCGTTCCATAAATGGGCCGCTGTTCGTGGAAGCGGGACGTGTGACTTGTCAAAGAGCGGCGTCGCGGCGATAAGATCCATCCGCGCTTCTGGATTCTGCCGTCAACCGTCAGTGTCTCGGAAATCGGAAGTCACTGGTCTGCAGGTTATGGGTTGACAGACGCGGTGCCCTTTCTCGTCGGCGGAGATTCTGGAACTCTGCTCGCGCTTTGGGAGAGGACGCTGATTGCGAGTTGATTAGACGGGTCCTCTGTCACCTGTCTGCCTAATCCATCGAAGGGTAAATTAGAGCAATGAACTTGCTGGTCGCAGGCAGAATGGCGCGTTCCAAGCGTGGGGAGCTCGGTGCAACTCTGCAGCTGTCGCAGGGCTGCTTTATCTTTATCTTTTGGGACTTCCGTAGCTGCTCGTTTCTGAGTACCTTAACCTGGCTAACGGCGGGATGGGCTGAAGATTGGGTCTGGAGGATCACCTCACGGATATCTGAAATAGACGAGTTCCTGGTTAGCAGCTAGTTCCTGATTATGGACGAGGTCAGGCTCGGGTGCCCAAGCTAACCCAGGGGACGCATCTACTCTTGGGAACAGCTGCATAAATCAGGGTAAAACGATGGTCAACGTGGCGGAAATGCGTACAGCTAGTGGTGCCCTCAACGTCGCTGAAGGAGTATCGCCCCCCGTTCCCCCGATGATGAAATGGGTTATCCTCAGACGGCACTCAGCGATATTGCAGCTTTTTGTTCGAGCGGCTGAGGGCAGAGAGGGCCAGCAAAGCACAATGCCTCCTGGAGGTATGCAAAACATTGGTGGGGATTGATGACATCTATAACTTAAACAAAATTATTATGATCCCCCTTACAGAGAGCTATTAAGCCCATATGAGAACGAATGTACATTGCAAGTTGCGTGAATAGAGTGTAGATTGGTATCCTTACATCACCGATGTGTGCGACTTCAAGAAAATCTTGCATATCGGAATCGACACCTGGGATTAGCCGGGTATCCCCACTTTTCCCTCCCATCTTTTCGTGCGGGTGCCGTACCAGGAGCCCTCATTGTCGGCCACCAGCGACGGCTCGTTCCTACTGTGGCTGCTGCTCGAGGCCGTCGCCAGGCGTAGGTGGTCTCGACAATAATGAGGTGGTCCTGAATGGCACCTCAGTCGCCTCTAGGCTCAGGGGCAGCCCGCGTCCGCTCATCTCCACGGGACTGCTCGTCCTGGTAACTCCAAGGAACGGCTCTGCCTCCTCGCCCCTCTCCCCACCTAGCTCAACATTCCCGACTTCCTCTTCGTCCGCATCAGCTTCGTTGACCGCCTTGCGCGCCAGGTAGGTAAGGTAGATCATGATGCCCACGCAGAGGATGACGCCAATGATGCCCCATATGTGCATTAGCCGTTGCTGGGCGGTATGCTGTCCAGATTTGGGATGGGAATGTGAATGGTAGTCGGCGAAACTATGAATGGCGGAGCCGACGTAGGTATAGATGAGGCATTTGAAGAGAGATAGGGCGGTGACAAGCGTGTATGTCGAGAGGGTTAAATAGGGTGAAGACGATAGAAGCACATTCATCATGTTGTATGGGTATGCTGTGGTTGGAGTCAGTATAGAGGCATTTTGCTAGGGAAAGTACACCGCTCACGTGCAAGACGAATAAGGAAAAGCAGTCTTGGGCGCTTCTCAATCGCCCGAATGACCTTCTTGAACGAAGGCGAAGCGGAAATGGTCTTGTGGACAGCACCGGGGAAACATTGTCTGGAGACGACGAAAACAACGACAGCGCCCTGGTAGCTTCATCAGCGATCCACTCAGCACATCATGCAGGAAAGACATACAGTCAAGGCAGCCGAATAGGAAACGACGGCGCCCATCCATGTACCAAAACAGTATCCAGCCTACGTTAAGGTCAGCGCTAGCGTTCACCCGAGACAAGAGAGGGACGAACGAGTGTAATTAGTGTAGAGTACATCGGCAAAGGGGGTATAGTCGTGATGAATATGAGGGAATAGAGTAGCAGATATCCGGCGACACCATGACTGCGAAGCCATGTTGCTAAGCTATCCAGTCCTGTTGATCTGGTTAGTATGTGCCGGAATAAGGGATAGGAAGCCAGGCGTACCTGAAAACACCTGCTTCTTCCAGAATGCGATAGCGATGAGGAACCCGAGCGTTGTCACCACCCATAAGGCGGCGAGACTCCAAGGCCTCAGTCTTGCCCACAAGGTTTTCCGTTCGGGGACGGGGGAAGGGTGGGCCATCGATGGCGGGGCATCGCTTAGGGAATGGGTAAGCCTTGCGGGTCGGTGAGGTGGGAAGAGACCGAATCGTCCTCCGCTGCCTACCGGGGCCGTCCCGTTCGACTTGGCCGAGTGAGGAGGCGGGGATACATCTCGACTGCGAGAGACAGGCTTCTGCCGCATATCGAGAGAGTATCGCTGCGCCGTATGCTGTCGCAGCTCGTGTATATCCCTCGCGTGGCTGTGAGAGCCGGGGTGGAACGACAGATCGACGTCCATGCTGGCTTTCCGGTGTCGAAAGCCAGTTGCAGTATGCGGCGCTGAGCCCGAGGTTGAGGCAGCCGATTGAGGATGAGCACTGTCAAGAGGGGGAGTACGGGCCTGCCGTCCTCGACTGTGCTGCGTATGCAAGCTCTGCGAATGCTGTGAACGGGTGGAGTGATCCGAGTGCCAGGAGCGCGAGCGGTCCTCAGTTGTAAGGGGGAGGGGCGGCGGCCTGTGCTGGTGCTGATGCGAGCGGTAGTAGGAGCTCGAGGGGTTGTCCGAGCCAGACGCGGAGCTCGAGCGGGAGGGAGGCTGCGAGTTCTGGGCCGAGGCAGGGAGAGAGGGGTTGTCGACTGTGGAAGGGCCGGCGTTGGCCATGTTTGCCACATATATACCCTCTCCTCTTCCTTTTTAGCGATGATGTGGTGGTGCGGCGACGGGTGAGGGGGTGGTCCGATCAGAGTTGGACAGCAATGTAGGCGGTGGTGAGAGACTGTGCGGTACAACGATCAAGATTGCCTCGCTTCTTCTCTCCTGTGAATGAAATATCGGGCGCTGGCGCACTTCGCAGCGCGTGAATTCGTTCGGGCAGCTGATTTCGAGCTTGTTGGCAAGCAGGCGTTGTACACAGGGGAAGAATGCAATGCGCTTCGCTGGTAGCCCGAGGTAAATGTGCGGTGTAACGGATCAGTCGAGATGCTGGCTAGGGCCGAGGTCTAGAATGCGGCGAGTATCCCCGGTCTCCTTTCGAGCGGTTTACGGCCAAAAATAGCCCGAATTTCGATGTCTTTCTTCCTCCCGCCAGCGGGTGTTTCGAGGCAGTAGGTTTATTGGAATGGTACAGGCGTGGAAATGGTGGACGTTCCTGCGAGAGAGGCAGGTATCGGATTGAACGGTGACGGCAACGACGGGACGGAACGCGGGCGGTAATGATTGGCTGTGCAGCTCAGGGTGCACCGATGATACGCTTCTCACTGTGATCCCGCGCGAGTTGTTACGCAACAGCGCCCTCGGAATTGGACCGAAAGTCCAGGTGCTGCCTTCTCTTTACGTGTATTAGCAGCAACGTTGGTACAAGATTCTACCACTCTCTGTTCATGACCAAAAGTTGGACAGCAACCCTTCAGCAATGGTACGATCTCCCCCAGACGCCGAAAATAGGGACGTATGATCACGGGCGCTTCTTTTTCCTTGCATGAGGCCTGGTCGTGCGACCGATAACAATCTTCCGCCGCCATCCATTCCTGGAATTCCGCCACGGTGGCACCTCCCCACTCGCTAGCGGAAATGAAGACGGAGTGTTTCAGGTCATGACGACAAACAGCGTTCTACTCGCATGGTCAGGGTTAGGCTGGGAATCCGAATTGATGGTGATTTGTCAGCCAAAGCGGAGGTTGTGCCTGCCTCATTTGGCTTCCTGAGGGTGCGGTGGGTGGACTCATCGCAAACTACCTACCAGAAAGGCATGCAGATTTTTTCTACATGGTTGCAACCATCGAGCAAGTGGATTTGTCAGCTACAAAGGCGTCGAGAGGCTTCTGCCCGGTCCCGCTCATTCTCTCTCTTTCTTTTCCTTCCTCGTGTGGACCTCGTTGCTTGGCTTGGCGCCGCCTTTATGGCTGCGTTTTCTCAATTAACAGAAGAAATTTTGCAAAGGAGCGGAGATGTGGGAACGGTTGCGTGGTCAATTAGTAAGCGTCTCGGCGGTGCATGCGTCTTACAACGTGTTTTTCCGTGTTCGACTGGTTTCCCCAGCTCATGGAGTTTCATGTCTGACTTCTATCCGCCACTCGTGACGAGAGCAGAAATGCGATTGAGCATACATCGGAGCAGAATGCAGACGGACGTCCTTGGTGTGATAGTCGATCGTCGCATTTTCTAGTTGCTGAGTTCGCTTCGGCTCTGTATCATTGCTTGGGCTAGTGGTAAAGCGTCGATGTACAGAGAGGTCATCTCTAGCCTATGATCAGGATTGCAAGGCCTTAGAGGGTATGATGCACTAGGAGGACGACATGTCGGCCTGGGAGCAGTAACATCATTTCTTGTCGCTGACCTTGGACACCGCCTTCCGCCTAGACCGTGACGCTTTCCGCTCCCCGCTCTTCTTCCTCAGATGCTTGCCACCCTGCCACATTCAGTATGACAACTCGCCATCCCACCGACGAGGATTGAGATTGAGAACTGCGGAAGATGGGCAAAGACGCTATTCTCCACCAGCCTACTACAGTACCTGCACCCACTGGGATTCACACAATGCTCTCTGGAAAAAGCCCAGCGCAAATCATACAAAGCGTCACATTGTGTAGTTTATGATACAAGGGGTTACCACTAGCCATACTAAGCTGTCTCACTGTTTCACCAACCAGAACTCCGCACAGTCTCACGCCAAGGGTGTCTGAGCAGTCTCTCGCACAGGCCACCAATCCGGCCGCCTTGGCATGATCCTCCAGTCCGGGTCTTCCGCCCAGTCAAGCGGCATCTCCACCTCACTGCGCGAGGTGTCGTCCGTCGGTGCAGGCAGGACAGCGAGCCCAACATTTTGATACGCGCACAACAAGCGTCCTTTGCTCCTCATGCCAGGTAATGGGATGGCCGTCTGAGGAGGTGGGAGGCGGCGGTCTTCCGAGGAGATCATGAGAGTCGAAGGGGGCTCCTCGCCAGCGCGGTAGAGTGTAACCGGCCACGTTCGCTTTCTCACCACGCCGGTGTGGTACGTGCGAACAATGAGCTCTTGACCGACATAACATCCCTTGCGGAAGTCAACTGTATGAGCGTCAGTACCGCAGATAGACTTTAGTGCGTTCGGAGCTCACTTCCGCCCATCATGTCCAGGTTCACGTCGAACGGCAGAGCTTGACCATGCAAGATCTCCTCCGACCCTTCAGGTACGCCAGTGATTATGCGATGTAAAGTATAGGACATGCTATCCACATCGATATATTCTTGGCCATCCGGCACCGGCGCTGAACGAACCCTCAGACATCTCCTGACCAGGATACACAACATACTCACGTTTGCTGCCTTGCGGCATAAGCCATCTCCTGCCCATGCCAGGAGCGCGCCGATCGATGGCGCTCGGGAACTGGGTCGGCGGGTCATTCTCCCATACTGGTTCCAGCGCTCCTCCTGGTCCCCATTGGAATTGCCTCTTCTCTGTCGGCTGTTGGCCCCCGAAGACCTGATAGACGCTCCACTCCTCCGTCACATCGGCTAACTTGACTTTCGACCGTAACACGAATCGCCGAAGGTAGTCGCGTAGGGTTTGTGTGGGTCGTGGATCGTACTCCACCAGGAACCCATGCTCGACTGGATAGATGAAGCAGTCCCATAGCACCCGCCCCTTGTTCTCATTAGACATGCCCCTGGGTAGAAGGAGGATGGGGCGTACTTGTGCATGTAACATGGTCGAGAAGATCCCAGCATTAGGCCGTGGTATGAGCTTCCTCGTTGTCATACCATTCAGGAACTCGCCCGCATCCGAGCCCGACACTTTAAGGACGGCTCTGTTGGGTACAAGAGCGATCGATGGCGCTACCGGAGGAGCGGTAAAGTATGTTCTGCATAGCGGCGCTGAGCGAATAAACCTATGAACGCGGTTCATGGTGAAGATGTCCATGGCTGACATCGTTCAGGGACGACGACTCGTTCTGGTCTTCGTCACCGGTCCCTTGCTCCTCGGACATCCGGCACAACACTGCTCATCGCTCACAACCATGTCGCCGGGACTCGGACCATGCCAACCTATACGTGATGACCTCGCCGAGTGTATCCTACGATCCGATTGCGTCCTGAAGCAAGGCAGGACACCGAGTGATTGCTTGACGCACCATCAGGATGAGCTGCCGACACATTGTCAGCACCTGAGGCGGGCGCTCTTCGAATGCAAGCGAGGAATGGTGAGTTGGCTGTCCCGTCTGATAGTCCGCTGCAGCTGATCTAGTCTCAAACTACGCAGCTCGACATGCGAAAACGATTCAGAGGCAACGCAGTTGGAGAGTCACGAGCGGGCAGCGGTGCAACACAACCGGCTCAGGCGATTGATCAATAGGACGAGCGTCATGAGCGGTGCGTTTCTTCGTATTATTAGGTATTAGGAGGTACATATTCTCAACGCCATTACAGGATATCGTTTTGCATGGGTATCTTTGCTGTTTTGTACAATGTGTATAGCGTCCATCCAATGTAGTCACCTCTCTTCTTCTGTCGAAGCCTCTCGTTCTTGTATGTTCGAATCCTCGTGCGAGTCCGGTGGATCTTTAGTCGGAAGATGATCGTCTTTTTTGGCTGGCGGTCTCTCGGGCTCTTCGACTATAGCGTATGTGCTGACGTAGTCTCCGTCGTGGGATATGCTTATGTGGATCTTGCCGATCTTTTTCGAGAGTTCCGGATTTTCTATTCGGACCGTGGGTTTGCTCCTAACTTTCACGATGCTGAGGTCTTTCCAAGTGAACTTGCACCGCGGGTAGGCCGCCTTGTAGATGGCTTCTTTGACAGAGAACCTGCATCGTTTTCAGTGAAAAGTCCATGATATTGAGATGAACACATGCGTACCGTACACCTAGCCACAAGTACCGCTTGTCTTCTCTCCATGTCTGCTCGATCTTAGGAGCGTGTAACTGATTGAACGTGTGCAGCTCCGATTCACTAAGGAACTTCATCGCGACTCGCAGCGGTCCTCTTTTCTCCATAAGTAGTCGGATCCGGTTGACTCTGAGGATGTCCGTGCCGATGCCATATATGCGCATCGTCGACGGGGTCGGAGTCGTGGGCGTAGGGCCGCGGTGAAATTTACGGCGGTGACGATCGTCCGCGACTCGGTCATCTCGAGAATTTGGGCAACGACCCTGACTTGCATGGCATCCTCCAACAATGACGTCCGGCTAGACTACGTCGCCATTGGCTGCAACAGATTCTCTAATGCAGCCGATTGCAGTCCAGAGAACCTGGTGGCCTTCGGAGCTGGCCGCTTCGTTGCGCTGTGGCAACTGAGCGTAAGTATGACCTGTCGGAGTTCTGATTCACTGCTGAACCCGCATAGCAAACAAGCGCCCGAGGGATCCATCGCACCTTGCCTGGTCACTCAAATACCGTCACAACCGTCAAATTCCTTCGTGCCGTAGATCCGGATGGCCGGCCGAGGAGTACAGGGCTTGTAAGTGGGGATGCGAGCGGGGATATAATAATCTGGAGGAAAACCGGTGAGGAGGTGCGCCGTCATACCCATGACGGCTGGATCCTCTGCCTGATCATGCGCCATAATATGACAGTGGACGATCGCAGCTCGTCTGAAGGGACATACTACATCAATATCTGCTTTGGGAATCCTGGATCACTCCGACACTA
This sequence comes from Dacryopinax spathularia, assembly GCA_037974965.1. Classification (NCBI taxonomy): domain Eukaryota; kingdom Fungi; phylum Basidiomycota; class Dacrymycetes; order Dacrymycetales; family Dacrymycetaceae; genus Dacryopinax; species Dacryopinax spathularia. The sequence goes on along the minus strand of JBBPFI010000015.1, from coordinate 391,106 downwards.
CTGCCCCAAGTCGACCTGAGATCCTGCTCACTGGCGCTTCGGATGGCACGGTCAAAGTATGGGATGTCTCCAAGTTGTCAGGTGGGTTGGTATTGTCTCCTATATATGCCTTCACGTTGACAATCTGATAGCAGAAAAGAGCGATCCTATACAAATCCTGAGCCTGAAGGGAAAGTACCCCTTGGACTTGGCACTCACGGTACTTCCCACAAATGATGGTAAGACGCCTTTCTCGGAGCTGACTTCAGGCTTCTCACATGCTATGATTAGTTATTCTGGCTGTTGCGTGTACCGACAGGCGGCTACAGATATGGACTCTTGAAGAGGGAGAGGTATAATTCGTTCCTTAGCGTTTCGTATTCTTGCCCTAACGCATTCCAGTTCCGATACCGTCTGTCGCTGGAAGGGCACGAAGACTGGATTCGCTGCCTTGCCTTCGTCACAGAAACTCCTTTGGAACCGGATGGTCCTGTGCGCACTATCCTTGCCTCAGGATCACAAGATGGATACATTCGACTATGGACCATCGCTGCCATGAAGCGTGAAGAGCCTAAAGCGAACGGCAAATCTGGCGGGACGCTTGACCACGATCTACTCGAAATGTTCGAGAAGTCCCTGTCAGAAGGTGGTAGCGGACAGCTATCCACAAAGTCTCACGTCCTGGCGCTCGGAGATGCCAGGTATTCAGTAGCATTCGACGCTCTCTTGCTTGGGCATGAAGGCTGGGTCACTGGCTTGCATTGGCATCCTCCGAGATCTACACCAAACGGCTCGAAGCAACCGCTTGTCCTGCTTACCTCCGCTTCGGATAACTCCCTCATCATGTGGTCACAAGATCCTGATTCTTCGATCTGGCTCAACCGGCAACGATTTGGCGATATTGTAGGGAAGGGCATGGGCTTCTTTGGTGCATTGTGGGGTCATGACGGTCGTGATGTGCTTGCCCATGGCTGGAATGGAAGTTTCCATCGATGGCATACAGATGACCCTAATAGCGAGGAGCACGTTGCTGCGAACTGGGTGCCAGCGCTGGCTCTGACGGGTCATAACCAGCCTGTTCGGGATGTGGCATGGGAGCCGCAGGGACGATACCTGTTGTCGTGCAGGTAAGACCTCTGCTACTGTATGCGTCTGTCTACTAATTGTTTGGCAGCTCGGACCAGACAAGCCGCATACATGGTCCTTGGCATTCTGAACCGTCCAGTTCTCGGGCCGCTGAAACGACGTGGCATGAACTAGCCCGGCCGCAAATTCATGGATATGATCTGGTTACCGGAGCATTCCTGAACCCATTACGGTTTGTCAGCGGATCAGACGAGAAGGTTGCAAGGGTCTTCGATGCACCGGCAACGTTCGTTCGGACCCTGCGGGCTGCGCAACTGGTGAAGGAGGATATCCCGGTTGTAAGTCATCACTTCGGCTTCTGCTGGGCTCCCTCTCAAGTCCTTTCAGGAGAATCGGCCGGTTTCTGCTACCGTGCCCGCTTTGGGTTTGTCAAATAAAGTTTCGGGTGGAGGTGAGTGGATCTCAATGTCCACTGGTAGAGTCTAATGATGACCCTGCAGAGGATACGGCCGCGCCACTTGATGACTCTCAGCTGTCAGAGCGGCCACCAGTAGAGAGTGAACTGGCCCTATCCACCCTTTGGCCTGAAATCGAGAAGATCTTCGGTCACGGATACGAACTCTTCGCCCTGGCCACATCGCGGGACGAGAGATTCATAGCAACGTCATGCAAGTCAACAACGCCGCAACACGCGGTCATCCGGGTATACGACACGGTTACCTGGAAACAGTTCGGCGCACCTCTCGCTGGTCATTCCTTGACAATCACAAGAATTGCCTTCAGCCCAAGCGGCAAACACATTCTGTCCGTTTCTCGTGATCGAAGTTGGCGACTGTTCGAACTGGGCGCTGATGGTAGGTGGTCCATCGCTAGGCATGACGGTGGCTGACCACTCTCCGTTGTAGGATATCACCCCGTGGCTTCCGAGAAGGCCCATGCTCGGATCATCTGGGATTGCAGCTGGGGCAAAGATGATGACCTCTTCGTAACAGCTGCTAGGGACAAGTCGGTTAGTGATAACCATTTCTTTGGTTGAGTTACACTAAAGGGGCATCTCTAGGTGAAAGTCTGGCTCCGAGAGTCCGGTGCTTGGAAGAACGCTGCAACCTTGAAACTGCCAGAGTCAGCGAATGCGGTTGATCTACTATACCTTGATACAACTTCCCGGTACGTACTCCCAACTGTGCTGGACTGTCCTTCCCTCACTCATGCCATAATAGTTATGTCCTCGCTGTCGGCCTCGAGACAGGTCAAATCGAGCTCTACCAATCAGAGGCTGCTGCGGAGAAGTGGACCAAGATCCGTACTATAGAATCAGAGTGAGTAGACATGGCTGCGCGGTCAGCTGCCGCGTACTAACCTTTGGATAGCCTCGCCCACGTACACGAGATTCACCGGCTGCACTGGAGTCCTGCCAGACCTGGTTCGAATATGTATCAACTAGCATCGTGTAGTGAAGACGGGTCTCTCCGCGTCTTCACGATCCAGCTCTCATAGCATCTCTGCATGGTTGCTATACCATTACCATACAGTTTAATGGCGATAATCCAACGATATATTCTGATTCGTTTGTGTACAAAATACAGTCTATCCCTCTAGCCTGGACGGGTATGTCGATTCGAGGGGGCACTCCGGCGAGAGCGACTGATCCGTCGATCCAATGGCTTGTCTCCACGGATGTAGCGAGCGAGGAGACGCAGATAATGAATGGAAACAACGACGAAAAGTAAAATAACCTGAATGTAGCCTGCGTACAAGGGCGGCAGGCCGGGAAAGAAGAACCGGCAGTTATATATAGTGTTGATTGTTGGTAATTTGGTTTGGTTGGTTGATAATACCTTGATCCCTAGGAAGACAGGTTCCGACCGGAGAAGCTAACGATACAAGGCTTGACTATAGCACATCGCGAAGAGAAGAGGGGACTTCGGGGCATTTGATCCTGTACACATATTCAGCGCCGAGCCAGAGCATCCGAGAATTATTTGCATACTTATAGAAACACTCGATAGATCGCAGCATCTCCACGTCACCGCCAGTGGCAGTCACGAAATTGACGACGACGCCGTCTTTCCCACCGCGATTATTGGTCATAGCGGGCGCAACGCTGAACAAGTATAAGCCTCCCCGGTCGCCTGCATGAAACAATCGGTCTTACCGAGGGGAATATTCCTCGACGGCCTTCGGCAGATCTACGCGCAACGTCAGCGAATGCAGTCAAAAGTGAACGTTGCGGGCACAAACCATAGTTGATGATCAGCGGGACTTGGTAAACCTCGGACGACTTGATCGGCACGTCATATACCACCAAGACCTTCGTGGGCCCTTGACGTTGTCCATGCGGAACACGGAACCTCTGGAACGCCGCTACGCGCTGACCTTGGGACATATCGCCGTGCTGTATTCGAGGTCAGCCGGAACACCAACGGAGGGCGGGGTGATACTCACGAGAGGGACGACCTCAAGCCCCTTGCTCGCCAAACGGTGATAAACCGCCTCGAGCGCATTCATCCCTCCAACATAAACAATGGCCTGAGGCACGTCGACATCTTCGAGCAACTCCGTAAGCGCATCGAGCTTCCATTGCCTGGCCACTTCAGTCTCCGCATTCGTGGCGCCCCTTCCACTGCCGATAATTCCCAGCCCGCCACCTGGCGTCTGGGGCGCAGGCTCCGCCCGACCACCAGCTGTGAACGCCAGATAAAGGTAGTAGTTCTTCAGCCCTGGGCGGGAATGTCCGCCACCGCCTTCACCAGGCTGATGCGGGCCGTTGCCGTCCCTTCGTACGAGGACGCGGACAGCTTCACGCATCTGGATCGCATTGGCGAGGTTGAGCACATCTTGCGGAACTGTGTTGCTGAACAACGCCGTCTGGCGTTCCACTCCGGGCGAGACTTCAAGCCCCGGGTTGGGGAGGACGGCGGGGAACCGGCGGTTCGCGGCAGTTTGAGCGACACTGGGCTGGAAAGGCGATGCTTGACTATTCCCAGGGAAAGGGTTCTCGAACGGGTTATGGACTGGTGTCATCGGCGCGGCGGGTGAGACGGCAGGCGTACCACCCGTAGCGCCAGATCGGCGTGCGGGCGGGAGAAGACGGACGACGTTGAATACGTGTTCGTGCAGGTTTCGGGCGATGAGTTGGTCCACTTCGTCCAGCACTAGGAAGCGCACGTCCGCGCCGCTCACTCCTCCTTGGGGAGTAGTGAAGAGAGCGTTCATCCGCTGGGGCGTGCCACAAATAACATGAGGCGGGTTCTGTGCCCACTGCCTGAGGTCGTTCGACACGTCATTCCCTCCTCCAGTAGAGATGGCCACGCGCAGGCCGATGGGCCCACCGAGATCGCGGAGCATCTTATGCCCCTGATTGGCTTGGTCAACCGTCGTACAGATGATCACCACGACGGGACCGCGCAAGGGGTGACGCTGAGCGAGCGTGTTGAGGCAGATTTGGATGGCGGGGATCACGTATGCTGCTATGCGTTCTTGGGTCGGCGGGGCTTGGGCGATGATGTCGCTCCCGCGGAGAAGGAAGGGGACTGCACGTTGCTGGATCTTGTTGGGTGGTCCGATTCTGGCGGCAGAGTCAGCTATATGCGCTTGGGCCAAATAGTAAGAAGACGTACCCATACTTGACGATCGCATGCTGCAGCTCAAGGCTCAGAGGGAGCTGGTCCCATTTGGTCACGTTAGGCCCAGGCTCCCTGGGACTTCCTCCGCCCCAGTCACCAGTATCAACAGTCTTTCGAAAAGATCAGCGTGTATTCGAGTGAGCGGGAAAGATACTCACACTAGCGCTCTCCCGCCTAACAAGCTGTGCACTCGGCCTCCTCTTATCCCTCATCATCCCCCTCACATCCTGGACACCCTGTTCCCTCACCGCGCTCAAATCCAGATTCGGCTGACTCCACTGTCTCAACGGACTTCCAGCCTGGCCCGCCGCTCTAGGGCTAGGGCGCGGGTCACGCAGGGCGAACATACCGGGGCTCTGAAGAACAGCGGGGGATTGTAAAGGCCCACCACCGGGAGGCGCACCGGGCGGAGTGTCGCTTATAACTCCTAGGCGGGGTGTGACGGGTGCGGGTCCTCCTGCCCCTGGGGTTGGGGGGAGAGAGGAGAACGAGGCGTTTATGTTCTGCATATGCGCTTTCGTTTGCAGTGCCAGGAGCTGTGAGACGGACGTGGTGAGGGTGTTGACGCGCTGGGAGAGCTGTTTGACTTCTTCGGCGCTGGCTACTCCTCCCGCTCCTCCAGCACCAGGGAAAGAACCGGGAGGCATACCCCCTGGGGTGCCGGGTGCACGAGACCCGATCGTCGGGGTGGTGAGGCTCGAAACGGAACTCGCTGCCGAAGGCATGAACGGGCTCTGCTGCGCCATCCCAGCGCCAGCACCGTCCGGGAGTGTGCGAGCGAGCAAGAGAGAAAGCTTGCGGTTCACATCCCCCAGCTCGCGCTGAATCTCTTTGCTCGTATATTCGTTCCGGACCAGTCGGTCAAGGATATCATTCAAAAACGGGCTGGCCTTGGCCTGCTGCTCAAAGGTGTCGTCCCCTCCCGCACCAGTGCCGTTGCTGTGCGCGGAGACGGAGACGGCACTGGCGCTGTCTTGCGCTCCGGGAGGAGGAGAGGACCCGCTCAGGTCGCTCGCGGCCGTCGAGGGCGTCGAGGCGGAAGCGGCGGACATCGACATTCCTGTGCTCGGTGCGCGACCCGGGGCGATATTCCCACTCCCATGCTTGGGCTGGGTCAGGCCGTTCAGGCCGTGATTGCTGTGGTTGTCGTGCAGCGAGAGCGAGCCCATGCCGACGTTGACGTTGGCAGAGAGGAACGGTTCCCCAAGAGCGCCGGAAAAGGAATGCGATGTTCCCAGTCCTGGCCTCCCTCCGCCTCCGCCTCCCGCTCCTGCTCCTCCGTACCCTCGAGAGCTGGCGGACGAGGGGACACCAGGGCTGCGGGAGGTAAAGCCCGCCGCAGCGTTGAACTCGTCTTGTTCTTCCCTAGACCTGAAGCTCCCGATTGAGGAGCCGGAGAGTCGGTTTTGAGAACGCGGGTTGGGGGGGAGGTTGGGCAAGTCCGGCAGGTTTGGAAGATTGGGTAGGTTGGGCAGGTTGGACAGCCCGGGTGGGCCGGACGGCGCGGAGGGGAAGAAAGGTGCTGAGGAGGGGTTGAGGTTCTTGTTCGACATCGTTGTTTTTCCCTTTCTATATTCCGCCGTTGTTGGGATGGGTGATGGATGAATGATGAGGGAGTGATCGGGTGGGGACTGCGGGGTCGGAAGGGCGACGCGCTATCCTCGTATGGGCAATACCGCCACCAGAACGACGTCAACCTGAGCTCTATGTTAAGTGTAGAAAAGAATTGCAGCCAGCATACGCACTAGTTACTGTAGCAGTTAACAAGCTCGGGGAAGGACACGCAATCAAAGGGTGTCGATGTCGTAAGCCAGGCACGACCGGTCGTCAGCGCCGTCCAAAGTGGTTGACAACGCGTACGGCTGTTGACGCGCAATGATCGAGTGCTACGAACCACCAGCAGTACCAACTAACGGGGGAAGGTATATGATCTCAACAGCGGGGGTAGAGGCTGTTGAGTAGCAGGAGGGTGGAAGAGAGGGGGAGAGGGTCGGTGCCCCCTTATGCCCACACGGTGCGGCCCACACAGTTCTAGGACAGAGGAGAACAGTCTGCCCTGAAGTACAGTCGGCACGGAGCGGTTCGGCGGAGGAGGAAGGAAGGAACTGGTCACGTATCAAAGGGTCCCCCCTCCTCCCTCTGCTGGGATCTTCTTCCACTTCCGTTAATGGTTGCCTAGGTGGGAAATACTCCGCTCGGCGGTGGCAACTTTCTTTCATATGGCAGGTTCGGGAGTTGTTGGTTATGTATGGGAACAAGCTTTGACGGAGATGCAAAGATCCTTGTGGGAGCGTAGTTAGGGAATGGCTCTGCATTGAACTTGCAGCATCAGACGTCTTTCCTGATGTGGCAGTTGCGCCAGGCACAGAAGGGAATGGACAGTGGGTCATGATACAATTAAGTAGAATCAGCTCTGGAGTAGTAAACTCGTCCTGAACAATACAACGCCCGCTTTCCTGTAACGCAAAGGGGCGATTTTAACCTCTTCCTCACTTTCCCTCCCATCTATACGGGAGAGGGACTATGCACCTCTCCAACCGCCTCGGCCACTATTTCGACCATCAGAATTTGCTCATGTGAGGTGGTAGGAAAGGCTTACCGCCCCCTTGGCCGCGAATAGGGAGAATACCCATATCCTCCTCTCTGATATCCACCCCTATATCCTCCTCTCCCCCTCCCTCGTCCGCGGTTGAAGCCAGGAATATTAGTCCGTTTCGGCACGACCTACGCATAACCACGTATTGAACACTCTCGCTCGATGAAATAACGTGTGAGGTGCACGTACGGAGATGATTCGCCCACAGAGCATGCTTTCGTTCAAGAGTAACGCATTCTGCACCGTTGCTGGTTCGGCGAATTCGATGTAGCAGAACCTGTCATGCGCGTGTGAGTCACCCAGGAAGGAGAGAGGGTAAATGGAAAGTGGACGTACCCCTTAGGATGGCCGCTAAACTTGTCGCAGACTATTGTTACTCGGTTTATTTGACCGCAGGAGGCGAAATGGTTTGAGATGTCTGTCGGCGTTGCTGAGTAGTCCACCTATCCTCTTTTTGTCAACATATGTTCTCATACTCTCACGCTTGAAAGGGAAGAGAGCGAGGTAGAAGGGGAGAACGGGAGACGTACATTGCCAACATAAACGCTCCGCTTATCGACCTCCTCCTGCGCCTCCCCCTCAGCCTGCTGCTCCCCCTCCTGTCCTGTCTGCCCGTTCGTTCCAGCTCCTGCTTCTGGTGTCCCAGCTGCTGCTCCGCCCGGAGTTGTCGCCCCTCCTTGAGCTGACGGAGCCCGGACTGGCGCGTCGGCTTGCAGGGAACGGAGCGTGGCGGCTTCTTCTTCCATCAGCCGCATGCGGGCTTTGATCTCTTCTAGTTCCTATTCTCGTTCGTTAGCCCGCGGAGGAGAGAAAAAGAAGGGGGGGGGGAGGGAGAGGTGGGAGGTGGGACGTACGGAACCGTCATAGCCTTCGAGATCAATGTCTTCGTTGTCCTGCGACGGCTGGTGGGAGTCTGACGAGTCGGCCATCTTCTTCACCTCTTCTTTTCTGCTCCTCTTATATCGTTACTTGAAGGAATTATAGCCTCAGGAGTCGAAGCAGTAGCAGCAGCTGTAGATGTATGCGCGTTAAGCAGGAAGAACGAGCGCTCAACCGTCGGTCACACAAAGTCAAACACACGACCGCCGCGTCAGGGCCCTTCCCAAAAACCTCGCGAGTGGCGGGGCATTTGCAGTGGCTGTACCTCTATTGCCTCCGAGCCAGTCGAAGCCGAGGAGATGAAAGAAGGACAAGCGTGGCGTGTGTGCCGAGGAGCTGGACCGCCGGCGAGGGCTTTGGCAGTGTGGGATTGGGCGAGAAGGCGAGGGGTATCGTCTAATCGACCAGTTTGATTGAGAACCCCGCTCTTTCTTTCGCTCGTTAGGTCGGGGTTGTTGTTCAACTACCAACAAATAACTTATTAGAACTAGAACTCCTATTATTTTTATTTGGGGTATTTTACATTCCAGCTCGAACCCAACCGATCCCCGCCCAACCCAAGCAAGATCGCCCCTGACCCCCCCGTCAGCTGGGTAAGACAGCAAGTGTGCCAACCCAATTACAAGACAAAGACAGCTGTGCGTGAGGGACCGATACGCGATACGGCACCCTGTCCACCGCACGTCCTGCACCATAAGCAGCCAGGTACCCTGAGCCCAGCTGAGCTTCCTCCCACGGCCACTGCTCCCCAATCCGCAACCCTCTGCCCATTTTCACGACTTCTTCATCTTCTTTGGCTGGTTGGTTGTACAGCGCAGGGGGTTGGGCTGTGCTGGACTGCGTATAAGGACGGGATAACGCTGTGCACACTTACGAAGACAACTGCAAGTCATCCACTTGTTCGGCATCGGCTTTCGAGCAGGCTATAGCCGACAACCCGCTCCGCACCATCATCATCATCATCAGCGCTACGCACTAGCGCACTCCCTCTCCAACAACGACCACACAAGCGCTCATCACCAGCGGCGATACCGGCTATCACCACTCTCACCCCCTCCGGTCGACAAACAGCAGGACGAGTCACACCACAACACACCGCGCAGGCATATACGCAAGCGCACACGGGATTAGGATTGTGCTTCGGGAGCTCGCGTCGACTTCGCTACCCTTCCTCCTATTTAGGGAGTAAGGGCTCGTGAATATTGGGAAAGTGGGATCCTGGGCGTTGGGTTGTGCTCCAGCGCGACAGATATCTCTCTTTCTCCTCTACTCTGCTCAACAATATCTGTCCTTCTCTGGCAAGCACGACGACGACAACCACACCGAGGATTACGAAGACAGTTACGACGACGAAGCCGACAGCGATTAGGCGCTTTGGAGAGCTCGATTACAGATAATGCCTAGCGAACCCCCAGCCCCAGCACCCCAAGCCCGCCCATCCACGTCCTCCGACCCAGACGGGACAGCGCGCAAGAAACCCCGACGAGATGGCTCAGCCGCCGGAAGGGGTCACGTACCTCGGGACGCGAACGTTCCCCGTCAACCTCGAGTCTACAGAGCATGCGAGAGCTGTCGGTGCGTCCCCTTCCTTGCCTTTCTCATGGACAAGGCAGGTGTGAACTGACGGACGCAGGAGGAAGAAGATCAAGTGTGATGGGGTCGAGCCGGTGTGTGGACAGTGTTTGGGGAGTATAAATCAATGTACGTGGAAGCCCACTGCGGACCGAGCGGCGCATAGTCGGCAGTAAGCAACATCGTCTTTCTCTTCCTAGCACGGCTCTGATATGTGTGATAGATATGTCCAGCAACTAGAGACTCGGTTGCATCATATGGAGACGCTCTTCCAGCACGTCGCGCCCGTTATGGAAGCCCTTAGTGCGTCCGCTGGCGCTGGAGCACCTGGGGTGCCACCCGGGATTGCGGCGCAGCAGAACGGCGTCCTTCCGGGTGCTGGAGGTGTGCCGATAGCGGTCAACCAGCAAGTCGCGGCCCAAGCCGCCAGGCAGTATATGCAGAACATCGCTGCTGCCGCCGCTGCCAACTCCCAAGCTCTGCCCGCGTTATCAGGAGGAGCAGGCGCAGTGTTCAGTGCGCCTGCGGTCGTTGCGACTGCCCCGCCGGTTCCGCAGTTGGAAGACTCGAGCGAGCTGGACGAGGAAGGGACGAGTGAGGAGGACAGTGCTGGTTCTGAGGGAGAGGACACGGCTCCTGATAGCTCGGAGGAGGTTGCACGGAAGTTTGGCCAGTTGCAGATTGACGAGAATGGGCAGTGGAGGTGCGTGTGTCCTTATCGCAGCGCATACGCCGCCCTCCTGATAGCATTGCTATAGGTGGATCGGAGGTGCTAGCACCATGTCCCTCGTCGAGAGCCTGCGTATGCTCGCCAAGCAGCCTACCTACCCTTCTCCACCGGGCGAACGAGGCGGGATGGATGACCTTCTCTTCCCCCCCGCTATCGGACTAGGCAAAGTCCGCCGTGTCGCCCTCCCCTCGTCCGACCAAGCCGAGTACCCACCGCGAGACCTGGCCGACGCGCTCGTAGAAGCCTACTTCGCGAAATTTCACCACACACTCCCCGTCCTAGACAAGATCACCTTCCTCGCCAAATACAAGGACCACATGGACCACTGGACATACCGAGACGACGCCGGGTTCCAAAGCACGATCTTCGGCGTCTTCGCCATCGCCGCGAGGTTCGTGAATGACCCACGGCTGGGAGACTCGAGTTCGGACGGAGGGCTCGCGATGACGTTCTATGATCGGGCGATGATTTTGCATTTTATTGGGGCGACGAAGACGCAGTTGGCGCATGTGCAGTGTGTGGTTCTTTTGAGCAGCTTTTTGGCGAGCTGGAATTTGCTGGCGGAGAGTTGGTTGCTGTTGGGGCAGGGTATAAGGACGGCTCAGGATCTGGGGTTACACGTACGTCCATGCTCTCGACGTAAGTTGCGAATGCATGCTGATGCATATATGCCTACTAGCGTGCAGCACCTAAATCTTCTCTCACCCCACTCGAACGAGAGATGCACAAACGGATCTGGTGGAGCGTCTACATGCTCGACCGACTCCTCGCCATCGCGCTTGGCCGTCCCCTCGGGATAGAAGACAGCGACTGCGATGTCGAGCCACCTCTTCCACTAGACGACGAAGCCCTTCGCAAGCACATGGACGGCACCGAGCCCATGGGCGAGCCATCGACCATAATGGTCGGGTTCATCGCCCTGACCGAGCTGGCCAAGATCGGGGGCCAGATGCTCAGACAGGTGTATGCGGTCAATAAGGCTGGATTCCACTTGGATGCGGCTGCGAGCGCGGCGCTGCAAGAATCGGTCGATGCGCTCGACACGCAGCTTAGCACGTGGTGTGACTCTTTACCGCCAGAACTGAGGAGCAAGCCCCAGGGCGAGAAACAGACGTTCATGGCTGCTGTGCTGTGCACGTCGTACTACGCCATCCTTATCTCTCTGCATCGCGTCTTCCTGCCTACTTCGCGCCGGCATGGACCGCAAGCCCAGTCGCCCTCCGTCAAGAAAGCCGTTTCGGCGTCCAGAAACTGTATTCAGCTCGCCAAGGCTCTGAGGAACATCATATTCCCCTCCCACCACCTGGCGTTCTTCGTCCAGTATCTCTTCAGCAGCGCCGTCATCCTCTGTCTCTGCATAATGCGCCTCATGGACGAAGCTCAAACCAAGCAATCAATGTCCGAAGTAACGCAGTGCATTCAATGTCTCCAAGACCTGGAAGCCTCCTACCCCGGCGCAAAGAAATGTCGTGAGCTCTTGAGTCGTTTGTTCGACGTCACAAAGGAATACGCGGCGCGCAGAGCGGAGAAGGATAAGCATGCGCACCATCATCTTCATCGAACGGGGAGCATGCGCAAGACGCGCAGGCAGTCAAACAAGACTGGCTCGAGCTCGCCGAGCGAATGGACGGGGAAGAGGCCGACTGTTACGCCACCCAGGGAACTGCCAGGGTCGAGTCAAGCGCTGAGGATGTCGCCTGGCCAGATGCCCGCTGTCGTACAGCAGCCTACGCCGCCGTCGGGTTATCAGACTGTGGGGCAGAATGTGATGCAAGGAATGGGTCAAGCTGGGAACTACAATTCGACCTCGCTTCGTCCTACGAGCATGTCTGGACCGCCTATGAGTGCGCCAAACTACAATATGCAGCCGCCGTCATACCAATCGCCGCCGAGCTCGGAATCCTCTTCCAGTCATAAGCGCACCCGGGAAGAAAGTCAAATTCAAGACCCAGCCGGGTCTTCCTACATCCCAACTTTTGGACCCAACAACCAGCCTCTCAGGCCGATGCACATGCTGCCATCGCCGATCAACGTTGGGCAGATCCCACAAGTTAACGTCAATATCCCGCAGCAACCGGCGTCTGCTCCTCCGGCTCAGGGCGCATATGCGCAGCTCCCGCCGTTGCCGCCCAACTACTTGGCTCAGAGTGCTGGAGGGACTATCAACCCCGGATTGACGTATGGCGTTCCGCCCGGTCAGCAGGAATGGAACTCTCCTGTCAAGCGGGAGTCTCCTGCTCCTCTGCAGGTTACTCCCAGCGCTCCTCCCAATCCGGGCTCATACACGCCATCCCCGCCGAACTACCAGACCTCCTTCAACGTCGGAGCAAACGGGAACATGCCTTCGTTCGACCTTGAAGGCTTGAACCTGCCTCCAGGTGACCAGGACTTCCTCAACAATTTCGGCGAGGGCTGGTCTGAGTGGGGTGGCTCCGACCACATGTTCGACAGCAACATGTCCCTCGACCCAGGCAACTACGATTTCGGTTTCGATCCTCTTTTCCCGCTGGACGCTGAGCGTCCCGGGAGCACGAACATGAACATGCAGCACTAGTCTCTCACTAGAGATTTGGAGATCTGGCCCTTTTTCTCCTGCTGAACTCTGTATATTATTAATGTTTTCCATTCGGGGCTTGTTGATATCTCATCCTTTTCTCGGTCGAACATTGCCTGCCTATGAACAGAAGAAGAATTAGACAAGATATTATTGTTACAATATAACTATGCCAGCGTGAACCTTGCAAACGGTCTCATTCAATGGTGGCACGCGCACGGCGCACGGTCGACCTGCGCGGTGTGCATTCAACAGACTTGTCCCTGTTGCGTCATCCCTCAACTCCTGACTAATTGCTTGAGTCACGGGCACGCGAAGCTTCGGTGCATTATTCGCTTCCCGCCGCGACGCTTCTGCCTTTCATGCGATTCTCTCGGTTCCTCACAGGCGCACGGTGGTCCAGGGCCGGTAATATCCAGTGACCGCGATCGCCGCAACCCATCCTGTAGTAAATGTCCGAATAGTGGCTATTGATAGCGGTCCCTTCGCTGGCAGGTGTGGCTTTGGCGGGAAAGTAGCTGCTCCACAATGCTGGCAGAGACCGCTCCGGCACTTCACGGCGCCGCTCGGAAAGCCGACCCACCGGCTTTCTCTGTAAACCACCCCTACTGTACATGTCACTATTCCAAACTTTAAGCCTCTCCTGCTAGAGTGCGAGTCTACTGCGGGCAGCCAACTCACCGGTGTCAGGAACATCAGCTCACTGCGTGGTCCTAGTCGGGGGACAGATCTATCCATGGTTCTTTTATTGCCCTGCGACTCTTGAAGCGACAGTAGCCAACAAATAAGGGAAACCCCACGGAGCCGAGACACCACTTACGAAAGTGGCTTGTCACACTTCCCCTTACATTGCCCAAAAATACCTTGCGGCCGCACACCAACAAACAGGAAGCCACTTAGGACTCGCCTCTTGACCAGGTTCAATCGCGAGATTCAGGTCCACTATGCGCGACAACCAAGACAAGAGGCAGCAGCGTGTTCTCTGTTCCATCTACCTGGAAAAAAGGCCATTGTCGGTCGATTCCCCAAAGGGTTTAACAAGGATTCCGAATAATCGGGAAACCGGAAGCCGCACAACATGGCCTCCAGGGTCTCGGTGGACGGGAAGGGCCCCTGGAAGTCAGACATCACGTTCCAGCTTGCCATTTCAGCCCTATCCGGCTGTCTACAGGGAATCTCGAACAAACTAGGAGGTATATCCGAGCATGATGTGGTATACGAATGTCTGTCCATCTCAGATTACACGAAGGATCCGCTCCTTCAAGGTGTTGTACATCCCCGTGCTCAGCAGGTCCAGGTCGTCACCGTCAATTCTGAATGCGCCAATGTCGTCTGGTATCGTGTAGACCGCTCCATGCGTCGCCGGGTCCGGGCTGGTCGCACTGTGTATTACCGACCCGACAATATGGCGAATTTGCGCCATTGGAAGACCACCGAGTAGCTTGCGGGCGGCGGGGTACACAATGGCCGTATCTGCACCTCGAGTCAGCCATGAGAGCGCAAGTGCGTGATTCAGAACGCTGACCAGCGAACCAAGGGCATATTGTGGTCACTCGGATGCCCCACATTTGCACTTCCATAGCTAGATTCTTTGCAAGTCCCAACACCTACAAATCCGTCAACTGCAAGTTTCGTTAGAGACCGGAAAGGTTGCTTACGCCATGTTTTGATGTCACATAGATGCAGCCCGGGGGTAGGCTCATTAGGGAGGCTTTCGTGCCGTTGTCAGTCTTATGCGTGCCGAAATGTGTGGCAGGCTTACCAATGGATCCGATGAACACGATCGTCTTGCCAGGATCAGGATTTGAGCGGAGATAGAAAACAGCCAATCTAGCACCTGCGGCGGGCCACAGTCAGCACCGGAGGCTCGGTTTCAGACCGCCGGGCACGAGGCACCGGCGCCACGTACTGTAGAGCACCGAGATGAGGTTGATCTCCAGCGGTTTGAGATCCGGTTTTGTTGGCTGGGGCCCGCACCCGAGATCTTCGGTGTCTAGGTTGTTGAATCTTGACCGCTCGCTGATGCCAGCGTTGGGTATCACGATGTGGATCTTGCCGTATGTTCGCATGCCAAGCTGAAATAGGGACACTTGGTCCTCCCAGGATGTGACGTCGCATTGTTGGCTAACCACGTTCCTAGTAAAGTGGTTGGACAGGGATACGAAGTGCAAATGTGAGGTACCATACCCGCCAATTGCTTTGATTTCGTCGCCAGTTGCCTTCAATGCAGCCTCATCGATGTCCCCAATGATGAGATGCGCTCTGCAGTTTGCTCAGCGACAAACTTTGGCGGATTAGGGGTCAATACATACCCATTTCTTGCTGCTTCTAGACAGAGTGCCTGTGATGACGTTCAGGACCTGCTAAACGCTCGAGTGTAAGGGAAGAACCGACTTTGCCTATGCCACCAGCAGCACCTAGAAAGCAGAGTGTGAGCTGCGGCGAGGCCATCATGAAGAAAACTGCTCACCCGTTATAAGCACCACTTTATTGGCGAGTTCAGCGGCATATGCAAACAGCTCCTCGTCTGTTAACGACATGCCGACGGGAATGGGATGGTACGAGAGACGACCAATCCTTGGGATGTCTGTGGCCAAGTAGACCTTCAAGCTTTATACAAGAGTTCAGGCACGATTGTTGAGATTGTTACAAGTTCTTGATGTTGGAGCAAGCATACCACCGACCGGCTAGACAGAAACAGCTAACGAACAGAAGATCACCGGAGGTGGCACGAGCGTTGGTATCGGTAGCCGTGAGCCGACGCCGGGCGCTTCGCAATGTGGTCGCCTCCAAGGAAAGGTTGTAAGAAGCCGTTCACGTCAGCCTCCGCCCTGGACTAGAGGGAGACAGTTACACGCTTCCTTTCTCCGGCGAATACAAAGGGCCGAGTCTTCATTTAGATGCCAGAGAGACGGGTGCTGGCTCCCCCCCACACGCAGGACGCGCTCCGTCACGGCGCCGCCACGAGCGTCACCCCCCCTTCCCCTGCGCAACTTGCCATGCAGTCTCGCTTGGCTTTGGGCGCTCATACGCGCCCGTGTTTCGGGACTCGTCAGAGTGGGGCGAACTCCGAGCATCGGACAGCGAAGAGGAAGCCGGACCGCATCAGAACATGAAGAACCAATAGATTTTTGCATTGGTATCCAGCCAGCCGCGAGTGAGCCGACCAGTTTCAGCTTGACAGTAGCAAGCTTTTTCCCACATCAACGGCGGAATGCGGAACAGATTTATTGTAAGCCAGCATTGTCAGAGATCAGCACATGGGGTTTGAACTGCAAAGCTGTCCAGCAAAAAAAACGTCAGTGAGCGGTTGATCAACACGTCCACCACAATGGAAACTGACCTCCGGCGAAAGCATCCCACCGGTTTGCTTCCGAAAGGAAGTATGCGCCACAGCTCCCGCTATGCACCATGTCCACCCATCTCTTCCTCCTTCCGTCATGTCGTGTATTCCCGTGAAAGTCGTTTTACAACCCTGAATCTGAGAAACCGGTATGGTTAGCCCCTAGAAACTTGCGCATCATGACCCTACTTGCTACCCTTACTTCTTGTGCAATACCCTTGGCTGAGACAACGAGAGGCTGCATTCCAATCTAACCGAGCGACCCCGCCTCGAACTAGGACGCCTCCCGCCCTCTTCCAGGCGGCTTCCGTCCCGCATCCCATCACTTCGCCGGCGGGACGTCAAATACGCTGTCCTTCGCTTCGGTTCCGGCATGTGGCGAGAATCTGGGGCTTCACGCGAATCATCATTCATAGGGGCGCTGCACATCTGAGGCAGCATCAGATGGCCGATCTCTCTGGCTGGGCTCATGCGGGCTTGTTTTACCCATCGTGCCGCTCCATTGCGGCTCGTCTTCTCGACCGTGAGAATCGGGAAGCTGATCTCGGCCCGACTCACCCCCTTCACGGCAGAAGCTGCCGGCATTTGTTTCGAGGGGGCACATGCGGTGCTAGTTGCCATGACGTTGTGGACGTCGTTCCTCAGCAACATCTCAGACTGCAGCCGGAGCTGTCGGTGTGCTGTCGGCTCATCTGACTGGTGATGGGAGTCTCTGCAGAATCTCCACACAGATCAGCCTGTGATGAACTGGAATAGCTGCCGCGGATCAGCTCTCCGTCAAAGTGTTTCACTGGGGAAGGTCATCAACTCTACCGCGGAATCTGTCACCCGCAGGCTAGCCTGGTTTCCAGATGACAAGCAGATACCAGGGCGGGAGGCGTAGGCGATCTCTGCCGCATTGAAACTTGAAGGCGTAAGTGCTGCAACACACGTCTCTCCTAAATCCACTCAACTGTTACCCCAGCGCCTTGGAGCCATTGCGGGCTGAGTGCTCACAAGACCCATGATTGGTCCGTGCGCTCCCTTCCATTTCACGTGTCCGATCTTGTCGCAGGGCCACCAGGACGACCCGATGCACTCAGTGAGCTCTCCCATAACACCCGAAAGGCACACCGGTGGTTTCCGCTCTCCGATACTTTTGATGAGTACAACTTGGAGCCTTCCTTATTTGGCACCCATGACTAAATTGGTACCTGTCGAATGACGGGTGGCCATGGGCTTCTGCGACCGGGATTTTGTAAGGCCCGGTGTGTGTGCGTACGGTGAACAACTGTAGGACAAACTATGCGGTTGTCCTGCAATCACGGGGAGCGGGCTTTGGTGGTCATTCTGCAGCCACCTCAGTCGACTACGATCATCCCGGACGCAGTAAGTCCCTAGATTGCGATTATCCCCGGCGGATCAGAAGCGGGCCAAGTCAGGATAATCAGCATGTCTCATAGGATAATCCCAGATAAAACAGAGATTATTTGTATAGTTAACGTTATTGTCAGCCGTCTCTGGCTGCAAGTTTCATGACGGACTTCATTACTGTACAATACGGACGTTACCGCCATAACACAATCTTTCCATCAAGGGCTTCTACAATGACATCTGAGACCAGCAACCGTAAGCTATAGTACAGAGCAGCAAGGAAAAAACCGATCCCATCCATTCCTATTCATCAACAGCCTCGTCAGCGACGACATCGCTCTCTTTCTCCTCGCCCTCCCCGGAATCATCCTCTTCGTCGCCGTTGACATCGTCCTTCCCAACATCTTCATCTTCCTCCTTACGATGGGCAGCAACGATGACGTATTGCAGGTCGCTGCACCACCAGCCGTTCTTATTCTAAACAGCACGTCAGACGAAGCGCGCTAACTCCACTAACCTGACCTTACCTGCCAGCGACGCGTGCGAGCTTGAACAGTGAGCTTCCAGACAGGACGTTTCTGGATGAGATCCTTCAGGACTTGCTCGTAAGCACTGTAACAATACACCTGAGAGACGTTCAGCTGGGTTCTTAACCCTATCTGCCAACTCACTTTGGTTTTGATCAACTCTTCGGGTGCTTCCCCCAGGATCTCGTCGGCAGCAGGTGAGAAAGCCAGGAAGGTTACCATCTCCTCCTTCTTACTGCCCATAAAGAGAGTGAGCTTGTAGCTGGAAGGCGTGCGTTAGCATCAAGCCAGGAAGTTGAGCGTTGAGCATACCACCAGCGTTTCTCGCCGTCATCTCCCTCTGGGGGATTCTCGTGACCCGGGATCGGGCAGACGCCATTGTTTTTCTTCAAGTCCTTGTTGCAGTCGGGGTGGCGGCAGGCTTCGTAAATTGTATCAGGATTGATGCCGGTGAAGTACCCTTCGATGTGGAAAGTATCGACCCTGGTGCCGTGTCCGAGCTCAGAGTGCACGACTTCGTCAATGGAAAGGGTAGACGAGCGCGGTTCAACGTCGCCGGTCAGACCACCAGAGCCGCTGTAGCCAGACGAGATGTGCTTGAATTCTCGGTGTTCAGGAAGATTCTCGTACCTGCATGCAAGTGAGAAAGAATACCACTCCCTGTTTATCTACGCACCATTCGACAATCTCCTTGGCGCCCTCAACGTCGGGCTTCAGGATGATCTCAGTAAAATCGTAGGCATTGAGACTGACTCCGCCGTGCGAGGCGACGACGATCTTCTTGAAGAGCACAGCTTGTCCGACTTTGCCTCCAAACGTAACAGCCTTGTCCTTCCACAAAGCCACGCGGACGACATGCATAGTTTGATCGACAACCTGAAGCTCCAAACGCTTGCGCTCCCCAGGCCCATTCTCCGGGGAGTCGGGGTCATTATTGACGTCGACGTCGGAAGCGACACGCTGTTCAGCGGACATCGAAGCCAATTTGCCGACGTTCAAGATGATGCCCAGGACGTTCACCTTGGACTTGGCTTCCATACCGCGCAGTAGCTGAATGTTGGTCAAGGGAATAGCGACAGGAGAGATACCATGGGCCTGGTAGGGAGTCAGCAATGTGGTGCGGGATAGGGAAGAACGTCCGGCCGTACCTCCAGGACGAAGTCCAGATCGGAACCGCCGGTTATATTCAGCTGGAACGGCAAGATGTCCGGACTTTTATAGCGAGGTGCAACAGGCGCGACCTTGACGTTGCTGATTCTGATAATCTGGAAAACAACTTAGCGTCTTCAACAAGAAGCGCACAACCAGGACTTACGGAGCCGACCTTGGCCTGGGCTAGCATCCCCTCGATCCCAGCATCGTCGAAGAGCACGGCGCGCATATAATTCTTCGTGTGCGTCAATGAGAAGGCAGATGGGCGGAACGGCTCAATCTTGCTCACCTCTGCGCAGTCTTTGACCTTCAAAGACAGTACTCTGCCAGACCCCTTCTCGTTTGCGTAGGCATGCGGCCCATGAATTTCGCATACACGGACGTACGTAAACCAGTTCATGGGCTTCTTGGGATCGAGGTCGCTAAGCATGACGAGGTTGGGCTCGTCGGACTGCACCTCGCTAGAAAGGATGACTTTCGAGTAAGCAGAATCTGCATTGTTGTTGCCGGCGGCGATAGCTTTAGTAGTTACAGACGTGCCATGGCTTTCCGACCGGGTCCTCGAAGTGTAGACCGGTCGTGAGGGGCCCGCGGATCCATTCACCTTGGGCAAGCCTGCGTAGGCACGTTTAGGCGTCTTGCCATCACGTTTGGTCTGACTCTCGCCTTTGGCTTTGCTTTCGACTTTCTTCTTGCTCTTGTCTTTCTTATCTTTAGCCTTATCTTCAGTAGTGGCAGACGCGACGGTCTGCGCGGAAGCGGCTGGAGCTGGCACAGGGCTATCCGAGGGATTTTGCGACGACGCTTTCTCGGTAAGCTGCAAGTCATGCTTGTTGGAGGCCGCTGAGTCATGAGTCGGCGACAGCTGAACAGGTCCAACGACTGGATCCGTGTGGGAGGGGCGAGCAGGAGCAGGTACGCCAGACCGAGCACGGAAAGTAGCTTTCTCGCGACCAGCGTCCACGTCGCGGCGTTCGTCGGAAACGAGAGCCTCGACGCGGAGGCTCACTTCAACTGGGTTACCGATAATGTCGGCCGGTCTACCCACAGGCGCCCCCTTCAGTATTGTGATGATGCTGTAGACTTGTCAGCATAGATCAGCGCGCATATACACTTATCAACGTACCGATAACCTCCCAGAACCTTCCTCTTTACAGCATCGATCCGGAAGAAGGATCCCCGCCTGATGTCGTTCTTCTTTATGTATGCGTTGAGAGAGGGGTGAAACATCACCAGCATAGCGTGTTTTCCATCTGAGAGGATGATACTGAATGAGGATGATTAGTACCGTCGTTCAGAGACTCCGCAGATAGACGTCTCACCCATACTCGTCACGGGAGCCGACGTTATGGCCGTCCAGCGTTCCTGGATAGATCTCCAGTACTTGCATGATCAAGCCACGAAACTCAGTATCGTATGAGTTGACAAGCGATGCGCAAGCATCTTTCTTCAACAAGGTAGAACTAGTCATCTTGAAACGTTGAGGATGTCAAGACGTCGTGGTGGTAAGAGAGAAAAGAAGGGCGTACGTCTGGAGTGTCGGTGGAGTCCCCTATAAAGCGGAGGCAATCTGCGGAGGCAATCTGGACGTGCACTGGCATGTTCCTCCTGCTCCGCGCCTCCTGCGTGAGTCCTAGTAAAGACGATCGATCACCCCTTCCTCCCGTCTCATCATTCCTCAGCATGGTTCCTCAGCATGAAGCACTCGCCTCGCAAGGATCGGGAAACGATGGTACGTCCCTCTCTTACTCAGAACGTCCTCTCATCGTCTCTTAGCCCACCTCGACTTTCACCAACATGTGCCAAGCGACGCCGTCGCACCGCATACATCGGGCGTTCGAGCGTCAGCGCCTTCGGCCTCGCTGTCGCAGATGTCTACGCCTCTTCTTACGCCTAGTCAACCCTCCCAACAGTCTCGTTCGCAGTCTCAGTTTGTAGGCTCGCAGAAGCGCCCTGCGCAGGGTTCTGGGCGAGATGGAGATGTGCCGAAGAGGCAGAAGCGCGAGGTTGTCGACCTGACCGAAGATGATGACAACGTGCGTGGACACCTACTCATTCAACGTTGCTTGCGAACTGACCAGTATGTATCAGATCATCATTAAAGTCGAGCCTGTGGACTTCAAATGGAACGTTGAAGAGGAGCACGACATCGAGTACTGGAAGAGCGAGGCGCAGGCATACGAGCAAGAGTGCTCCGACAAGACGTTCCAGCTCATCATGATCAAGCGCCATTGGGCCGACGCACTCAAGGAGAACGATAGGCTGCGCGCGGAGATCAAAGAGCTGAAGAGAGAAGCGGAGGGAGCTTCACCGCAGTAGGATAGTGTGTCATCGAGCGTTCTCGTGCGCTCTAATTGTTGTGCTTCATTTCATTCGTTGTCGGCCTTGCAGAGGATAAGGTACAGTTTTCTGAGCTACAGTAGCTAGAGATGGGTCAAATTAGAGCAACGTTCTCTGTCAAGTGTGTCTAGTGCGTTCAAAGTTTCTCATGATGAACTACGTCTCCAGCCACCGTCGCTCTTAGCCAAGCGAGGAGCTGAAACGACGGAAGGAAGCCTGAGGTGCGGACTAGTGAGGCTCGGCAAGCTCATTCGCAGGTGGGCCTGGATCCAGACTTCAAGGTCGGTTGCTCTGACGTTGTTCTGGCCACCCCTTCAAGGGACGAACGACTCGAAGAGCTCTGAACGAGTCGAAGAGCTCTTCGACCTTTCGTCTCGACTCCGTCCATGTTGGGAGGGGTCAAGCAAGGTCTGAGCTCAAGGTTCCAAAGATCTTCTCGCAGACAGGAAAATACACTGCTATCAGAGTATCACTCAGAGAGTTCGCTCGGTTTCCCAACGTTTTGGGGGGGCAAACCTTGCATGCAACGTCCAAAGACGTACTCGACGAGAAAGGCTGTGAATGACAACGGTAGTGCTGAGATATGTTATTCTTCGCTATCACATTTGCCGTACCCGCTTCTCCGACTATGCTGTACCAGTTGCCTGTAAATGTGGGAGAATTGCTTATTATTATTCATGCGGCCAGTGTAGCGCCTACTCAGCCTCTCACCTCGCTCTCTCTAGACTTAAAGGAGTTACCTCTTTTATAGTCTCCCACTTTATTAGATCGCCCGATGATGTCATAGCAAGGGACGCAGGTTTCCGGGGAATCGGGAGTGGCTATAGTATGGCTCCGAAGAGGGGGAATGTGATTCGGCAGCAAACGGGCGACTCCTGAGGCGCCACTTCGCCGCGTCACTCTCTTCACTACCGCGATGTTCGTAACTCTGCGCAAGGGAACTTGTATCGCTCTTCTGGACGACCAGCCCATCAAGAGTGGATATGTTCAAGTCCTGACCATTGAAGAAGCAGATGTGGATGAAAAGGGAAGGAAGAAGTATCTGTATGTTCTCTCTTCGCCCTGGCTCGATGCAAAGCTGACTGATCCGCACAGCGTCGAGATAACCGACGGATTCAATAGCATACCAGCAATGCTTGGTGGACGTCTCAGTGCCCTCGTATCTATGGGGAAAATAGATGTGCACTCCGTCATCGAGATCGCAGAGCACGTACGACGGAAAGTATGCGGACTGAGGTGTGACGTATATTCTGTTCGCCCGATGGTATTGCTCACAGACAGCTAGACTGGTCACCATCCAATCTATTCACTCTCTGTGGCTCGCGGGCCCCCTTTCCCATGATGTCGTACCCCTGGACGTGGCTGAGGATGCTGAGAAGGGCCTCTCAGAGGTTTTGCATTACATCGCTCATCGATCCCTCATAACTGAGACCCCCTCGGTGAGTCAATAACAACGTCGAGAGTCAGCGGGATAGGAATTGACATGTGTTTTATACCATAGGATGCTGGCAACGTCGCGCCTCCTTCCTGCTTCGACGGGGTTTCTCAAGGATCTACCGACCGTGGTTCATCGGGTTCGTCTGCGGCAGTTGATTCGGTTGGTAGTGCCGTCCACTATCTCCGCGACAACTGGGAGGACGAAGGAAAGGTGCCATCGGAGATTCTCATCTGAGCAGTTACGTAGGGCCGAGTGGGTTGTGCGTGATGGTGTCCAATCCGCTAGATACATATCTACATCTTTTCGACAACGTCCGCCATTGGAGCGGTATGAATAGTTATCATTAGCCAGCGTTCCCCAATCCATGCCTTTCGAGTCACGAAGAAAGGCGAGGCTAGCCTACTCGGTCTGCAACAACTGCTCGTCACTCTCTGTGACTGTTTGCACGCCGATTACATGGGCCGGCCAGATGCCGCACGTCCAAGTCGAGCGGACCCTGATACGGCGACTGCGGTCTAGTTGTGCACGTATTCAGGACAAGTCGTCTCTCTCGTCTCCTCCAGTCAACGAGCCCTTACCTTACCCAGCTTGCTATCATCGACGGGAGCCCGTACTCGACCTTCGCAAAATGAACTCCGACACTGCACACCGAGGGACGTCAGGTGGAGTCACTACGAGCGGTTCAGCACCCTTTCCGCCTATGCTGCCAGCGCGCCTCCTGCTCCCAGGCTCGTCGTCCGTGCAGTACCGCCAACAACCTCCGCCTACATCTTGGAAGCAACCTGGCACGTTCTGTGCGAATAGGGAAGGCTCTATCGTCTCGGAGCCAGTTACTTCCTTTCGTCTTGCTCAACCTTGTGAACAACGACCTCGTGACAGAACGTCGGGGCGTGCGATCAACGGTGTACCAGGCTCCGAAGTTTGGCACAATCGACCAGGTCCTGTCTCGTATGGAATGACGTACGCTAACACACTGCGTCGAAGGGAAGTGAGCAGCTATATTGAGGACGTCGTCCGCAACTTCCTGGTCACAGTGGACGGGAGGCAGGCCGGTGAGTACTTGGTCTCCCTTATTCTTCCCAGCTCACTCCGTTTCAGCCTTGTTTCTGAGGGAGGCGATCGAAATTCTGTACGTTACGGGGACGAGCCGATTTCTCCAGACGGAAGATATGCCCAACAGCATACGCGATATCCTGCATTCGCTAGCCGATCTTCATTCATCTCCCGATTCTCCGCGGTGGGCTCATTCAGAGAGGTGGCACGAAGAATCACGTCTCGGCGACCAGATACGCGTACGGGGGGGATCTGCCTGCTCCTCTTGGGAGCTGGACTATGTACAAAACCCAAGGTTTCTTACCAGAGCAGACGGTTCCACTGTCTTGCTGCCTGGCACCGGTAGTTATCACTTCTCGGTCGCCAAACGCATACCCATTAATCCTCACTCTCCTGCTCGCGCTCTTTGGCCAGAAAGGCCAGCTGCCTACATTCCTCTGAAGGCATCTAACGTCTTATTGCGAAACGACTTCCCTCACTGGCTCGGTACGAAGCTTTGCCCGTACGGCGACGTTCCATGCTAATCTCATCCTTAGATACACACCTCGGAGGCCACTGCTTGTGGCGACAGCTTCCCAGAGTGTTGCGATCTCAAAGGAAGGTGCTCTGCGGCGTGACACAGTACATCCCTCTGCCTGGATTCGACTCGCAGCCATACAGATGGCCCACTGAGTCACAATGGGCCTTCAATGTTGGGATGTGGGACGGTACCCTCGGGTTCAGACCCTGGACGGACGGTAAGCGATTCGATCAGAGACTTACCTTCGCAGCTTAATAGCGAACAGAAGAAGGCTCGCACTTTGACCCACCTCTTGTGCAGTGCACTAATGGTGTCCTCTTCCACGTCTCAGAGATTGCAGCGCTTTTCAACGTCGACTTCTCCGAACCAGTCGACTTAGCCGTCCCCGTTGAGATGCCAGCTCTTTCATGGAGGGCGATCGTAGCCGCGGCAGAAGCAAGGGAGGAGAAAGAAGCTATTGATCCCGATATTGAGCGCAGGGGCAGACGTCGACCTCGACCAGTGCATCAGCGCGACGACCCTCGAACTGCGCCTTCTGAGCTCAGCGAAAGGGGAAATGACCAAGAGAGTCGCTCGAGAGAGGCAGAACGTTGAGAGTAAGGCTGTCTAGATTAAGCGACCTTAAGCATAGTCTCATTTTCCATCGGTAATCCATCTGTACGGGAACGCATTTCCATTCTTTGTAAACTAGACAGAGTAGAATTGAAGTATTCGACGTCCTCCTGGCATGCATCGTCGCCTGGTGCTTGAGCACCGCGCTGTTCATCTTCGCGGCACACAAGGGGGAGCCAGTCGGTACGGGGACCTGTGCATGAACGTCAGCGTCCAGCTTAGTCATATTGAACGAAGCTTACTTCCTCTTGTATATAGTACTATTGAGAGACTTCGCCGGGCTACTCGAACCCGATAGGCACTCGCACTTGCTCATGAACGTCCATTCACCTACCTGACTTTTCTCGACCGCTTGCTCGTGGGATCACCGCGACCACGGACGGACGCCTTGCGCTTCGGCACTCGTTCGGCTTCAAGTTCAGCTCTCCGAGGCTGCGGGGAGGCAACAAGCGAGCCGGCAGGTTGTCTGGCAGCTCGTCTAGCCGACAGTGGCGAATCTACAGAAGTCGACCTGAGGACTCGTCGTCGAAAGGGACAGAGAGGCTTACCCAGGTTACAGCTTCGCCTATCTTCTTGAGAGTAATCGTCCTCGGAGTCCGACGGTGGTGGGGACGTCAGAGGCTCGTTGAGGAGGCTGTTTCCCCGTAATGGTGATAGGGTATCTTGGCGGGACCGACGCCCAAGGCGATTGCCCTATGAATCCCTTCAGTTATGTCAAAGGTCGAGCAAAGCGACTTACCGATTGTGCAGAAGTATGAGAAGGCGTACTCGGCAAACGTGACTCACGGCGGAGCGATCCGGTAGGACTCCCATACAGTATGCTCGCTGAACTAGCTGCCGGGTCGGCGAAGAAGGTGTATGATTCCTGATGTTCGGATTGCTGCTTGTGGACGTGCTCGTACGTTTTGAGAAGATCAACGAAGGACATCGACTCTGGATCTCCGAAGACCACGTCGGTAGGTAGCCTCCCAGGTCGAATGGTAGCTGATATCCACACTAATGGATACGCGTCTCGCTCATGAGCTGGGATGGACATCAGATCGCGTCACTCCGTGGGACGGTTCCTACCATGCAGATGACGGAAAAACGTCTGTAGCATGACCGCGATTTCCATCCGATTCCAGGAGTGATCTAGTGGAGGAAGAACGGGGCAATTGTTTTCATAACGTTGCAGAGTGGGCAGTACTCTTGTGGAGGCGTCTCGTACGTCGCAGGGGACTATCGTTGCGGGTAAGCTGTAGTCTGACCTGCGCTGTTACTCACATACCGGCTTCTTTCACAAATTCCTTCCACAGCTGCTGAACGTCACTTTCGTAACGAGGATGGAATTCGGAGAACGTGAGACCGGCTGCGGTCTTGCCTGAATCGACTCTGAGATAGAATCATCGTCGATTAGTAGCGGCGGCCGGAGAGTCAAAGGCTCTCACTGGGTCATCGCACGGACTCCACTCTGGTCGAGTCCCCCAGCTAAGGTGAGGAAGATCCAGCCTGTGCGCGTGGACATGGACTTGTGAAATGCCGTAATGGTACTGTACACTTGTTGGGCAGACCTGCGATCAGTGAGCTGTGAGCTGCCTATTATCGGAAGAGAGCCAGTGCTTACCAACGTGTACCTGCAAGCGCAGCGCCCTCCTCCGCCGCCTCCGCCCGCTCAGTTTCCACTTGCTCTCGATAGGCGGCTTGCCGCTCGGGCGTGAGGATCGTTTCCCACTGCAGCTTGAGAAACTCGGGACGCGCTTGGAAAGCGCTTTTGTTGACCTGAAGAGCATACTCCACGAGTTCTTCTTTGAAGTCCGGCATATCCGCCGCCATGAGCTCTCTCGCGCGATTGGTGACGGGGCATGTCTTGTCTCGAGGCCTCGGTAGTTTTAGCACCGGATCACCGCTATGACTGTGATTGTTCTTCAAAAAGACATAAACTTGCTATAGGCAACAACGTTAGTACTTCCAGACGTACACAAGCAAAAAAGCTCACGCACGTCGGCGACATCTTGTGATTCTCGCTTCGGTGTGTATTCCGGGAAGCGTGCTCGAAATGCTGAGGCGACACGATGCGCATACTGCTTGCCTTCTCTCTTGAGAACGTGCTCGGCAAAAGACGTAAGGCGCTCTAACAGCCAAGCGCGGTGCTCTGCTCTGAAGTTGACCATGGGTTTGTCGGCGAAGAGTTGGACAGAGCAATCTCGAGACGTCTGGGTCGAGATTCGTCTTCACCTACAGCGCGCTCGAGGAAGAGGTTCTCATCCGCCCGTTCCCTCTTTGGAGGCATGGTTGTCGAGCAGAACGAGCGGAATGGTGACTGCCAGAAGAGTAAGATGGTATCAAACGGGTTCACGTTCCAGGGCTAGATCCACGTGCTGTGCATCTGCCGGACTTCAGGAACGGAGAAAACGGCGGCTTATCTCTTGCAGAAGGTTTCCAAGTCGTCGGATGTGAACGTTGAGGGAGTACATGATGGAGTGAGATGAAACGATTCAGGGGAGCTCGTTCCGCACCTGGGCGGCTTTGAAGAAGCTGATCGGGTCCAGGGAGCTCCGCCGGCTTACCCCAACAACTTGGCTCACCTCGACCCCCGCTTATCATGCATCGTCGCTGGCTCCCTCCGAATCGTGTTGTGATGAGTTTCGCCTCGACTATACGCTGCTTCCAGTGGTCAAACTCTTCAGACCGACCTACGTGGCTCGCGCCCAGCGCCCGAAGTTTTCGTCAGTAACGTTGCAAGGGCTGCCATGCGACGGCGCAAGCATCCTCAGATCAGCATAATCGACGACGTTCCGACCCAAGCAGGAGTTCACGATCGAGCTGTTAAGACGAAGTTAACTCCTACCACGGTCGGGAGCCATGTCATAGAGGACTTTCGCCGGCCCATACCGCCACTGATTGCGGGAAGGACGTCTTCTCCGGCACAAGCAGCGAAGGATGGGGCTCGCAAGCAGGTGTGTTGACTGAGCGGACATGGGCGTATATTTCACTTACCAACTCCATTCTAGGCCGCTTCTGATTATACGAGGAGGTTCCTAGCTCGACGCGCAACGTTTCTGGAGGAATGCTTGCGGCATTATGGGCGGGCGAGCTCATCTCCCTGCGCTCGTTGCGACAGCCCGTCCGGCTCGCCGACACGTTGCAGGGAATGCTTTCAAGCCCCAGAGGTCTGCGCTGCGTGTCAGGTAGATGCGCATAGGTGCAATCCCTTTCATTGGGTTGACTCTTGGAATGGAGACTTCTTTCGCCGAAATTCGCTGGAGAAGCTCGGACTGGTCGTCTACCTCGGCCACTCTGGATTGGTCTGCCCTTCTGCGGCGTCTCAGAGGTCATCATTCGTCGTTGTGCATGTAAACGGCATCCACAACGTTGCTCTCTCCTTCTGTCATTGCGCCCCTGCCTCAGAACGTTATACTCAGCTCTTGAAAGCGGAGTTGTTCCCCGTCACTTTCGATACTCCGAAGACAGCATTTACTTTCGCTGTGTTGAGGGACTTCCATCTTCACACTCTATGCTCGAAAAAGTCGGCCTACGATTACTATGCAAAACTTGTCAGACAGACAAGCGATATCACGCCGGCATCTGCGAATGATCGGTATCGCGAGCTCCTCCGCGTCAGCCGCCTTTGGATGGAGCTCGAGAACTGCAGACGAACTGGAGAAGCACATGGACTCTCTAGGTTCCTTCCTTCGTACGCAGGAAACCGTATACGGAGTCCGCTTTGCCCGGCCTGCCCGCAACCCGAGCTCAACGTAACGTTAGAGGAGCTTCGAAGTGCCGATCCTGCCAAGCCGTACGGACGAGATCGCGTTCACCTGTTTGATATCTCACTGACGAATCGTCAGACATCTTCTCGCCCTGTATCTTGGAGGAGATGGGAACTTCAGCCTGTCAGCCAAGAAGAAGACGATCGATCCTGACGATCTCCCACTCAATAATGGAAATGGCTTCTTCCCAGACCAACGTCATTTTGAAGAATACATTCTGACACATGAGGACTTTAAGCTGGTAAGCATCTAACTATGATTGAGAGACAACCTTAACGCTCTTCCGCAGCCACAGACTTGCAGCGGCTTCAAGACGTCCATGCTTTTCCAGGGTGATCTAGGTTGTCGCTCTTCAGGAGTGTACTCGTGGAGCTGTTTGCGACATAATCTATACCGGCCCGCCGGTACAGTGGATCTCCAAGTCGGGGAACGGTACGTCCTTGGTTCAGGTGAAGTACGGGCATAACAGAAACTGAGTCTATCGTGTAGCTTCTCCAACGTCGACTACGCGTTTGCGGGCGCGATAGCGGGAGCGGAGCCGCTACCCTCCGTCTTTCTTTCGTACGATCTCGCTTGCATGTGGTCTCCTCGGTGGAAGGAGCGCATGAGCTCTCGATTTCCGCACCTCGTCTCGCTTTGGGAGCGCATTACGTTCGTCGTTCCGAAGATGCATGAATATGCCCACCGAGAGAAGTGCCGATACTCATTCTCTCTGTCCTGGAAAAGGGGAGCGGGTCGTGTTGACGGCGAGGGAGTAGAGCGGACGTGGGCTGAGCATAACCAGCTCGGAGGTAGTACCAAGGAGATGAATCCAGGGCACCGAAAGGATTGCATAGAGTCTCATTTCCTTGATTGGAACTGGAAGAAGCAGCGAGACGTTGGTGAGCATGGAGATTCTTCTCTCACTGCCAAAAATTCTCGTTGACGAATGCAACAGCTCTCTATCTCTGTCGCAGAGTCAATTTGGGGAAGACCTTCGTCGAGCAGTCAAAGGCGTATTTCGATTCTCTGACCTCGACGTTTGGACAGGAACGTATCAAGCGTTGGCATTCGGATGCACAGTATACGGAGCGTGCGGACGGAACGTTTCGGAGTGTCTACCGATACCCAGAGACGTCGAGTAAGCCACTTCGCCTCGTTCCGCTTGCGCCTAAACTGAAGCTGTCTTTGACAGTGCCTAGCCAGCAGCACATCGCCGATCGTATGCGGGACGAAGAGCACGTCGCCATGCAGATGATGGAAGCTCTGTCCGACAGTGTAGACAGAGTGAGCTCTGTATCGTTCATACAGCTAGGGATTACGCTTCAAGAACATCAGTGAGATGTTTCGCGGGAATAAAGAGGACGAACTTACCGTTACCAGGCTGCTCATCAAGAAGAAGCTGGACGATGTGTCGGAAAGCACAGAAGGGGTGGACGTGCATCTCGAGCGCAGCTGTCTCCGGGCCAACCTCATGCCGCAACTGGAGACTTGGAGAGTGCTCCAACTGAGGGAGATGCCTCTCCTATCGACTCCCAGCTCGCTGTCATCATCCGGACTCGGCGATTGCCTCGAGCCTGAACTGGAGCCTCTAGGACTGCCCTCGTCATTTGACCTTCAAGCACGACGTTCCCTGAAGCTGGACCACCTGGGCGCGATTGAGCTCACTCTCAGAATGGCGCAGTCCGAAGAAGCCATCGGCAACCTCATAGAGGCACTCAAGCTCCAAGAAGTCTATCGCGAGAAAGCACGTACCAACGCCTCCGTGTCGGGCATGAAGACGAGAGCCCGTAGGACTATGCAGCTGCAGGCAGAAGTAGTGACGCGCTATGCCGAAGCATACCGCCGGGCGAGAACCGCGATGCTAGCCCTCGGTCTTCCTGTGGATCATGAGAAGTATCGTCCTCTTCTCGACACGGACTTATCGATCGGATCGTTCAGTGGCCAGGTGGTAGGGACTCGGGGAAAACGTCCAGCGCAACCCTGGTTCTACAGCCTTCGACTTCCTTCAATGCTGCAAGACAGCAACGTTCGGGCTTCATGGAGCGAAGCAGGCACGTGCCATCGCCTTCATGCATGGAGGAGGACTAACGTTTCTCAGTGGATGCTGTGACGTGGTGGCGTGCGTTCGCTGCTTTACAACGTGGAGAAGAGGAGCTCGAGGTGCTCCAGGCTGAGATGCGGAGGGTCGTACGATTCTATGAGTTCTTCGCCGCGGCGTGGAGCTCGGTCGGCGAGGAGGCTCGCACTCGAGAGACCAACCAGGGGTGGGCGGCTTACGCTGTCAAGCAATCTACGGTATTTTCATTGTTAGCTCACCAGGCCCGGACGTTGTTCTCGCTCTATCTCAATACGAATCTTGTTTCCTGTTGACTCCTCTCCTGCCAACAGCTCAGCCACACTTGCGTCGCATATCTCAGCGGGGAGGGGGACGAGCAGGAACCGCTCAAAGCCTGGCTCAATGATTGGTCCGATCCTCAACGCCTGAACTCAGCTCTGACGTCTTCGTGTCCGCACAAGAAGACGCTACGGTCATCCGAAGCTTCGGTAGTTGGCTTGACGCCTTCGCAACGTTTCTCGGAGGAACGCAAGGATTACGAGCACAGCCCGTAACCCCTTACATACGGCACACTCAGAATTGATCGTAAGTGCTGGCTCGCGCAATGCCCGGCGGTGATTGTCGAAACGAGTCTGCGATGGGCTGGGCAGAGCGTGTTCCGCCGTACCTCCATGGATGGTCGTCGTTCTTGCAGATTCTCAATAAGAAGAAGAGTAGCTCATCTACCGAGGTCCAGTGTCTTGGAATAGAAGTCTTCTCAGTTATTGCCGTCCTTGGAACGTTCTAACGAAGATGGATGGGGCTTCTGGTTCCTAGGGCTTCGCTGCGCAAAGAACGCCGACGCCGCTATGATGGTCACCACACCGCAGGCGGGTTCGTCCGAAGAGAAGCTCCCCAACGTTTGGGAGCCGAGTTATTGGAGTTGTCGCCGTTGTCGCCGTTGTTCCCGTTATTGATCAAGAAGCCCTCTTCCAAAGATGCGGATCAATTATGGCCGAGACGCGCTCCCACTTCTTCGGCAGGGTCTACAGGTCACTCCCTCGGACTGGCTATGATACCAACTCGATACTAGTTGTCCAAGGAGAACCCGGGTGGACTCTTTCGACGAGGCATGAACCGACTGAAGCTTGGTCGACATGCATGTTTCACAGGCACCGGAACGTTACCATGCCCTGGGGTCGATCTGTCGGCCTGCGGCAGGATAAGCAAAAAGGTGAGCGGTCTCCGAAATAGCCCCAGCCTGGAACGCTGTGGTTCGAGATTGACGACTCTCCCATCAGGCACGGTCTTGCGATGGGTCGATCCACTCACACTCAGGCCGAGTATGGCGCACGACGGACCGTACGACGAGTCGAGATTAGCCAAGTCTGCGGCAGGCCAACGTTCCAAGAGCATTCGACGCATATAAAAGGGGCAAGTCCGCAATACAGGCATACATCGCTCTCTATCTGCTCTCTCGCATACTCCAGCCGCCCAACGTTGCCACTCGTCGTACTCTGCTCGATATGCCACCCGTCCCTCCTGTTCTGTTCCGCGCTCCGCACATTGATGAAGTGTGTCGCCACTGCGGGAGCGGCATTCATCCGCGCATCATGGTCGCATCGACCGCGGTCAACAAGGGGCGCTCCTTTCAAGCGGTAAGCAATGCTCAACCCGCTTGCATTGCTTGCATCTGACATCTTAGCGTTCAGTGCAATGGAGAGATCGGTGGTGTATCCCACTGGGCAAGCTGGAGAGCCGATGTGCCCTGGAGGCGTGCGGCCTCTGCGCCTCCACTCCAACCGACGTCGGCGCACAACGTCGACAACCTGTCTGTTCTGTTTCCGGCAACTCCTGCGTTCTCAATCCACTGCTCCAATCCCGCCTGTCTCAAGATCGGCAATCGTCATTGCCCGTTCCTCGCATGCATTAATTGCTGTCCAGGATGCAGCCGACCTGGTCATGACAAATTTCGCTTCCTCGCAACGTCCTCCCCTCGGCCTGCGTCCTCGGAAAGCTATCATCCCTCTTCCACGTTATCGCCGCTTTCCGACGTCGTGTCTCCTAAGGTCAACCCAACCCTGAAACGGGAGGCGAAGCAGATGCGAGCTGGTATCGGGAGTGATATGAACCTGGCGGCTAGCGGAGGTCTTCCCTCACAGACGCGCCCCAGAGTCTTCTTCTGGATCTCGGTGCGTATCGCTTATGTTTCGCTATCTTGCGCTTATGTGCATACCCCAAGGCCTTTCTCGCTCCAGTTGAGTGGAAGTTCTCCCCCAATACCGACTTCATGCCGTTGGATCATGAGAACGTCAAGCGCGAGCTCTCTATCCTCGGCCTGGATGCGGCTGAAGTACAATATTTTCAGCGAGATCTCTGGATCTGGATGGATGTGGGGTCAAACGACTATTTCCGCCTCGAAAGCGGCTCAGTTCTCCTCCTGAGGGCAAGCGGAAGCATTGCCCGAGATGCTTTCGGCGCAGAGATCGTTGTGGAGTATGAGAGGATGGTAGCCCTGTTAGCAGCTTTCCCTGGGGACGCGTTTGTCGGTTGGCCGACCGAAGGCACACGTGAGGGTGAGCTCTAGCGACCAGTCGGGACGTTGCACCTCCTTAACTTAACTTCCTAGACGTCCGAGCTGCACGCAACCGCCGAACGTATGGACATGCTGCGGGTGGGAATGGGGGCCAGTCAGCGAGGAAGAGGGAAGGTCCGTCCTTTCATATTTGCCGACGTCTCCATGCCTACTGACAGTAGATTCTATAGCAATCTATAACCCTCTCAAGGAGGACGATGATTATCCGACGTCGTCTCAAAAACCCAGCACTTCTGCAGGCGAGGGAGTCAGTCGGAAGCGCAAGCACAGTTCCACCCGCGACAACGTCGCGCTCGCAAGAAAGAAAGCTTGTCTGTATCGTGACGTCGAAGTGATCGACTTAACGCAGTGAGCACCATACTGGTCGCGTCGAAGGCTGCAAAGAACATAACCGCCGATACTTCATCCATACACTCGCGGCTGGTCAGACTCTTGATTTTTCACCCCAGCTTACTTCACTGTCTCATCTTAGCCCGCTACTACTTCATGACCATCGCGCCAGTACCTTCTTGCTGCCTTGCTGTCGATGTCCATTTACCCAGCGTTCCCTATCACTAACTTGACTAGCTTCGTTCTCACTAATAGATTCGTTCTTGCTGATGGCAGTGAGTGGGACACGTGGATCGGACGGAAGCATATGGCGTGCGACCGGCTGAGCCACTCTTCCCATTGGTTGATAACGGGTGCCAGCCACGTTTGCGACTTCCTCCCACCCCCCTTCTCCCTCCGACGTCCACCTCGCTCTCTTAGAACTCGTCAGTCGAGCAAACCGCAATTGCACTCTATCCTAGGAACGTTGCTATCGTCAGCAAGATGGCTTCTGACATGTTCTGTCTTTCCCATTAACAATCTCTCACGGACGCCGCTCAACGGATCTTACTCCTCATCATGCGAAGCGCGTTGTTCATCGACCCCTTATAAGCATGAACGTCTTGACGCCGAAAGAGTGGCTGCGGATTAGCTGCAGAGTGGGGAGCTTTGATATGGGGGACCGCTATCTCGGGTCGTGTGTCACTGGGAGTTCGATCGGCGTGGAGGCGAGTAACTCATTCAATGGTTCACCGTCCTGCGCATTAACTGACTCGCCAGCCAGATGTTCTAGGTTTCAGCGATTTGTTTACATTACTAGCGAATTTGAACCATTTGCTGCGAATATGGACGTGCCATGCTCTCATGCTCCATGAGTCAACCTCCGCCGCGCCGGAAGCAAGCGATGGATACGGGCTTCTTTATCAACGTCCCCGCTCCTTTACTTTGATCGAAAAGAATCCCATGGCATCTGTACGTCACCCGTGTGTGGGAAGTTCAAGCGATGATCGACCCGAGAAGGCTCGCCAACAAACTTGGCAAGCGGCCAAACTAGGCCGATCCTATTGCTCTCTTCGCTGGGAGGATATAGTCGATCTCGGTAACGTTGCTCTCTCTTCTCCGTGCGCAGCATGCTGATCCTGCTGCAAAGATATCAGAACGGCTCAAGTCAGAAAGCGTCGATCGAAGAAGCTCTCTTCGTCGAGTGAGGCGTACAAAGCGCCACGAAGGAAAGACGACGAGCCGAGGCTGTGAGTAAGGGACGAATTGCTTCCGATCAGGCGCGGGACCCTACTCACGCCGTCCATATCCTCTCGTGAGATATCTAGCCCACGAACAACCACGACGCAAGTACGTCCTTTCTCTCAATCTTCTGCTAAACGTTGCTGACCGGCTTACCCAGGGAGTCCATCAGAAGATGACCGGCAATCCTACCGCCCTGAACGTTGCTCTCGGCATCGGGTCGATCATCACAGCGACCGCGAACGCCAACGTCCACCCTTCTTCCCTCGGCGGCTTGAACGACATGGCCGCGCTCGAGTCTGCAGTAGTGGAGGCCGGCAACGTTCTGAAGCGTGCGCATGCCGAATATCAGGCGGCTGAACGCGATCTGGAAGAGGCGAAAACGAATCTGTCCTTCGCTATCGAGGACGTCAACTTCATTCGCCAGCTGAACGATCACAGCGAGGCTGGTCAGAGACGGCTCGACGCTGGGGAAGTGAGAGTGGGCGAGGCGTACGAGGCCATTGTCGAGGTCAGGCAGCGGTGGCTCGCGGTGCAACGTTCCTATCAGGATGCGAGGGAGGAGCATAGGTTGGCTCGCGGTGCGCCCCTCTGTACAGACCGTTCTTTCTTGTACTAACTCGCATATCTTCTAGCGGAACGTCTCGCCGCGTTGACTCGACTTGGGCAAGGAACGTCAGGTGCGTTCCTCATTCTCGGACGACCGGCGCGTTACTGACGAATAAATAGGCGGGCATTCCTCTCAAGCTACGGCGTATCCCCCGCAGCCTCAGCCAACCGTCCAAGCGCAGGACTCGTTCAACGGGAACGTCCTCAACATCAACAATAATCCAGCGCCGTTTGACTTTATCGGGGCTGTAAAGAAGGTGATAAACTTCCTCACGCTGGGACGTTATTGCGGGAGTTGAGCTTGTGCGCGCTCAACGAGCTGGTAGTTCAAAGGTGTGTAAGTTGCTCTTCGTTGGATCTATATGGCTAACGTTTATTGTAGCCTATTTCTCCTGTCTCCTGTAGTAGCACGAAGTTAATGGGAGTCCGTGTTGTCAATCTGTCTTACACAAACGTCGCTTTCGATCCCGTGCCCCCTTGAGAATGCGCGTCGGCAGGCCAGATAATCGCGGATAATCCAGCGATTATCGTCTCTCACGACTCGGCGTTTATCTCGACCCTACGATCTTCAACGTCCTGGGATAATCGCTATTGTCGGTCAGGAAGCCGGTCAGTTAATCCTCGTCGACTGAAGTATCTGCATTCTGCTTGCGGTCTGGCAGTCTTCTCTATCTCTTCAGTTCGTTGCAAACTTTGCTCAAGCCTTCCTACTCTCCGTATAGTTAGCTCACAACTTCTACTGTAATGCAGGCTGATATTCTGCTTTTCCACTGGACCTGCGGCAGGCCTGGACAGGGAGCATGGCGAGTAACCACAAAGTGTTCTTGCACCACCGGTCATTTCCTTGCGCCGAGTCAGTTGAAAGACCTTGACCGGTGAATCCCAGGCTCCGGTCAGAGCGAATGGGCATGCAAGAGACACATTGGCAGCCACTTCGGTCCGGCGCTTTCGTGGCAGCGGTATCTGCTGCAGCTTTCCTACCGGTCTTTGCTCTTCGCCGTGGTCGGAGAGCGCACAGTGCCGATCGGAAAGGTGAAAGGACCGGTCGGAGGCCGAGTGGGCCGGATATGAAAGCATACGCTGGCTTACAGAGGGCAGAGGTTCTAGAACTCCTACAATAAATCCGTCAGATGACGGTCTGGTTGGATAGCACACCGAGCTCTGCAGTCAGTACATACTTCGTGGGACTATTCCAGAGGATCTTGCGAAGCCTTCCCAATAGAATACTTCTTGGGTTCACTCTCTGTCATACCTCAATCTATTCCTGCTCACTGACGCTATTGCCGGACCAAATACTTCTTTTTAATTCCTAGGAACTGGACGAAGATTACTCGGCAACTACGGCTCGCCAAGCAGATGAGAAATGGACCGGTTCACGCAGCAGGATTCCGAGAAAACAAATTGCATTGGTCTTCAGAACAAGCTATCAAGTAACTGACGTAGTACACAATTGGTCAGAATCAAAATCCTCCAACAAAACCCATTGTAACCGGCTAACCGAAAACAACAACAAAGATAGCCGCCCATCCGCCCGCTTCCCAACATTCCGCGCGCTTCTGGCGTCCTCCGCGGAGAAAACGCACGGGCGCTCCGCCTCCGGCCCTTGCGCCCTTCCGTCCTTCGCGCCGGCCTTTGTCGGAGTGGCGCGCGTGCACTTTCAACGGCCAGCCAGCCAGCATCAGCCGGTCGACTCATCAGC
Source organism: Dacryopinax spathularia (assembly GCA_037974965.1). Lineage (NCBI taxonomy): Eukaryota > Fungi > Basidiomycota > Dacrymycetes > Dacrymycetales > Dacrymycetaceae > Dacryopinax > Dacryopinax spathularia. Next base: position 353,525 of record JBBPFI010000015.1, on the reverse strand, counting down.
ACCGGCGCTACTGCTCGTCCCCTACACAAAGTACCTACCTTTACATTCCCTTTCCTTTTCCTGGAGTCCGGCGGCTCGTTGGAGATCGTATCGATCTATTCACCGGAGTGAGGTTGATCGGAAGGAGCCTGGGTCTGGTCTGGACGGTATACCAAGCGGAGAAAGGATGCCGACCCTCCCGCCGCTCGAGCCCGAGCGCTCCGCATCGGGCATCGTAGTCGACCCGAACACGCAGCAGCGGATCGTACCTGCTACCCGGAGGGCGGATGGAACGTGAGTCTCCTTCTTTCACTTCTCATCTCACTTCACTCCCCGAGTCCCGTTTCCTTCTCGTAAGACTGCGCGGACTGGAACTGACGATGATACGGGCGCAGGATGAGGAAAGAGCTCCGCATCCGACCGGGGTTTACGCCGCAAGAGGATGTCGGTCTCTTCCGATCAAGAAGACAGCAAGCTGCCGAATCCCGGGGTACTTCCGTCCCGGGTGCACCAGCGGCGAAGCGCAGTGTACCCGGTGCACCCGCATCCGGAGCAGGAGGAGGAGGAGCGAGCGACGCCGCAAAGAGCAAAGCAGCGAAGAAGAACGAGAAGCGGAAGGAGAAGAAGAAGGAGGCGAAGGATGCTGGGCCTGGTGGAGGGTTGGGGAAGGATGTGCCGATGAGGGATGCGTGGGATGAGGAGGATGAGCCGGTTGGTGAGAGGAAGCCTGGAGGGACTGCGGCTGCTGGGGAGGCGAAGGGACAGCAGGCGGATAGAGAGGTGGATAAGCTTGCGGAGGAGTTGGAGAAGAAGGCCAAAGTCTGACCGACTGACTGCCTGCTCGACTCGCCCTTCAGTCGTGGTCGACGAGGCTCTCCCGAGGTATATGCGCGCATATATTCGGCGATTTCGATGCTAGAGCGGGAGTGGCAGGATGAGGTCGCACACTCAAGGTGTGTAACCAAAACCCGCGAGCACGGACGACAGTCCTCAACCTCCCGCATGTATCGTCGATCTCCACCCGTCTTCGCCATGTTGTACGCTACATAGCAGATCATTAACGATTTCATTACGTTCATATCAGATATCCCCTTTCTCCCCTTCCTTCCCCTTCCCCACACCGGCCCCGCACCAATTAGACCGATACAACATTAGCTGGGCGACTGCTTCTCATCCCACTCCCTCAAATCCCCCAAAATAACAGCCGCCTGCGGAGGAGCCGTATGCGCTCCACCCTCCGCAGGCGGAGGTACGACCGGCACAGCCGGTTTCTTCGGTAGGAGCTCGACGGAGGCGATGATGAACACTACAAAGAATGCGATCACGCCTACGCCTCTTCGCGTATTGTTCCATTTCGCTTGCTCGATCTCCGTCCTACGCCACACTCAGTACACGTACGACGTTCGAGGGGAAGAGAGGAAGAGCGGAAGAGGGGAGGAGGGGAAGAGGAGAAGGGAACGCACCTAAGATCACCAATAGTGATCATACTCTTATGATTCACCTCCTCCATCGCGACCTCCGCAACCTTCGTCTCCAGCCGACTCTCGTTCTTCCGCGTGTTCATCTCCATCTGGATCTCGTGTTTCAGGGTATCGACATCTTCCTTCAGCTTTTGGCCGAGCGCGTCTACTTCCCGCCTTAGGGCGGCTAGGGTGGAGCGGATGGAGGCGCTGTCTGCGCGTGAGCGGGAGGAGGCTTCGGAGCGCAGCTCGGAGAGGGCGGCGCGGAAGAGGTAGGCTTGCTATGCTCCCTGTCAGCAAAGTACATACCGGGACAAAGAGCGAGGAAGACGACGCACATTCTCCAAATCCCCCCTACTAATTGTAACCCCCCAAGCCCACTCCCTCTTCCTCCTCAAAAGCTCCTCAGCAATCCTCATAATCCCCTTCCCCTTCCCCTCGTCGAACCCTCCTTCCCTCACGAGCGTCCTTATGAACCCATGGGTGTCGAAGGGCGGTTTCTGGGATGCGGGGCGGGAGGAATGGGGGAGGGAGTAGGGGACTGGGAGTTGGTTGGCTGTTTCTTGTGACGTGCCCGGAAGGCTTGGGTCGGAGGAGGGAGAGGAGGAGGGGGAGCTGGTGCTGCTACTTGGAGCGGAGGTGATGGTTTGGAAATCGAATTTCCCTGGTCCTGATACCGGCTCTCCAGCACCCGGTGCCGTAGATTCCTGGGCAGCAGCCTCGGCCTGCGCGCCTGCTGTGGAGGTGCTACTTGATGTTGTGGATGCGGCGGCGGCGGCGGATTGGGCTTGTTCTTGTTCTTCTAGCTTGCCTATGGGATGTGGACGGTGTGTTGTGCTGCTGGCATGGAGGGTTCGGCGAGGGAGGGGGAGGCGGCGCGTCCCTATCCGCCTGGCGACGGGGACGTGCATGCGGTTTCACCAAGAAAGAGGTGCTCAGCTGAGAGAGGTGGGGTTGTTTGGCAGGGAGTAGGGATATCCAAGTGGGTAGTCCAGAGACGGAAGGTGGTTGAGTTGTAGGTATATGCGGTCGGCGGACGAGGATTCAAGCGCTCAAACTAGTCGGAGGGACCCAGTACATACCGCCATCACGACACGACTCAGGATATTCTGCTTCCGGGCATTGCCAAAAACGGTAATGCACGTCTATCGCAATTATGCAGAAGATCTGGACGGCACGCAACAAGTAGTAGCATCAGTAGTGCATCAATATAGCAGCCGTAATATAAAGTGGACTACCACGTCTCCTCCCTCCTCCGCGCCCCCACGCCCCTCTTCTCCTTCTTAATCGGCCTGACCAGCGGCCTCTCCCCCCTCAACCTAACCTTCACCAACCCCCTCGCCATCTCCCACCCCGGCCGGCCCTCCGCCTCCCTAAGCGCGTCCAGCCCCGGACCAGCAAGCTCCGCAGCCCTCGTCCTCCCAAACATCGTCGCCCGTTCCGTCCCCGTCAGAGCCGCGAACACCTCGGCGGTCCTAAAGTCCGGCAGGGGCATGCGGGCCATATAGTCCTCCTCCGCGCCCGGGTACTCGCCCAGATCCTGGCTCACCGCCGGGTTCGCGTCCAGTGCCAGGGCCCGCCCCGTCCCGCGCCCGGGCACGATAAGGCTCGGCAGGGACCTGCGCTCGTTCACCCGCTGCATAAGCTGCTTCGCGCTCTGGTTCCCGATCGTGCTGATGTTATGCACCGGCGCGAGGACGGGGTCGATGTACGCCTCCAGCGCGGCCGGGTGGGGGAAAGTGACGGTCTTGTGATACAGCTGGGTGAGCAGGCGGAGCTTGTTGTACGACAGAGTCGGGACCGGCGCGCCCGTATGCGGCGCCCAGGACAACTTTGCCAAGAACCGGCGGATGGCACCCCTTTGTTTTCTTGTCAGTGGAGGGCCGACGCGTGTTGGCACGGTTGGGGGAGGGATCACGGAGGCCGCCTCGGGGTCGACGGCGGAAGAACGGTCTTTTTCCAGGTTCTTCATTTCTTCACCTAGCGTTGCGGAGAGTCCCTCGATCTCGGGCCCCTCAAGTTTGAGGTCGGCGGTGAGAGGATGCGTGACGAGCACGGAGGCGACGAGATCGAGGATCTGGAGAGGGGGGTCGTGTAGCTGGCTGGACTTGGTGTGCAGGGTACGGGAGAGGGTGGAGATGAATGAGGGGGGGAAGGGGGATGTCGGGATGTGTGATGCGGGCGAACTTGACGTTGAGCCTGCTTCTGAGGAGGAGGACGGGGTGGATGAAGCGGTGTCGGTGGATTGCAGTCGTATTTGCACCACGCGCCTAGCAAGGACTTGCGGTCGAGCGCATCGGAGTAGTAAGACGCTACTTCTTGACAGCATCTCGTCCCGTTGTCCTCCTTTCCAGTCAAGCAAGACGAACGAAGTCGGGTCGAAGTTATCGCTCTCGTGCGAGAGCTGGAGAAAGCAAGTGAACAACGGAACCAATCCCGAAATTCCCTTCTCCTCAACACAGCCACCAAACCTCATAATTACCTCCCGATCACTCGATCGAAATGGAATGAAGCCCTTGGCTTAGGCTTCCTTTTGCGGCGAACCGCCTTTGGAGGCCTCGAGGCGGGCTAGGCTCTCGCTCACTCGCTCGACCGACCGACTTTGGGGAAAGGAAGGTCGGGCGGTTGGGCTTTGTCTTGGGTTTGCTGGGTTGGGCTGGGTGGTCGTCTCTTGTCTCGTTCTTGTGTTGCCTTGATTTTGTCTCTCTGGCATCTGGGAGTGGTGGAAGAGTTGTTGTCTTCAGGCTGGGAGAGGACAGGCGCGGGCGTCTGGTTCACTCCTCACTCACGATCATCACAACACCCCCCAATCTAAACCGCCAACCTAGTGCGCATACACCCACTCTCTCCCCAGGCCCATCTCACCCCTCCGCACTCAGACCCACGACCCAGGAGGAAGCCGCAGAAATGAAACGTCACGCCCCCCGCCCCTCGCTAACAATAGAACGCGGTCTCCCCCTCCTAACCCACCTCCGCCCGCCCTCTCGCGGACCTCCATCCGCCTCATCCCACACGTCCGCATCATCCTGCCCACCATCGCCAAACCCTAGCACACCCACCTTTCCGAGCGCGAGCTCTTTCCAGAGTTTTCAGGCTAGTATGAGCCCGCCTGGGGCGCCGAGGAGGCGGCAGGCGAGTGCGCCGAGTTCGAGGGCTGGATCAGGAGGAGGGGGAGGGGGAGGAGGAGGAGGGGGAGGGTGGAGTCCAGGCTTGAGTGCGGGGTGGAGCCCGAAGATATATGCGCTCAGCTCGTGGGGAGCGAGGACGCCGCTTCTCCCACTGCAAAGGGGACAAGAACCGACAAAACGGAGAACACTTCAACTACCACGATGGTCTCGTCTACGCTGGGCACTTCTCTCTATAGTCGCCCTCCTCGCCGTGGTACTGCTATGGACCTACTGCCCTCCTTGGCCGCTCTCTTCCTCTTCCATCCCCTTCTTTCCCCTACCCGCGCTCTTCTCCCAACAGCAAACACCCGACTTCCCCCCCACCCCCTGGCCGCCTACCGATAGGCCAAAAAACGAGAAATACCTCACCTACCTCCCCCATAGCGGGATCCACAACCAACTTATCGAGCTCCAAAATGCGCTCTTGCTCGCTGCCTTACTGGGGAGGACGTTGCTCGTCCCCCAGCTAAGGGTGGGGCGGGCATTGGGGTGGAAAAGTGGGGGGAGGTTGGAGGTTGAGCTTGCTTGTGGTGCTCAGCGCTACGCCAACTCCAACTCCACCTCCTTAGCCGGAGGGGAAGGGGAAGCAGCCCAGTGTCCAGAAGAAGAACTGACTGGAGAAGAGTACGCCTACCTCCCCCTCCCATCCCTCTTCCACCTCCCACCCCAATCCCTCATCCCCACCCTCCCCTTGCCCAGCCCAATCCCCCTCCCCTCCCACCTTCGAGACCTCAACCTCCCCCCCCAAACGATCTACACCCTCCCTTCTACCTCCTCCCACCCCTACACGCACAAATTCTACGAGCTCTCCACCCTCCAACGCCCCATGGGCCGGTACACCACCCGCCTCGACCTCGACACCCTCGCCCACTCCACGCGGCACCACCGACTCCTCTCCCTCGGCAGTCTATTCGGCTCCTCCCGCATAAAACTCTCCACGCGTCAAGCCAAAGACCTCCGAAAATCCATCAAAGCGCAAACTACCTTTTCGCATCCTACTGTCCTGACGGCTGCGGAGGGTGTGGTGAGGAGGCTTGGGGGAAGGGATGGGTACGTCGCTGTGCATGTTAGGCTAGGGGATGGGGAGTTCGAGAGGGACGGAAGGGGGAGAATGAGGGAGGTTTGGTGGGGTGTTGTTCGGTCCCTTGGCATACCCGAAGAACTCGCGATAGACGTCGAGAGATGGGCGCATTCGAATTCCAACGGCTCCTCATCACACTTCTCCCTACTCGGCGGAAACGCGGATGAAGAGTCAGGATGGACAGACCTGGACCTGGGCGCTCCACCCCCAGAACAACCAGAAGACCGTCAAGCCTTAAAATCCCCCCACCCGCCGCTCGTCCCATTCCCCCTCCCACCCAAGCACGCACTCGCCTGCCCACGCCCCCTTCACTCTCATCCATCCCTGCAAGCACTCAACGTACCCCTCTTCCTGGCCACCCCCTCCCCTCACTCCCCACTCCTACTTCCGCTGCTCCGCACGTTTCCCTGCACCTATACGCTTTCCTCACCTCAGCTCTCTCCTCTCCTCCAGCCCGTTCTAGGGTTAAAGGACGACCGTGGCCCGGAGGGCAAGGAGGGCAAGGAGGGCAAGGCAGAAAACGAGGGCAAAGAAGTGGGCAAGTGGATGATAGGGATGGTCGATGCCCTGGTGGCGAGTGAAGGGAGATGGGTAGTTGGTACGAGAGGAAGTACGTTCTCGGGTTGGGTGGCGGATGTGGGGTGGAGGGTTGGGCGGGGGTGGGGGGTCGTTGATCGGGGTTGAAGGGGTCGTATAGCGCAGTCTGGCCCCGGCATATGAACCAGACCGTGTGGAGAAGGCCGGGAGGACCATCGGGATGTGAGAGGGCGGGGCCATCCCACGGTTGAAGGGAGACGCCTCAGGCTAGCCATGGGGCACCGTGAGTGGAGGGAGAACTAGTGTCCTCCCTCGATCAACATCAGAGTGCGGCTTACTGGGGCCGCGACGTCTTGTAGAACGTGTAGATACGGCCCGCCGGCCACACCTCTTGGCCCTGGTGCAGTTCAAGTGGTCCGTGGCGAGAGGGCGAGATTGTAGATCGAGATTGCGAGACTGTACGGCATCGTAAATATTTGCATTTGCATTTGTAACAACTGTAGAACCCGCGCACATAGATATCATGCATCCATATTGACCCTTTCTGGCCATTGGGACTGTATGAAGCATTCATGGGGGATGAAGAGGGAGTCCATGGCGATGGCCGTCGGGAGCGGAGTCTGATCCCAGTTGAGTTTGATGCCGAACAGCGGCAGGTTCGTTCGCAGGCGACTAACTGTACGAGGGAATAATATCCCAGAGAGCTGTATGCGGGTTTTGGAGGATATTACCGCTGAATGGAGTAACCTTATGGTGCTCTTGAGTCCGCTGTGTGGCTCTTGCAGCGGGAGAAGCCTAGGGTCAGTCGTTGGCACAAACTTCGGAAGCAGAGTCTGTTTAGGGGACATACAGCTGACTTGTTAGTGGAGTCTGAGTCAGAGGAAGGGTAAAAGGTCTAGGAAACACTTTCCTGATGGTCTACTTGTGCTGAGCTTACCAGACGCATGGAGTTCGGGAGCAAAGCTTATTTTGTGGCAAAAGCCCTCCAACTCCTGAGCTTGCCATTGGCACGGGGTATCAAAGAAGGTGAACAGTGAACAATCAGTGTATAACTGACACAAGTACACAATGTTGGTCACGAGGACCTAAAGCGATGACACGAGTCAAAAAGGAAGCGGGAAGCTGGACGAGGTGCGAATCGAACGCACGACTTCATGCAAGCTCTGATTAGGATATCAATGCGAAGCAAGCACTCTACCCCTGAGTTACACGCCCATGAGAGACAGTGAGCTCCTTCAGTCTGTCCAAGTATGCCGATGTCGAGCGTGAACCATGGTCTTAACTCTGAAGTACACGGATACGTAGTCTGCGGACTCCGACCAAGCGGGACATATATGTCCAGGCCGACAAATTCATCCATTGCCCCCTCCATCCACAAACAGATCCTATCTTCCAATACACTCATCTACACGCACAGTCCAAATCCAATCCCCCCGCAGCCGCTCCAGGTCAAGACACTACCAAACAGCACCCCCAACCTCCTCCCCCGCACCCTCCGCCGCAGCCCACATAACAGCAATCTCATCCACCCCTCCATCCAGCACCCTCTGGACATACTTCCTCTCCCGTGTCCCTAGCCTCGCCCACTGATCGACAGCTCGGCGCTCGTCGTCCGTCATTTCTGTCTGATCTCCCTCAGAGCGGCGCTGCATTAAGCGGCGCATGGGGCCGTAGAACTCCCTGACCCGTTTTTCGCGCTGGGCGAGAGCTTGCGCTCGGAGGCGAGAGAACTCGGGGAGGATCGTGAGCAGGAAATGGAGGGGGAGGGAGAGGATCGGGTGGGCCATTAGCCTGTCTAGGGCTGTGGGGCGGGGGCGAGGAGGGTCGCTGGGAGAAGGAGGGGGGAAGAGGAGTTGGTCTTCTACGGGAAGGCCGGAATGGGCGAGGATTGAGAGGAGGGGAGAACGTTGGTTCACTGGTGCTTGGCCTTGTCGTCCTCCTCCCGCTCCACCTCCTGCTCCTCCAGCGCCAGCTGGCCCACCGCGCGCCGGTGCAGCGCCAGCTTGCGCACCATGCCCTGCCGGCCCTGCACCGCCCGGCCCCGCGCCTGCGGCGGCGGCGGCAGCAGCAGCAGCAGCAAAATGAGCCCCCACAAGCCTATGCACCTCCCACATCCCCCAGAGCCCCGCAAACAGCACGACAAGCGTCTTCCGTTCCAGCGACCCACCCCGCGTAAACAAAAAGCAAAAGAACAAGACTCTGGCTAGGGCGAACGCTACTGATAGAAGGAGGGAGATGGGCGGGATGTAGAGTGTGAAGCGGAGGAGGACTTGGTTTGCTTGTCCTCCTGGTCCTACGACTGCGGGGCCTGCTGGTGCGCCTGGGATGGTGACGGGAAGAGGGAGGGGCATGGGGAGAGAGGTGGGGAATGCGAGTGGGGAAGAGAGGAGATGCAGCAAGGGCTGGGTGGAGAGGAGGGTGCGGAGGGCAAGTTGTTGGTCGGGTGTTGAGTGGGGGAGGGAGGAGACTTGCATTAGGTATGGGAGGCCACTATCGTCATAAGTCAGCAATGAGCGTAAAGTTTGAGGGGAGTGAGGAGGGAGGGGGACGTACTCTACTAGAACGGTCTTCCATTCTCCGCCTTGGACACCCAGGCCTTGCCCAACGCCGGGGATATCACACCCCTCGTCATCTTGCAGCCCGCTTCTTATCCCCAGTCGCTCTACGTACGTCTTCGTAGCCTCCCTGGCTCGACGCTCATCGTCTGGCGTCGGATACGGGGAGCGAGGCGCCGGTGAACGGGTGAGTGTCGCGATTGCTCGTAGATGGAGGTACAGGTAGTACGTCCTTGCTGCTCCGTGCGGGTCTGTTGTCGGATCTGGTGCGGCAGGAGGCAAGAATGAGGCGCCAGGGAAAGGCGTTGCAGGAGTGACAGTGCCCGTCGCCCCCGGTGTAGGCAGGCTCATAGCAGGAAACGGGTACGCCGGCGTCCCCATCCCCGCACCCAACGCGGGCGTAGGCAGAGACTGCTGCGTCCGGATCGGAGCAGGCATAGGCGGCCGATCTGGCCATGCACTGGGATGCAGCGCAATGTGTACATGCCCCTGCTCGCCCCATATGTCGCCTACGACCTCGTGATGTCCCAATGCCCTGCCCTGGGCGAACAGCCTGATCCCGCCTGCGTGGGGATGGTTCGTTATTATTGGGCTGAGGAGGTGTTTGAGCTCGGAGATGGAGGAGGATTTGGGGAGTGTTAGGGTGGGCTGTTGGAGGAGGGTCGGGTGGGAGGGGAGATGCAGGGTGAGCGTGGTGGTCCCCCCTCCTGAGGTCGGGGCGCTTGCGGACATATGGGCGGATGGGGTGGGTATAGATGGACGAGAAAGAGAGTCTGAGTTTTCCATACAGCTATAACAGCTTCAGATATCGAAGTAGACAGAGTGGAAAGCAAGGGAAGGGTGAGAGAATGTGGAGGATGGTGGTGGTTATTGTCGGACGACTGTCGGGCGTAAAGGCGCCACGTCACATACCCTCATCGTATCTAAGCGCCCGTCCGCGGCCGACTTCCCTCACCTCATCATCATCGTTAGCATCAGCATCTCAGCGGTGGTTGCTTCGGACAACACAGCGGTCTGTCGGAGGACGTCGATGCTCGATGCTGCTCTCGTCGAGCAACAGCTGAGCACACTCGAGCTGCTTCGGGCTGTATATTGCGCTGATGGGGAACTGGTCCTGCAGCCGGAGACAGAGGAGGCGGTCTCAGTGGTACGCCTTTCGACCACACTCGTACATGTCTGCCTTATGCTGACCAATTATTGATAGCTACAAGAATGGCTAGCAGACACCTCTGCATCTCCGCCCAACGTGCCTAATGGGCTGAGGCTGCTCCTCATTCTGAAGACGGAGGACAACTGGAATCTCCCAGCCTCCATTAATGATCCACAGCTGGAAGTCGACATCACCCTCCCTCTGGCGCCATCCTCCAGCCAGTCCTCTAGACCCGCACTGCGGCTACGCCAGCCGGCTTGGCTCTCGCGTTCGGAGTACGACCAACTAGCTGCCAGTCTTGCTGCGCCTCCTGAGGACTCTGTGGGCGGCGAGGAAGACGACCTAGGCTACGTCCTCTCCACGATCGACAACCTCCACGCCGCCCTGCGCACTCTCGCACCCACCCTCTCTTCCACCTCTGTTGCCTCAAGCTCGGCCTCAAACCCAGCTTCTGCCAACCTAAACAGCGGCATGTCCTCCTTGGTCCTAAGAACATGGCACCACCTCCCCTCCCTCAGTACAAAATCCAAGCGCGCAGACCTAGTGAACTACGCTGCGTCACACGACCCCCCACTAACGGGGTTCGTCCTAGCCGGCAAACCCGGCCTGGTCGTCCTAGAGCACCCGCTCCCTTCCCCTCCCGCCTTACCCAGCCCGTCACCAGCCAGCTCAGGAGCAGCAGTAGCCGAAGAAGTCAGGCCCACCCCAGCGGATATAGCAGCAGCCAGCGCATCCCTCGACGCCTACTGGTCCCACATCAAATCCCACTCCTGGGCCTCCATCCCCCCCTCGCACAAAAAAGTCTCCGAACGACTCCGCGAAGTCGGCCCGCGCGTGTTTAGCACAATGTCGGAAGTGACGAGGAGCGACGAGCTTGGTGGACCTGGTATGGGAGGGGAGAAGGGGAATAGGCAGGAATTGGGGGTTGTGGGGAGATGGTTGGAGGGGATTGGGTTGGGGGGGAGGTTGGAGAGGGCGGTTGGGGCTGAGTGGGGGTAACGGGGTTCTGGGAGAGTGAGGGGGTGGTTGGCTGCTGTGCGCCAGAGGTGTCGTTAGTGGATGCGGGCGGCTTGCGCTCTGCAGCTGAGAGGGCAGGGTCGGGACGGCCGGTGTTTGTGTCGAGCGTCAAGGACGGCCAGCCGAGCAAGTGATGCGAAGTCATATGCCTACATACTTGGAGATGAGCCAGATTGACGGCGAGTACTCGGGCGCGATCCTTGGGTCTTTCAGCCGGCAGACGCCGGAAGCGACCATTTCTGATACCATGATGAAGCTTGAGGAGCTCCAATCATCTCGGGCGAGGAGATCCGTGGCCACAGACACTGTGGGCGGCTCAGCAGGAAACAAGATGTTTATCCTAGCAGTTCGCGCTCCGCCTAACTGGGAGGGAAGGACACAGGGCTGTCAGAGCACGCAAATTATCCGATACTGCGAGGCCTTAATTTCCGATATTGTACGGATATCCTCCAGAAGCCATACAGTATACATAATGCCCATTTTATTCATCACAAGGCTGCATACAGCACATCACTCGCTACAGTAACTCGACTGCCCCATCCTCTAGCTGTGGCCGCGGATCTCCTTGACCTGGTAGGGCTCCTCAAGATACTTGAACTCCTCCGGCGTAAGCTTCTTATCCGGGATAATCGCCTCCTCGAGCCTCTGCGGGCTGGAGAAGCCCACGATCGGGCTCGAGCACTTGCCGTCGATCCAAGCCAGGGCGACCTGGGCCATCGTCCATCCTTTCTTCTTCGCAAGCTCCTCGACACGCTTGATGATCTCCTCATCGGCGGCCGTGAGCTTCCTCTGCGCTGCACTGGCCTTCGCACGCGCGCTCTCCTTCTGCTCGCTGAGCGGCCTTGCGAGCTGACCAGCCGCCACCGGTCCCCAGGGGATCAGACCCACGCCGGTGTACTCGCAGTACTTGTTCATCTCCCGCTCTTCTTCGCGGTACATGAGCGAATAATGGTTCTGCATGCTGATGAACTTTGTCCACCCGTTCTTCTCCGCCACGTGCTGGTACTCCGCGAACTGCCACGCGAACATGGACGACGCGCCGATGTACCGCACTTTGCCGGACCGGACGAGGTCGTTCAAAGCGCACATGGTTTCCTCGAATGGAGTGTTCGGGTCGTAACGATGGATCTGGAGGAGATCGATGTAGTCCGTCTCGAGTCGCTTAAGGGAAGCTTCGACGGCATTGAAGATCGCGCCGCGGGACAGGCCAGACCTAGCAAGAGCAGGTCAGACTTGTCAGGAAGCGCAACATCGTCTGTCGTCCTTACTGGTTAACGTAGTCACGCGTGTTCTTCAGTTCTGGGTGGTCATTCGCACGGATATCCAATGTATCGGGAACGAGCCCGAAGCACTACATGGAGATTAGCAGATATTCCAGAAGTGAACCAGTGTCGCGAGCATACCTTGGTCAAGATGACGAGCTTGGACCGCGGGATGTTGTACTGCGGAATGTTAGCCAGTCCGGTGCGTAAGTATTCAGGAACTCACCTTCTTGATAGCCTTGGCAATGATCTTCTCAGATACACCGGCGGAGTAGACCTGAGAGTTGCGTCAGAATGAGTTCAATCAAAAGAGACATGAGGGCGAAGGTCGAGGAGTAGGGGGCCGGGGCTTACGTTGGCCGTGTCCCAGGTGGTGACGCCGCGGTCCCACGCATACTTCAACAACGGCAATGCGTCCTCTTCCTCGATAACCCAGTCCTGTTGGCCGTTATTAGTATGCGCAGTATTTGTACGAACTAGCGAGGCGCACCATCTGCTTGAGCGAGCCAAAGCTCATCGCACCCAGGATTGGGACGGAGACACGGAGGCCGGACTTGCCGAGCCTGCGGTACTCGACCTGCGGGAGGTTCTTCTGGCTTGCCATTGCTTATCGATAGACGTGTTGGCTAGGTAGGTAGTAAGGAAGAGAAGGGGCGATAGGCCTGCTCCATCGTCGCTGGAGGGTATTTGAGGACGGCGAGGCCGGTGGAGGGCGTCGCGCGTGCGGGTGCTGATGGACTGACTTCGCCCCGAACGGCAGAAGCTGTCAACGAGCGGCTTTCACCATATCTGTCGATCCTGAGCCCCAAATAGGTTCCCCCGTCAGCAGCAGGGTTGGGGTCGTACGCGTGGCAAGTCTAAGCGCAGGTGGAATACCGGGTTCGAAGTATCGTATACAGTCGAGGGATAGGCACGCCATGGAGCGCATCAGTTGAAAGAGGAGGCACCAACCCTATTCACCACAGCGGTCCTACGCCTGTCTCATCCAATCCACGACGCGCACTGTGATTCCGGGCCGGGAATGGAGCCCATGTGCTCAGCTGATAACTATGGGGCAAAGACCGAGGTTGCCCCGCAGATGACTTGGGTCGGTTGTCCCCCACTGCCAGCTGTGAGCTGGGCACAGAAGCCGCTGCCGCTGCTACGCTGGCAACCTAACCTCCTCCTCGCCTTCTGACTCGCATCAGCACGACAGGAATAGTACCTCCACATCGAACGAACGGCACGGAATTCTAGTACATCCGGGTTTCGAAAGCTGATGCCCTGGATCACCGATATTCGCACAAAATCGTAGCCTGGATTCCCGGTGCCTCCAGCGTACCGTATGGCCTGCGCTGATGCACATCAATCCGAATCCAATTGTCAATATCGTAAAGGTCGTATATGTCACTAGTCAACAAAGTCATCAAGAGAGTACACTCGTCCGGAAAACAAAAATCATGTATCAAGAGAGTCCAGGTCCAACCAAATCAGAACATCCTAGCCTCCATACCGGTAACAACCAAATCGCCGGTTCCGTTGATCCTCCTCCTCCTCCTCGCCTTCAAGGCAGTACCAAGCCGTTCCCGCTCGGGTTGGGATCATAGCTGCCCTTCATCGGACGATAGAATGGGATCCCGCCCGGCTCGCCATGATCGAGCAACCTGACTTGAAGCTCCTTTCCTTCCTTAACCGTCGTGAATTCGTACTTGGCCGCATACGTCTCGAGCACCGAAAGGATCTCGAGCACGCAGCTCCCGAGTCCTGGACCGCCATTCCGCAGGCCGACCTTAGCTCTGACGGTCTTGGGCAAAGGCTGCGGCGTCTTGATCCAGTACTGCATCCCGATGTTCTTCTCGAGCTCGCGCCGCAGGTTTTCTTCCCGCTTCTCTGGATCCGCTCGTTCTTCGGTATGCTTGGCACGATTAGGCGCAAAACAGGCAGTATCAGTCCGCTTCCCGTGTCGCTGCAGACTGTCCCAGCGCGTAAAGCTCTTCCCACAGGACGGACAGGTTGGCAGCTCGACGTGGAAGCCGCCGAAGACTAGGCCTCCACCAGGCGGGATCTCGTCCAGCTCAGCGACCAAGCATTCGTAGTACAAGTGCGCAACCCGGTGCCGGATAAGGTCGTACGTCTTCGTCGTATAGATCCCGCACGTCATCGTCGGATCGCCGGGCTTCATGAATCCGCACATCGTCACACGGGCGACATTGCCCCCGATGGGCTCGATCTTCAGCCCCTGATGCGTCTGTGCCAGCAGCGCCTTCCGAGCCGCAAAGGACTGGTTCTCCTTCATGATGCGTCTCTCGTAGTCGGCGAATCGCACAGTCACCGTCCGAGCCGGATATCGACCGTCCTTCTCCCGGAAGGGATTCGCCGATGCCTCCCTCTGCGGGCGGCTCTTGACATCTTCGGGTGGACGAGCAGCCGGTCGGTGGTCCTCGGACTCGGTGTCCTCCACGTTGTCCTCCTGCGTAGGCGTTTTCTTGACGTCCGCAGGCTGATATGAGGAGCCAGAGGCAGGCTGTGCCCAGCGCAGTTCGAATCCGGTAGGCGGCGCCGGAAGGATAGGGACATTAGGCTTTGGCATCTCGTCGACATTGCGGAACCTCGGAGTAGCCGCTACGCCCCGCTTGGGGGAACTTCCCGAGTCATCCGCAGGTCGCAAGTTGGTTGGATACTGATCTAGCAGGTTCGGCCATTTCTGTGCTTCAAGAGTAGAGCGCAGTGGGGCGGCCTTGCCTCTCGTTGAATACATAGGCTGGATAATGTACTGTGCCTCCGTCCTTTGGGGTATCTCGACTATCGGATCATGCACCTTGATACGAGCCATGGCGTCCAATGCGACATCGGCCAGCGAATGTTGTGTAGTGGCTCGAAAGATAGGCGCCTCGCTCCATCTTGGCGCTAAAATGCCATCATCAGTGGACATGTACAAGTGAAGTCCCAAGAGACTTGCATCCACGAGATCCGATAGAGGATCCCGACTCTGTTGTGTCGACATCATTGTCCATCATAGGCATTGATGGCTCCGTGCTCCACCGGTCCATCGCGCAGCAGATGACTGTGAGCGGCGATAAGCGCCCTTTGCGGCGACGGGTGAATTGATCACACAAGTGCCTTCGCAGCCCAATCCAACCTATGAAGATGCGAAAGCAAGAAGGTAGACAAGAAAGCGTGGTGAATGGAAAGAGACAAGGTGGCGAAAGGAGGCGGACCAAGCGGATGACAATGGAACAAAAGAAGCCCACGGTGACTGGTTGCCTGCGGCGATTTTGTAGCGCACCCAAGCGGGCATGCATAGCCGCGGAACGATTGAGAGGATCCGCGGGGTCAGATGGCCAGAAAGAAGCAGAATATAGGAGCTCTTGATAGTCCCGACCTGAGCTTCTGATAAAAGGAAGCCTCTGCGGAGGCACGTGAATGACCCATGCCGAAAATGTGGTAACTGCATGGCGGGGGCGTGAGAGTCGTCCTTATTGATGACAACAGTGTCCGAAAAGGTGTGGATCCACGCAGATGGTATCGTTACCATACTGTGTGGGTCGCCTATCGAGCAGCGAGAGCAGCTAAGAGTTATTCCGCGGGCTGCCACATGCCGCGTGTCCGTTGCGGCCGGCACCCCTTAACACCATCGGTCCCGTCGTCATCTGCACGGCCACCGCCGGGAATCTGTGAGAACATCATCGCTTCTTTTTGCCATTGTCACTTACAGAGGGTCCGGTAGGTTCCGCATTACTAAAGACTCTGTTTGAAAAACGGCAAGCCCGGTCCGACGCTCTGGTCGTCTCCTCCACCAAAAAGCTTCGAAAACAGTATGTGTCGGTTGACCAGAAGCAAGTCAGGTGATTGCAGCCTGAAGTCTTGAACCCGTCTCTTGCCCAAGAACTGGTTCGGAGGCATCGACCTCAGGGTTAGGAGGCGCATATCTGGTACGTTATCCTTTGGAGGAAGGGTCGATAATGTCCAGATGTAGAGCTTCAATTCGCGCATATTATGCCGATCGAAGCGAAAGGGCGAGAGCTTCGGCCTGCTCGGTGCCATAGAAGCCGGCCAGAAATCCCGTATGGATTGAATATACTTTTCCGAGAGCTGAGAAAGTGTTGCCATCGACGATGCTGTAAACCTGAAAACGAGATAGTCGTCTTGCCGAGCAACGAGGTCTAGAACAAGGTCGCCGCGGGTTAGTCGCATATCCCGGTTTTCGCTGGTGTCCAGCACAAGCATTCGAGGGTGATTGATATACATCATCAACAGTCGGCTGCCGAGAAGCCAGTCGCGCGATAAAATGTCTTCGATGTAATGTCGCCAAGCCCGACATACTAGGCGACACCTCCAAGCGAACATCTCTGGCATATGTTGCAATACCAGCTCACACAGCTCAAGGGGTAGCTTATCCATCGGCTCGCTATCACGACTGCAGCTGGCTTGCTGCTGAACGTCCTTGCCGAGCTTATTTCGCCGTTTAAGTTTGAGCTGAGCGGAAAGCGTGAGGGACTGGACGGGGTTGAGGCAAATAGCTCGTTCCTCACCTTCATTGTTGCAGGCCTCAAGATAAAGCTCGCCATGATGATCGCGCTGGCAGGAGCTATGCCGAGAGTTTGGCCAGTAGCTGTCGTCGATGCCGAAAGGAAGTGAGAGGTGGTACGGTTGCTGGCTCAATGCCAAGTGCAGAGAGAGGCGGCTCTGACCAGATGCGATCCGCATCCTGATAATCACGTGCAAGATATCTCTGCTTCCGCCCACTTCTTAATTAACCTAATCGCACGCAGTCAATAGTATGACCCTTGTCTCAGAACTTCTCTGTCTAAAAGGACTTTCATTGACTACAAACGAGGATGCGCTTTGAGGAGCCACTGACTGAATAATCCTTTTGCTATAAACGACTTCGTGAACTATCGATCTACTTAGCTGGTGTTCTCCAAGGACAAGGCTTGCTGATAACGCTGCTTGTGGACGCGGCCGCGACTATTTTAATCTGAAAGAGCTTCTGCTACGGCGATATTGTCATGCGAATATCTTTGCCTGTCCGATCAGTGCTGGCTGCCGTGGATCTGGCTGCTCAGGTCAAGAGATCGCTTCCCTTCTCTTTGAGCTGGCCTTATCGAAGTTGTTCCAGGCTCAGCAAGTGAAAAGCGAGCTTGGAGAGACTCTGCTAGCATCCTTCTATAATGGAGCAACTCAAAGACGATCTTCTCTCCCAGAACGGTGAGTATGACGCGCATCTATGCTGGTGGAAATTGAGCAAACGGTCCAATTTTCCAGGTTGTCCATAGAGAACCCGGCAACGCAAGAGACCCTATGCGAGTCTGTACTTATATGCTATCGTCCTTAGCAACAGCAGACTGATCGACCAGCAGAGTTGAGATTGCGGAACAATCGATGGTGAAGGAGGCTATCAATGCGGCAGATCAAGCATTCCATTCCGGTGTCTGGTCGCAAGCGTCGCCCGCTCACCGTGCAAAGGTCTTGACAGACGTGTCGCGCGCTCTGACCGCTCGGCTCCCGGAGCTCATCATGCTCGAGTCCTTGCAGACTGGACGCTGTATACGAGAGATGCGGGCGCAGTTGACTCGTGTACCAGAATGGCTGTAAGTCGTCTAGCTGACAAGGGACACAACGCACCTGATCGTCTGCTAGGGACTATCATGCGGCTCTCGCTCGCTCGCATGAAGGCCTGGTACTTCCGACACAGGGCAACCTGTTGAACTATGTCAAGCGATATCCTCTGGGAGTTGTGGCGCAAATAACGGTGGGCTGGAGGCGGAAGTCGTCTGTCAGCGACCGCTGACCTTTCGCACAGCCATTCAACCACCCTCTTCTCATCGCGATGAAGAAAATTGCCCCAGCATTAGCAGCGGGTAACAGCATCGTACGAGCTCTAAGGCTCAGGACGAAGCAAACACCTGAAACTCCTGCAGATCGTCAAACCCTCCGAACTGGCCCCGATAACTGTCGGCATCTTCGCCGAAATTGCGACCGAAGCTGGCAGTAAGTCCTTTAATCACGCCGTCAGAGGTGTGACTAACTCCGTGCAGTTCCGTCAGGTGTCCTGAATGTCCTATACGGGGGCAAAGACACCGCACGGTGGCTTATCAACGACGAGAGAATCAAGAAAGTCGACATCACCGTACGTTCTTCCCCGCTCAAACTCCGCCCTCAGCTGAAAAGGCAGCATATTGTAGGCCGGAACAGCAGCCGGCCGCACAATAGGCGCCACCGTCGGAGCCCGCAACATCCCTTTCACCGCCGAGCTCGGAGGAAAGGCACCCGTAATCGTCTTCTCCGACGCGGACATCCCGAGCGCCGTAGCGGGCACATGCTTCAGCGCATTCGTCGCTTCCGGGCAGACGTGCGTTTCTGGCACGCGCCTGTTGGTGCAGGAAGACGTGTATGAGGAGTTCATGAGCGCGCTCGTTGACCGCGTGAGGAGCATAACGGAGCGCATTGGCTCTCGTACGTCCCTACCCGCGCACTCTTCTGCTCTGGTAGTCTCACACGACCTCTAGCCCAGAACCCCGAATCCACCATGGGACCAGTCATCTCCCAACGCGCACTAGACCGGATCCTCAGCGCCCTAAAGCAACTCTCCCCACCGGCACGTATAGTAGCGGGTGGATCGAGGCTCACGGGCAAGTCGAAGCTAGATGGGACCGACCTGAGTAAAGGATACTTCATGGCCCCCACTATCGTTGAGGAGCCCGGTTTGGAAGATCCGGTCTGGAGAGACGAGCTGTTCGGGCCTGTGATAGCGGTTAGGAAATTCAAGGTGCGCTCCCCTCTTCTCCTTACCCTACTCTCGCCCCAACGACGTTTGCTGACCTCATTTGCACGTCAGACGGAAGCCCAAGCCCTCGCCCTAGCCAACAGCACCCCCTATTCCCTCGGCGCGGGCCTCTTCACCCAATCCCTCCCGCGCGCCCATCGTGTTGCCGCTCAAATCAACGCAGGAATAGTATGGATCAACACCTGGCACCGGAACGATCCCAGTTCACCCTGGGGCGGGATGGGCGGGGCGAGCGGTGTGGGGCGGGAGAACGGGGTGGAGGCTTATGAGGCTTGTGAGTCCGCCCGCTTTTCTTGCGGGTTTTTGTTTCGTCATTGGGATGGAGGGTGAGATGGTTGTTGATTGGCTGAGGGCTGACTGGGATCCAGATACGCAAAGCAAGAGCGTCATAGTCAACCTCGCCACACCCCAAGAATCTCGGACGGACGACTGGTTCGCCGAGGCGGCTGTCTCCCAGGGCGTGCGATACGGCTAGAGTAGAGCGGCGCAGCCTCACTCAAATATACCCAGGACAACTTAGACGTGGGATGTACCACTAGAATGTTATACGATGTACCGTACTGCACCGCATATATGCGACGTGCCAAATATATGCGCCTATACAGCGCAGTACAGCAGCTGCCGCACCTCCCTAGGCAGGATCACGCATGTAGTGTACTTATGAATCAGGAGGGTGTAACGAACGTCCTATTGCAGCCCCTCAGAGGGTCGTACAATAACAAATCAAAACTAAAGGAAATCGAAAGCTCTAAGACATAGCAGCAAAGACGCTAAGGAGCAAAAGCAAGAAAGGAGGGTCCAGTACATCCGAACGGCATCATGAGTGTACTGTACTGTATAAGGGCAAGAAGATGCGTGGTATCACAGTCCGTTCCGTATCCGTTTCGCGGCGACCACGACCATACAACCGTTCCAGTGGTAGAGGGCGGCAGTTCAGGCAGTTCAGGCAGTTCAAGCTCAGGCAAGCAGAGCGCCCAGGAACCCAAGCGCCAAAACGAGCCCGCCGACCTTCACCTCCCTCATCCCCACCGCGCCGCTCTTGCTCCCCCCAGTATTAGGCAGAGAATCGCTGCTCCCGCTCGGGCTGGCCGCGCTGCCCGTTGCGGATCCAGAGCCGCTGGCGGTGTTCGAGACCATCAACGTCGAGCCCGTGTTGGTTGCCGCCGAAGCGGTGCTACCTGAGCTGGTGCTGGTCGTGCTGCTGGGAGTGCCGGTTATGTTGAAGTCGTTGGATTGGGCGTAGATCGTGTTGATGTCTGTGGAGGATTTGATGAGGTTGACCTGGAAAGCGCGACGGGGTCAGTACTCAGCGTATATAAAGCAGCGGTAGCAAGGAGGGCTGCTCACCTGGAACGCATTGCCCACAGGCCACGCCCCACCAGGGTAGGTAACACTTGCGCTCCCCGCGCTGGTGCTCACGTTCGCCGCGAGCAGCTGATCATTCTGCGGGAGGACATTCCTGTCCTGGTTAACGAGCACGATCGCGAAGCTCGTCGCGTCCGTGTCGACCGAAGACCATGAGACGGTCTGAGTGGAGGAAGAGGCGTCCCAGACTGTGAATTGGGTCGGGGAGGTGACTTGGATCGCGTGGACCGACGCGGCGGCTGCGAGGATGAGGGGGAGGAAGTGCTGCATTGTTGTTGGCTGGCTGGAGTTGGCTGGAAAGCTGAAAGTGCTCGAAGACGCAAGTTGAAGCGGTTTGTTAAGAAGGTAGAGAGCGGACTGCCCGAGGATGAGCAAAGATGAGCTGGATAAGACCTGGCGAGGTGGTGGGTCGAAGAAAGGGTGCGGAACGGACAGAGGCGAAAAACGGGGGAACGGACGGGCGATGAGCTGTGCAATTGTGCCACTGCCAAACGGCCAAGGCAATAATATTAAGGGCTGCTATTTCCTGAGTCTGCGGGTCCGGTACCCTCGGGGGGGCGTGTTCTCGGCCGTCCGATGAGCAGACTCAGACAGGGTCTGCCCTGTCATCTCAGACCATATCCCAAGTCTGAGCTCTCGGCCAAGCACAGTCGATCATCAACGCGCTGCGCTGTGGCCTGTTTGGAATGATTTTGGCGTTTCGACGGAACGCGACCCTTTGCTCTTTTATCTCGGCGCCCCATTTCCATGTTTCTCACATTCCGCGCGACGCGGACAGATTCGGGGGTCCAATCAGCGGTCAAAAGCATCTCTTCAGGGACCGAAATGGGAGATGGGATGCCGCGCGAAGCCGAGCGAAGAGGGCGGAATACGCGAGCGCGGAGTGTGGTGAGGGGACGCGTCCGAAGGGACCGGACGCGCTCTGCTTTGCTCTTGGGCGGAGCAGACTAGAGGAGAACCACGCCAAGGTGAGCAGCCGGTCGTGATGGTAACGACGCCCGGGAATGTGAGATCCTCCGAGAGGTCGGAGGCGCACGTAATGTCCGGATTTGACGGGTATGTTGGGCTTGCAATGCATGTCGAGCTGCCCGGTTGGTCGGGAATTACATACTTGTTTTGCTCAGCACGTACTTGTTGCTCCGCAGCCCGATCGAGATTACGACGCCCGATCGTATCTGCCTCTATTTGCCTTGACGAAGACTGGTCAAGGATGGGATTCTTCAGCAGACTGGGAACTTAGCCAGCTTGTGAGCTTGAGGTCGTCATTGTTTCCACACAGTACCGAAATTCCAACCCTGGCTGCAAACCGACGCGCTCGTTTCCTCATATCTCATCGCGTCCTTCTGTTTGTGGAGCTCTGCGTCTTCCTGGAGACAACGTTGACGAGCAGGCATATGATGAGTGAACCGAGCATTGTCGAACATCGCACGCAGGTAATGACGTCCACTCAGCCCTTCGACAGCCCTCACTCCTCCCCACCCTCGTCCTTCACCACGGCCAACCCCCCACCCCGCTCCCACCAACTCCTCAAAACCTTCTTTCCCCCAAGCTCGCACGTATCCAAGAGCGCCTCCATCCCCTCCTTGTGTGCCAACTCCCACCATTGCAGCATGCCGAGTAGTATGAAGTCCGAGTATCCCACTATGCACACATTAGCGCGCAGCCCAGACACATACCCGAGCAAGACTGGGAGTAAGAGCAACACGAAAATTAAGGATAAGACGGGACGTACCCGCCTCCCCAGAAAGGTAAGGCCCATACCCCTCCAAACAACTCAGCACAGGCCCCAGCGCCCGCCCCACCTCCCTCACCCCCACCCCCACTCCGATCTCCTCAAACCTACAACCAAACCTCTCCTCCCTCGTCCGCCTAAACCATCCCCCCTCCCTCTCCCCCAACAGACCAGGGATATGGGGTATGACAAGCCTCGACGCTAGTGGAAAAACGGAGTGCGTGAAGTATTGTTGTGCGAAGTAGGCCGCTTGTGCGGTCGGGAGGAGGGCTCGTGGGGTGGTGGGCTGGAGGGTGGTGGGCTGGAGGGTGGTGGGCTGGAGGGTGGTGGGCTGGAGGGTGGGGTGGGTGTCGAGGTGCTGGGCGATCTTGAAGGAGTCGGGGATGTACTGCTTGTTGTGCTGGAGGAGGGGGAGCCGGGCTGGAAGGTTTGGGTGGAGGGAAGTGAGGAGGGGGGATATGTCTGGGTATTGGACTGCTCAAACCACATCTCATTAGCGCGCTGGCTTGTTATGCATGCATAAAGGGTTGGAGCAGCTCTGGCAGGAGAGGGGGAGGGGCAGCGTACCCCATTCTGTCCGGAAAGGAAGCCCCTTATGCTGTAGGACGAGCCTTGCTCTCCAGCAAGCGGGGGAGAAGGTTTGATGGGGGAGGGCGCAGGCGAGGTCGTATAGTACCAGCTTGGGGTCATGCTGCGCCGTAAAGTCGGCGGATGGAAGGCTTCCTGCGGTCGAAGAGAACGATGCGGATAACCTGGAGCGTAGGACGGGAGGGCGGCATGGATGCGTAGCTCGCTTGACTAGCCATCTGGATGGCTGCAAGGAAAGCATCGTCCTGCGCTACCGTACTGCGGGCGAGCGGGCAGGAGTGACATCGTAAGAATTGTTGACCCCGGATTGTCATACACGAGAGAGAAGGACGACATGTTTTGGTCGGCTTTGTCACCCCATCAAAAAATGCGCCAGGAACATCAACTCTGTCAGCAACAAGAGGAGGAAACTGTCTGATCAGACCTCGCCATCCCGTCTGTAACATACATATATGCGCCGCGATCACACTTCACTTTGGCAAGCGCACTAGTTCAAGTTCCTACAAACAGATCCTAGCTGGAGCAGTGACGCTGCGCGGTACAGTACGTTCGAGCTCATCGACGGAACGTAGTAATGCAGTCATCCCTTCCCAGCTGGGTTCCTCCATGCGTCCGAAATATGCAGTACTTGATCCTTGATGGCCGGTTGAGCGGTCAAAGATCTTCTTTCGCGATCGGTAAGACCCGCTCATACCACCTCCTGAACGCCGCCCCGCCTTTCGAACCGTCGTACAGCGCGAACGTCTCTTCCAAGACGCTCGGGTTGAGCTTGAGCTGCCAGAGGAGTAGGGCGAGGATTAGGATGTCGGCGTAGCTCACTGTCGCGCATCATCAGCGTCACCTGCCTGGCTCTCCTAGCGAAGCAGAGGGGGGAAAAGAGGAAAGGCAGAGGCTTACGTTCATCGCCTAATATGTACGGCTCCCCCGTCTCCCCTAGCGTACTAACCACGACCCCTAGCGCCTCCTTCCAATCCCTCACCCCAGCCCCCACCCCATACTGCTCAAAAGGCACCCCAAAATCCAGCGCCCTCCTCCATCTGTAGTACTCCGCATCTTCTTTACTCAGGATCGCGGGCGTGAGCGGGATTAAGAGGCCGTACATCGAGAGGATGAGGATTTGGGAGTGGAATGTTTGGAAGAGTGTTATGGTGGGGAGAGAGGGGTGAAAGAGGGAGGGGGTGTGGGGGAAGGTGTTCTCGAGATACTCTGGAACGTTGTCAGCTCAAGTCATGGGGAGCAGGGGCAGAGGGCAGGGGAGGGCGGGGCAGGGGAACAGGGACGCACTGATGATCTCGAACGAGTCGTACACCCAGGTATCGCCATGCTTTATCGTAGGCAGCGTTGGCACCTCCTTGCCAGGCTGACAATACACCCCGACGATAGGCTTGATCTCCCTATAGTGAAGCCTTTGATTCGGGAACTGAATGTCAGCGCTCGCTCGGCCTGTGCGAGAAGTGGGGACGCACCAGACTGTTTCGAAGTGGATACGCTTGTATCGCAGTGCGAGCCGGACCTTCCAGGTGTTCGGGGACCAGCATTTGTTGCCTTTGCTCGGGATGTCGTATAGGATCAGTTTCTTCTCTGACATGTTGTTGTCAACCCTTTGGGATGATCGTCTTCCCAATCAGCGATCACCAGAGAGGCGAGCCTGAGCATGCTGCCTTTATATCCGCCCCTTGAAGGTCGATGCTTCTGCCCATTCTAGAGGTGGGGAGCAGCGAAGCCGGTTGCCAGTCGTTCCATGTGTTGTTATTGTAAGACGGCCCACGGGAAGTCGACGTGGTCGGCGGTGACAATACGGTGATGTCAAAGAACGCGCGTGTCTCGGCGTTTGTGCCCATATCCGGGAGAGGGGGAATGAATGCGCTCCCATGGCCTCTCTCACCGTTCGAGCCGTGGTTGGACCTTCTTCCACATCGGCCAGGAGCCTTTCTTACTGTTCATCCGGCTGAGTATCTGTGTATAACCGGTAACTCGAACTCAGAGGCCGTATTGGGCAACTTGAAACCGAACGCATCGTCTTTCCCCAACACGCGCGAGTCGCCCTCCCCTCGCGGCAAGCATGCCCCGCCGAAACTCCCTCATGTATGCGCATTTATCTCCTCCAGATCTCATCCCAGCTCAGTGATTCAAAGCGAAACGATGACCTCCATCCAAGCCTCCCATCTCCGCTCGGCCAGAGAAAGACAATCGTCCAAATCGTCCAGTTCTTCATTATCCCCGACGAATTCGCCTGTATCGCCGATGCGGAGAACGCGCCCTGCACAGCCGCTTAGAGCGCGTGGTGGGCAGGCGTCGCAGTCGTCGAGTGCGTCGTTGTCGCCGTCCAGTTCGAAATCTCCTCCCACCGCGAGCACGAGCAGAATGGCCGACCCCCACAGTCCCGATGCCGAGGACCACGAGCATGAACAGGAGCAAGAAGAGCCGGAGTCGCACGACCCCGAGCTTTGCGCCTTCCTCGCCTGGCTCCGCCCTCTCTCCTCACAGCCCATAACATCCCTCCAATCTCTCACAGACGGCAGCGTCCTCCTCTCCCTTCTCTCGCGCGCCTCTCCCACTCAGTTCCCGCTCCCTGCCCGCCTACTAGGTCCCAATGACCCCTGGCCTTTGAGGCTCACACAGCTGAAAGCTCTGTACAGGCGGGTAGCACAATGGTATGCCCTACACTCCGACGCCACCCCAAGCGAAGGAGAATGGACGCCCGACCTGCAAGCGCTCGTCGATGCCGACTCGTCCAAAGCATCCCCAGAAGAACGGGAGAAAGAAGCCCTCAAGCTTCTCCGGCTTGTGGTGGGCGTCGCTGTCCAGGGAGAGGAGAAGGAAGAGGCGGTCGAGGCGATTAGAGGACTGAGGACGGACCAGCAGACTCTGATGATGCGCGCTATTGAGCGGGTTATGGCGGCTTTCCCTCCTAGGGTCGAGAAGGCCGAGGGGGAAGAGGAGGGCGATACGAGCGTGATGACTGAGTGCGTCTCTTCTAACTTCCTGCTCCATTTCCAAAGCTGGTGCTGACGAAATGGGATCAGGGATGACCATTACTACCAAATCCAATCTGCACGCTCTCGCTTACAGTCGGAGAACACCACCCTCCAGGCAGCTCTGACGGCGCTCCAAGCGCAGGTCGAGCAACTCCAGGCTCAAGCTTCGGATCTACAGGCGGAGAGGGACGATGCCCTCGCCACTGCTCGTGAGCTGAAAGCAGCGGCGGAGGAGAAGAAAGGCGAAAAGTTGGAGGCGGCGTTAAAGGCCGAGATTGATCGTCTGAAGGACGAACTGTGCGTCTTCTGTCCTACAGTATCCCTCCCCTTCTGCCCAGGCTAATGTGACCAACATAGCCGAAAAAGCGAAGACAACCTCTCCTCCGCCGAGTCCCAGCTACAGCGTCAAGAGCGCGAAATCGCAGAGCTCTCCAAGCGGACTTCCGAGCTGCAGGAAAAGGCTGAGGAAGCAGCGAGGCTTAAGGATCAGGTGGATGAGCTGAGGCACGCGGCTGAACGGGCGCAGAAGAACGAGAATGTCATCGAGAAGTATAAGCGGAAGTTGGAGGAGACGGCGGATTTGAGGAGGCAGATCAAAGTACGCACTCTGTTACCTCTTTCTGTAAGAGATAGGAGGAAGGCTGATTGGATGGTATAGGCGCTGACGGAACAGAATACACAGCTGGTGAATACCAACTCTCAGCTTGAAGCTCAGTCTTCGAAGTCGGCGAATATGAAGCCCCTCCTCGACGCGTACAAGCAGCAGATCTCCGACTTGGAAGCCAAGGCTGCTGGCCGAGGGGCGGAAGTCGAAGGCCTGCGTCTCAAGCTGGAGGAAGAGCGTAAGGCTCGCTTAGAGGTCGAGAAGATGCGAGATCAAGAGCGAAGGGAGGCGGAGCAGTATGCTGAGCGTGTCCGAGAGCTGGAGAGCACCCTGCGTACTCCGAGAAAGAGGCAGCTGACAGATGGGAGTGGCGAGGAGCCCCAGAGCCCCGGGGCGGACGGCGAGCTCACGAGCGAGCCTCTGACGCTGGACGACGCGCTGAGCGGGACGACCATGACCGACCTCAAACTCCGTATCCGCGCTCTCGAACGAGAGCTGCAGGAAGCACAGTCCGCAAACGGGGTCGCTTCCCGTATAATGGTGCTCGAAAACCTGCTCGAGGATGCCAATCGCCTGAAGGGGCGATACGAAAAGGAGTATCTTTCGAGTCATCGCGAGGTGTTGGTCCTTAAGCGGGAGCTGGAGGACATCCGCGCTGGGAAGGGTGGTGTCGAGAGCGGGGAGATGGTCATCGCGCTCCGGAAGAGGCTTAATGAGGTCGTGGATGAATTGGATGAGCTGAAGAAGAAGTTTGAGGAGCAGGGTGTAGAGCTGGAGAGGGCGAAGCGGGATCTCACCGTCGCGCGGTCCGACCGTACGTGCTTTCTTCCCCAATGCAGACATAGTGCAGGAGATGCTGATACGGACGGACAGTGAACCTGGTCAACAAAGACCAATTAGAGATCCTCGCCTCTCTCCGCGCCTCCGTCTCGTCCGACAACGCCGGCCTCTCCGCAGAACTCGACCGACTCCGACAGGTGGAAAAAGACTTGCGTGAGAAGAACAGGATGCAGATGGAGCAGGTTAACGCTTTGTTAATGGAGAAGATCGAGCTCCAAGGAGAGGGGATCGGGCAGAGGGAAGCGATGTTGAAGCGGGAGAGGGATATTGGGTGCGTCTGCTGCTCCAACTCACCTCCCGTTTTTGGAAGGTGCTAATTGGTGTGGAAGGGATCTGAGGGCTTCGATCGCTGGGAAGGACTTGCCGGAGGAGACGAAGAAGCGGCTGATGGACTTGGCGGACGAGAATGCTCGCTTGAAGGAGGAAGCCAAGGTCGAGCGGCAGAAACTGATCAAGGCCCGGCAGGCAAGCGATTTCTGTTTGTCTGGGTCTTGCGTGCTTATACCGGTTCCAGTTCATCAAGGAGCAGGACGAGCTGTTCAATAAGCAGCATGCTGGGAAGATAGATCCGGTATGATCTGTCTCTGTCCGTGCATTGGATTATCATGCTGACCTAGTTGGGTAGAACACGTTCGCGGAAGCCGAACAGGCATATAAAGCGCAGATCCAATCTCTAGAGGACAAGATTGCGCTGCTCAAGGTCAGTTACCCCTTGTGGATCGTCTAGCTTGCCCGCTAACAACCGCTTCAGAGAACAATCAAAGAGAACGCAGCAGCCTATGACCGGGAGAAACAGCAGCTCCAGAGCTCATTCCGCGTTCTAGGCTCGCAGCAACGGCAAAGTCAGCTTCGGGCAGCAGTATCTCGATCAGGCTCGGCAGGTCGGCTGCAACCGCAGAGTTGGCTCGCCCAGCAACGAGAGCAGGTGTGTCCTTCTGCGATTTCACAACATGCGGTGAAAGGCTGACAAGGGGCAGATGATGGCGAATTTGTCGAGATGAACGATTAGAGCACGATACTCCTGGATGGTCGATATCACCATGTTGCATACCCTAACCCCTTGATGACCTCTCACGTGCATTAGCAGATACACAAGCAGCGCATATCTTACGCTTAATGTCATACCTTTCGTGGCATCGCCCGAAGTTCCTGGCACAACTCTGCGGTCGATCTGGCAACTAATCAACTGCCGATTACTCGCATCGGCGCTACGGCTTCAGCTATCGGCGATTATGACGGCACATCATCAATGCCGCCCATTGGTCTTCCCTCCGTGCTTCTTCCCCCCTATATGGCTGGACAATAGAGGTACACGCACATGTTCTGGATCTATACCGACAAAGGATGAAATAAGAAGCCACTCAAGCGCGCCAAGCACTCGATCATGCCGTTTTAGGGTGTAAGAACGAGCTGCCAGCGCTTGTTTTCTTAGTCAGCCACGGTCGTTCCTCCACCTCGACTTCCAGTTCTTGGAATATGAGGGCGTTGTAGAGGTACTTATAGTGCGGAGATTGAAGGCCGTCGATTAGACCAACAACGCGCACTCCGGGGTTCATTGTCGGTTGTCTGGTTCATTGTCCTCGCGACATCATTCTTCCGGCCGGGTATTGTAGGGTCCATTTCCTTGTACAAGGCTCGACCACCTGTCCGACAGCCCATAACCACACAGGTCCTCGGCCTCCTACCCAAAGTCCCTCTCACCCGCCTTCCAGACGACCTTGCACCTTAGAAGAAAGATGTCCGACAAGAAACTCATCTTCTACGACCTGCACAACGCAGAGGGCAAATGCTGGTCCCCGAACCTCTGGAAGGTCCGCTTGGCGCTACGGTACAAGGGGATCCCATTCGAGACTGTTTGGTGCGTCCCCTTCCTCCTTATCCCACTTCCCTCGGTCTGCCCTGCTGCTTGGCCATGCTGGAGAGTAAGGGAGGAAGGAAGTTGGCTGACCAGGAGAGTGCAGGTTGACATATCCCGACATCAAGCCCACTATCGGCAAGTACTGCCAGCAGGACTCGGACGCCCCTACGCTGCCTACGATCCAGCATGGCGATGTCTGGGTGTACGATTCCTACGAGATCATCAGTACGTCTGCTCCATCACTGCCATGCTCCATTCTCCGCCCTGCCGCCCTGCACTCTCCATATGCGCCAAACACTGACACTGACACTGCGTGCTACAGAGTACCTCGAAAAAGCCTACCCCTCCACCCCCTCCCTCCTCTACCCCAACCCAGCCTCCACAACCCTATTCAACGCCTACTACACCGACATCCTCTTCACCTCCACGCGCAGGCATCTCCTACCTCTCATCCCAGCGATACTCGACCCGAGAGGGGCGGAGTATTTCGCACGGACGAGGAAGGAACGGCTGGGTATGCCGCTGGAAGAGTATTTCAAGGGGAGCGGGGTGAGGGATTGGAGGGAGACGCTGGGGGTGGTGGTGAGTACGCTGGGGGAGACGGGGGAGCCGTATATCTTGGGAGAGAAACGTGCGTCTTGTTCCGCGCTCCGCTTGGCAAGGGGAAGTACACGATATGCTGATTTGCGTTTGTGTGCGTGCGGGGACAGTAAGCTATGCAGACATCCTAATCCTCTCAATCCTCCTATGGATGATCAAGCTCAACCCCCAAATCCTCGAGGACACGTTCGCGATGTACACAGGAAAGGCGGGGGAGGCGTTTAGGGCTTGGTATGAGCGGGTTAGGGGGTTGGCGAAGGATGATCTCTAGTCCGCTCGTGGGGATATGGTGTGGGCGGAGGGGGCTGGGGAGGGTGGGAATATTGGGGAGAGAACGAATGTTTTGTAGGAAAGAAAGAAAGTGAATAGGTGAATGTATGCGTGTCTTTCGTCCATATTCTAGGCTGGCGTACGGATAAGCCAGTCTTGGCAGCCCGCCGTGTCAGTGTTTCCGCTCAAATGGACAGGATATACAAAGCAAACCAATGCATTAACAACTGCCTCACTCACGCGAAAGGACGAGGCCAAAAAACCCTATGCAACAGGAACGAAAAAAGCAATTAGATCGAATATACACTGAGAGAGACAGACTTCAGCGGGACCCGGCTCGCTCAACGGCCGGGCAGAGCGGCGGCGGGGGCTTGTTTTGTTTGGGTTTTGTTTTGATGGGTTTGGCCGGGGGGTAGACATTACTGGGGGTGGACGGGATTATGTTTTCTGTTGGTGGGAGTATGCTTTGTGGTGTTGGATATGACGAACTGGATGGGGTGTTGATGGAGTGTAGGGGGTATGTACATCTAGCTTGTGACCTTCGTCCACCCGAGTTCGCCCTCGTGCGGCACCATCAGGTGGTAGGCGGGTCGAAGTAACGTTATCGCTATATACTTTTATCGGAAGTCGTTCTCACTCTTCCGGCCGCTATAGCGCTATAGCATCGTCCGGTTATCTTCGGGATTGGGAAATGGTTCAAACGGGGACGGCAAAGCTTCTCCTACACCCCCCGTAAGTCCTCAATCTCAAAACAGGAGGAGAAGGAAGGAGAACGCACCGATTCAGCAACAACCCCTTAACGGCCCTCGACTCCCTCACCACGCCCTCGGCCTCCCTCTCCCACGCCAGCAGGGCAGCCTCCCATTTCTCCTCCGTCGTCCGCGGCCCTTCCGCCTGCCCAGCGCCACGCACGGTAGTCGCAGAAGTAGAGGTCGAGGTGCCGGCCGTGCCTGGGAGACGCCGGCCTGGCAGCGGTCCATACGTCCGGGCGGAGACGTATGAGGAGAGGGAGGAGAGGGTTTGGAGGGCTTTTTGGGAGGAGGCACGCGGTTCGTGTGATTCTTTCAGTTTTTGCAGCTCGTCCACCAGCGCTTTGAGGTCAGCAGCGTTCCCCGCCTGGGCGGTAGCAGCGGCAGCTTCCTCGGGAGAAGATGAGGAGGAGGAGGAGGCAGGGAGGAGATGTTTGCCCTGCTGAGCGATATGAAGTTGTTGCAGCTGCGAGGCTAGCCGGGTTGCGAGGGCCAGGGCGTGCGCTTTGAGCGCTGCGCGACGGGCGAGCGTTTCGTCCAGTCTTGGTAGAACATATTTCTGTACTCCCGATCAGCATCCTCCCGAACTACGAAAAGAGCAAGAGAAGAAGCAGAGGAGGTAGAGGACATACGTAGTACACGAACCCCAGAACCCCACCTGCTGCACCTGCCCAGCTCAGTACCCTAGCGAGCGTCCTGAGCATGCCCAGGAGGTGGGAAGGGGACGAGGCGACGAGGACGGCGGGTAGGACGGGTGTGTAGTCCCTTTTCGGCAGGGTTGGCAGTTGGGCATCAACGTCGGTGGAGGCGGAGGTGGAGAGGGGTTCGGCGCTGCTGGAGGGGGTTCGGTGGACGGGCGAAGGAGGGGGAGGTGGGGGGCAAGGTGGGGGTGAACGAGGACGAGAGGGGGGAGGAGGAGGGGGAGGCATCTTCCTTTCCGATACCGATACTAGGTGAGGAGGTGGGAGGTCGTCGTTCGCTGTTAGAGAGCGACCCGTCGATGAAGGCAGAGGGGTTGAGGCTTAAGAGTACCTCGTCGGTCGAGTCTTGCCACAGAAAAACGACGCTCGCTGGTCCGTGCACTCGAACCTTCTGCACCTGCTCCTGACTGAGATGCGCGTGCTTCGCAGAACGACGATTTGTGGCGAACGATCAAAAGATCAAAAGCTGTGAACCTGCAGAAGAGTCCACACTTTTTGACTCGTCGACTCAGAGTCGGTGTGAAAGGGATCGGCATCAACGGACTCGGAATGGGCTGGGCACACAGATTCACGTGCGCTATGTATGTGCTTTTGGCTTTCTGTTTTCGGCCGTCACCACAATTCTAAAAGCTTGTGTGATATGGGTGCCGAGCTGGGCCCTGCATATGCGCCCTTGACGACTGGCCGACCCGACCACTGTGGGCCGAAAGAGAGATCTTCAAAAGATCTGCTGAAGATCAGGAGAGGATCGCGCAACGTACATAGCGATGGAATTCGGCCATATTTAGCACTTGAGAAGATATCGCGGAAGACACGTATCGAAGCAGACATACATATGCTCATCGGCACTTATCGGGCCCCCTCAAACCACCTCGGCACCCACCAAACCTATAAAAAGTCGCTGAATAGTACAGCACTTGATCTGCGCAAATAAGCACGATACGATGCCGATCTGGCTGATCATTTGAGGACGCCAGGAGGCGGTCCATTCCGGCTGACCTGGAAGATCGCCTCGCGATGCTCGCCTCTGGACCCAGGTAGGCACTCATGAAACGTAACTACGGTCGTCAAGGATTTTTTGCACTCCCGATCCGCATGCGTGTGCGCGGGTGTAGAGAGGTAGGTATATGACTCGTTCTGCACGTATCCCTTGCAAGCTGAATTCGGGATGGGAAGTACGAGGAGGGAAACGGGCCGGGAGGTACCGATGCGGTCGTACTTTTTCGTAGTAACTATGCAGTGGGTTCTGCCTGGTGAGGTAGGTTGAAGAAGGGTGATGCATCAGTTGGCGAAGTCTCGGAGGGATGGATCTGGGTCGTTCGGCGTTCTTCCTCCTGCCCTTGGGCGCTGGGGGCTCTTTCTCACTTGATCTTCCATTCGAGCTTGACGGTTCGGGCGGACTGGAGCTGTGTGCGCGGGTGCGCAGGGAGACACAAGCAAGATATGTTGAAAATAGCATAGATTCCCGTCCCTACAACCAACGTTTTCTGCACAACAACAACAGCAGTTCACATTCCTTCCATCCCCTTACATTCCATCTTCTCGCATATGCACGTTCAAGCACGCCCGTGACACCCTTCCTTCTCACTCTTGACTTTCAACCCCTCCGCCGCGCCCTTGATAAGCTCCACCAACCTCTCAGCTTCGGACTTGGCAAGCTCGGCATCTTTGTCGATGGTGAACGCTTCTGTCAGGCCGGGGAAAGTGGTTGCGCCGTATCCTACACGTTTATCAGCTCTATGCTCCCAGTACCCAGCTAGAAGCAAACGAAGGACGGAGAGGTGGTGGGGAGAAAGGGCGCAAGGAGAAGTGAAGAGGAACGGAGGAGAGACGTACCGAGC
Source organism: Dacryopinax spathularia (assembly GCA_037974965.1). Classification (NCBI taxonomy): domain Eukaryota; kingdom Fungi; phylum Basidiomycota; class Dacrymycetes; order Dacrymycetales; family Dacrymycetaceae; genus Dacryopinax; species Dacryopinax spathularia. The sequence continues at coordinate 320,425 of JBBPFI010000015.1, read as the reverse complement.
CAGAGCCCAGGAGCGACCAACACGTTCCTATACCATTCCCTATGCCTCAACCCCTCCTCCGAGATAAACGCGCGCTCAAAGCTGCTCAGCTGCTTATTGACCCTCCTCACCCTCTTCGCAGCCTTAATGAGGCTCTTGGGCACCGCGTTGCTCTCCTGCTCAGCGGAGGGAGAGACACCAAAGACGCGCTTGATAAAGTTCCTGATTGCGGCGAAGGACCGTTTTGCGCAGGAGGCAGAGGAACGGTGTCCGTGGTGGTGATGACCAGGGCGGTGGTGCTTCATGTATTTCTTCAGCTCTTTGATGAGCTCGTGCTCTGCAGTCTTCTTTTCGCTGTCGAGTGCGACGGAGGACTCTTGCAGGCTGGAGATGGCTGAGCGGAGCTCGGAGAAGTCGAATTCGAGCGAGTTGGAGGAGGCGATGTCTTCCACCCTATGCACTTGTCAGCGGACTCTTGAGAGGGAGAAAGGAGGATGGCTTACTTGGTGAGGTAATACGACAGCTCGTACGCGTATTGGGTCGTGTTGATGGGGAGGATGATCGCATCGGACATCCTCAGAGCCGTCAAGCCGAGATACTTCGCCACAGCGGCCTACAAGCAAGCACCCCGCATCAGCACCGACCCCTTCTTCCGAGAAGTAGTGAGAGGAGAGGAGAAGAAGACGCACATGCCGATGATACCCCGGATCGCCAAACTTCTCCATCCACGTAACAGAGTCATACACCGAATGATAATGATACACCGGGTCGCTCGCCGTCGCTCCGAACCCTCCGTCCGTACTGGCGATTCCGATCCGCTGGAGGAAAACGGTATAGTCCGACCCGCTCCCGAGCGCGGAGACCGCGGTGTATTCTGCTTTCTTGACTTCTTCGTCGCCAGAGGGAAGCAGCCCTTGTTCGGCTTTGGCGAGGAGGGAGGCGCGTAGGGAGGCTTCGTCGTCCACCCAGCTGTACCGCTCGTCCCGGAATTTGGTGGCCTCTTCGGCGCTCATGACGCCCAGCCCAGGTCGGTCGGTGTAGATCCCAGAATCCTTAGTCGCGTCCCAGAGCGTGCGCTTAGGGTCGGTAGGATGGGGAACCCGCTCTGCGCTCGAGCGGACAAGGTGGGCAATGGAGGGTGAAGCGCCGATATGGAAGCGCGAGCCAGAGGCGGAGACGTCCACGTTCAGGTAGGCAACGACGTGCTCCTCGATCCATGTGGCAAAGTCTTCGCCCCATTCCGTGGAGCCGATCAGGCCGTACTGCGCGTACTTGATCAGTCCTACTCTCCTGTGGGCGAGTGTCCCCAAAAACATACCTCCTCAGCATCCCAGGAAGCGAACAAGATTGTCCTCAACGGCTTCCAGCCCTTCTCCAGCAAGACTGAGAATCCCTCCACGATCTCATGCACCGTCGCGCTCCCCGAGATCGGGTCAGCAGCGCCCATAACCCAAGCTACCCACCAATCAGCACCTCACAAAGCCGGAATCATGCATATATGCGCATACCATCACGATGATTCCCGATCACCACCACTTCATCGGCAATATGCCCCGGGATAGCGGCCATCACGTTCCAAATAGGCATTACGTGGTCGTGCACTGTGCTGTCTCAACTACTGGGCCATTTTCCGAGCCGGTAGGTGAGCTCACCTTTGTTGACGACCTTCACCACTACTCCTTCTTCCTTGGCGACTTCCTTCAGCTTGGCGGCATTAGCCATGCTGAGCGGCAAGCTCGGGATCCCCGGGATATTCCCTCCATCCAGTCTCGTCGCATTCGGGTACGCGGGCTCGCCAGGAGTAGTAGGATCACCCGGATAAAGACTGAGGTACTGCACGCTACCCCTCTGGATCGCCGTTGGCGCTCTAGCGGGTCCAGCGGGGTACTCCTCATACGTCGGGGAAAGGACACCATTGTCGTCCGCCGGGTCAGAGTAGATGAGCGTCGCGCCGCAACCCGCTTCCTCGGCAGCTTTGACCTTCAACCCGCGGAAGAGCTTGCCATATTGGACCAGGGCGATGCACCCTTCCTTATCGACGTCCACGCCCTGCGCACGAGCAGAGGAGAGGGCGTCGGCAAGTTCTTCGGGCGTGCCGTACCCTGCGTAGATCAGGGCTCCGGAGGCACTGCCGTTCTTGCTCAGCCCATGCCATGGCCCGATGGTCTCGGCGTACTCTCCTCCTTTGTCCCCAGGGAGAGGGATCTCCTCGAGCGGCGCGGCCCAGATAAGCTCGTCACCTTTCCACGCCTCGACCGCCTGCCCGCCCTTGACAGGCTCATTCATGACCGGATAATACTTATCGATCCAAGCAGTAGGCTTGCCGCCGAACTTGGAGGTAGACAGAGTCGCGGACTGCGATTCGGGCGAGCCGGCATCGTAGATCGGTGGGTCGGAGGGGACGGGGACGCCGAACTTGGACTGGAAGTGGCTGAGGACATGAAGGGCGGTGATGAGGTCTCCTTCGGAGGCGGCGCGGTGGGGCGTCGTGGCGAGGAGGACGGAGCGCGCGTGGGCGGAGTCGTTGTTCGGGATGGTACTAGTCCACGTAACATACAACTCATCAGCATGTGCTCTTAGTTGCGGAGGTAGATGGACATGAGACGCACATGAACAAATCCTGGGCCTCTTTCCACCCAATCCGTTTTTCCTCCTGCACGCCTCCAGCCCAGAACCCAACCACCTCCTCCGGAATGCCAAGCAACTCACTCATAGTCCGCATCGCCTCCTCCCCATCCACGTCCAAGCTCTCGCTCTTAGCGGTATGAGAGCGAAACGCTCCAAAGAAGTCGGACAGCTCATGCCGATAAACCAAGACGAGCACAGAAAGGGCATAAAGCGAGAGGACAAAACGCTTCAGTCCACGCCGGCGATGCTGGACTTTTGCGGGTGGGGCAGCAGGGACAGTACCCTCCTCTTGAGGAAGGGGGAGGTAGTGCTTCTCGCTGAACGGCATTCTTGCCCGTTGCGAGTAGCTGGGAGTGGAATAGATGATGGTGGTAGGGTGTCAAGCACAACCCGCTCGCTTCGCCCCCTCCAAGTTGTGTCGGGTTGATTGGTTGGAGTGATCACGTCAACCTAATGACGGCCAGACACAGAGAAGGACGTGCAAGCAGACTCGGACCGACTTTAGACCTCTGATAACAGGCTAACAGCTGGAGCACGACCCGACCCGATTGTTCCATCGGAGCATGCGGGGATTGACGTGACGCACGAATCCGGCGGGAGCAGACAGGGTTAGCTGAGGTGGGAATGCACAGGGTTCCAGCTGAAGGAAGGGGTGGTCTAACGATATCGGCGTGTCTCAGTTGTTCATCATTGTTGACAAGGTGGTTACTAGGGCGATTTGATGAAGTTGATCTGGCAGGGGAGCCGCCAGGAATGTAGCGAGATGAATACTGCGGGGCAGAGATTTGTAATATCTTGATCAGCCCGCTTTACCTCATGTGTACGGGAATAGCAGACCGTCTTCATCTACTGTAACAGGAACTCAACATCAATCAACTTCAGAGAGCCATCATGATTACCAAAGAGCGTGCAATACTTAATGTAACAAACAATCTCAATAACGCAGAACCAAAGCAACTACAATATCCCAAACTCTCAACCCTGCAACATGGCGCCCTCAATCAAGCATCCAAAACAACCTCCCTCCCACCTCTCAAAATCTCCCAATAAGCACCCAAAGAATGCTGCACGACCCCTCCCACCCCAGGCCAGTCCTGGACTAGCCTCTCAAGGCGGGAACGGGTGTCCATCAGTGCTCGTTCGGGTTGGAGGGAGCGGCCGAGACGGGGCGTTTGGGCGTAGGAGGCGGACAGGGTGGAGCGGGAGGATTGGGGTTGGGAGGCGTGCGGGGGGAGGATCTTGGATGAGTTTGGGGGGAGGAGGAGGGTGGTGCCGAGGTAGTGCTGGGTTGAGGTGTCCACTGCGCTAGGGGATTAGTAGCCGCTCAGAAAGGCTAATGAAGGACATACGGTTCCAGCTCTTGTGGGTAGCCAAGGAATCATTCGGCTAAAGTTCGAGTGACATGTCAGATAAATCCCCAAGAGTCATCAAGGCGTAACTCACGTTAACGACTCTCCACAGCACGCTGGGGCGCTCCCAGTGCTTTGCAACCTTATGCTCAAACTCTGCGATGGTCTCAGCCACATGGACAAAGAGAAGATAAAAGACGCATACCCCTCAAGCTCTTCTTATCACAAACCGTCCCCGACCCAAACACATACCCATCCCCCACCCTGACCGTCTCCCCAAACTCGCCCCCCTTCGCATCAAGCGCGGCGGCCATAGCGAGGCTCGCGATCGCCCCTCCCGCCCCGTGGCCCGTGAAGTACAATTGGATAGGCTCGTCGGTCGCGAGCTGGGAGGCGATTATCCGGACGGTGCGGATTATGGTGTGGTAAGGGATTCGGCTGTCGGCGGAGTGTTTGGGGGGGAAGAGACGGTTGGCGTAGCATGACCGGACTGGGATTGTGGTTAGTAGAGTGCATCTGGAGGGAGTCCGGGGGACGGGATGACCTTTGCCAAAGCCGTGGATATGCTGCCCGAGGTGGACGGAAGGCGAGATTGCGTTCTTGATGACTTCGTCGAGCTCAGCTATCGATTCGCCTAATATTCCTCAGTCTTAGGATCCGCGCGAGCAACCAATGACAATCACCTTTAAACGCCAGAACAATCCAATTTGATTTCAGGCTTACATCAACGTCAGTATCAGCATTCGCCCGCCTCACGAGAAAAATCACTTACTCATAAAAAGCAGCACAACAAGCCTCCCCCGCCGAATTCAACTCGCTGACCGGCGTATACTCCAGTCCAACACTCGCCGCCGCCAGCCGCACATACTGCTCTCCTTGCTTAGCAAACCGATCCGCGTCCTCCCGGACCTGCCGGAGCTCCAGCAGCCCGCAGAGTTGGAGGAGGAGCCGAGCGGCATCTAGGTCGAATATCCGTTTGATGTCGCTGTGCCTTGCTAGGGAGAGGGCGAGCTTGCCCGCTTCGGCTTGATCGTGCGAGAGGCAGTCGAAGAGGGTGTAGTCGTTTTCGTGTTTTAGTTTTAGCACTACAATATGAATGAGGTCAGCAAAGGTGGTGGAAGTGTAAGGATCAACGCACATTGGGGTATAGAGGGGATGCGGTATTTGGTTCGAGCGGCCGACCAGAGGTCTTGGGATAAATGAATGGCGTATTGAATGACAGGTAACAAACTTGAGAGGGCAGCGAAGACAAGTATATGTAATGCATGGGACGGTTCTGCTCTGCCATCAGTACTCAATTTGTACCGTTTTCCCGGGATGACTCACTTCCGATACTGTGGACAACAGCAATACCAGCCTTGAGCCAAACAGTCGCGCAGAACGCCGCATACTGTTCCACACCCTTCACAGTCAACGGCTTGGCGCTTCTAGCGCCCTTGGCCTTCGGCTCCGGATGTACAGAATCTTGCCGCTTCAAATCCTGGAGCATATCCGCCATCGTCACAGTCGACGGAGGGGCGCCTCCGTCCGGACTAGTAGCAAACGTCGCGGAGAGCATGTGTGTTGGCGAACTAGGAGTGACCGGCACGAGGTTGTCCACGGTACGGGGGATGGACTTGTTTGGTGTTGGGGCAGAAGGACGAGGAGGGTGCGAGTCCTCGGTGGAGTCTGACATGTCGGACGCGGACGCGACGGCTGTCATTTCTGAGCTGACTGTCTCGGATTTCGGAAGATGGGTACCGTTGCCATTGATCCGCAGGGTGGACTTGCGTTTTGGAGGGTATGGAAGGCCGGGCTTGTAGTCGCCGTCTTGGTCAGGTATGGCTGGAAGACCATCGAACTTGGCTTTAGTGGGAGACGACAATGGGGAGGGAGATGGTGATAGTTTTGTTTGACGCTCGCCGAAACTGGCTGAACGTGAAGGAGCCGTACTGGGTGCGGTATATGCTGATGAACGACGTGAACGCGGTCCGCCCGAGGGGAAGAGAAGCGAATTCCTTTGAGGAGAGACATCAGGCTCGAAAACGTTGTCCAACTCCGGAGAATCGCGATCATCGGGTACTTGTATGGGGAAAGACGCACGTCTCTGGAGCAGGAGGTCGATATCCGAGTATGGCTTCAGAGACCGAGCAGAGTTTGAACGGCTTTGCGCATGTTCTGTCTCTTGGTCATGGTCAGGACCCTCGTCCCCTTCGGCAGTGTAGAAAGAGAGACGGGATGGTTGACGACTAGTTCTAGTTTCGTCCATGCTTGGTGCGGTATAGAACGTGTTTACGTCCGTGGGACTCGAGCTGCTCGTCCCGGACGGCTTAGCCGTAGGTGGTGCGCTCGCAGGCGTGCCAACCTCGCGCAAGGAGGATCCGCTGCTGGTTGACTTTGGTTCAGTGTCCTCGTCCAGTAGAGATAGCGCGGCAGCATGGAGAGACTGTGAACCGGTCAACAGGTCGAACGAGCCATCAGCCATCAAGGGCGCGATTGCAGGCATCGAAGCTGGACGGGCGCCTAAAGACAACGTGACCGGTCTCGGCCCCGGTCTGGTCGGTGTACGCCGTTGTTCAGACATATGAGACAGATGCAAACAGAACAGCTAGAGAGAGGAAACAGGATATACAGGCAAGAGTTGAAGAGAGAAAAAGAGGCTGGGAAACGAAATTTGGACGATGAGACCGTTATGGCTGCGGTGGGGGCGTCATTGTTTGCGAATTAGGGTTGCCGCACACCATCCCGGCGATTCACGAGCACCGAAAATAGTGGCGGTGCTAAGGTTCTAAGGGTCTGATGACGAAAGGTGCCTGAAGGTTGGGGAAGATGATGCACAGCATCCAACGTTCAACATTCCAGTCATCTCCTGTCTCTTCATTAATACCTCCCTTGCAGTGCCTGGGCGTTCATGTCCTCCTGCATGTTCCCCTCCATCAGCCCAATTCGTGGTGCTCATTGTCAGTCTCGGAACCGCTGGCTGACAACTCCGGTGGCGCCGGCATATAAAGCTGTTCGCCCTCCTCGCCAATAATACTTTCCCTTGCGACCGCTCCCGATCTTCCCATGGTCATTCGCTTAAGCCATGCTTCCTGCTCATGCTGCCCTGTCTGGTAAGGCTGGACGTGCCTCAACCCAGTCAATCGGCGATCTATGTCCGCGTACCAGCACGCTGGATGGGCTGCAGCCAGCTCCCTGCTACTGGCTTTTCGCCTTGTTGGTGTTGATCCAATACGCCGTCAGTCCGCGATGGTCGGACCGCAAGATAGGCATATCGTCGACTGGCATCGTATTTATAGAGGTCAGAAGGAGCTATATCGCTGCACTCAAGCCGCACTGAGAGGAGGACCTCATTGCCAACAATGCTCTTCTTTGGCCTGGTCTTCCTTGCGCTTGCGGCCTTTGGTCTGGCAGCTCCTGCCGAGAGTCCCATTAACGAGCTCAAGCTCATTCGTCGTGATGGTACGGCTCATGATCTGCTCGGCCGCGCTGGTCCAAGTGGATCCGTGAACTCCCCTTCGGTATAGTTTTTCATTCCTTTCCCGAGAGGCCGTAATTTAACAACCACCTGCAGGATGGCGAAGTCTGGACGAACTGGGAGCAGAACGGCTGTAAGTCGCTTTCCCTTGATAAATACCATTGTAGCTGAGCACATCGCTCAGATGCCAGCGAATGGCTCTGGATAAGCTACAACACCGTCATGGGCCGCTCCGACGGCACCCAAACGATCGGTATCGATCTCTACCTCGAGACACTGGACGGTTCTCCCCTGGGGTTCGACGGTACCGTTCGTCCACCATCTCCCTCCCGCTCCCTCCCCTGTACTAACCGTTATCTGTAGATCACAAACGGGTTCATGGCTCCCACTCCCGTCTCGAACCCCATCATCGGCTGGTTCCTCTTCCCGTACAATGCTTGCGGGACGTTCCGTCGGTCCCCCTCACTGAGTTACATGTGCCATTGCTGACATGTCGATAGGCCTGGTTTTCGAAGAACACCAGATATATCAAACGTACTCGATTATCCAGTTCCGGGCTGCAGCTCCGACGATTACCATCGACTGCGAGTCGTATGATAGTCAGTTCTGACTGGGCTTCCTGATTCCCTGACTACGGACGTTATGCTTTGAAGAGCCGACCACGATACACGGGACTCTGCTGCTATGATACACGAGACTCCACTGCCATACACGAGAATTCGCTGTCAATAAACGCGGATATATGCCATAGCACCAAAGCATAGCGAGCTGCAAGCTTACACTCCATGTTCTGTGCTGGCTAGTCCCATGCCGGTCCTCCACTCGGAGCCGCTTTGAGTTGTCCATGCAGCTCCCAGCTTGCTAGGGATTGTCACACGAAAGGTCGGAACATGCCATTGACTCGGTTTTTGGGGGAAAAAAAATCAAAAAAATCGATGCATTCTCCCCTCCCCGCCGCACTGCACAAACCACCTCGTTCCTCCTAATCGAGCCTCAGCGGGCACCAGACCTTCCCCGTTCAATCGGACTCGAGCTTCCTAAACAAGACGCGACTATGAGTGGGTAGAAATGCCAAGCCCAACCCCTCGGCCCGAGACAAGCGACGGGCGCTAATCCGCCTGCCCATCCGCACAGCACGTCAGCACCTGACAGGTTATGCGAGCTCATCGGGGCTGGGTCCGTTGCGGTCGGGCGCTACCTTCTCATGCTGGGACTCATTTTAGCTGCAAGTCTACTTGCGAAGGGTATATAAACGGCCCAAGGATGGATGATCAAGTATCACCAACTTCTACTTCCCTGCGGGTTTCACTACTCCGACACTTAGCCTGAACGATGCTCTTCTCCGCGCTCATTCTTACCACCCTCTCGGCTGTGGCTGTTGCTGCTCCGGCTGAGGGCCCGGTGAAAGAGCTCACCATGCGCCATCGGGACGGAACGACGGTCGACCTGCTCGCCCGCGCCGGTCCAAGTGGCTCAGTTAACCAGCCTCCCGCACGTTTCCTTTCTCCCAACCTATCATAGCCTGCTGACTGGCAACAGGGCGGCGAAAGCTACGTCAACTGGGAACAGAATGGCTGTAAGCCCCAAACACACTGGCGCCAATGAAAGTGTACTGACGAAGAGGGTGTAGACGCCAGCGAATGGATCTACGTAGAATACGAGACCGTGCAAGGCCGCTCGGTACGGAAACGCTAAGTGAACAGGTCGATTTGCACGGGGCTAAGTGAACAGGACCCTCGACACAGCCGCTGAGACCCCAAAAGCCGTAGCAAGCACTCTCGTCGACATATTGCAATTATTACGGGAGTCCATTCTCTCTCCGCGCCATACAATCTATGCTTCCATCTGTACTCCGCTGTTCGAGTTCTAACTTTACTGGTGCATTAATGTGATGGCTGCTTTAACAGTCCATCGTGTACGTTTCCAACCAAGTCAAAAGGTGTAAATGCACTGTAGAAGAAGCCTCTTCTCAACAAACTCGTCATTACGAACACAGTGGATAGATCATCCACATCACTCTTCGACCGCCGTATTTGTACATCCTAACTATCATACAGCATCCGCGCACTCCGTGGCCGCCCTCCAGCTTCACAGACAGAGTCGCTCCAGGGACTATACGTTACGTTCCAGGCGCATACACCTGCGTATCTCGATTCTTTTCTTCACTTCCTTGATTCGCTCGATGTACTTCTTGGCGGCGGTTACGACCCATGGCGTTGACCCAGTAAAATGAAGGTCGAGCCCAGGCCAGATCAGATCCATAGTGACCACAAGATACGTCTCATCCGCCACTATGTCCTCGAGACGCAGGTTGAGCACATGGGCTTCGGCAGCGGGTTCCGGCCAGTCCATCTCTTCTTCAAACGTCGCCGACGTGAGCTCCATTATCTGTAGCTTCGGACATGTATGCGTCATCTCCGCAATGTCAGTGATGTGGAAGCTGGCGACGCCGGAGACCATTAATCTACAAGTCTTCGCGTCCCTTCCCCACAACGCCCGGAAGCGTTCGAGATCGCTCCAACCCGACGACAGACGCAAGAGAGACGCATTCATTGTAGTTAGGGGCTTGCGGCTGTCATATTCGATCGAGAAGTCCTTCATCTTCTTGCAGTTCTTAAGCGGTAACAGTTCGCCGACATCCATCGGCTCATCGATGGGATGATTCGCGGTACCGCGTATAATGAGGTGAAGAGACTCGACAGACGCGGCGAAGAGCGAGATAGTTTGGGCCAGGAGGGAACGGGAGATAGAATCATCCCATCCACTTAAATCCAGCTTCAGACCAGTCGGCGTTGCGTTGAGTGTGAGAAGCAAGGTATTCGCGTGCCGCGCCGAGCCGCGAATGACTATGTCTTCTAAAGCCTCCCATTCGGGTTGAGACCGCGTAGCGGCGTTGACCAGACCCAAAGTATCAGCTCCATCCTGACCAAGCACCTCCAGATGTCGAATCGTCGAGCTCGCCAGCCGCTCTAGAGCTTCCGAGCAGATGAAGTCCCAGTCCAAGGATATGCGCCTCAAGCGAGAGAGACGCGACAGGAAGGCCACCGAAGGCAAGCCTTGCACAAAACCGTTCTGGTCGTCCTTGTAGATGCGAAGCTCTTCTAGATACGGGCAGTTGTCCGGCAGCATAGCGAACATCACGCATATCGCATTCTTGTAGCGCACCCTGGTTTGTATGTCCGGCTCTTGAAGCTTCACTTCCAGCTTTCGGAGGGTCGAGGAGAAGCACCGCACCGCTGCACTCATCCCCATCCAGTGATTGCAGGTAAGCGTGAGCACCCGTAGATGTGGAAAGATTTGCCCTCCCCGAGTATTTTTGCAGATGTTGATGAGCATATTCACTTGTCCGATCGCGTCGTCAACGGCTAGAGGCTCCAGTTGCAGCGTACGAACTGCGTGGCGATAATCGTCGAGCCTGGATGCCTTCTGCAGCGCCATCAGTCACCTTGCTAATCGTTCAGTTCCAGACTTTACCTGCCAGTCGGTAATATCATTCAGGGCATTGGAGAGAGCGCATATATGCGCATGGTCGGCCTGCTCCCAGCCTTGAGCTAAAACGCGTTGCATTGATCGACCTGTCCGCCCTAGCATAGACCGTTCCTTTGCAGTCAGCAACAAGCTTACATGGTCGAGGAGTTCGGCCGTCGTAAGGACCTTGTGACACGTATTTTGCTCCGTGCTGTTTTCTGCCATTGTGGTACAAATGAGACGACGAGCGCTTGGGCCGTTAGTCACGAATCCACTGAGAGGGACGAGACGCCTGCCAATCACGTGCCGTACACCAGCCGACTGTCTGGCCGTCTTTGTACGATCTCCAACCATCGCGATTATTACCATATCCAGCTAACACTGCCCTGGGACCGCACCAACGCGCTTGGTTCGTACACTTCTCAGCTCCCGACGATATCCGCCCCGCTAGTCTCCAATAGGCCGTCTAAGTCGGCCTCCCATTTCTGAACCAGCAACGCCATTTCGCGCTCCTGAGCAACCAGGAGCCGTAGTTGGACTTCGAGCAGAGTAGACGCGTTCCAGGTCCTGATTCCGTAGACATGCATTTGTATGGTCGCCCACTGTGCTTCGTGTCGTTCAGAAAGCCCCTGTCTTTCCTCCTCGATCAATAGGGAAAGCTGGCTGAGCTCTGAATAGGTAGGGCTGTTGTAAGGATTCGCCTGGAGCAGGCCTGGTATATCGTCAGCGGCCTCCCAACGCGCCCATGAACCGAGACGTACTCAGCGCGCGCAGAGCGTCCCGGCACCGAGCCTGTACAGCGTAGAAGCCCATCATTGACATGGTGGCTCGCCCGGAGGTTGATGTCTGTGGCGGACTATGTGAGGCACGTCGTCGAGATAGAGTCCTCCCGGTCGTATATGCGAGTGAATATCGCGGCGGCCCCTGGAGGGGAGCTTTTGAAGTACAAGGGCCAAGAGATGAATATGTACAGTTCCAGCCCAATTTGGCTTCTTGTGGCTTGATATTGCCATGTGCGTTACCTGGCAGTGCTTCTCCATCGCCATAGAGCCGGGTTCCGCCAGCATGTCACTTGCGGAAGTCCGACCGTCGGTGTTGAGCTCGGAAAGATGGGTCGCGCCATAGTGCCGCCACGACCGCTAGAAACTTTCGTACGCGCCCTCGCCCGGCATAGAAGATACTAAGCGGGATGCTTGTTTGAGAGCCATAAAGCCCCAGGCCCATCGAGTCGGCTCGCTCGTGACTGAGGTGTCTGGCACGATCCGGATGGTCGAGCAGGCTGAACCTGAGCGCTCCCTCCGGTAGTGCGGGGCGTACGCTTCACTATCCGCGCCTCGGGCTGTATGTCTTTCACAGTAATTTCCAGGCGCTCGAACTGTACAGGTCCTTCAACATTGGGTGAGCTGGCGGCACGATGCTTCTACTATCAGCGGCCCCCTGCCGCGTGAGCCAGTCAAGATGACGTAGACGGTCTCCTCAAGCTGTACGGGTCGGTCAGTATTGTGCGGGCGGCCTCAAGCAGGGTGGGACGTACCTTGCCATATGATCCGCCCCGAGCAGCACAGGACTTCCAGTACCGCGTAGTCCGTTTCAAACTGTATGGGACGGTCAGTACAGTGTGGGCGTTATCAAGCAGGGTGGGACGCACGTTGCCATACCATCCGCCCAAGCAGCATAGGACTTCCAGCATTGCGTAGGCCGTATCGACCTGTATGGGACGGTTAGTACAGTGTGAGCGTTATCAAGCAGGGTGGGACGCACCTTGCCATACCGTCCGTCCCGAGCAGCACAGGACTTCCAGTATCGCGTAGTCCGTTTCAAACTGTATGGGACGGTCAGTGTTGCGTGGGCGGTCTGAAGCAGGGTGGGACGCACCTTGCCATACCATCCCCCTCAAGCAGCATAGGACTTCCAGCATTGCGTAGGCCGTATCGACCTGTATGGGACGGTTAGTACAGTGTGAGCGTTATCAAGCAGGGTGGGACGCACCTTGCCATACCATCCGTCCCGAGCAGCATAGGACTTCCAGTATATCGTAGGTCGTATCGACCTGTGTGGGACGGTCAGTGTTGCGTGGGCGGTCTGAAGCAGGGTGGGACGCACCTTGCCATTCCATCCCCCTCAAGCAGCATAGGACTTCCAGCATTGTGTAGGCCGTATCGACCTGTATGGGACGGTTAGTACAGTGTGAGCGTTATCAAGCAGGGTGGGACGCACCTTGCCATACCATCCGTCCCGAGCAGCACAGGACTTCCAGTATCGCGTAGTCCGTTTCAAGCTGGATGGGACGGTCAGTACAGTGTGGGCGTTATCAAGCAGGGTGGGACGCACCTTGCCATACCATCCCCCTCAAGCAGCATACGACTTTCAGCATTGCGTAGGCCGTATCGACCTGTATGGGACGGTTAGTACAGTGTGAGCGTTATCAAGCAGGGTGGGACGCACTTTGCCATATGATCCCCCTCAAGCAGGATACGACTTTCAGTATAACGTAGGCGGTTGCAAGCTCTATGGGACGGTCAGTACGGTGTATGCGGGGTCGAGCAGGGTGGGACGCACCTTGCGGATGATCCCCCTCACGCAGCACAGGACTTCAAGGATATCCCAGGCCGTTTCAAGCTCTATGGGACGGTCAGTGTGGTGTGGGCGGGTCAAGCAGGGCCACTGCCCATCATCTTTGGGCCGTGCTGGTAGTGAGCCGTACTTTCGTATGAGCTGTGCGTTGCACGCTGCTAACAGCAGCAGGACAGGTACATAAGTGGACGGGAAGATCGTCATTTGGATTACCGGCGGTCGACAGGACATCTCTACCGCCGATCGCAGGTCGCACGTCGCTTTCCCAGCACACTAGTCCGTCTTCATGATTCTGGCTTGGGCAGGACTTATCTACGGTGTAGGAGTACGTGAGGAAACGTTTGATTGTATAACATGGCTATCTGCCGGCTACCTGCTACAAAAACACTCGTAATAATGGCAACTCAGCAATCGTCCCGGCTCAGGTCGAGTCCATATCTTCATCCTCTGTCGTGGCGCGTTTGCTGTTCTGTCGTTCCACCTCCTTTTGATGTTTAGTCAGTGGACGCTGCTCCGTCCATCCTTGGAGTGCCGCTAGCCACTCGTACATTTTGGCCTGAGTGGGCTCCCTTCCCGCCGACCACTTGCTATCTGGCTGGAACCAAACTTGCCGGGGGACTGCGAGAAGTCAGTTATTGTCTGGGCTGCCAAGTACCATACGCACTGTCCCTCATGTTCATGGTGCAGTACTCGCATGCGCGACCCCGGTCCGAACACGCAATGCACTTGTTGAACGGAATTGACATGCAGATCTCGGTCATTCGGTACCATGGTACCGAATCACTCTTGTCCTCGTCGGTCGTTCCTTCTTGAGGATTCCGCCTTACTTGGAAGCCGGGATGAACTTCAGGCTTCGGTTTTAAGCGCGACTTTCGTCCATCTTTGCGTGTGGACCGGGGCCGAGGATCAAATGGATGGTTTGTCGCCTGACATTCCCGACATCGATACGGGCCATGGGAGAACTGCCAGACGTTAATCCCTGCCTCGATTGAATGAGAAACTCCCGTACCACGACCGTACATTCTCCCGGTCTAGCAGTGGCGACCCAGCCATATTCCCTGATCAACGCAGCGGTGATCGCCTTTGGCTCCACGTAAACAGGGCCAAAGAGGTGCCCCCCCTTAATCCCATCCTTGTAATAGTCCACCTTGACTACGGCTTTCGCGGACTTGAAGGCGATCCAAATTGGAACTTGAAAGTCGGTCTTCTTTCCTGCGTAGTACCATTTTAGGCGCGTTCGCAGCGGATCATCGAGGACGGTCAGTCCTGTCGCAGCACCCACGAGCACCTCGTGGTCGTCTTCGTCGACCACCTCTTCCCCGCTTGATTCAGCAAGCTCTGATCCGTCCCCGCCGCCCCTCTCCCAATCGGCCGTGCCCTGACCCACAAACGCTCCTTTACCCACGGTATTCCACGTCCTCTGCGGCGAGACGAGCAAGACTGGAGCTGTAGCTTCTCGCTCCGCTTGGCTTTGGTGTCGCGTCTGGACTGCCTGGGCCCCCTTGTCGAGGGTCGGGCGAACCGGCTCTTTGCCTTTCAGGGACGGCTTCATTCGGCTTGCGGGTAGGGCATCGAAGGTGCCCGCGTCCTGTGCTTGGTCGGTAGCACGCGCCCCTGCTTGTCGACGACTCTTTCCCACGCCCTCTTGGACCTGAGTGCGCAAACTCGATCGTGCCGGCCCATTGGTGAGACGCCCTCGTGACCGTGTGCGTGAGCTTGGCCCAGCCTGCTCCTGCTCTTCTTCGTCCACCCATCGCACGACTTTCTCCACGGCACGGTACTCTGAGGGTCGTCCCGCGCCAAGTGGCCGGTACTGCAAAGCGTCCTCAGCGGCACCCAGAGTTGAAGGCGCCTCTTGCCGTGCTCGACTGGGCTCGGGGCACCTGTTCTCTTCGGTATGTCCAGGGTCGTTGTCTGCCGTGGACGGCATGTCCATATCCCAAGCCATGGCATTATCGTAGTCTGCCGAGGCGCCCATGGGTGGGTCAACTGGTCGAAGAGGCGTGGTGTTCGTCTTGGCCGTGTGCAGTGTAATCGGCGAGGAGATTGGCTGAGGCGCGGCCGGCTCGTCACGGACCCGGTCTGCGGATTGTACTACTAGCGCTTCCAAGGCAGGCGATTCGCGTACTTTCTCGAGTGTTTCCATGTCAAGTACTAAACCATTCGCACACGGTACGTCCGGTTTCTCGACCGGAGCGGATGTCGAGCGGAGTTGGATGGAGCGATCAACATATTCACGCGCTTCCTCCTCCTGCTGCTCTACGGTTCGCTCATACACAGAGGCGCACTCGTTGCGTACGTATTCGGGGATATTGCGCACATTGATGAATTCTTGCAACGCCTGCGCACCCTGGGCCGATAAGTGAATGTAGGCACGATGTATCATCTTCTGGACCAAGCTGTGACGGCCAAACTTCACGTACTCTGGGGGAAAATATAATGCATAGAAAATTCCCTGCACCGGCGTTGAGTGGGGGAAAGTATGTCAGACGTAAGTACCTACCACGTAATCGTTGACCCTCGCGATCCATTGGTGGAATGGCAAGCTGCGACTCTTTTTGACGGCCAGGTTGGTCATGCGATGTATCCACATTGTTTTCGTCGCAGGATTTAGACCCTTTCTCCCTAGTCCCCGCACAAACTTGCAGCGATCGGACGAGGAAAGGGGCACCTGAGACCGTGGTAGCAGGTTCTTCGGTATGGGAATAGCCAGAGTGTCGCTGAGCGAGTTCGGCAGGATGTCGAGCACCTTCTTCAGCTCATGGAGTTTGTTGATAATCGTGTTGATCATTGGCAGGGGAGGCTCGAGGCCTGCGAGGTGACATTGCACGAGATACGCGGTCTGTCACGCGTGGATCAGCAACACGAGTAGTCAGGAGCGTTACACATGCTTACGGTGTCTTCGGCAGCGTAATACAAGTACAGTTCGATAGATACCGGGCTACCACCGCAGTGCTCCCAGGAAAGGTCCGTTCGTGCAGGGTGCACCAGCTTAACACCGAGTTCCGCGTCGACCAACGTTTGACAATACTCGAGTTGCCTTCCAAGCAGCTCGCTTCGATCCTCCTCCCACCATTTCCCTTGCTTAGCCGGCGGTTGGAGGGTAGAGGGTAGGCGTGCAAGTAGCCAGGGGCGGCGTCCCAGGACGAAGGCCTGGATGCACGCCGGAATACCAGGCGCAAACAGAAGTGTCTTGTGGATGTCCATGCCCAGCAGTGCACAGACTTCAGCTGCGTAGGTCAGATGTTGGATCAGCTTGATCTGCATCCATGCGGGCCATGCTCCGATTTGCAGCTTCTCCGCTGCCGATATCGCCGACGTCTGGAAACGAATCATTCATTACCCGCTGGCTAAGGAACGTCACTGGGCTTACCCATAACACGTCAGCGGCGTCCAACCAAGTCCGGAGCCTCAAGGGGACTTCGGATGGCACTGTCTCGGGAAGAGATGGACCAGGTCCGAGTTCGCCCAATATGCCTGTCACGAATTGTCCGAATAGTATTCGCTGCACTGCCGACCAGGCTACCTTGACCGGTTGTGTCGATCCTTGATGCGTCAGCCATAAATCAATCGTTCCATCGTCTTCCACGAAGTCGACCGGTTTCGGGATTGCTGGGAGTGCAGCACTCCTAACAAAAGTTACCTCTCTGAAGTACAGAGCTGGGATCTTCTCAAAATCGAGTCCTCGACAGCATCGCTCGAAGCCGTTCTGGTCACCGGACTTCCATACCAGTTCGACACTCTGGCACCAGAAGTGTAGCGCTTCCTTGAGGGCGAGAGGATGCGAGTCGGTCAACCCCATAAAGAAGTAAAACCGCGCATATATCGACTGCAGTTCTTCAGATCGTCGTGCACGACACATTGGGACCATGCGACTTACCAATCTCTTGCTGAGCCTCTCTAATACCTCCAATCGAGCAGCCATCGAGTGCCCGCATTGATCTCTGTCTCTCCAATATCGCTTGAGAACGTCTAATGTTCCTCGTACGAATTCCGGGAGCACTTCAGTGATGTTTCGCCGAACTCTTTGGGCGTCAAGGTCGGCGGGCGGATCTGCACTTGCTCGAACGATGATGCTATTCCCCGGTTCAGGCATTTCATCGATCTCCGGCTTATTTGACCATGGGTGTCCCATGAGTTGAAGTAAATCATTGATCGACCGGGCAGCGGCGTAGACTCCGAGAAAGCAGATCAGAGCTTCGACAACGTCTTCCTAGTATGCCCAGGATCTAATCACCCTGCAGGAGATCGGCTAAGCGTTTCGGAAGCAATCGCCACGCGTCGGGCGCCTATCAGCCCTCTTCTTTGGCGCCTCCGGTTCCTGGGTCGCCGTCAAGTTATCCTCGAAGGAGTCGCCGTGACCTTCACGGCGATCACGTTGCTTTCACGCAGGACGAGAGAGGATGCTCATTGATAATCACTTGCTCGACGGCGATGACGATGAGGAAGATGAACGTTACTGGCGCGCTGATTTCGCTGCGACGATCGAGAGGCTCTACAGCGATATGAGCTCCCTATCACTAATCAATCCTCTCGACTTCGCCGCCCCCGCCAAGAACAATCGACACTATCTGGTACCGTGTCCACCACAAGTGACCATGTCGGTCGCCGACCCCGAACAAGAGAATCCAAAACTGCCACGGTCGCCTGATAAGGGGCAAGGGGACCCTCAAACTATGGCTCATCCTGCGGTGCCAGACACCGTAGTGCCTATCCAGGCCGCCCACACGAAGGCAATCCGGACGATTAGCATCAAATGTAATCCGCCAGTCTCCATCCAGCCTGCAGGACCCGCCCCCGGTGACTCGGAAATCGATCCTGCAGTTTCGAAGTCTCGTCTCAGTGCTTCGTCCCTGGGCCCTGGTTCCCTACGTGATCCATGGGAGGCCCCACCCGATAAAGCTGCAGGGCGCGAGAGCGACATCCCTGTGGATCCTCTGGCCATACCTAAACGATTTCCTGCTCATCCTCCTGAGGATATCATCTGGAGCACTGAGCAGTTGCGCGTTCTGGACATGGTACGAGCCGGACACAGCGTTTTTTTCTCTGGACCCGCTGGTACGCCTCGGAGGTCTCATGGGGAGTGTTTGGGCTGACCCGTGCATGTATAGGGTGCGGAAAGTCGAGTCTGGTGAAGGAGATCACGCGCCTGTGTGAATGCAGCCATTGGCCGCGCCGGCGCGTAGCCGTGACTGCAACCACCAATCTAGCAGCGTTACTCATTGGTGGTCAAACCCTCCACAAATGGGCGGGGATTGGAACAGGGGAAGATGACTTTGAGTACAAGCGCAAACGCATCCTTCAGGATGAGGAAGCCGTCCGGAGATGGAAGGAGACTGATATTATTGTGGTCGATGAGGGTTGGTGCTTCGCTATGTGGATGACGTCGGGATATGCTCACTTTGCGACAGTTCCCATGCTAGACGCGGAGTTGCTGGATTATGTGGAGCGCATGGGCCGTGCTGTACGGAAGTGTAGTAGTCCATTTGGTGGCATCCAAGTCAGCCTGTCTCCTCTTCGTCCTCACCTTCTCATGTCTTGTCAGGTAGTATTTACCGGCGACTTCTTCCAATTGCCCCCAGTGAACAAGTACGGCAAGAGACACGGAAGATACGCCTTCGATGCTCAATGCTGGCGCACATTATTTCCTCGCCCGGATAACACTGTCTTCCTAACCGAAGTATACAGACAGCGGGACCCTGGTGAGCCCTTTTGAACAGAGCTGGCACCATTGGGGCGCTAAAGCACTTCAGCTTTCGTCCGATTATTACAGGACATCCGCGAGGAGAAGCTCTCTGATGGTTCAACCAAGCTATTAGACTACCTGTCCCGTGAGATTCGCCCTCCTCCGGACACGGAAGCCGTCCACATGTACGTAACTCGGTCTGCGTAGGGGCGAGAAGTGGAGGGGGTTCCGTGGGTCTATCATATTGACGAAGCCTTTCACAGTGTCACTCACTTGTTCGATGTCGCCCGGTTAAATAATATCTGCCTCAAGAGACTGCCGGGCCATCCTTTTCATTACGAGGCGAAGGACACCATATGGAGCACTGATCTCTCGAAGAAACGGGCTAAAGATCTCCTGCTACGTAGCGGAGTGCCCTCTCTGGTGACGCTGAAAGTTGGTGCATGGGTGAGGCTGCAACGGAACTTGCAGGAAGATGCCGAGCTCGTCAAGGGTCGGTTCGGCTATGTGCGCGGCTTTGTGACGGTGGACGACTGGACGGAGAGAGAGGCCACACTCAGCAATTTCACCGCGGAGGAACTCACTTGCAAGACAAGAGTGGCCTTCCAAAAACTGACGGACGATACACACGATCCACACTTCAAAAGCATTCGATATCCTGTCGTTGAATTCATCGAGATCGCCGGTCGTCCAGCCAAAGTGGCTCTTGTCCGCTCTCGAGACTGGAATATAGACGACAAATACCGAGATTCCAGCGGACAAATACGGTGGGATATGGTGGGATATCGCCATCAAGTAAGCCGTTTTGGAGCCTGTACAACGTCGCTTATGCTCACTGCCTGCGAGGTTGACGTCGTCGCAGCGTACGCTGGGACGGTCCACGCTATGCAAGGTCACAGCCTGGACTGGGTTATAGCTATGCCGGGCCGTGCGTGGGAAGCTGGTATGTCTACATTGAGGTGAAATGAGCAATGCCTTTACGTCGTGTAGGTCACATCTATACCATGATTACCAGGGCAACGAGTCTTGAGGGGCTGCAGGTGCATGAGTTTCCCCCTAGATTGGCAGGTAAAGTCCTTTCGCCTTCGGCCACTGATCTGACTGGCCTGGTCCCTAGATAAAGACAGATCCCGACGTCAAAAGATGGTTGGCCTCGCTATAACTCCTCGGTTTTCCTTTTCCATGCATCTGCCGCCTACCTCTCCGCGCCAGACCTGTTGTCGGTTGTATTAGAGCGCCCGGTAATATTACCATATATGGGAAGGGCAGAATTCCACATGACCTTTTAGTGGCTGTGCTAACCGGGACTTCTGGAACATAGAATCAAAGAAAGGCTCCGTGTAAACGCGCTGTATTCCCATGCGCTGGCCTGAGACACGCCGGGTGGACTGCCTCACGGGAGGGCCAAGATTGGCCCTCCCTGACGCTCTTCTTCATTCACAGACCACGTACTATTGTCCCTGATATTTACCTCTCGAAACCTTGGTCAATCTCCTCATCCAGCAGAGACAACCACGGCTTCATCGAATGGGTCGGTTAACGGGGCCCACCCCCACCACCTCCTATCAGATATCCATATGGGCGCTGTCCTCTCTGCTGGCTTCCCTGCACTCAGGCCGGTTCACTGAGCGAGCTGGGGATCCCGAAATCCAACCGAGACTGTCAAGCGGTCGGCATAACCAACCCTTTTCAACACCTGCGTCGGAGTTTCCATCCGCTCTACACATTATTGCGTGGATGCTCCAGCGGGACAGGCGGGACCCCCCCCTGCAGGAAGCATGTACCACGCTTTCTGTCCAGAAGCAGGAACAGTCATGGCTGTCGGCGGTTGTTTTCGTACCCCAAGTCGCAGCAGCCTATGCTCCCGTTCCCGCCGGCCCTGAGCTACCGTCGCGTAAGCCCATTCACCCTGGTTGGTTGCAGGGGCCGTGCATTGATTCTCCACTTCGAAGCCAACCAGCTTGGTGACGTGTACCATGAACATCGTTCAGTGGTACACTGGCACGTGCACCGTTTTACCGATGGCGGGAGTCAGTATCGCGACTTACAGATCCGAATAGAGCATAGGTAGTCTTCCCTCACCGCTCAGCGATTATGATAATCACTGACATTCCTCTTAGCATCGAATCGTGTTTCTCTCCTGACTCTCCGACGTTAGTCGCCAACCTACTTGGACTACTGGGACATGGCCCTCTGTTCGATCGCTACGCATCACCTGATGATGCTTATGTAGCATGGACATCGTAAGTATATGCGCACCCGTGGACCGCACTGAGCTGACAATCTGCAGTCGAGTGGTGGAGTACTTGATCTGGAACAATATACCGGACATTACCCAGCCCATGCTTGAGTCGAAATTGTTGCTGGACTGGCTCCTGGAATGGACTCACTTCCAAGCCACACGAACAGTGCGAGGCAAGACGCGTTATGTCCCTTTAAATCAAATCACAGTTGACTACATTGCGGCTAAACATCACGAGGCGGAGGCGACTGGAGATGCGCGAGCTGCGCGGAGCTGGACTGACCTTCTACAGACGCGCGAAGGTGCGATGTACGGGGTGTTTGGGCCCGCCACCTATGCAAGTTGGGCATTCATGCTGCACAGTATCTTGGTTACCCTCTACGAGCAGTCCCAGACGCTTCGGAAATGCGTGAACGCGGCTGGTGATGACTCCCCCAATATCGACCTGAACCTGAAAATCAGGGAGGCTTTCCTCCGACTCCGAGCACATCTGGAGGTACTTTGGGCTGGAGTCCATTGGCAGCCTAGCACTGGCAGCGGCAGTGGCCGTAGCGGCTATATAGCGATCTTTGAGGAGATGTTGAGGAATGAAGGCATCGGGTTGCGCAGCTTCCTGAGGAAGCGGGCCTGTAAGGTCGTGTGTATGTATACCGTGCCCTGCTGACACTACATCCTACAGATGCTGAGGGATTCATCAACCCGCCTTCTTTAGGGGACCTCCTCCGACGCCTTGCGTTCTGGGTCCAGGCCGCTCGGTCGATGATTAGCGCCTACCGCAGGCTGCCTGAAGAGATGAGACAGAGCGGACTCCCGCTCTTGCTCATTCGCGGGGAGAATGTGCAATCGGAAGCAACCTGCACCGCGCCACTCTTGCGAGATGTCTCCGCGGAAGCATCGCACCCTATGACGCGCAATGTGGCGTCACTGTCCATCACCAGCCATGCGGGCGACAAACTCAAAGAGGTTTTCGCCGTGTCTGTGCCGCTTCAGCACCGCGCCAACGCTCTAGCATTCATACATCCGGAATCCGTGGTGCGCGCCATACGGGATCTGACGAGCGACTCCCCCACGTGCGAGGGGCAATGCGAACATGACGACGGGCGCTGTAACTTATATCGCCAGCTGTTGCAGCACCCAGGATCGCTCCGGGCCATGCAGGTGCACTATCTTGTGTATTTTGTGCTACACATCGCTAATAATGTTCCAGCGATGTATGCAGACCCCGGCTAGTCCGAATGGTCCTTGCGCGGTTTGCGAATACCTCCGGCTTCCTCGTCGGTATCGGCCCGCCACCTGCGAGCAACTGGGCCAGATCTATCCTTGCTACCCTTTTGGGCTGGATCCATCCGAAAGTCAAGAGGTTTTCACCATGCTCAGACGCACGGCGCAATCGGTCCTCGGCGTCTGAGCCATCCACCGTAATCGTAGTGTAGATATAGTGTACTATCAGGAGGGAAGGATTGGAGGGTGCCTCATACACAATGTAGACTACTGGACCATCTCCACGTCCTAATGCCAGCAGCACACACAATGTAGACTACTGGACCATCTCTACGTCCTAATGCCAGCAGGGGAGCCTCTGACTTCAGGCCGGAAATCAGTCCTCGAATAGAGGCGTGAACTGCGAAGCTAATTCAGCGCATACACGCTGGGAAATGGCCCCGTACCTGTCTATAAGTCGACTTCGAGGGGGTGCGGGGGAACTCGGTGCCAGACGGGTCGGGGTAATCGGACTCTTCGTCCGACCCGCTTAACCCCATTGCACTACTGCCGCGGCCGAGAGGGGACAGCGCGACTTCGCCTACCGCAAGGGGAACAGCTCGCGACGGCGAAGCCAGGCCTAGGGAATTCTCGTCGCCGCCGGCTGGACCCGGCGACGAGAAGGCGGGCGAGGCCCAGTTCGTGTCAAGCAGATCATCCTTTTTCATATTCGTTGACGGATCGAGCGTCAGACACTGTTCACCACGGGCAGGAACGGGGGAGAAGAGGGCTGGCGACGCTCGGTCTACACTAAGCAGGTCGTCCTTGTCGAGATGCAATCCGGTTTTCTGGTAGATTTCCTTCAACGCGTTTGAGGAAATCATATTGGAGGCTGGCACGCGCCCAAGACCATCCGTAGTAGCATCCAGGCCCAGAGAGAGCATCGAGTCTTCGCGTTCAAGCTCAGCATCGTGCGCGATTGGCCCATGAGGCGCTTGAAGAACAACTGAGGAACTAGGCTTGGAGACCCCGCCATGGCTAGAGACGATATGGCCGGGTGGTTCAACAGCTCCGTGTGAAGGTACAGTAGGGGCAGCAGCACGACTCGGTTCGATAAGACGTTGCTGGCGGTCAACGTGAATTAGATCCGCAGTATTAGGCTGCCGCCCCCCCCCCAAGCTGAATCTCATCCACGGTGCCAGACGCAACGGGGACAGGCGAGCCGCCATCATCGCGGAATTTCGCGACCTTTTTGCCTTCGCGGGCGAGGGATCTTGCTCTGCGCTTAGTACGAGCATGTGCATCGAAGTTGAGAGGTCCACTAGTGCTGATGAAAGCTTTGAAATGCCAGGGCTCATCAATCGCGTGCACGTCGACGGGGAGGGACACGACGAGTTCCAGAGGAGCGTAGGGAACGGTCAGAGTGAGAATGAGGTCCCTCCCTAAGGTGTTAGCTAACTTCACGACGGCCTGCATAGTGTTAGGTTCCACACTTGCTGCCAAATCACAGACGCACCGCGAACTCCCGAATGTGAAATGACACGCACACCGGCTCCTCTCCCACCTCATAACGGATGAAGTCGGCCGCTGACATGGTCACATCGGTAAAGATCTCTCGTTTATCTACGTCGCAATGACAGACAAACCCACAGCAGATATATCCTCACTTACCCGCCATTATTTGCACATTAAGCCCGGTCTGATTGAGCGACAAAGCGACCTGCCCGTCCGCATGGTCAACCGCGACCGAGACATGAGACAGCAAGCTCGACGCAGCCTCTTTACTCGAGATGATCGTCTTGACATCGGGCTCGTCACAATCTTTGGGTGCATTAACCACAACCGGGCGCTCCAGCCACATCCGGTGCTTTTTCACCACCCCTATTTAGAGGATGTATGCGTTAGCAATGCATACTATAAAACCTGGCGAGGGGGGAGAATAACACACCATGGTCACACAGAAAAATAACGATTAGACGGCTCTCAATGCTGCCCTCGTCGTCGTCAGAATCTTCGCTCTCATCCGCACGTGGCGAGCGCCGGGGGGACGGCTCCTTGAGCCGCAGTTTCGCGGAGGAGGCGCTGCGGTCGTGATTGCGGTGCCGAAGGTGGGATAGGAGCAGCTTGGTCTTCAGGCGCACCTTGATTATTCGCGACTGCTCACCGGCTGCCGCGCCATCCAGGCGGGCCACGGGCGGCATGACATAATATGACGAGAAGAAGGAAGTGTCGACATCGAAACGGGCGTAAGCCGACATAGCCATATTAGTGGAGGACATGGACATCTGCAGTTATGTCAGCGGGAAGAAGTCCTGATCGAGTTCCACGGGGATCTCACGTACCGCGGTCGGGGATATAATGATCTCCGTGTCATCATCAAAGCGGGCGAGACATGTCAAGACATTCACCATGGCTACGGGGATATTAGTGGCAACATGATTGGGCGTTCGGAATGCACACTCTTCACAGATGCCATGGATAGCTCTGCTTCCATCAAGATAGATGAAGCAGGCATGATGGTCGCTGCCGAGCAAGGAGATGAGTAGGATCGGCGATGGGCGGGTGCGTCTTCGAGGAAAGGAACAGCGGATGCAAAACATGCCGTACGCAAGACGTTACCACTCGCGGTATGAGTATGTAAACCGGGCGCAAATCGGTCCCTGCTTAGAAGGATCAACTCCTTAAACCGGCGTGTCGCCGATCACAATATGCCCGCACACGATGTGAAGGTAGATATATCCTTCTCGCGAAGAGAGGGAATGGCGCCGATTTCCTGGTATCCCAGAATATCGCCAATCAGATGTGTGCGATGGTTACGGCACGGGTGCACTAGTAGAATGCGTACTACAGGAGAATACAGGCAATGAAGACCTTTACGAAGCACAGTCACCGGATGGAAGGTTCATACATCATCTGTCAAAGGGGGGCGGAACAAGTCGTCCACCTCGGGAACGAGAGCACCGATACCCGCTGGTTCGTGCATTACAGCATCAATGTGCATCCCCAACTCCGGCACACCATCCTCATCGCTTTGTGGCTCAAAGTCCGTTATAAGGTCGAGGTATTCATTATTCATCAGCATTTCATCTTCGGTGCGGTTTGCCAAAGTGGTCCGGAGGACCTGATCGGTGTCCGACGAGAGGAAGAGTGCTCGCAGCTCAAGGTACAGATCCCAGAAGTTCGATTTCGAGACAAGTGGGCAGCCTAACGCTATACCGAATTAAGCTGAAACATCGTCCTGCCGGTCGCCTGGCAGCATACCTTGGTAATGCCTCTGGAATTCCATCTCGAAAGCGGGCGGTACCAGTTCAAAGACGGGGTGGTCGGTAGGGGCGTAAAGGGCTTGGACTGGGGCCAGGTCGTCCTCGGTGACGATGATCTAACAACTCCGTCAATGAAAGCACAACGACTCACAGGCTAGACGATCGAACCCGGTAGTCTCGCGCATTGTCATATCGATCAGGATGATCGAGGATGTCCTGTGGAATGCCTATGGGCATGATCTTGTTCTTGTCGGCCCGAGGTTTGCTATTGTTGTGCATTTGCACGTAGGCATCGAGTCGGGATTGCATGAAAGGTATAGCGAGCCGTCGAAAAACAAAGCTGCTGAACTATAAGTCACAAAACGCATACAGGAGCATGGAACGGGCTAACTTATCGAGAGGCTCGCCGGGGTCATACCACCCCTCGGTGACACCCTTTTGAAAGAGTGTTTCGAAAGATGGGCTGAGTTCCTTACGCAGCTGGGACCACTTGCCCTCGGGCTTAATGTTACCATGACCGCGCTTGATAATGTGTTGTGAGGTCCCGACAAGCGTGGAGTCCAGTCTCTGACGAATCATACTATGACCATTGGCAATTCCGTTGTTTTCGCTGCCCGGATCGCTCTGCGTGAGGAGAGGTATACCTGCGAGGGTCAGCCAAATTGGACGGGTATATGCGCGGAGACGTGCCTCCAAATTTCCGCGCCATCTCCAGATAATAGCTGAAGATCAACCGAGGGTTTTTGTTCGTCCACCATATTTTGAGCCATAATATGGCACCTGAGAAGGGCTCCATGCCCAAATGAAGCCACAAGCCGTATTTACCCCACTTGTCATGCTGATCGACGGCGATGAAGGCGAAGACCCCCGGGGAGCTGAAATGTCTCCGAGCAAAGCGGTGAGCCTTTCGCTGGGCGACCTCATCCGGGTGGAAAGTGGCATTGTACTTTCCAATCAACTTCCTGGAAGCTTGCTATCAGTTGGTAGATACTCCGCAACCCAGCACGTACTCGGAGGCATGAATGTCATGTAATCTCAACCAGTCCGCCGTTCTTTTCGTCCCCCCCGGCCCGTATTCGTGACGGATGTGGTCAATGTGAGGGCGGATGGTTTGCAAATCGTGCTTTTGTTGACGGACGCTCAGCAAATTGAGCTCCTTCCTTCGTCGGCGAACAGTCCAAGCACTGGAAGAATGGGTGAGCGCGATCGCTGACCAAACATTGAATCAGGCGTACCCAAGCGTCCATCCACGCTCCACCGCACCAACATCGAGCTTTATGGCGTCAGCGATCTCCCGATCTCTCATGCCTCTCTTGTAATATTTGGTTATGAGTCCGTTCAAAACATCGTCCGGTACTGTGAGTGTAGGTCAAAATGGTGCGGAAATGCCAATTGACTGCGTACCACTTGGCCTATGTTGGTTTCGGTTGCGGGGCGGACGCCCGTGAGAAGAGGGTGAAGCTTGGGGGGTATTCATATATTGAGGGAGGAGTAAAGCGGCAGCATGCAAGTCCGTCGAGGAGACACATACCTGCACGTCGCCCAGACAGAAGGGTGCTCAGTTCTGGCTTTGCGCCGCGGGACCCTGACGCGCATGGAGAGACCTTCAAGTTGTTGCCGCGGCTAGAGCAGGCCGGAGCCGCTGAAAACGAAGTTGAGCCGTGTCTGATGGCATCTGCGAAGTTCGAGGCCAGAACCACTTCAAGCCGGCCCGCGGCCGGACCAAGAACGCCATCACCGATGGGCGGTGTGGATGACCATCGAGAGCAGGCCCACCAATCTGGGAAAGCCAAACGTTTGGACCCCTGTGCATTCCGCTCTACCACACAGGGCAAATTATACAGGTGGGAGGTCTCTTGAAGAC
Organism: Dacryopinax spathularia; assembly: GCA_037974965.1. Taxonomy (NCBI): domain Eukaryota; kingdom Fungi; phylum Basidiomycota; class Dacrymycetes; order Dacrymycetales; family Dacrymycetaceae; genus Dacryopinax; species Dacryopinax spathularia. The sequence goes on along the minus strand of JBBPFI010000015.1, from coordinate 292,715 downwards.
CTCCCACTCGGCCGTCCCATCAATTCCAAGAGAAGGCTTGTCAGCGGAGAGATGCAATCGGTGGAGACGGCGAGCAAGATGGATACTGCAGGGCCGGCTCGAATTGGGCAGCCCTGCCAAATTCGAGATTAAAAAAGGGGAGGCACCACTCCCCCCGCCCCCTCCCCCCATCACCACGGTTCGGCTTTTGCTCCATCGTTCACCTTCATTGCCCTCTGCTAGCATCCGATCCCACTCGATGCACACCAACACCACGGGACCTCCGACCAGCAAGCTGCTGCTGGCTCCAGGCGGAGTGACTGAGGTTGCCGATAAGATACTTTACTGTCGTCGCCGCGAGTCATGCTTGTCGGCCGGGTGCACCAACCCGGCGGTCGCGTCCCAACATTACGGTTATATCGCGTGTGGACAGCAGTATCAACTTATCAACGCCCATGGCGACGCTCAGCCTGTCTGCCTGCCTTGCTGGGATCACTATCAAGAGAAAGCCGGTGGGACCCTGCAGCGAACGGCGGTTCGAGGTGTCAGCCTGAGGAAGGGTGACTTACCGCAGGGTAACTCTCACCGCTTGCCACAGGCAGACGCTGCGACAATACGTCGCATCAACGAGCAGATCAAAAGAGGAGGTAAGCATCTCACCCACCCGATTGGCCGGTTTCTGTCGACACTGATGATACCCTATGTGACGTGTAGGACCAGCAAGAGTTGCGGCACTCGGCACTGTGATCGATACTAGCCGGACTACGCCACAGTCGACCAGTGGCATGTGGTCCAACCGTTCGCGCACACCCAGCACTGCCCACTTGGGCACTCGAGGTTATACGGCAAACCATCTACACTACGAGGCGGACCGTCAGCGGTTCCTGTCCAAAGCATATGCGCCGGTGGAAGCTGAGACGATTAGAGTCAAGTTCGCCGTGCATTTCGTCGAGCATGGTCGGCCGGGCTCCCACTTGTTCAAGGTGAGCAGACCCTTTGCCGATTATACTCTCACCAGAAACTTACGCTCTCGGCAGAACTTAGAAGATATGCAGATCATGCCGGCTCGCAGTACAGGCCCTCACATCAAGGGCATGTGTTTCACGATCATCCAAAGGCCACTGCTGGAGCAAACGCGGGGTTACCCTTTCAAGTTGGAAGACTTCAAGCTTCGCGGCAAAAACGGGTCGGACTACGACCGGTTTCCACCCGACCAGCCACTCTTCTACCATGAATGCTTCGGTCGCCAGGGGGGAAAGGGGAAGTCAGCTACGGGCCCGATCTTCTTGAAGTCTAAGCAGTTCGAAGTGCGCCTGGAGATGTCCTACGAACTATGGTCGGCGGTCCAAATCCACTTGGAACAGATGGATACAGTGCCGATGATGGGCCTCGGAACAACGGTTAGGGGCACCACCACCCATTCTACGACTTTCAGCGCATCCGGCCAGCGAGAGAAGCGGGCACTGACGGATTCCATGAGGAAACGTGATAAGCCAGACGAGGGTGGTTCGGTGAGACGCTTCCTTTACGGCGTTGAGCCATCCTGATCATGAATTGGCAGGCTACCAGTCCCCCGGTGTCGCCACCCACCAAGATGACTTCTGCCCGGCGACAGGCGAGGGCGAGAGGGTTGGAGGGAGACGAAGACCATGATATACCTGAGACGGCGGCTATTAAGGCGGCGCTTCTTACCAGTGCGCCCGACATCATTGGCATGAGGGCGCCAGATGGTATGACAGCGCTCTTCCTGCAACTCCATTCTGACGGATACGTAGGAATCTTTCGACAGATGGGCTTGTTCATAATCGCCCCGATGGTCAAATTCTCTGCGTTGATCCGGGACCAGTTCAGACTCAATCTGGATTGGGTGATGCAAGGATGGACTGCGGAGCTCACAGTGGATGAGCGACTCGAGTCCATGTTAGGACCCGCTGGCAGCTTCAAAACTACACATCCGGGCAAGCTGGTGCTATACATGAGGGGAGACACAATCTCCGCGGACGACATGGGACCGTTCTCAGTCAGCGGGGGATGTAACGTCGCGGTGAAACGTTGGTCCGTCGGGGGTGCTCGAATTACCAAGCCAAAGGAGGAGGCGAAGTTAGCCGGGGAGATGACCAACCTGATTTGGGGCGCATCGCTGCTGAGCCTGGCTTACACCTGTGTCGACCTTGCGATACGGAAGTCAAAAGAGGAGGATCCGGTACGCCAACTGCACATCCCCCGTCTTCGCTTCGTGAAGTGCGGGATGTTTCGAATCGGCAAATCAAGCAAAAGACCTAGTCAGGCGTACCTCATTGAAGAGGTCATCGCGAGCAATGGTAGGAGGTCGTTCGTAAAGTACATGCACAATGCCTCTGCGATTCCGCTGGTGGCATCGGGGGAAGAAGGGTGCATCGCGAGTTTTCTCTCTTTCACGCAGCATCTCCAATACGAAAAGACGGGTGGGCTGGTGTATGTCAGTGATTACCAAGGCAAGCATCTGCCAGTGCTTGGTTCCACCCTCCTTCTGACGCACGCTAGGGAGTTCCGTCTTGTTGACCGACCCCCAGATCATGACGAGCCCGTGGGTCGTTCGGATTATCCGCTAACTTCTATTAATCAACGATACAGGAAGATCCAAGGCGACTTTTTCGGCGGTGGCAACCTACCAGAGGCCTTTGCCAGCTTTCCAGAGGAGCATGTGTGCAACGAGTACTGCGTCGCTTTCCAGCTTTCTTCTTTGACGGACAATGATAAGCAGTGTTGGGAGAGGCAAAGTGGATGGGGCGTGGATGAAGATGAACAGGAGGCACAGCAGGAAGGCACTGGGCCGGAAACCGTTACCCCTTCAAATTCGGAGGATAGGGAGGGTAACGATGGGACGGATGAGGGTGATCCTGCCCTGGACTAACGTAATTCTCGTGTGGAATGCCCTGCACATACCGCACCCTACAAACGCTACCTGACTACTGCACATCTGCACTAATGATCATCACTGTGTATATGGATTTGCTGTGCGAATGCTGACAAGTGAATGTGGAGTGGGCGATGTGTGCCAGCCAGCGCGTCTCCGCAATTACATCAAATGGAATTGTGGACCGGCTTTATTGAACAGCACGACGCCTGTGACGCTTGTCATCCTCCGACGTCCTCCAGGTCACCTATGGCAGGCGGATCATTTCCCAATATCGACTTCGGCGACACGCGAAGGGTAGTCTCGCTACCGCTACTCAGAGACGCATGACTGTCGTTACGCCGACGACGCCCACATAGCGCTGACCGTCCCATACGGCTCGATACGGCCTGCACGAAACTGAAAGTCGTATGCTGCTTGAGGGGGATGGTATGGCAAGGTGCGTCCCACCCTGAATGAGACCGCCCACACTGTACTGACCGTCCCATACAGTTTGAAACGGACTACGCGATACTGGAAGTCCTGTGCTGCTCGGGGCGGTTCATATGGCAAGGTGCGTCCCACCCTGCTTGAGAACGCCCGCACAATACTAACCGTCCCATACAGGTCGATACGGCCTACGCAATGCTGGAATCCTATGCTGCTTGAGGGGGATGGTATGGCAAGGTGCATCCCACCCTGCTTCAGACCGCCCACGCAACACTGACCGTCCCACACAGGTCGATACGACCTACGATATACTGGAAGTCCTATGCTGCTTGAGGGGGATGGTATGGCAAGGTGCGTCCCACCCTGCTTGATAACGCCCACACTGTACTGACCGTCCCATACAGTTTGAAACGGACTACGCGATACTGGAAGTCCTGTGCTGCTCGGGGCGGTTCATATGGCAAGGTGCGTCCCACCCTGCTTGAGAACGCCCGCACAATACTAACCGTCCCATACAGGTCGATACGGCCTACGCAATGCTGGAAGTCCTATGCTGCTTGAGGGGGATGGTATGGCAAGGTGCGTCCCACCCTGCTTGAGGCCGCCCACGCTGTACTGACCGTCCCATCCAGCTTGAAACGGACTGCGCGATACTGGAAGTCCTGTGCTGCTCGGGGCGGTTCATATGGCAAGGTGCGTCCCACCCTGCTTGAGAACGGCCGCACAATACTAACCGTCCGATAGGGATGGAGACTGCCTACGTCACGCTGGAAGTTGTATGCTACTCGAGGCGGATGATATCGCCAGGTTGTCCCACCCTGCTTGAGACCGCCCACGCTGTACTGACCGTCCCATCCAGCTTGAAACGGACTGCGCGATATTGGAAGTCCTGTGCTGCTCGGGGCGGTTCATATGGCAAGGTGCGTCCCACCCTGCTTGAGACCACCCGCATGACACTGACCGTCCCATACAGCTCGATACGGCCTACGGGATATTGGAAGTCCTGTGCTGCTCGAGGCGGATCATATGGCAAGGTGCGTCCCACCCTGCTCAAGACCGCCCGTATAACACTGACCATTCCATCGAGCTCCATGCGGCGGGATATTCAAAGTCCTGTGCTGCTCGAGGCGGATCGTACGGCAAAGTGCGTCCAACCCTGCTTGAGAACGCCCGCACAATACTAACCGTCCGATAGGGATCGAGACTGCTTACGTCACGCTGGAAGTTGTATGCTACTCGAGGCGGATGATATCGCCAGGTTGTCCCACCCTGCTTTAAGCCCGCCGACTGAGTGAGAAAGAGTAGAGGAGGTCGATAGGCAATGTACGACCCACCCTGCCACACAGTGCAGAAGATCACATACCCCTCCACAATGTCTATCAACGAGGGCGCCGATATCGTTGCTGCTCAGCTCAGGCAATCGCACCAGGAACTTCGCAGCACTTTGACTGGTGAGGTTTTCGGGTCTGACGATTGCATGAACATTCTTGTACGAGGGAAATTGCGGACACAGGAGGGGGACGAACACGTAGCCTGGTGGTTTGCGAAGGGTATACGGTACAAGACAGAATGTGATTGCATCTGAAGCGATATAGCTAAGATAGCTAAGGGCGACGTCATATATTGATACGGAATTAGGCGTGACTAATGGATGTTAGTGTACACACTTCTCCCGAAGGTCATAGCAGGCGCTGGCGGTTCGCCCACCTCAGCGGAGCGGTTCGGTGAGCTCTGGTAGCTCATGTCGCTGACATCATTGAAGATGATAGTATTGTACAATCCCGTAGCAAACGCAAGCGCCAGGGCGTTTGTCGCGCCAAAGAGAAGAGTTTTGAAAAGGCGACCGTGAGTGCCGTCCGTATTCACGGTGAAACCAGGACCGTAATGTGCCATGAAATAGCAACTACAGCAAGACTTTTTCGCGCAAACTGCCAATGGAAAGGCTCGCTGGAAGGCTTCAGGGCACCGTCAGGTAAGGTGGTACGATGTGGACGCACCTGTAGAGCGTTACACAGGCCAGCATCGGCGTCGACCGCACTATATAAGTCGCAACGGCGGTCCAAATGTGTGCAGGCCGCAGGACAAATCCGTTGAGAGGAAGCCGCATGTCGCATGATCATCATCAGGATGGTCTCGCAGTGGGCACTCAGCCAAAATCCCGTCGTGCATGCGTGCCTTTGGAACTGTTCAAAGAGCGCCGCATCGAGTGAAATCTGGCGGTCGCGATCGGGAAAGAAGTTTGGATGGGAGATCCTTGTGAGCCATGCTACGACGTGATCCCGCTCAGTCTGCGTAAGGATTAAAGCTGGCATCCGTTGTGCAGTAATATACCACGTAGTCGGCTTCCACGGGTCCTTTGTTGCCGCAGCAAATTTGGCTAAACAGACCCGGGGAGCCTCGAAGAAAGCTGCCACATTGTACAAGAGGTCCTTGATAACGGGACCAACCTCTGGAACGTCGTCTTCGTTGAGGGAGTCGGCCATGGTAGAGCGCACCTCGTCATCAACTCCATCTGATGCGACAGATGAAGGGCCTTCTGCAGATACGCCTTCAGTCTCCTCAGACTGGAAGCCATAGGAAGGGTTACCCCACGCATCTATGTCTCAAGGTTAGTGCGACGTTCTGTTAATGGGGATGTTCACTCACTCAAGTGCGAGGCCAGTCCATAGTCGGGATTGCACAGCAGCACAGTTAGGATGTCCACGGGCCCGAAGGCTTGACCTGTACTGGACTGGGCCGGCCGATAGAAAAGGGAAGATAGCGCTTCGAGGTGGTAGAGGAATGCTTTCATGTTACTCTCAAAGACGGCGGGAGGCAACGCGGGTGAACTCTCGTCATGACGATAGATGTTCGAGTTGCAGAGGCGGAGCTGCCCAAGAATATGGCTCAGGAGCGCGGACCAGACAGGCGCGTTGTGGGCAGTGAGGTGAACGGAGGTCGCAATGGTCGGATGGCGCAAACGACCAACGTCTATAGGGCAGTTGCGCACGTGGATACCCTGCGACGCAACGTGGTTGATGTATTTCCATAAAGAGTGATTCTTATGGAGTCGGACAAGGATAGAACCGAGCCCGGTGCCAGAGTACGACAAGAGCGAGAAATCGTCGAGCAATGTGCGTAGATATACGCCGCGAAGCACACGGTCGAGCGAGTTAAGTCGATCGGAGATCTTCTGATTGTTGTTTCGAAGGGTATAGCGCAGTATACATCTGGGAAGGACGTCCGAATGAGCTTAGTAAAGACAGAAGAATAAGGACGGCCTACTGCAGGTTGGTGTCGCGAAATCGGAGGAGAGACAGTATACGACGGGTGTAGGTGGATGCAGCAGTCTCACGCGTAGTTATAATGGCTCTGATGGGTTGTCAGGAGTAGTCATAGGATGAGATGGCGAGCACTTACGTGCTGTTAATGTCCCGAGCAAGTTGGCGAAGCTCTGCCTTCGGCAGCATCCATAGGTTCTCCACTGCCCATCCGGCAGGGCGGCCAGGTTCCGGGTTCGAGCAAGTGGTGTTGCGCGATATAAGAAGCGCGCCGGTTCTATGCGGTCCAAACACATACGGAAGGTCCGGTCGATTAGTGAAGATACGGCGCAGCGACTCGCTCGGGGTATAGGTAGGCATCTCCGATCGAACGGAGGGAATCGTGTCGCCGGGAGGCACGCCGGCCATGGCGACAGCGGGGATAGCGGAGGGTTGTTGACCATCTCCGCCCCAGGATAAGCAAAGTCCTAGCGCCTTGCAGAACACGATGTCGTCGTTGTCGGATCCGCGAGTGGAAGACGATTGGGGGCCCACAGTTTGCTCGAAACCTTGGACGATAGGCTGGACGACGGACAACACCGCCGCGAGCCTGTCTCCTTCCCACTGAGGGAAGTCGGTCTGCAGTGTGCCGTACAACGAAGACATTGGCTCGAAGATGGTGCTGAATGGGGCGAATTGAAGCAAGTGAAGGGGCGCAGTCGGGGCAGATAGCTTTTCGTGGTCGAATATAGGCGTGCAGTTGCCAAGTCACAGTGACAAAGGCGAGAAGCGCTTACTCGCATATGACGGAATACTTCTGGTCTTCTCGCACAGCCTTGCATTGTGCTTCTTCGAATGTGCGGGAGTGGCAAGCAAGAAGGGACGTAGATTCCGGCGACAAAAGTAACAATGGGGATCACTAGCGACAATAATGACAATGGGAAATGAATTATATTGTAGGCACGTGGTGCGGCTTGCTTGAATGGAAGGAATTAGATTCAGGTTCCGCCAGAAATGGTTAAAATAAAAGGATGGGTGCAGCACCCTAGTTGCACGGGGTCCTCGCAAGGCGGAATCTGTTTAGGGACCTGTTCACTTAGCGTTTCCGTACTCGGACGGCACCTCCACAATCGGCGTCGACCTCTACCTCGAGAACCTGGACGGCTCCCCGCTCGGCTTTGACGGGACCGTAAGCCTTTCTCCGGTTAATGACAAGTTTCCTCCCTGAGCTGGCGGATGTGCCGCAGATCACCAAGGGGTTCATGGCCCCCACACCCGTCTCGAATCCCATCCAAGGATTCTTCCTCTTCCCGTACAAAGCATGCGGGACGTTCCGTACGTCTTCCCCTCTTCCCCCTCTTGCTCCTGCCTTCTTCTCTGTCAAGCTGGTGCATGTTATACAGTGCTGACGCACCGAAGGCCTCGTATTCGAAGAGCACCAGATTTATCAGACGTACTCCATCATCCAGTTCCGGGCTGCGGCGCCCACGATCCATATCGAGTGCAGAGACTATAATAGCCAGTTCTGAGTCTCCGTACAGTAGGGATTATCGAAGGGAGGCGAGGCTGGGGACATGTCGGGTATAAGGACACTCTGTGAAGTTGTGTTGTGTTGGTGAGATCTGTATGGACATTCGTGTGCTTTGTGTTTTGGCGCCTCAGGCTCGCATGCTTCTGCAAATGATGTAGGCTTCTCGCGCTCGGGACGGCGTACGCATCGCGTCAGCTGCACACGATGTACGATACACGAACTTGCAGATCCTGTGTTGCAACATCCCGCCCAAAAGGGATAAACTACAAAACCCTGCCCCTCTGCGCAAACCCTACGAATAAGTATCCGCCAACCTACCGCCCTCGAATCAGCCCCACCCCTCACCAAAAAACGCAGAACCACTCACCTAGAGACAATATACCTCCCCGCCTCCACCGCCTCATACCTCTTCCCCCCTCCCTCGTCCACACATGTCGGCAGACAGTCTATGACAGCTGAGAAATTAGGGTTGCAGAAGAACGCGATCGAGTTCCTCTGCGGCACGAGATTGACATCTTCAGTGCGACCCGAGGAGGTATTGGTGAGCGTTTGTTGCCGTGCTGGCGGGGCTACGACGCGGTGCAGGGTCGAGCGGAGGTGGTCGTTTGACCAGCGGGAGAGGAGGTCGCCGACGTTTACGACTATTGTTCCTGGCTGTGTTTTAACGAGGGGAATCAGCGCATATAGGTTGTGGAGCGTGTGGGAGGGGCGTACGATTGGTGTGGCAGGGTGAAATTCCTTCGTATGCGGATTCTGCACTTCCAGGCCTCCTACCTACAACCACAATCAGCATCAACCTCCGCCACCTGCTCCCAAACGAAAATGCCAACACCAGCCCACGAGCGAGCCGAGGCTGCAGGACAGAGAGAAGAAAAGACGCACCTCATCCTGAAACAAAAGCGTCAAAGTCCCATAATCCGAATGCGCGCCCGCCCGCGCCTGGCCCTCTCCTCTCAGCTTACTGGCGTCCATCGCGGGGTACTGCAGAAGTCGGAGGTTATGACATTGTTCGGTTATTTTTGTGTCGAAGAAGTGTTCTGGGAGATGGAGGCCGAGGGCTATGCTGCGCATTATGTGGACATGGGTTTCGTGACATTTCTGGTGTGGTGTGTTAGCATATTCTGCTCAGGGTGGCGCATATAGCTACAGAAGGCGCAGCGAAGAAGGGTGCGAGGAGGCAAGGAGGATAGCAAAGCGAAAAGTAGGGAGAACCGTTTGGATGTGGTACGGATGGACGGACCTGGAAAAAAGCCAACATCTCCCCCCTAAACCCCGGCACGTCCCCCTCCTCCGGCCAGCGGTTCTTCCACTCACTATCCCACTCCCGGCCAATCTCCATCGATTCCTTACTGTCTGGCGCCAGAGCCCTCAAGCGGGCGATTTCCTCGGCGGAGGTGGACTGGGTGACGCGTTCCCGGCCGGGGGAGACGTAGCCTCTGTTTGCTCTGGGATCTGTGGGATGTTAGACCATATTCCTTTGGAAAAGGCGTGAGCTGAGCACCTTCCCACGCTAGTGCGTCCTATCAACCTGTCAGCCGGACGTTGTCATAGCAGACAGGTGCAGGAGCGCACCTTCTTCTCCTGCGGCAGCGAAAAGAACTCCCTCATCTTCCCAAACACCCGTTCAACCCTCTCCTGCTCCACCCCACACCCCCTCAGATACACGAATCCTACCTCCTTGAACCCTTTAACGATCTCATCTGCCGTTCTCTGTTTCTCGGCTTGGGAGGGGGAGGTAAGGAAGGGGGAGAAGTCGATGAGGGGGATTCGGAAGGGCTGGGTTGGGTTGACGTCCTGCGGGTGCGTTGGTTGTGAGATGGCTGTGTGTGTGCGTGGACGCGGGGGGACATACGTTGGAGAGGGATGCTAGGGTACGCCAGGTACGAGGTTGGCGGTGGGCGCATATAGGACCAGCCCTCCGCGCCGTTCGAGAGATAACTCTCGTCGACGACCACAATACATGCGTCATCCTTTCACTCCAGCTTCAAGTCCCCGAGTAAGCGTTAGCAAGAGAAGCAAGCAGTGCGAATATTAATGAGCCAGCTCGCAAGACGTAGGCGGCCATATCGCCCCCAGCAGCGTTGCAGAAGCTTGCATGCGTGCGGGGAAGCGTCTTCCCTAAGAGATAAGGTCACGTGAACGAACGTGACTGATATCGATCGATCGAAGATCGGGAATGATCATATTGTCAAAGATGAGACATTGGCACTATCTCGTTCGCGTTTTGCGCGTAACTACATCAGCCACGCTAGTACACTAATCGGCGAGCACGAGACCAAGAACTTCGTCGACAGGCTGTTCCTTTGCGTTGCCCTCTTTCCCTCCTTCTCAACCCGTGAATGGCAAGCAGTCAATCTCAATAGTCGGCGCAGCAGCCCGAAACTTGATCAACTGCGTTGTCTCGTAGATCTGGTGCTCGATGAACACCAGTCCTATCTCCACCTCATTAGCCTAACCCTTTCTCCTCTGAAACTCGAATGGAGGAAGGTAGGAAGGGCTTACGATACGTCCCGCACGCTTCTGCAGGAAGAAGGAAAAAGCCCGTGATGGGGGATGCACTTGGGTAAGGGGCTATGAAGCCATTTACGATCTACCCATAACGCATCAGCAGCATGCCTCATCCCCTCCTCGGGAAGGAAGTTAGCGGGTGGGGGCGGAAGGCGCACAGTCCCATCAAACCCCAACTCCGACCCATCAAGGGTCTCTAAATACAGATCCAACCCTATCGTGCTGGTGCCGGTCGTGGAAGTCTGTTGGACAGGGTTGTAGGATATGTATATTGTCGAGGATGATACTAGGCATCGTCAGCCCATGCGTTCTTTTTCCCGGGTGGGGAACGGAGAGGAGGAAGGGAGCGGGGAGGAAGGGGAGAGGCAGGAGGAAGAAGGGCAGGAGCAAGGGGGTAAGGGGAGGGACGTACGGCCGTTCTGGTTCCAGTTATTGTAGCTCTCGCCGCCCTGCTCTTTCTAAGCATGTCAGGGATGGAGGGGGAGGGGAGGGACGTACGTAGGGCGAGTTGACGGATCCGCTTGGTCCCACTCGCTTGAGTACGTCGATCCCGGGCCTCTCTCGAGCGATGGGAGAAGTCGGCAGTCCAGAAGCGAACAGGGCAAGGACGAGGATCAGAGTGATGAAGGAGACTAGCATCCTTTTCCAGAGCGTTTGCAGGCGGAGGTTGAGTGAGCCAGCCAGGTAGGTTGGATGTCGCAGCGTGCGTTGTCGGACTCGACGAGACGCGATCTCTCATATACCCCTCTCGAAGGTTGACCGCGCAGTGCCTGGAATAACAACGGTTCGCTCGGTACTGCCCTTCAACAAGACCACGTACGACCGAGATCCGCGAAAGTCGGAGCGTGCCTCCTACATAAGCGACCGAGGCGCAGATCGTGGCGCCTGCCCCAGAAAGGCAAGTCGACCCCCGACCTACCGTACAAACTCGGCGAAGAAGTCATTGTCCAGTCATCCGTTCCTGAATCTCAGGCGTCAAAGTCTCAACACCCTTCCTCATCCGTTATCCCCCCTTTGTACGAATCCCCGAAAGTCATGAGGAAGGGCATCAGGCGCACCGAACGAAAGTAGAGCATACAACCCCGTCCCGATTCCAGATTTTCTATAGTACACGTGATACAACCAGTGTACAGTACCTCCTGTCCCCGCTCCCCCAGCTCCGTGCCCCCTCGCTCCTGCTCAAGAACAGGGCAGGCGTCTTCGCTCGTCAAGTGGAAGCTATGTCGCTTTGACCGCTTCCGGTTTGTCCGTCTATCCAGCAAATCAGTCCACCGCCAACAACAACAGCGCACGAGAAAGCGAAGGCAATACGTGACAGACAGGGAGAAATTGCGAAAAGACCCAGAAGGGGAACGCACCTGCCTCTCCACCGGCTCCTCATCCACAAAATCAGGCACCGCATCGACCAAATAACTCGGCGTCGCCTCCTCCTCCACTTCCTGGCTCAGCGCGTCCAGCTCGGCTTCTAGATCGGCTTCGTCGATCTCTTCTGGGACGCCGTACGAACGCCCCATGGTTTCTTGGATCTCGTTTGCTTGTTCGAGGAGGTCGGAGAGTTCGTCGTGCATTGCCTGCAGCGCAACTGGTCAGTACCAGCTCCCAGTGACAATTTCAGCCCCGGCCAAGACCGCAGCCACCAGTATAACGGCGACTAAGGCCACAGGCAGAGAAACGACAGGATACATGGAATGCGGATGGGGATGCCGGCGAGAGGAAGACAAGGGGCAAGAGGAACAAGAGGACACACGTCAATCTTATCAATGTCCAGCTTCCCATACTGTCTCCTCAGCTCCTTATTAGCGCTCCGCATAGCGTCCACAGTCGCCATCGTATTCCTCAGGTTATCGGTCGTGATCGCCGCAGACTCCATGTTGAACGTTTGCTGTGTGAGCTGGGCGAGCTGGGCTTCGTACATTTTCTTTTGCTTGAGGACGGCGAGGGCGCGTTGTTGGACTGATCTCTGCTCTTTCTTGTCAGCCACTATCTCAGAACCTACCCTCGTCTGCCCCTGTGCCCTTCCACCGAGCACTGCCGGCCCAAATGCACAGGGAGGAAGAGGAGATATGAGGTAGGAAGAGTGAAGGAGACCGACGCACCTTCCCAGGCCCATCCCGCATCTTCCCCATCTGCTCCTTATACCTCGCCAGCTCCGTATCGAGCTTATGCATCTTCACCTCGATCGTCCCGATCCGAGCGTCGGTACTGGCGATCGCATCCTGCAGCGTCGGCTTGGGCTTCTTGGATGTCGAGCCGAATATGCGGTTCATCTTGCTCTTTCCTGGTCGATACTATCCAATGCAATGCAATGCGATCGCAGGAGTCCTTGCTCTCAGAGTAGAGGTGGTGGGGAGAGATGACTGTAGCTGTGTGGTGCTGGTCTGGAGTGGATGACTGACAATGAATGGCCAATAGGGCGCAGCACAACGCCCCTTACGCGTGCGCCTTCCAACCGCCTCCATCAGTCACATCAGTGGCTGTGCCCTCATTGAACGCGCCTGTTCCGGATTTGGACGTGGATGGGACGTGGAGACGCGCTGAGAGGGGATGGATGCTATGGTGACCGTTTGTCGTCGTCGTCGTCGTCGTCGTCTGCGTTCTGCTCGTCGTCGACCGCGTCGACCGTGTTGATTGACTCGTATCAGAGGCTCCAATGTGTATATAACCCTAAGATGGCTGTTGAAGAAGAAGGATAAGCCCGCCCTGGTGGTGACCATCCCTTCGTTCTCTTCCACCCCGCTTGCCGCGTTTCAAGTTCTTCAACTCAACATCGTCCATCATGTCATCCCCCGCCAACTCAGACCGACCCGGGATGACCCCAATCCTCGACGACCTAAACATCGACCTCATCGCGACCGTCCTCTCCCACACCCTCTTCTCGCCCTTCTTCATCACTTGGATCCCGATCCTCAATTTCGCACGCGGGAGTTCGATATGGGATACGGCGGTGTTGTGGCCGCTTTGGTGGTTGGAGGTTTTGTGTGTTTATCGTGCGTCCCATCCCTCTCTCTCTCTCTCATTCTCTTTTTCCAGCGCTCCCTGGGTCGTGTGCTGACAAGTCGGGGATGTAGATACGCTAGCCCACATCTCTAAAATCTACAACGCCCGCGGCACGTTCTTCCTAAGACCAGCGCGGCTTGACTGGGGCGAACAACTCGTCCTGATCACTGGCGGCGCGAGCGGCGTGGGGATGCTGTTGGCGAATACGCTGGCGGTGAGGAATGTCGCTGTGGTGGTGCTTGATGTGAGGGAGAGGTTGGAGTCCGAGAACTGTGAGTGGAGTAGTTTGAGGGCTGCTGACAGGATGTGGGCTGATGAATGGGCAGATAATATCTCATACTATAAATGCGACGTCTCCGACCCCGACGCCGTCGAAGCAGTCGCCGCCCGCATCCGCAAGGAGGTAGGTTTCTCTCTCTCTCTCTCTCCTCTTCCTCCCCTTCCCCGCCACCTCCTCTTCTTACATTTTCGCCCCGTCGCCCTAGGCTCGTGCTAACCACACGCACAGATCGGCAACCCAACAATAATAATCAACAACGCCGCCCTCGTCCTCCCCTCCCCCATCCTCTCCCAGTCCCCCACGTCCCTCCAACAACTCTTCGCGACCAACACACTAGCGCACTATCATATCCTGCGCTCGTTCCTGCCTTACCTCGTTCAACAAAATGCCGGGCACGTAGTGACGATGTCCTCCATCCTTGGGCAACAAGGTGTAGCCCACTTATCGGGCTACTGTGCGAGCAAGGCAGCGCTCATATCACTCCATCGCTCCTTGCGGCGAGAACTCCACACGATCTATAACGCCCCCAACGTCCGTACGACCCTCCTTCTCCCCGGGCACATCAAAACCCCCCTATTCAGTGCCCTCCAGCTCCCCCCCAACAAACTCCGCGACTTCCTAGCGCCTCCGCTGTCGGCACATGTGGTTGTGAAAGAGATCATTAGGGCTCTGGATGAGAGAGAGTCGGGCGAGGTGAGGATGCCGGTTTATGCGAGGTGGGTTTGGCTGCTTGAGGGTGGGCCGGAGTGGGTGAGGGAGGGGATGCAGTGGTGGACGGGGGCGGATTGGGGGATGGCGGGTGCTTCGGCTGCTGCGGAGGAGGCGCGGGGACTGGAGAAGCAGCTGGACAGCGAGGGCAAGGAAAGGACGGAGGGAGGGGGGACGTCGTACGCTGCTTAGATATGAGAGTCGCGCAGAGGATTAGGATGTATTACCCTCTTAAGTTATATACTGGAAGGATCGAATATTTCTTGCCTGAGGAAGTGCGATGCAGCTGGGGTAAAGGGTGGGCGCTTGTTTGGATAAGCGCCCGAGAACGCGCCCTGAGCTCAGGCCACGCTCAGGCTGAGAGTCGTGCGCGCTCAGAGGACGCGGCTTCGTCCTCATCCTCAACGCCGCCACGACTTTACGACCTACTCTTCAAGGGCTTAACCATCTATCTCTATCTCTCTGCACTGTCTAGACGAAGCATTCAAACCACATATACGGCAGCTAGCAACTCTAAGTCTGTCCGAACGGTATTCATCCCCCGATCGGCCGCAAGGCGCACCCGTCCGACCGCCCTCGCTCCGACGGAACGGCCGACTAAGAAGGCAAGATGATGAACCTCGAGCTGCTCAGTCCGTACCCCCTCCCTCCCCATCCTTCCCCTCCCCGCTCCCTTCCCCTTCCCCTTCCCCTCGCACACCCACCCACCTCGTAACCTAACCTCAACCCAACAGGTCCCCTAGCCCAAGAATACCCCGACAAAATCACCCATTTCCTAGACTCTAGCGCCTCGGTCGCCCAGTTCTCCCCGAATGGCCAGCTATTGGCCGCGGGGAGAGGAGATGACGGGACGGTCGAGGTGTGGGATTTGCATACGTTTCGAGTGTTGAGGAGGTTGGAGGGGCATGCGAGGGGTGTGGTGGGGGTGGCGTGCGTCTGCGTTTTTAATGCCTTTCTCTGCCTCTCTGCTCTCTCTTCCTTTCCTTCCTCCATTTCTCATCCGCCCCTCTCTATCTCTTTCCTGCTCCTTCTCTCGCAAGAAAGCAAGCAAGCAATGAGCCCATGCTAACACCCCCTGCGCCTCGCAGATGGAGCAGAAACTCCCGCTACCTCCTCACAAGCTCGCGCGACTTCACCTGCGCAGTCTGGGACCTTGCCATCGAGAGCCGCACAGGCTGTAAGAGGGACACGGTCTGGTTCGAGTCCCCCCTCACAGGGGCAGTCTTTCATCCCAAGACCAGGTGCGTCCCCCCTCATCCTCTCTCCTCATCCACTCCACACCACTGCACTCCAATGCACTCCACTCCACTCCACTCCACTCCGCTCCGCTCTCCTTCCTTCGGCGAGCCTAGCTCACCCGCGCGTGCAGCCATATAATCCTTGCTACGTTAGCGACGAACGAAGCCCTCCTCCTCGACCTGCGCAAACCACGTTCCTCCGGCCGGTGGTACCTCTTCGACCCTGACCCCGAAGAGCCCTACTCAAAGCAAACGGGCATAACGACTGCAAGGTTTACGCCGGATGGAGCGTATGTCTGGGCGGGCACGGCCGCGGGGGGGCTGATGATATTCGACGTGGCGAGTAAGGCGGTGCGTGCGCTCTCTTGCTCTCTTTTGGCTCTTGAAGAGGTGGAAGGGGTGCTGATGGTTTTTGGTCTTTGGGGAGATAGTTGATACTGAGCTGCTCGCTGGAAACAAAAGCAGCGATGAAACGACTCGAAGTGGACCCCACAGGACGGTACGCCCGTTCCCTGACCCTCTCTCCCTACCAACTCTCTCTCTCTCCCCCTGCTCTTTCCTATAAAGACTAACGACCCCGCGCCCAGATACTTCGGCGCCATATTCACAGACCGCACCGTACGGGTATGCAGCGTCACCCTACCCGATTTCTCCCAGCCGCAGCCCCAGCTGCATCAGCCAGCGGGCGGCGGGACTGGGACAGGGACTGCCACGGCCGATGCGTCGCCGTCGCATGTTGGGGATGTTGCGGGGTCGGCTTCGGCTTCGCCTTTGCCGCCTGCTGCGGGGGAGGGGATGAATGGACATGGGCATTCGGAGGCACCGCAGATCACTCTCACGCAGGCGCCGGTGGACGACTCTGCCGCGCTGGCTATGGTGGACGGTACAGCCGACCCAGAAGGCTACGCAGCGGCCACAACCGACCACCTCTTAGCAGCAACCTCAGCCGAACTCGACCCCGACCTCGACGCCTCAGCAGAAGAGGAAGAACCCGGCATAGCGATCGAGCACACCTACTCGGACCAGATCGGCCGCTCGGCCTGGACGGGCCTCTCCTGGTCGCCTGACGGTGAATGTTTACTGGCGGGGAGCGCGGATAAGGGCAGTCATAAGCTTTTTATTTGGTATCGGTCGGGCCGGGGAGGGCTGGCGAAGGTCTTGGAGGATAGGGGGGTGGGGGTGGAGGATGTTGCTGTGCGTCTTTCTTCCTCTTCCATTTCCTCTCACTGCGGCTTCGACTCCCAGCCTCTCTCCTTGGTATTTCACTGGCCTGTCTTTTGCCGGAGGAGACAGGTTGTTCTGTTCTGTACAGAGCGGCTGACGATGCGAGCCAGTGGCATCCCTATCTACCGCTCATCGCCAGCGTATCGAATAACGGCCGAATCAACCTCTGGAGTGCGCTGCGGAAGGAGAACTGGAGTGCTTTCGCGCCTGGGTTCGAGGAGCTGGAGGAGAATATCGACTACGAGGAGAGGGAGGACGAGTTCGATATCGTACGTGGCCCCCTCTCTCCTCCCTTGAGCTTCTTTTCTGACGAGGTATGCAGGAAGACGAAGACGAGATCCGAAAGAGGAAGCGGGCGATGGAGGAGGTTGAGGTCGATATTGGCGGTACGCCGCCCCCGCCGACTAAGATCCGAAGGGACAGGGTTGAGAGGCAGCATCGGGTCGGGGATGCTCATGCCCTGGATGAGGCGGATGGGCAGCTGGATATGGGGATAGAGGAGAGCGAGAGTGAGGACGAGGTGGATTTCTTCCCGCCTGTCGAGCTGGAGGACTAGGGAGCCTGTCTGTATATGCCGGGAGTGGGTTTGGGAGCGATGTTCTTTTCCATCTGACGGGTTTATGATGATTTACCATTCGGCTGTGGTGTGGCAAAGGCGCACGCATGTAATGTTACCCGCTGAGATGTATTTCAATATTAATGGTGATACAGGTGTACAACAATAATTAACGAGAGGCGTCTCAATGTCCCGAGCGAGAGAGCGGGTGAGCCTGCACCCTATGTACCCTACAGATGCCCAAAAGGTAAAGTCCTTGGTAGATATTTGTACTAGTCGTAAGATGTCGTGAGATGGTGATATGCATGTGGCGGGTGTTCAGCAAGAAAAGCCCGGTATCTGGGTGTCCTGCTCGATGGTGCCGCAGCGCAGCCAGATACTCTCCATCCAACCCGGAGGAAGCGCAGCCGTCAGTCCTATTTAGTAAGGCGTGCCGAACTCCTTGAGCTGGCCGATCTCTTGAAGGATGTCGCGCAGCTCGGGGTCGAACATGCTCTGCTCGTTCTGATGCAGCGTGGGGTCCATGTCCGAGAACGGAGTGGGCGAGGATGAGGGCGTGGAGGACTGCGTCATGGGTGTATCCCATTGTTGCTGGAAGAGAGGCTTGGGAGGGGGAGTCGACGGTCCGGACCAGGCGTTCCAGGGCACCGGGGCCGCGCTGTCGACCGCGGTGGCGGAGGCGTACGCGGATTGTTGCATGTCCGACTCGGTCGGCATGAATAGGCCGAAGCTAGTGTTGTTGGTGAAGGAACCTGGTACGGTCCCGTTGGAGAAGTCGGGAAAGGGAACGTTCCCGTCGAATGTCACAGACATTCCGCTTGGTCCAGCCCGCGCTGGGGGTGGTGGGGTGGAGAAGTTGGGTAGGGTGGGGATGGCCATAGGAGTGTAGGAGGGAGAGTTGAAGGATGTGCGGACGGTCAGGGAGGGGCGTCGCTGGCCGACCGGAGCGCGCATGACAGATAGCTGGGAAGTAGACGCCATGAAAGCTGGTTCATCCACGGGGCGCGTCCTGCGGTGGGATGACCAGGTGTAGTTGTGCCTGGTCGGCCGGTAGCAGATGATGTTGTCCTCAGCGTCGACCTCGACTTCCGTTGGCGGGGCAACCGGAGTAAGGGTCCCACGAGCGCGCTTAGGAAGGGTGACCTCCTCATCATGAACGTGCCGCTTGTGCTGCTGAAGAAGAGTCTTGCGGGTAGTCTCGCTGGCCTGATTGTCAGAAGATGTTGGAAGAATGGAGAAGACCAAAACTCACAATGTGCAGAAAGGGACATCGCAAGCCCATGGACGCTCGTGCAGGTGAGCAGAGCGATAATGCCGAGCGTATGTGGATGCGCAAGCCAGCGGCATCATCTTCTTGCAGTCGGGGTGAGGGCACAGGTACTTGATCCTGTTAGGCTAAGAATGATGTTAGCCCGAAGTAGGGAAGAGCCGTTGTAGACCACGTACTGTAGAACCAGCTACTTGCTTGGACTTCTGGTTGAAGCGGTAGGAAGGCATTGCAGACCGGTGCAGTGGTATGAGGGAGGGAGCGAGGTGGACCAGGCGAGGGGAGGACTTCCCAGGAATTCCGAGAGGCGGGAGCGGGGCGAAGCGGGAATGAGGATAACAAAAGGCCTGGCATGGCCGGGGTTTTATGGACCTTGGGTTGAGGCAGTCCGGAGTTGGAACCAACAGTGAGGTCGGAGGAGCGGGCGTATGCGCCTACGTACGAAGTGCGGCCATAGACGTATACCACACATAGTCAGGAGCGCCGACGTTGTCATGTCGATGCGGCGGTGGGGGACGAGAATGCGCGCGGAGGGGGAGTCGATAGGAGCGCAAGGGCTCCCCGCACACGAGGCAATGCGTAGTGATACCAGGCCATGTACGAGTTATTCATCGTTCGAGGGGGGAGAAACAATCTCGTCATCGATTCGTGCACCGTTATTGGCCTGGCCTACTGAACGGAGATACCAAGTTACGGCCGCTCTAAGGCCGCAGTGGCTGAGGCCCGTGCATCGCCACTCGGTCGCGTGGATGCCGCACCGCCTCCGAGGGACCGGACTGCCCCGACGCTCTTCCGCTTTCCCGGACGTTAGCAACGCGCGCAGGCCGGTGCCGATGTTGAGCTCACCGACGCAACACGAGGCGCGGGCATGTGACGGGCTGAGCAGGCATCAGAGGTGCGGGACGGACCGAGAGCTCGGCGTCGCCGACGTCGATGATATTGGACCCTGTAAGGTCGATATCATCCATGCATCCTGCAGTTCCGGTAGGGACAGGAGAAGAGCGCAGCTGTACATTAGCAACAGCAGCAGTCGACGCGTTTCGCCCCAGCTTATCCTCTGATGATATTACTCCGCGCAAGAAGACAAGAACCCATGTAGTATGAATATCCAGCCTTCCTCGCGCAGTAGGTCGGAATGTGCGACCGAGTCCAGCGAGGTTCCAACAGCTCGGAGAGCTTCAGGCCATGAAAACCAAGCGTGTTTCAGCGAGTAGCAACACCATCCTATCTCGGCGCTTCTGGCATGCAGAATATTAGGGGCAACAGAACATCCCAGAATGGAAAGCAGGAGACTCCTCGGAGACCGGCTCGAATATGGCAAGAGTCCGAGCAATCAGACCGCTTGGGTACGGTGAAGGCCAGCGGTGGTTAGGAGTGCTTCGCGAAAGGTATCATTCGAGGAAGAAGGCAACAGGCCAGCCTTCGCGGCTTCGCTCCATAAGGACAGGTGTAGCCAGCGCCAGACGCGAGTTCGTCCAAGCATGCGAAACAGCAGTCTCTTGCGAACTAGCCAGTAGCCAGATCAGATACTGAGAAGCAGAAGAAAAGCAAGAAACGTTGTCGACGAGCTCACAGTCGAGCAGCGCACCTTCCCTTCTACTCCGTCAAGGACGGAAGTGCCGCTCGGAGCTAACCCGTCGCTAGCTACCGGCGGCTTTTCCGCTTCCGTTGTTTTGGCCTGATGATGATGAGGTCGGTGATAATATCTGGCCGTATGAGATCTAGATTAGCGAGAATGATGATATGGTATCAGGCTCTACAATGCGGTTGGCGCTATTTTCAAGGGTTGTATGCAATGGTTGAGGCCCGGTACGAGGGTATTGCTATACTAGGGCAGTCGAAGACCAACAGCATGCGCAGGACATTCGGCCGCCCCAGCTAGCATTCCACGCCAGGTCACACGCCGAGCCAAGTGCAATCAAGCCCTCGAACTGTCGTCAGGGTATGCTGGTTCATCGATATCGATAACAATGACTATCTTCCAGGAGGTTTCCCAGGCCGAACAAGTTTGGAAGTGCGGACGACGGAAGCGATGTCGGGTTCAACCGGAAAAGCACGCTGGACAACCAATGGTATAGACAATATCGAAGTTAAGGGGATCATCGATGATAGGCTCGGCCTCGTGCTCGCAGATGATCGTACGTCGCATTGTTAGGAGAGCACGGAGATGCGATGTCGGATTGTCAGGTTCACCGCATTCGCAAAGCGATGCCCCAACCCTAGCGGGACCAACCCCTTTGCAGCCAAACCGGCCCTAAACTGCATATATCCCGCAGCCCCGTGCAGCACGAAGTGTTGTGGCCCGTGCGCGACCAGGGACCCTATATAAACTCCCTGCCTCACATCCTTGTTCCGGCATCTCTTGTGCTCGGGCACGCGCTGTCGACAGTGAGGTCTTTACCGAGTCACAGCCAATTGCTAGTTGCAAACTAAGCATCCGAACACGTCGTTGAGTCTTTGACTCTTCGCAATTTTTGGCAAGCTTCAAGCGGCTTCGTGTTGTTTGAGCAAAATTTCGTCGATAGTTGAATGATGGAGACGAAATAATGATATCGTCGTTGATCTACATATGTGTGCGCGGCCCTAGCATGAAACGTTTGTGACAACAGTCTCGACATCGAGTCCAGATTGTAATCATATTCATGTATGACGATTGCTGCTGCTACGCCTCAGGCGGGTTCACGGCCAGGTACTTCACCCTCTCATACCATTCGCCGAATACCGGTTTCCCCTCAGGCGTGTTATACATCTTCAGTATCTTCTCCAGCGCCTCATGCTCCGCCGCCTCGATCCATGACAGCGAGCCCAGGAGAATGAGATCTGCGTAACTGACTGTGACACTATTAGTACAATGCGGAGGACGCCAGCAAAGACATGCGCACTCTGGTCTCCTCCGAGATACGGCCCATACTCGTGCAGACTCTTAGCGGCAGGTCCAAGGAAAGGGCGGATAGGATCGATCACCGTTCCCTCCTTCACCTGCGCTAGCGACTTCCCGAACGACTTCTCCCGAGTACGGATGAAGTACTCCTGCCCTCTCTCGTCCAGTATGTCCGCGATGCGGGGGACGATGAATGGCCGCACAGGGGGAAGGACGACGCCCTCCATGTATGCCATGAAGAAGTGGACTGCTTGCTCCGATGGGTGCAGGAGCGGAGGGGAGGGGAAGTGCTTCTCGATGTAGCGCACTATGTTCCAGGAGTCGGCCACCCAGGTCTCGCCATGCTTGATGACGGGGAGCGTGACCGTCTCCGCGTCCGGCTGGGTATGCCCAACAGTGGCCTTGATGTCTGGGTAGGATACTGCGTGCACGGGTCAGCAACTGCGGACAGGGCGGAAAGTAACTCGGCGTACCCCAGACGGTACGGAACGGGATCCGCTTGTATTGCAGCACCAGGCGCGTCTTCCAACAGTGCGGGGACCACGTCTTGTTCGGCGTGCCGCACTTCAGGTCGTAGAAGATGATCTCATCGGTTGAGGACGACATCGTTGTTGCTAAGGTCGCTGTCTTGCGCGTTCGAGCGTCCAGCGGCGAGGCGAGAGTTGACCAGGCGTCGTACGAGTATGGTGTGCTACTGCACCCATATTAGCAAAGACCATCGGACTTCGCCGTCCGGTCCGACTTGCAGATGCTCCCGATGCAGCAGCCATATCGCTCACCCCTTTTGCCAAGAACCCCTCAAGCAACTTGAAGCCTCACGTGCCTTGAGCGGGAGCAAATATCCCTCCGCTTTAACGCGCTCGCCACCCAACGCGCTGGCTGTGAATGGTCGCTCGCTGATGTGAGGGAGTGGCTCGTCGGCGCTTGCACGGAGCTCGTCGTCTAGAGGTTGCCTCTCACCACCATCTTCTGGCAAATTTGCGTCGTCGACCACATCCGCTGTACTTACTAAAGCAGCCAATCGGTTGCGACGAGACGACGACGACCCCGAACCGGACACCTTCTCTTGGTCGCAGTGAACGAACATCCGCCATCAGCGAGCGATGGCGTCTAACCGCGTCTCCATATCTGCTCTCATCGACTCCAACCCGCCCACCCCAAGTCCAGCACGAAACGCCGTCCCACTCCCCTCCATCGCAGAAGTCGCTGCTGGCTGGTCGTCGCCCAAGCATAGGCACGCATCCGTGCCATACGATGACTCGCCCCCCATCCGGCAGGAGCAGGCTTACTATGCCTCTGGGTCGTCGAGCGCTGCGAGAGATTCGTACTATGGGACGTCTATGAGCCCGCATGCTCCGTATATGCCTGGTCCGACGTACGCCCCGCCACCACCGCCGCAACAATACAGCCATGCACCGACATACAGTCGCACGCCGCCAGCCGCATACAGCTACGAACGGGCATACTCGCACCACTCTCACTCGCACTCTCACTCCCATTCGCACTCTGGCTCGTCAACCCAATCGCCCGAACTAGCAACGTCACCCGGTATAGCTGGTTTGAAACGCAAACGTATCTCCGATCCACTCGAGCAGGACATGGAAAGGCAGCGCGAAGCAAGGATACGTTACCCCTTTTCCGACGCGAGGGAGACTTACGACCCTGTCCCCCCTGCTCGACCCCTGTCGAGTGATGCACGTACGCTTCCCCCGCCTCTGCCTTTGATGCGCGATCCGCGGGACGACTATACATATGGCGGCCATCGCCCTCCTTCACGGGAACAGGAGTACTACGAGCAAGCACGGGCATCAAGGTCTCCTCAAGCGCATTACGCACCTGCGGCAGCCGAGTACGCGCCTCGGCCAGCGTCATATGGCTACGGTCCACAACGAGAGCGGGAGTACGATCTTTCTTCTCACGCACCGTATCCTGGATCTCAAGCGGAGCGCGACCGGTTCTCGCCACACGCCCCCTACGCGGCCGCTGAGCGTATCTCTGCCCATCCAAGCTACGCGACAGCACCAGCTCAACGCGTCACACCCGCTGCAGAAGCCCATTACCCGAGCTACGTCAACCATCCACAATCGACTTACCGCTCCCCACCAGCCCAAGAGCAGAAAGAAATCTACCGCTCCCCGCCTGCACGATACAGCTTCGCGCCCGACCCCGGGCCTGCGCCTGCGCCTGCTGCGTATCCTCAACCACAGTACGAACCCCGCTCTCGCTCGCCGTACGACGTTCCGCCGACGCGGAAGGAGTATGACCCCTACCCCCGCCCGCCCTCGGGTGCCGGTCTGGGCCTGAGCTACGAGGCCCGGTCGGGCGCTGATTCGGGTTCGGGAAGCAGTGCAAGCGGGAGCGGGAGTGGCAGTGGCAGTGGCAGTGGCAGTGGTAGTGGGCAGATCATCGCTACGCCGTATGCAGTCTCGAGGACAGAAACGAGTCCGGTGGTGGAGCTGTTGCAGAGGGAGGACGAGGAACGCAGGGCTAGGGTGCAAGAGGGTTGGCGGGCTGAGGTGGAGGTTCAGGAGGAGACGAGTACGACGAGGGAGGAGGAGGCGAGAGTGGCAAGGGAGGAGGAGGAGGCGAAGCCTGCACGCTTGGAGGTTGACGAACACGTACCGGCAAGGACAGAGAACACATTGGAGTCGGAGATGCGACTTCGCTCGCCGGTGGCTGCAGTGGGGAGGGTGGAAGAACCGTCCAAGCGGATTGCAGATGATAGTCTGATAGAGGCCGAGCCAATGGCTGTCGACCAGCCTGCCGTCAAGGAAGAAGCAGAGCTTGATCAACCGGTTGAAGTCGAGACTCTTGCTGGTGCCGCTGTGGAGACCACTGCTCCTGAGCAAGTCCTCGCCCCCACAGTCGCGGAGGAAGCGAAGCCTGCGCTTGCCGAACTTGCTGCAAAGACTGCCGAACACGAGCAGCCGGTGCCGAATGTGGAAGAGACGAGCAAACCGCACCTAGTTGTCGAAGTTCCCGCTGCTGCGGTCCAACCTCAGCTTGAAATTGAGATCAAGCCTGAATCTGCAACGACAGAAATGGAGATCGACGTCGTCTCTTCCCCCGCAGCGACAATCTCTATCGTTCACCCCACGCCGGTCGACACGCTTCCTCCGGCACTGGATCGTTCGCCCTCGCTTGCCTCTACCGTCCCGCTCGCGCCGCCTGAGGTACCCGAGCTGGTCGCGCCTTCTCCTGCGCCGACGGTCGCTCGAGCTTCTACCTTACCTGCCACCGAACCAGAGGCGTCACCCGCACCGACCGTGCTCCGGCCCGAGCCTTCACCGGCCCCTACGGTCCTCCGGGAGGAAGAACCCAAGCAAGAGCCCGCAAGCCCTATGCTGAACGTCGATGCGCTCTCCCCTCCCGAAGCAGTGCCCACTACGATTCGTCAGCCATCCGACGCCCCGCTCGCAGAAGGTAACGTGGTCGAAGTGCCAGAGTCGACCCAGCTCGCCAGCTTGGTCGATGCTGCCTTACGTGATTCGTCTGCCAAGGCCGAGATGGGTGCGGGTGAGGCGGCAGCAGGGCCGAAGGAGGATATCGATGTGGATGTTGTTGATGGACCGGAGGCGGCGCTCGATGCGGCTGCTAGGGGCGCGAGCGTTGTTTCCACGTCCGAGAAGGCGTCTGCGTCAAAGAGCAAGAGCAGCAAGTCCAAGTCTAAAAGCCATAAGGCTTCTACCGCCGCTAAGACCGACTCTAAAAGCAAGAGCAAGAAGGACACTCACAAGGCCTCAACAGCCAAGGAGAGCGGCAGCGGCTCCAAGGTCCGGGCGAAGGACGCTTCACCTCCTCCTGCAGCGTCCAAGTCCAAGTCGAAGAAATCCAGCAGCAGCAAACAGGCCGCGCGGGGCGCGACCGAGCCCGCCGAGACACCTGAGCCTGCTGGAGCCGATATGGATGAAGCTGCGGAGAAGGACGACAGGCTGTACTGTATGTGCGAGACGCTGTACGACGAGGAGCGGTTCATGATCGGGTGTGATAAGTGCGTGTTGTCCTCTCTTCTCTTGCTTAGCGGGCCATACTGACTGGTGACAAAGGTGCGACAATTGGTATCATCCGGCTTGTGTGGGCCTGGATGAGGAACAGGCCGACCTTATCGACAGGTTCTTCTGCCCGCGATGTATCGCTGGTGAGTGCATCCCTACCGTTACTCAGGCTATGCTGACTATCTGTTCGCAGCGGATCCCAGTCTCAAGACCACACGAAAAACCCCATGCGCGCGGTTCCCTTCCTGCAGCAACCCCGCTCGACTGCCGTCCTCCAAGTACTGTTCCGACGAATGCGGCCAAGCCCGCGTGGAGGAGATCTACAACATGCAGCCCAAGAGCGTACAGGAGCTAATCAAGAAAGCCGTTCAGGGTGCACGCCGCCCGGAGGGCCGTGTTGACCCAAACACCGGCCGCGTCATCGGTCAAAGCAGAGGCGAAGATGCTCAGCTCAAGATGCTGGAGGAGCATCTGCAGCGTGTTCTCGAGGAGCGGGCGGAGAGCGAGCGCCGGCTGGAGATGTGGGAGCGCCGGGAGCGTATTGTGGACGCAATCGTCGGCCGCTGGAAGCACGAGCAGAAGGAGGAGGGTATTTGTGGATATGATTCGCGCATTGGCTATAGCTGGGAGGAGTTGGATACCGTGGACCCCAGCGAGCCTCCCAAGGATGTCTGCCAAGAGGGACTCAAGTGCGATCGGCACCGTGGCTGGCAGAATGCCCATATAGATGGTGTTGAGCGGGCAAAGGCTTTAGAGGTGCGCTTATTGGTCGCCTTTCTCTGGTGCACTAATGCTGACTGTGCTGCTGTAGGAGGAGAACCTTCAGGATCTGACCCTCCGCGAGCGCGACATCCGCCGAGAGATGGAGAACATCGAAGCGCGGCGCCGAGTCGCGCAGCGAGCATGGCGCAAGGTACCGGAGACCGTACCAGTCGGCACGCTGACGGATTCTGTTGGTCTGGCGCACGAGGTACCCGAAGTGATCGATGTCAAAGTCGAGGTTTAAGCTTGTTTCGTCGTGTTTGATGATTTCTTGTTACGGAGCCCGACTCGCTCCTATGCTTGGTTCTTGATTTCATGAGCGCCCGCCTTCGTTCTCTTTATCCGTTTGATTTGGGTTGGCATTCACGCGTAATGTGTATTCTTCTGTATCTGTATGCACGACGACAATCACGATTTTCGTTGACCTGCGTATATCTGACCCCGTCAACCCACGACTTCCGACCCTCCAGCATCTACAGGATCGCGATTGCATTCGGTGTCGACGCAACACCGCCCGGGATGTTGAGCGGTGCACTGGTAAAGAAGAACGACCATTTGTTCTGCTCCTCACTACCGTTTCTTGTCAGCCACCATGCCCTTCCCCTAAGCGGAAAAGAAGGACGCACCAAGCTTTTGCCAGCTTCTCAAGGTAGAACATCTCCCCGATCGGGATCCCAGCAAGGGGCAGGAGCCAATGATGCAGCCCTCCCCCAGCAGGTCCGCCCGGGCACTCTGCGACGCAGCCAAGCGCCTCAGCGACATTCCACCAACGGAACCAGCAAGAGAACTCACGTTCAAAAGCCACATTATCCCCCACAACCGCCGCGAAATGCGAATCCCAAATCCAGCGCTTCGCCTCCTCCCCCGCCTGCAACCCCGTCCACTTACCCCCGTTCTCCCAAAACGCTGCTTTGCGCTCCTCGTCGCTCGCTGCCTCGTACCAGATATGAAACCCGAAGCGGACGAAGAGGACGTCCCCTGGTCGGAGCTCGGTGCCTTGTGCTTTGGCCGTGGCGATTAGCTCGCTGACGGGGACGTTGAAGTCGTCGCATGCGCTAGGAAGGGTTTGGTTCGTGGAGAGACGCCAGCGTGCCCAGTCGAGTAGGACGCCGCGCCCCGCCAGTCCACCAGCTTCGACCCAGTCTGTTGTTCCGTCCTCCTCGTTAGTACGGCTGTCAAATGGTGAGATACAAGGGAAACGCACGGTGTGTCCCGTTTCTCAGCTTCTCCTTCCCCGCCGCTACGTCCGCGAGCGCCAGCCCACCATACAGCGTCCCCTCCTTCGTCGCACAATGCTTAAACCCGTCCCACTGGCTCGAGCTCTGCGTATTAATGTGAATCTCATCATCGCAGCCCCACCACTCCGGCCCATCGGTGCAGATGACCTTATGTTCCAGCGTCCGTCTCCCCGGGAGGGGGACGAAAGGCTTGCCCATCGACCAGTCGAGCTGGTAGCGTTGGCCGAGCTTCACTTCGGCCAGCCCGGAGAGGACGACGGCGGGCGTGAGCATGTTGAGTGCTCCGAGCTGGTCGTTTGGGCCCCAGGCGGCCCAGGCGGTGCCTTGCGGCTGACCGGGGACCGGGGGGAGAGAGTCGTAGGATGGCA
Source organism: Dacryopinax spathularia (assembly GCA_037974965.1). Taxonomy (NCBI): domain Eukaryota; kingdom Fungi; phylum Basidiomycota; class Dacrymycetes; order Dacrymycetales; family Dacrymycetaceae; genus Dacryopinax; species Dacryopinax spathularia. The sequence goes on along the minus strand of JBBPFI010000015.1, from coordinate 264,619 downwards.
CGAGATGGGGTTCAATCATCTTGTTGTTGCTTTCTTGTTGGTCGAAGGGGAGGACAAGAAAGGCTGGTACGGGGAGGACGTCGAGCTTGGGGCGCCGACGACGGTTGGCGCCAAGTCCATCGTGAAGAAGTTGACTGATATACGTAAATTGGGAATTCGACTGGCACTTTTGATGGCATCACATGACTGTAAGGTGCGGATAGGCTCATTGATGAACCCGAGGAAGATGGAGACCCTGGTAAAGTGGAGGAGCATTGAGAAACACCTTTAAATAGAGCTGGTTCTCCACTATTGCGGGGAAATGAATTCGGTTTAACCCAACAAGGTCAGGTCCGGCTAGAGTCATCGTGGCGCAAGTCAACGATCGTTACGATTCGGGATAGGTACATGAGTATTGTACAATGTAGGCCGAAAGTGCTGACCGGCTATTGATACAATGATGGACAATGCGATAGTAGAATACAAGTAACGGCTCAGTCTAGTCATCCCCAAACATGAGTTTGAGGTTCTCCACTGCCTCTCCCACGCTCCTATCTCCCAGAGCGCCCTTGATGATGGCGGTCTTGCGTTTCTGAATGTCAAGGATGCGCTTCTCTATGGTGCGCGCGATGACGAAGTGCTTGACGTATACCTTTCGCGTCTGACCCTGTGCAAGTGTGAGGAGGACCTCGACGGCAACATGTGATATGACTTACGATTCGATGAACCCGATCTATAGCTTGATTCTCCACGCTTGCGTTCCACCAGCAATCCATCTGTAGCACTGTTAGTGCTAGATACGGCGTAGAATTGACAACTTACCATAAAGACATAATTGGCGGTCGTCAAGTTCAACCCCACGCCTCCGGCTCTCAAAGAGATGAGGAACACCTTGGGAGCCTGACTCGGCTTAGCAAACTCCTCCAGCGCTCTTGTTCTTTCCTTTTGAAGCATGCTACCATCCAGCCGTACCCACGGGATACCATCCCTGTCGAGTACGCTCTCGATCATGTCGAGAAACCCGGTGAACTGGCTGAAGACGACAGCACGGAAGACCGGGTCCTCATCTCGTAAACGACGAAGGTTGGTCGACAGAGCCTCCAATTTTGTGCTCGTTTTGGACGAGTTCTTCCGGAATTTGATGGCGGGCGACTGTGCCTCCGTCCCGTTGCTGTTTCCGACCTGGGCTGCGGGCGTCACATCTCTGTCGGTGATTCGGCTATGCTTGTAGATGACATCGAGCAAGTCTTCCTCACGAACGGGCGCAGTGCGACAGATTGGGCAGAAACCTTCCTCGCCTTTGCTTTCACAGGACCGTAAGTGTCCAACAATACAGTCACGGCATCTGCGACACGGTAAGCCTCATGTTTTGGATGTAAAGCAGATCAGCGTACGTTCTGTGCATGCACTTCGGGACAATCATGGGCGGATCCATGATCTCAAGGCAGATGGGGCATTCCTCCGACTTCCCCTCAACATCCTTTTGGGCAGCTATGAGGTCGTCCAGCACGTTCTTCGTAAAAGCTTGTGGGTCTGCGTTTCCATTCGCACCGTCGTCCTCACTCCGTGCGAATTGGGCAATGAGGTTGTTCACGTCCAGGTCTGCCTCAACTTCTAGCCCTTCTTTGCGTCCGCCTATGAGAGAAGGATGCAGAACAGCTTGCCGCAATCTGCTGTGGTCTGAATAGGGAGCCCTTCAGGATTGATGGCCGAACGCACCTCATCAACATGGCTAAGATGTTGCTGAAATTCTTGCCAACAAGACCCTTCGCATCGAGTGTCCTGAACTGGGCTTTGGCATCGTGGTAAATCTGGTCATATATCTTGCGTTCGAGTGGACTGAATTCAAGCTCCTCGACGACAACCTAAAGCATTCACATCAATGTCATAATGCGACGACAAGGGATCGGGCTCTTACCTCTTTCTCAGGGAGATCCACGATTGCTTTCCCGTCAATATCTGTCATGCTTTTCTCTCGTCGCAGTAGTATTGTCTCCAGGATAACTTGGACGACGTCGATGGCTTTCGGATCGCGAGCCAGGAAAGGAGCGGTTACAAAGCTGCTAAAGGTCAGTACACCATCAAGCGGCTGATTCCAGAAATGGAATACCTGCGAAACACCGAGAAGTTGGCCCATGGCTGGAAGTCAAGGAATTGTCTATCAGAGTTTGAGAAGGCCGCAATGGCAGGTTTAAATACAGGACAAACAGAAGCGATTGCAGATCCTCCAAACGGTTCACAATGGGAGTTCCTGGCAAAGTCTCAGCCGTAGCCAGGTAGACTTCGTACTGAATATATACCTGTTAGGCACCATTTCGTGCGGCTCTTGAGAGCATAACATGCTATCAGGTCACCGTTAGGTTTCCCTCGGCTGGAGGAGCAACTTCCGCACCTTTCGCTGCCTGAGTTAACCGGGACTTGATATTATGAGCTTCGTCGAGAACGACACGTTTCCACTCGACTAATGCCGTGATAAGTGAGGGCTCATCCATAAGATTTGTGGACAGACTTACCATCATATATTCCGCCACCACTCCCAGCCTTGCTCCACTCGCTGACCAAGGTCCCGTAGCTGGTGATGACTACATCAACGCCAGCACCATCCGCATCATCCGAGTCGATCGCCGTGAGTGCCTCCAGATCGCCTCGCGAATCACCATGGAAGACGAGCACTTTCAAGCCGTTCTTAACGCTAGACCGCCTGTGCTCTAAGCGTAAGCCATGTTCTCGTCGCATGCGGATAACACGTACTTCAGCTCCGACTGCCACTGCGCGAGCAGGCTCATAGGAGCCACAATGAGCGTCGCACTCGGACCATGCGTCTTTGGTCTTGAAGGCTTTCGCTGTACGGCTCGGAAGGAGGAATCAAGTGTGAGTTGTTTCTTCTTCGTCTTGCCATTAGCTTGACCGGACTCGACCTCCAGTAGGGGTTCGGGTCCACGATTTGTGTGGATCAAGGCGGCTACCATAATAGACTTTCCCATTCCCACTTCAAAACCATCAGATCTGAACGATGCAGGATGGCAAGGCGACTTACTCTCTGTGAACATTCAAATTGCCAAGAGTTAGTGCCATTAGCAGAAATTCCAGGATGCACGTACCATCTCTGTCACGAAATCAGCACTGAAATAGGACAAAGACACGGATACACATACGCAAGTATACCACCCCGACCTGCGCCTCCAGCAGGGACAAACTCCAGGCTGAGTTCTCCGGAATACGGGTTGAACCAAAAGGGTCGCGGCCGGCCCTGGAACCGTTTTCCTTCTTCCTGTGGAAACTCGTATTCTTCCCATAGAGGATGTAGAGACTCGGACTGAGTGGCGTATGCAGGCGTAGTCTCGATATTGTACATCCAGTGCAGCGCTTGTTTTTGGTACGGGCGGAGTTGCAGCGTGAATGTCGGCGGTGGATCCATGAAAGGTAGCTTTTTATCCGCACTTTGCGCTCTGTGCGCAGGTCAGCCAAGGGCCGTGCTACATGCAGCGTATATGCGCACTTTTTATAGATGACCTTTAGTTGGCCGTCGTTCAGTTCCTCGCCCTCCAACTCCACCTCTTCGCCAGTCTCTTCCACCTTCTCCGTCTTTCTCTCCTTCTTGCTCGGCTTATTCTTCGTTGCGTCCATGTCTTCGTCCTTCCACGAAGACGTAGGCGGCTTAACCTTAGGTCTCAGTTCGCAGAGTTTGAACAGCTCCAGAAGACCGCTCTTCCGTGCCTTCATCTCCTTCTCTTCCTCTGTCTCCTTTCCCTCTCCCCAACCAAATGTCTTGTTGTCCTCAGAGCCCAGCTGAGGTAATGTACGACGTTTGAAGGCAGCTGGAGTTAGAGAAACCCGGAGCTGTAGCACGACTTCAGCGCCGACAGATAGTCGAGCAGGGGCATCGATGACCGTTCCGGACAAAGCGATCATGGGCGGGGAGGCGTCAAGGAGTGGAACAAGGCTCTTCGTAAGATCCGATGGCAGCCGTCCGATTTCTGATAAATGATGTGAGTGCAGAACCAGTTGTATATCTGCGCATATACGTACCAAAGCCCCTGGAATTGCGGAAGCGGACAATGGTGTTCTCTTTCTCCTTCGATTTGCCCTTGGAGCCACTCATCATATCTTTGATGCTCGCCTGCTTGGCCTTCTTTGCAGCCGCCGTGGTCTGCTTCGGACGCTCGAATGTGACGAGATCTCCAGCGCTCGCATATCCAGTGCCGCTTGTGGTGCTGTACGCTTGCACGATGAGAGTGCCGATAGCTGCAGTGGAGAAATCTGAGACCACTCCAATCGCCGGAGACGAAGACGGCACGTTCGTCTTCCTTTTCTTGGCCGGTGGTGCTTCGACAATAGTTATGTCCTCGTCGTCCGATAGGGTGACGACCTCCCGTTTCTTGGTGGGTGGGGACGAGCCCGACGCTGGTTCGACCTTCAATGACGTGCTGGGGGAAGGTTCCTTCGGACCGAACAGCTCCTCAACATCGTCATCGTCAAAGAAGGGTGTCGGCGCCTTCATTTGAGTGGGTCCGATGCTGTCCTCCTCGGGGAGGAACAGAGGCTCGGACATGGCGGTGTGAGGCGCAAGAGGAGTTGTTGGTAGTGGTGCAAGCCAAATCCGGCTAGCGACGCGTCGAAATTGCGGGACCCTACATTACGAAGTCCTTCCGACAATGATGACTCGCTATCATGCCTCCGGAGCAGTCGCTCTTTGCATAGGTGAAGGCGACAACCCGCCCTAGCCAATCAAGTGGTGCTCATACTCCCCGTCGGCCCGGGGGTCTTGGGCCGCAGCAAGAAAAAGGTACGTAGTACTCGAAACCTTTTGGTTCACAGTTAGTGCTTCTGTGAGCGTGAAACGGCATAGGGGTCCATCATAGAGGTCACGTGATGCAACGCGTCCTCCTGTTCCAGACGCGTCTGCATCATCCATTGAATTGCAGAACATCGGGAGGTGTATAATGTAGGGAGTAGTAAACTCGGTATCGCATTCTGTGATGATATTTTCGAGGATATTTTGATCGATACAAACAAGGCTCTATGCCCAACAAAGAAAACTATTGAGACGCAGTGCAGGTTTGGGAAGAAGGCGGAAGGCGGAAGTAAATCAGAGGGTGTCGGCGTCATTACCGTCCCCGTCTTAGGCTTGCACCGCAGTCTGCATGAAGGCGTAGCTCTTTGAACATCCCCCTTGGGTTACGCTGTCATCGGCTGCAGCAGCGACAACTTCACGGCAGGTAGCTCAAGACTTGCTACTGTCAGACCCCGTTCCATTTCGACCAGCAACGCCCAACGACCGACATCGAATGATCGAACACGATGCCTGAAGCAACACCGACCGCTCGACTGCCGTCGTATCAAGCCCGACTTCTGGAACGCACATCGCAGCAGCCCAACTTCTCTCTGGCTCGAAATGGGTCGATCCTCTCGCGATCGTCATCCTCGGCTAGCTCTGCTACAACGGCAAACAGCAACGCGAGCAGCTTGTTTGGAGGGAACGGAAAGAGCTGGAGTGGAGGCAGCCTGAGTGAGGAGATTGTGGAGGAGGAAGCGCCCCTTAAGCCCACGCGAATGGACCGCGCTGCGACGGAGACGCCTGTGAAGCTGGCTAGTGGACACGGGAAGCGGGGAAGTGTGAGCTCAGTGAAGGGCATGTGGGAGCAGCGGATACAATCAGCTGAGGAGGCTCCTGCTTCTCCGGCTTTGGGGAGCTTAGGACGGGCTACAAGCATTCGGCAAGGGGCTTCAACTCCCAGTTCTACCCCTAAGGAGCTCAAGCGCCGCACCGTCCCTGCGACCTTCTCAGGAAGTTCTGGGGCCTCCTTCGTCACTAATGCAGGTGTCGACATGTCGCCCAGCGACGCGATCAACACGCCAGTTCGCACGTCTACCGCTTCTTCCTCTCACGTGCGACGAACGTCGTCGTTCGAAACGCCAATAATTTCTACAGCTGCTGGTACACCCAGTCATGTAAGAGCGAGGCGAGCAGATACGTCATCCTCCGACTCCTCAGCCCATGGCCCCGCACCTTCGCAGCTGCATCGTCTGTCTATAACTCCGGTCACCACCGTACCTGCTGCTGCGTCTTTCGACGGTGACAAGTCTGCGGCGAGTCTCGGTCTAGGTCGGCGGGTTGGGCGACGCCTGGATAGAATCGTCTCTGGCGAGGTTGCGGAAGACGACAGCAAGGAGAACCTCGATCCCTCGCCCCCACCACTCGCATTCCCAACCCGGGACCGTTCTGTCTCACCAACAAAGACGTTCAACTCGCAAGGCGTGAGTGGCGGGTTGAGCCGAGCTGGCAGTGTTCGCATGGCCATCAAAGAGCGGGAGAGAGCCGATTCCCTTGCAAGAACCGGCCCGACAGCCTCCACAAGCCGACCTTCATCTCCTCTCAAACAAGATCGTTTCGACACCCTCGGTCGCACCAGCTCGATCTCGCCTGCAAACAAGCCGCCAAGTCCCCTCAAGCGCACTTCTATTTCCGTCCCGGCCGGATCTGTTGAGGAGCAAAAGAAGTCTTCCACCTCAACATTTCCTATCTACGACAAGCTGCGCTCTACCATCCTGGAGCCGTCCGCGGAGATTGCGAGCAGCACACCCAGCTTGCCCAGTACTCCTCGGAAGGCTCGAACAACGTACGGAGGAGACCTGCACGATTTGTCGCCACGGAAACCAGCGGACGCCGAACCAACTACGCCTAGAAAGATCCCATCCCTAGCCTCGACCAGAGACCGAGAAGTCCGTGTACTCGCTTCGCCTACAAAGGAGGTTCTTCCTCCGAGTACGCCTCGCACGCCTCGCTTACGCCATCAGGCATCTCGCGACATTCTGCCTTCAACGGCTGCCCCGGCACTCCTGCCAGCGCCTCCGAAGCAGGACGCGCAGACTGCCAAGAACGACGATGACGGCGAAGTTGAGGTGCACGGCATCCCTGGGCGAATCCGGCTCACCCGAAACCTCCATAACCTGCCGGCGCCAGGCTCCCCTGTGCGTGCGGAGACATCCTCTATGCCAAAGGTTCCCATTCCGCCCATGCCCGTAACACCCAAAACGAAAATATCCAAGTGGGCGCTCTGGGCAGATCGGAAGCGTGAAGATATCCAGGCGTACGAGTATCTTTGCCGCGTGGGTGAGGCAAAGGCATGGATTGAGGCCGCAATGGGACTCGAAGACGGCATGGAGATCCCGGAATGGGAGGAAAAGATGCGAGATGGTGTTGTGCTCGCAAAGCTAGTGAAGGGCTGGGGCGCCGAGGGAAAGGTCTTCGAGCATCCTAAGCTACAGTGGAGACATTCCGATAACGTCAACATTTTCCACCAGTATGTAAGAAGTGTGGGACTGCCTGAGGTGCGTCACTGCTTTCTTGTCTCGAAACACACTTACAAGATGTATCACAGAACTTCGTGTTCGAATTTACCGACTTGTACGAGAAGAAGAACATGCCCAAAGTGATCTACTGCATTCATGCACTGTCCCATCTTCTTTCCCGACGTGGCCTAGCACAGCGCATCGGCTCCCTATTGGGCACGCTCGAGTTTTCGGACGACCAGCTGGCTGCAACGCAGAAAGGCCTCAAAGGTGTTGCTATGCCCAACTTCGGGAATGTTGGACAAGAACTTTGGAAAGAAATGAAGGAAGAGGTGGTAGAGACGGAGGAAGAGAGTACGTCGACTGCTCGTACCTTCGTGCCTGAGTACACGCTAACAAATGATCAGGAATCGACCGCGAGCTCCTCGAGCAAGAAGACAGCATTGTACTTTTCCAGACACATGCACGAGGCTACATGGCTCGGCGACGCTGCGCCGAGAAGCTGTCTCGCCTTGACCGACTGGAGCGTAACATCGTAGCCCTTCAAGCGGTTGGTCGCGGTTGTCTCGCCAGACGGTCCTACACAAAGGAACGCAGGGCCATTGTCACCACCGCCGGCAACTTTGTTCTTGGCCTCCAATCGCACGCCCGGGGCGTTCTGGTAAGAAGGAGATACGATCGAGTCAAGCAGGAACTCGAACGGTCAACCACCATCAGTGTTATTACTCGTTTGCAATCTCGTGCACGTGGTATGCTGGCCCGCAGGAGGGTCCTTGAGATCTCAAAAAGGCTTGACGAGGTCGATTCGCACATTGTTTGGACGCAGGCCGTCCTCCGTGCCGTCCTTGTACGGCGCAGGATTCGACAACTGCTAGAAAAGCTTGACACCTTGGATCCATCTATCGTGAAGCTCCAAGCGGCGGCTCGTGGGTGTCTTGCACGCCGCCGTCATCGACGCCAAGCAGAACAGCGCTCTGCACCACAGGTAGTCCGCTCGGTGGTGAACTTCCAATCGCTCGCTCGTGGCGTTCTCAAGAGGAGAAGAGCGGCGGAGATGACGAAGCAGATTGAAACCATCATTCCGTCGATGATCGGCCTGCAGGCGCATGTTCGCGCCGCTCTCGTCAGGCAGCGCATCAGAACCCAGCTCGCTCAGCTTGATTTGCACGAATCCGCCGTGATACAGCTTCAAGCAGCTGCCCGTGGCTATCTCTCCAGACGAGAATACCGCAGCATGGCGAAGAGCCTCAGAAAGGTGACGCCGGTCTTCGTAGGTCTGCAAGCACGCGCAAGAGCCATGCTCGCTCAGAAGAGAGCCAGAGACGTCGAAAAAGCCCTGGCCGAGGTTCAAGTTGTTCAGGCCGTGTCCTCACTACAAGCCTTCGCCCGTGCTGCCTTAACCCGGAAGCGGCACCAGGAGCAGGCCAAACAACTGGAATTCGTGGCTCCGGATGTCGTGGGTCTTCAAGCACAATGTCGCGGCGTTTTGGCCCGGCGCGCGTTTGGCTGGTGGTGGCATTATGTTCACCAGCATCAAGCGGAAGCTACTTATCTACAGGCCCTTTGTCGTGGTGTGATCGTCCGCCGGCGATTCATGGAGAAGATGAAGTATTACCGAGCCAATCTTTCCAAAGTCATCAAGATCCAGTCTCTTTTCCGCGCGAAGGAACAACGCGAACAGTATCGGCAGCTCACCATGGGTCAGAATGTCACCGTTAGCACGATCAAGAACTTCGTGCACCTGCTCAATGACTCCGAGTTCGATTTCTCAGACGAAATTGAGGTGGAACGCCTGCGGAAGAAGGTTGTGGAAGCCATCCGCGAGAACCAGCAACTGGAGACGTATGTGAACGAACTGGACGTGAAGATCGCATTGGTGGTACAGAACGTTAAGTCATTCGAGGAACTGGTAAAGGCTCGCCGATGGGGCGGGCTTGATAACTCTGGAGGGCAACCATCGCGCGCCGCTGTCTTGGCAGCCCATGGCGATCCTTTCGCTGGCTCAAACACCTTGGACATTGCAGCAAAACGCAAGCTCGAACTCTACCAGCAGCTCTTCTATATTCTCCAAACGAAGGGAGAATACTTGGCGCGGTTATTCTTCAGGATGTCTCGTGTCGAAATGCCCGAGAAGACAAAGCGTACCGTCGAGCGTGTAACTCTGACCCTCTTCGGTTACGGCCAGCGACGAGAGGAATATCTCATGCTCAAACTATTCCAACACGCAGTCGCAGAAGAGGCTCGCGCTGCTCCCACTATTTCGGACATCGTGGAATCTCACCCAATGTTTCTCTCGATCGCCCTACAGTACGTCCGCCCCAAGCAGGTCACCTGGCTGCGCGAAGCTTTGCAAACTCTTGTGGAGGAAGTCGTCGGTCAGCCTGCATTTAATCTAGAAACGGATCCCGTTATGATCTACCGCGCTGTCATCAATGCTGAGGAGATGAGGTCTGGAGTGTCGAGTGGCAAGCCTATCGACGTCACCTTCGAGGAAGCAGCTTTCGACCATCATACGCGGGGTGAATGGATAAGACGTGAGTACAGCATTGGCAGCTCGGAACTGCCTAACTATGTTTTAGATCTCCAGATGCTGCGCCATTATACCGAGCTATTCTTGAATGCTTTGATAGCATCAACTCGCAAAATGCCCTACAGCATCAGAAGCATTGCCAAAGAGCTTTTCTCTTGTCTCAAGGTCAGACCATCCGCCATACGTGTCCAGAAATACACTGATTGGCACTGTGTAGGCCAAATTCCCCCATCAAGCAGAGGACATTTACGCTGCAGCGGTAGCCAGGCTGGTATACTATCGATTCATCCACCCTGCAATAGTGTAAGCATTGTCGTGGGTCTATGCGACAACTGAGCTGAACAGAAGCAGTGCGCCAGATACTTTCGATATCGTCCCCACTACGATTGGGGCAGCTGCGCGTCGCAACCTGGCAGAAGTAGCCAGGATGCTTACGCAGATCTCATCGGGCAGTCCGTTCCTGGAAAATGTGCCCTCCCTTGTACCACTGAACGCATTTGTCAACACGGCGGCCGGACAGATGCAGAAGTGGGCGCTTGATGGTATGATATGTGGCCTTCTATCTGCCTTACAAAGCCTTACATGTTCTGGCAGTTCTCAACGTCCCGGATGCCGAGGAGCAGTTCAAGGCTCATGAATTCCTTGGTGCTACCGAACAAGCCAGGTCAATCGTTATCTCGCCCAACGAAGTGTACGCTATCCATGCTCTGCTGGCACAAAATCTCGAGCATCTGGTATGTGTCTATTCGTTCTTTACTGCATAAACTAACGCAGAAGTCTTTCAGACCACTGCACATGATGACATCGTCCGTGTCATTGTCGTGGAACTGGATGGCGTACCCCATCTGGGATCAGATGAGCTTCGAGAAGCTCGTGAGAGGCCAGTAACTCTGGAACTGAGCAATAGGTTCGCGGATGTTAAAGGTACTATCATGGCTCGAACAAGACAGGAAGCGGCTAACTCCTACTTGACCAGATCCTGATGCTGATGAAAAGGCCCTGTGGGTACACGCGAAACGCGGGGTTCTTGCCGTTCTCCGAGTACAACCCGGCAAGGATCTGATGGCGTCTCTGATGAGCCCTGTCACCGACGAACACGAGGCTATCTGGGAAGACATTATAGCCCAGGAATTCCCTGCAGGTCAGGAAAGACAACGAAAGCTCAGGCATTTGACAACGGCTACGTCTGACGGGGCTTATCGTCTTGAGGATATCCGGACGTAAGCGCTTGGACGCCGCGATTCCTTATGGCATGCTCATCATGAATTAGCCAAACGTACCGCGACATCAAGGCACAGGCCATGTTCCATCTTCTGGAGCTAGAGAAGCTCGGAAAGTTAACCCGCGCGGATGGATTTCAAGGCATCTTGAATGCAATCGCCGGGGATGTTCGAAGCAAACACATGAAACGTTTGCAGCGGAAGAACGAGCTGGAGAGTATGGAGGAGGCGTTGCGGCACCTGGCGGAGCGGAAGAAGGCATTCGAGGATCAGATCCACAGCTACCACAGCTATATCGACTCAGCCATGAACACCATGCAGCGTGGCAAAGGGTGTGCACTTCTGTTGCATGAGAAGCGATTAGGGGCTGACGATCAACCAGGAAAAAGAAATTTGTCATGCCATTCACAAAGCAGTACTTCCATTTGCGCGATCTACAGAAAGCCGGAAAGAACCCCCAATTTGGTTCTTATAAGTACTCGGCCCAAGAGCTGTACGACAAAGGAATATTGCTCTCGATCGACAAGTTTTCTCCTAGACAATTTGACAGGATCAGCCTTGTCATCTCGTCGGATCAAGTCGGAGAGTTTGCCGTCGAAATGCTGAACAACACCTACGGGACCGTAACTGTTATGGGATCGACCACGCTGCGTATGGAAGATCTACTGCAATCACAGTTCGAGAACCGGGTCTCCCTTACCCTATTTGATGGGCTCGCCAAGTTCAACCTCAACCTGCTGTTGTACCAGATTAACAAAAAGTAAGCAACTTCCCGGGTCCACTGCCACAATACTTACGCATAGGCCAGGTTCTACGTGTAATGTGTTTCGCCTCATCCGTTTTTTGTTCAACCCTCTTTTTTGGACTGGTCTGTGCATCATTTCCCATGGCTTCCCCTTCGCCTCCGCTCCAATCATCGTCTTTTACTTTGCACTTCGCCCACACGCCATCATGTATCCTATACACCAATCGCAGTGACGTGGTCTATCAATATCCCCAACGGATTTCGTCCCTACTTTGCCAGCGCTCTCAACACCCTGTCAACCCTCCAAGACCTTCTGTCATCGCGTCCGCGACTCGCAGTTGGTGCCGGTGAATTCCGGCGCAAGTCCCATGAGCGAATCGTGCCCCTGCGAGAAGCCGTTTCCCAGGAAGCACAACTGGTTCTGAAAAGTCGTCTATCGCCGCACTACGCTCAGATGATAGTGCGGCGACGCTCATTCCGTCGCATGATCCGGTGATCCGCGACGCCGTAATGCATGGGTTGGATCTTCGCAACTCGTTAGATCCTGACATCCCTTGTTCCCTCATCTCGTAATCAATCCACAAGAAAACGCAAGCGCACTCGCGACTATTGCAGTAGGAGCACGGCTTTGCAACGTGACGGACCCGCTTCTACGAGGTCGGAAACATCGCGAGCAATCTCGATTGCCCACGTGCCATCACCAGAAGAAGGGAAGCATGTGCTAAATCTGAATACCGACCGTCTTTATCTCGGCCCCGCAAGGCATCGATAAGGAATGATTGGACGGAGTTACTCGAGCGTCTACGGCCATAAGGCAAAAGCTTTTCCGCACAAAGGTACGTAATGCAGCGGCGACGGAACCATGGGCTATCACTCAAGCAATCACCGAGTGCGCTTCTGAAATCAGTACAAGCCGCTGAAGCCATTCGTCAAGTTTGTAAATGGAAAGTGCGCATTGTACAAAGAACCCGCAATGCTGACTCTGTCCTGCACCTTCCTGCCGTGAAAACACGGGCACGAACATCCTCAGGACGACGCACAAACCTCGGAACAACAACCGGCGAACCCCTGCAGGCCGTCGCAGCTTCCATAACGCATTTTTTACTGCGATGAGTGGAGGCGGCGCCGGGCCGGTGGAAGACGGACTTGTGAAAACTGCCGTCCCCTTGTCAGCTGCGCATGATTTGGTGGAAGATACAGAAATGCCGCAACGATGTCAGGAAGGAGAGTTGGGCAGGAGAGTGCCGCGTACTGATGGAGAAAGCCAGTGTAGCGGCACGAGGCTCAGACGGGCGCTTCTTTGCCACGCGCCCGGCAGACGCGAAGCGTACCTTAGTGCCTCCCCTGCAACTTGCGATAGACCTGCGTCATCCTCGAAAGGGCAGCCATTCCTCTGCATGTGCAAGAAGGCACCTGGTCCCCTTCTAAATCCGACTGTCGCATGAATCGTTGGTTCTGTGGCGTTTGATCGATGTGCACTGCGCGATAATGTAAAGCCGGCTCATTACCAGGGGGTTGCCGACCGTGACGGCCGCTGCGCGTGAACCGCCGGGTTCTGAGTAATCCGAAGGTTTCTAAGCTAATTCCTCCCTTGGCGACTACGGTATGCGGCGAAAGAGCCGGAGGTTGTTCGCTTCCCAAATTTGTACGTATGCGCATTCTCATGATGCTAGCCGCCGCAGTGTCGGTGATGTATCAGTTGTCGGAGAGTTCTGCATGATTCGCCACCTCCCCATCCCGGCCTACGCGATGCGCCCGTCGGCTGCAGTGGAATCACGGGCTGATCTCAGGAGCTTTTATCGGCGAACAACCTGACATATGGTCTGCAGGACGAAAGGTGTGACCGCTGGGGCCAGACAGCAGGCTCAGGGTCATTTCAATGACTGTCCGTTTGGATACTGTACGTGTGACGGTCTGAGACAGGCGAGGCAATGGGGTGAGCTATGCGGTTTCGAAGCCATTGGATGCCAAGAACCGTTGCATGCTCACGACGTATAAGGGACATCTAATTTCGTCCGGCCTCGATTCTTTTTTGTACTAACTCCCGAAAAGGTAATTGTGGGTGACTTCCCCGCCTTCTTCTTCCGTGCCCTTCTGACCCTGCAGAGACCCGACAGCGGTCCGTTACTTGCGGTGATGACATGCGATGCGGTGCGGACACAATAACATATTTTCGCCGGGCAGTCTCGGGAACGATCAAAGAGAGAGTGCATGGCTTTAGTTGATACAACAAGAAGCAGCAGGAATGGAGCGGGTGCGCAGTCCGCTAGGGATTGAGCGCTCGACGTGGACCGGCGCAGGTGGGCGCAACAAGGCCGACGAAGTCGTACGCCAGTGACTAAGCTGATGAGAGATAAGATGGTATCGAGGATACTTTCCCTCAATAGTCAAGAGCGCCGAATTCCCCAGAATGCGGCGACCCATTGTCTCAACTTACATTGGCGGACAAGCATGCGTTCCCAGGGCGCTCAGTTCCTGGACAACACGCGCGTCATAGCATATGGCGAAGGCCGTCTAAGTCCACTGTTTCCCAGTCGACTCTAGGCCCGCGGAGAAGCGAAAGTTGCCGTCTATGGGAGTGCATGTTCGGCACGAGAACGGGGGTGGAGCCGATTGACCACCGTAAAGCGAGTGGGCCAGAATACAAATGCACTGCTTGGAGCATACAGGTGGTTTCCACCGATTTTCGACGCTAGCCATGCATTCAACAGAAAGCAAGGCATGAGCCGAGAGCAAAATTTCTCTTCTTTTGTGGGGGTTGCGGTCGCGATAGGGAAGGAAAGTAACGTGGAAAGATTCTCGAGTGATCTGCTCGGATCTGGTTCCTCCGAGTGGAGTTCTTTTTTCTCTCTCCTTTTTGGGATTACTGATGGTCCATGCGAGCGGCTAGGGCGATCGGTCGGCTTTTGATAGGTACCCGGAAGACAGTTCGTACTACGCCGAGTGAGGGTGAGCCAGGTGACATGGTGGAGAGCGGGCGTTGTGAACGTGAAAGCAGGCGATGTGTATGGAGGACTGAAGGGAACGGCATTGACCTGCACGAAGGCATGTGAAACTCTTATTGCTGAAGGGAGAAACATAAGGATATCGGTCAAACCCTTGCACAGATGATCCGGAGCTGTCGTGCCGTACATGCCAAGGTGACGATAGTCGCCGAGTCCAATGGACATCGACACAGATGTCAGCAGGGAAGCACGGCACTCCCCGAGCAACAACTCCATGTAACTCAATAAGCAATCGTCCTTCCATCGGCATGGCCATGCGCATCGCCTTGCTTGATGAGTTACAGGAATCTAGGGTGCTACCGTGATCAACATGCTTAGAGCAGGGCCGACAACACAAGTGACACACCAAAAGATAGATGGGATTCCGGTCCCGACCGCCCGGAGGGCACTAGCGTTGGGGCGTTTCGGCGGCATTGATGGGGCTGACAAGGCACGATCGACCGGAGAAGTATATACGGTAAGGGCCAATCTGACCGGACTCTCGCCTATAAATCCGGTGCAAATCTAGCAGACAAGAGGTCAGCGCACTAAGCCCCACCCTTGGTAGTCAGCACTTACCCACGCCTCGCCGACCACACTTTGCTCGCTCATTCATAGCACCATGTCCTCCTCGAAGCTCTCCACTCTGCTGCTTCTCTTCTTCATTGTGGTTGGCACAACTGCAGCCGCACCCGCCTTCTCGAATGCCCGAGTAGGCCACCTAAAACCGCACGCAGGAACGTGGCTAATGCAGCTTCAAAGGCGCTCGATGTTCGGTGCATCTTCGGTGCTTGTCCTCCGGACGGGACTTCCGGAGCAGCGAAGATGGCCCGAGCAACTTTGGTTGCACGAGTTGCTGAACCTGAACCCGAGCCGTGCATCTTTGGCGCTTGTCCACCCGACTCCACAAAGAGGGCTGTGCTCGTCCGCAAGCCTGAAGCTATTCCGGAGCCTATAGAAGAGCGCTGCATTTTTGGCGCATGCCCTCCTGATGCTACCAGCGGAGGTGCGAAGCGAGCGAGAGCGACTGTCTTTGCGCGAGAGGTGCGTCCCTAACCATCGATAGCAGAGTCAACAAGCCGACGATGACACGTTAAATCTACAGCCTGAGCCCGAGCCTGCGGCACTTGACGAGAGATGCATATTCGGTGCCTGTCCTCCGGATGGAACGTCCGGCGCGGCAAAGATGGCACGAGCGACGTTGATGGCTCGCGAGGTACGTGATCCGCTCAGGCGGAACGGACTTGATACTGATACATGCCGAATCGACCAGCCGGAACCCGCACCGCTCGATGAACGCTGCATTTTCGGCGCCTGCCCTCCTGATCAGACTAGTGGCGGAGCGAAGAGGGCCCTGGAGACTTTGGTGGCGTGACATTGGTCAGTACGACCCAAATGTCGTCCAGGAAAAGATGCTCACACTGCGTCATCGACACATATAGCAGATTTCTCCCAACAACTCCCGGTCTGTAGATACAGACACATGCTAGTCAGAGGATCGGGGAGCACAGCAAGTGCTGACGACCTCGTATTATCCTTCTTGGCGCTTGTAGCCCTTTGTCGCCCATCTTGACGATGTTGTGACTTCCTTGACCTCATTCAACATGACGATCCTCTCTCTATTTCCTCTTCATATCCATGCATAATACATGAACGTTGCAGCCAGTATGTCACAAAGAGCCAATCAGTCAGGGTGGACGCCAAACAAGCTTGCGTGAACATATATATCGCTCAGCGGATGAACGAAGTAAGAGGAGCCTGCAGCTGACGCGCCCAGTCAACAACATCTAGTGGCGATGCAGAAGCGTCGCACCAATTTTTTCCCCTGTCTTGCTTCGTCCAGTATTTCCTCTTCTGCGCGAGCCTGCAGGCCGGTCCATTCCATCGGGATAATCTCTCCCTCAAAACTTATGCGCCGACGATCCCCCTTGTCTTTGCCCGATACAAGTCGTAGAGCTAGTGTCAACACCCTGGCCCGGACGGACGGTGGTTCGGCCAAGCCACCTTATATATAGCAGTGTATGCTCCGCACACCTCGCCAGAAGATATTTATACTATCCCGCTCCAGGCCTGACCCAGTATTCCGGCAGGGGAACGTCCTCCTCTTCGGGATCCACCTTTCCCAAAGACATTCCCTTCCAAAACTCACAGCGAATACCCCTGCACCGCGCGCTCGTCACTGCCCGAATTAGGCAAATCCAACACCAACCCGATCCCATCTCCACGGATCTGATCTCGATTGATAATCGGGACTTCGTCGTAAGATAACGGCTGAACGGTATGTCCCTGGCCGTCTTGCTCGCGATCGGATTCGGTGCTCTGAACCGTTGGCAGTCTCCGGAGTTTCGGAGTTCGGTTCGCCGTCTCGGACCCGGCCGATTGGATGGGGAGATCATTCCAGGCCAAAGGAGCTGTCTCGGAGCAGCTTGTGAGTCACACGGCTGTGGGAAGGGAAAAAAAGCGGTAAGCGACCGCTGGAGGTTCATTCCTTGCTTGATTGCCTGTCCGTAAGCTAAAGACTTGTACGCGACCGTTGGGAGTTCATTCGGATCTTGATTGGGTGATCCGCTCCTTTCCAAATTGAATTGACCCCATACTGGGCAACAATATTTCCCACTTTCTGACCAATCAACGTAAGAAGCTCTGTGCGGTGATATTCCTCTATAGTGGTCTTCAGATCCTCATCAACCTTGTTGGAGGTTTTGCCAGGCGCTGCTGAATTCCCAACAGGATGCAGCAAGACTCCATCAGATCCTTCTCCATGTTGCGTAGTTGGCACAAGTCCTTCACATTTTGATGCTGGGTAGCACTGGCTGCCATGGAGAACATGAGGGAGTTGAGTCCAGAGTGAACCTCCCAAGATGGCATGAACACTTTGGCATGAAAGCAAGCTTTGATGAGCTGCTGTACTGCTTTTTGTGGTGTTGTTGACTTTCTTCCTTTGGTAGTAGTCCACTATGGGATTTGTTAGCTTCTACTGCCAGTGGTGACCCTGCAGAACACATATGCAACACTTCATAGAAGTGCATCAGGATCGGTGTTGTCCTGAGCATCTGTCTGGGCATACACTGGTAGTTTTGCAGCAGTTTTGGCAATATTTTGAGTAAAGTTGTGGAGGAGGCAGATCACAAGAGCAGCTTTTTTTTGTCTTTCAAGAGCTTCACAAAGGTATACCGACTAGTTGTTCATTTCTGGTACCATCCAGAGCTGCACTAGGTGGATAGAGCACAGTTTGCAAGTCTTCTCCTTGTTCTTCCCCATCTGACCTGATGAAACATCAGCAACAGCAGATAGACAGTTGTTGAGCTCACCTTATAGGGTCTTGACATGGATTTTTGAGGAAATTCTTGTAGACAACACTCATAAAGGTCATGTTAGATGATGGCTTCAGGGACTGTAGAAAGTTGATGTGAGCCTGTGTTATCAAAAGTCTTAGCCCTGATATTCCTCTTCTTTGATCCTTAAACCTAACCTAATCTCTTTTGATCCCAAGCTTGTTTGCAGGAGAGAATCTTTATGGGCATTTGAAACAGCTCCTAAGATAGTGATCTGCTCTATTCTGTTGGTTGCAGACTGTAAAGCGACAGAAATAATTATCAGGGTCTGCAGTTGTGCAGTGGTGGACAGCACAGTGGTGCAGAGTGAGCTTGAAGCTGAAGATATTCAAGTCACAACCACGTGCAGCATTGCATGGACGTTTGAGAAGGACTGATTTGTTTGACTTGCCCTAATAACACAGCTTGCCCTGCCAAAAGGCAAACACATGTTCTCTTAGCCACACATCATCCTTGCTGCTTAATGGATGCTTTCATCAATCTTGCAGCCTCTCACCAGCAGCAGCAAGAGGTTTTCGGTATGCTTTTGGAAGTGCTTATCAGGATGAAACATTGATTTGCACATGCTTGCCCTGGTGATATAGATCAGATCTGATGCCTCAGCAGACAGCACCCTCACTCCACCCGTTCTTATGCTGGGTGCAAACTGCCTCTGTATATACTAGCATTAAAAAAAACAGGTCTGTCCTTGTACAGGATTTTGGATGATCTACACCTCCTGTGTGTATTGCTGAGCAGATGAAAGCAGATGCGGCCCACGATCACATCTGCTCACTCTGATTGATGTACATAAGGTGAGGCCAAATGCTTTGCATCTCTTTTCGTCCAGACTGAAAGCGGGATAGCTCATCCAGGATATGTTTGGGTCGTGGACGCTAAGGAAGAGCTTTGCACAAGTGCTTTGTGTTGTTGTTTGCTGCAAAGGTATGGTGAATCACCGTGCAAGGGATCTTGACGAACTCCGGTCTGTTCTCCTGTCAGCAGCCAAGCCCCTCTCTTGACAATTTGCTTGCAGCACCGTTTTCCACTTATTGCTGCCTTTCCGGGCAGCCAAACTAGACACCCTTGTTGTGAAATGGTTCTTGGAGCCTTTCGTTCGCCAGTACATGTTCAGCAAAGTCACCTGGCGCACTGCGTTGCTTTCTGCTTACACTCCTTCATTAGCAAAGGAGCAGCAATACACCCTCCTGACGGTTTCTGACGAGGGTGCTCACATTTTCGTTAGTGGAGCCCCTTTGCACAATTTAACCGGGCAAAGCAACGACATGAGATGGGTCCGCTGCGGTTATCTGATGAAATGGAGCGGCAGTGATGAGCGATCATCTATGCATCGGTATTGATGCCGACGTTGCAAACCCCAGCCTATGGCCTATATTGCCTACTTTGATCGGGTCGGAATTGTGCAAGCGCATCATAGAAGCCACCGAGTCTTGGAGATCATGGGCAACTTGAGCATCTTTCCCCCAATCTTCGAGCTGCTGCAGCAAGAAACCGGAGTACAGAGGTGGTCATCGAGCATGGTGAGGGCCACAACCTAGTGACCTGTGGCTTATAGCGATGCGATAATGACAGGGCTTGGTAAAACAGTCAAAAAAGTTGAGGGTGCGTGCTGCGCGCCCCCCTCAGTACTGACAGCTAATCAACGGCGGGACCAATGCAACTGATAACCTAGAGAGAAAAGGTCTCAGCCTTTATTGATCAGAAAGTGCATGACTCGCACCAGAAGGTTGGATGGTTTGCCATGGATCGCATCACATATGTGCTTGCAGACTCTAGACTCTCGCCCCTTCCCTGGAGGTATCACTCCTGTTTTAACCATGTCTCTTACCATGCGGTGAAATACAAAGTTGTCGTCTGGTTGGTCGCGAAGGTTTACAAAAAGGATCTGGGATTTGCTGTCAAGTTGCATGCTGAGGAGCCGATGGGATGATTGGCGACGGATTCCAAGTATGCAGTATCAGGTTTGCTTCTTCAACAGAGGTCACAACTACTAGTGTTTGAGCATCACTTGACCCGGTGCAACTGTGAGCTCACTTTGTGGGACAGTTGCTTCTGAGGTTTTCTTTCCGCATAGCAACACCTTCAGTATAACACCCGATACATGTTCGTTGAGGGCAGCCTCCAGCGTATGCTGAAACAAACCAGCCTTGCCTACGAGGGTGTAGCTTTTCCCTGAGCGCGGAGGACTGTGTGTAACCACACAAACACCCATGTCCGACCCGGAAAGCACATGGTTGAGGCCCCATGACCATACACGCTCAAAAAGGTCGACTTGGTTTATGTCAATCAATACCTAAAATGGAGTCAGCTGAGAAGAACGTGAGCTCATAAGCAACTAGCCTCATTGACAAGGGCGGCTTTATCGCGTTGAGCGTCAATCCACTCCAGGCAGCCTTCCGTCATTGTATAGCGTTCTTTGCCCACTGTGTGTCAATTAGCACCAGTCACAAGCAGAGATCAGAACTTTACCTTTCCAAAGCCTGACTAGAACCCTGGGGACCAGCTTTATGTGCCTTTCCCGGTTTCCAGCGATCTTGATAGTCTCCTCGGCTCTCTTCAGTGCTTTGGCAGCATTCTTTTCAGCCTTTGCAGTCCGCACCTCTGCCTTGTCTACAGCCTTCTTCGCCTGCTTTAGAGCCCTCCTCAATTGCTCTTCAGCCTCCCTCCCTTGCTGTTCAGCTTCCCTTGCCTGCTCTTTAGCCTTTCTCATCTGCACTTCAGCATCGCGTGCTTGCGCTTCAGCCTCCCTCGCTTGCTCTTCAGCCTTGCGCACTCGCTCTTCAGCCTGCTCTTCCTTGCTCGCCCGGTGTTCTTCCTCTTCCTCCCTTGCCCCATCTTCAGCCTTGCTCTCCTTGGTCGGAAGACAGTGCCAAGTGAATTCGGCCTGGACATGCGCTCACAAAGCTGGGGGAACCTCTGTCGAGTTGTCAAGTTGTTGCCTGGCCTTTGCGTAAGTTGGCGACCAAGCGGAAAACTGTGGTCCTGTAGACTCTTTTGAACCACCTGTCTTGCAGAAGAAGCAAACCAGCTGGGGCAGACACTGAGGGCAATGATGCTGGGTGGAGGTGTCAAAGACGTTGTGGCAATCCTTGCAGACATATCCTCGTTTACATTTACGTTTACAGTTGGAGTCGTTGTCCTGCTATTGCGCAGTGTCCTGCTGTCATGCAGTGTCCTCCTTAGTGACGGGGATGAATGACCAAGTTGTGTTGACGCTTTCTGTTAAGAGCTCTTTCAGCACCTTACTCAACTCAGATTTGTCGCTGTTCAGGAATATGTTCCTCTGAATGACCCGTCAGACTATCTGTGAAGGTCATGAAACACGTTGCAGTATGTCTCGCGACAGGATGGCCTTCATCAGGAAAGACAGATTTTGAAATGAGCATACAATGGCTCAGGCTGTTTGCATTTTTCACTCAGTTGCCACATAGTCATAGGCGCGATGCTCAAAACTCAGGGATACCGAGAATGAAAATTGAATAAACCCAAGCACAGCTTCCCAGCCAGCTACAACTAAGCAAATCGAGGCTTCCAAAAAAGCCACGCCGTGACCATGGCCCCGAAAATCAAACCCCTCTTGCTCGAGCGGGACCCGTCTACAACCTCGCCCGCACCCCTTCCTTAGGATAACACCTCACATGCACCCCCCTCACCTCCCCCAAATTCCGCCTCACAATCTTCCCACTCGCGCTCCTCGGCACCGTCTTACAAAAGACGATCCCCCCTCGGAGCCACTTATAATGCGCGCATTTCTCCTCCACGGTCTTGCGGATCTCTTCTGCTAGTTTGAGCAGCTCGGGGTGCTCGGCGGCGTCGGCGTTGGGTTGAGAGTGGGCGTTGTGGAGGAGAGAGTGGAGGGAGGGGGAACGGGGGACGACGTAGGCTAGGGGGAGCTCGGTGCCTTGCTCGTCTGAGTAGGTCGAGGCGACGCCCACGTCGGCGACGGAGGGGAGGCCGCCGATTATGGCATCTAGCTCGGCGGGGGAGACTTGGAAGCTGCATTCATATTCGAGTCAGCCTTCCACTCTGCCCACTAAACGCGAAGTAGCAGACCCTTTGTACTTGATGACCTCCTTCAACCGATCAACAACTACATCCCATCATCAGCCATCCAAGACGCCAGGGAATACAGAGGGCGGAGAGGAAAGACGGAAGCCGGAAGACGAAAGAGAAAAAAAAAAAGAGTAGGAAAAAAGACGCACTAAACAGCCAATTATCCCTATCCAAATATCCCAAATCCCCCGTATGCACAAACCCTTCCGAATCCAACGCACCGGCGGTCGCTTCGGGGTTGTTGACGTAGCCGGACATGACGAACGGCGCGCGGCAGAGGATCTCGCCTATTTCGCCTTTTGGGAGGGCTGCAGGGGATGGGTGGGTTAGAACGTTGCGTTCCGGGGGGAGGGGGGAAGGGGAATGGGGAGCGGAGGAAGGAGGAGAGAGGAGGAAGAGGAGACGTACCCCGCCCATCAGAGTCGATAATCCTAACCTCCATCCCCGGCACCGGCTGGCCAGAAGCACCAAGATGCGGCTCGACTTTGTCCCATTCTGCGTGGGGCGTGCTGGTCACGCTGCCTGTTTCGCTTAGGCCGTATCTGGATCCTGTTAGCTGAGCTCGCGGACTTCGCTGAGTGTAGAGGCGGACGGGAGACACTCCCGGGTAGAGAGAGGAAGGGAGGGAGAGAGGAGACAGAGATGGAGGAGAGAAAGACAGAGAGAGAGAACAGAGAGAAAGAAAGGAAGTGAGCAAGTGAAAGCGCTCACCCCATCGTAACGACCACCCCCGTCCGCCTCCACACCTCCCTAATAATTTCCCGCCCACACGGCGCCCCCCCACACGTCGCCGTCCTCGCGCTGCTCAGATCGCACCACTCCTCGTCCACCAACGGCGACTTCGCGAGCGCGACGGCGATGGGGGGGACGATGTGCAGGTTTGTCACTTTGTGCGTTGTGATGAGTTGGAGGAAGGACTGGAGGTCGAATTTGGGCTGGAGGAGGGTTAGGGCGCCCATATACGGTGCCTTCGCACAGCGCCCAAAAACTGGTAAACACGTATACCGCCAGCCCCGAGAAGAGAGAGCGGACGCACGAATAACAAAACGTTCATCAACCCGAAAATATGAAAAAAAGGCGCGAACCCGATCCACCTCTCTCCGTTCAGCTTAAAGCTCGGGTTGCCCGCGCGGAGGACGATAGGGTGGGCGACGAGCGCCCGGTGGGAGAGGAGGACGCCTTTGGATTTCCCGGTCGTGCCGGATGACCAGAGGATTATTGCGGTTCGGGCGCGGGATTGGGGTTCGGTCTGCGCGTGCATGTAGGGGTTAGCATTAGCTGGGGGAGACGGGAAGAGGGGGAGAGGTGGAGTAGGGGAGGGAAGGAGGAGGGGGAGGGGGGGGGGAACAAAAAGGAGGGCAGGAGGGCAGGAGGGCAGGAAGGGAGAGGCGTACCATTGGCGCTACAGTAAAGGCAGTGTCCCGCTGCTGCATCAGCCCCGTCCAGCTATTCCCCTGCGGCACACTATACCCCTCCGCCAACCGGAACGGATACTCGCGCACATCAACAGTCCACACCCTCGCCCTCCTCCCCATTTCCCTCTTTTCCCTGCTCAACACCTCATACGCCGCCTCAATCACCCCTTCCCCGCCCGGGCCAGGGAGGGTGAACACCACATCCGGCTCTGTCTGACTGATGATATGCGCAATCTCCGTGGGGGTGAGGATGGGGTTGGAGAGGGTGACTGTGCACCCGGCTGCTAGGGAGCCGAGGAGGACAACGGGGTAGTGCAGACTGTTGGGCAGGTGGAGGAGGACGATAGGTCCGGTGGTGGTCCCTGGAACACCGAGGTCTCCGTGCCCGGGGGTGTCTTTCAGCAGCGCGTGTAGCCCAGCGGCTAGGGCGAGGGTGTCGGAGCGCAGACGGCCGTAGGTGAGCGTTTGGCCGGATGTGAGCGGGGAAGTGGGTGAGGAGGGGAGATGAAAGATCGGTTGTGAGTCCGGTACGCGGGGGTGGGAAGGGGAGAGGGAGCGTGAGGTGGGGAAGAGGAACGAGCTGCGAGTTCGGGTTCATGTTAGTGTTGTGTGGCAGGAGGAGGAGAGGGGAGGGGAGCGCACTGTATGTTCCCAGGAGGGATCTCCAACGTTTGACTCGTCATCTCTCTCTCTCTCTGTCTCAGCGCGCGGTCGATCGATCGAGGTTAGGACACAACAACGACAACGACAATGGGGATCAAGCCAACAACGAGCAGATCAAGCACGACCTCCAGCTGGGAACTTCTTGCAGGTCAACGTTTGTTCATATACCCTCCCCTGGCGGGAAGGGATTGGCAACATTTATCCATGTTTTTGCGGGGTGTGACAGCGAGCGTCTGAGGGCTTGGCTTGCCCGGGTGGGGGGGGGGGGGCGGATGAACGATTGGCCGGTGCACGTGAGGGTGGGGGGATGTCTATCTCGAGCTGCTGGTGGGTTTGCACTGATTGACTCGCTCGCATAGTCTGAGATAGTAGGAGAGGGGCGAATGCAGCTTGCTGTTCGAGGAAGAGGGATGGGTGGGTCTGTGTGATGAAGGAGAGGACGACGTGGTCGGTGTACGGCTCGAAAATGCGGGGTAAACCTCCGTCCTCCTTACCCCGCACCCATCCACCAAATCCATCAACAATTCAAAGGTATTTATATTCACTCTTCCACATTCGCACATCACCACACACCAACATCGTCTCCCATTCTTTACAACTCTCCAGCTCTCCCACCCCTCCCGCTCTCCCGCTCTCCTCATACGCCTCATACGACAGACCCGCGCACGCGGTCTAGCTCGGCTTCCCCCTCTTGTACCTCTCCCCAAAGACGCCCATCTGCATCGCCTTGATCTCTGTCCAACACACCCATTAGCCCCATCTTCCATGTACGAAACAGGAAACAGGATGGGGGGGGTGGGACGTACGCAGTGCGATATGTTTACTGTGAAACCTGCACAGACAGAGATTCCCTGCTTTATCATCAGCGACCGCTCCCAGATCCACATCCACATCCCAGATCCCCAGCGCCCCAAGCGCCCCCAGCGCCCCGAGTCCCCACCAACTTGCTGCCCGGCCGGGAGGGGCAGAGAGCGAACGAGCGAAGAGCGCGAGAGCGAGAAAGAGAGAGAGAGAGAGAGAGAGCGCGAGAGAGCGAGAGAGAGAGAGAAACAGGAGACGCACCCATCATATACCAAAACCCCTCCTGCCCCGAATCGCCCCACGCAGCCCTGATCTCCCCTTCCTCGTCGACCCCCCAGACGGGCTTGAGCTTGGCGACTGTTTGGGGGGGGAAGATGGAGCTCATCGATTCTTTTATGTCGCCGAACCTGCATCTTAATTAGCTTCTCACTTGCTTGCTTGCGCAGCGGGGAGTGATGGTGGGATGGAATGCGCTGAGAGGAAGGGCGGGTAGGATGGAGTGGTGGTGGTAGGAGAAGGCGGTGGTAGAACCAGTGGGAGGACGTCGTGGTAGCAAGTGATGGAGTAGGAAGCCCAGGAGAAAGCAGACTGAGAGGAGGAGAATCGCACCCAGTAGCGAAAACGACCAAATCAGCCCGCACCTCCTCCCCATCCGTGAACCTCACCCCACCCTCCGTGAAACGATCGATCTCGCATCCGTTCTTGAGGCCGATCTTGCCGTCTATTATCAGCTGGGAGGCGCCCACGTCTGCCCTTTCTTATTAGCCACATTCCGGGAGGAGAGAGCTGGACGTAGGGAGGAAGGAGAGAGATATGTACATAGGGAGGAAGGAGGAGCTGCATATAGGAGAGGAAGGAGAGAATGCACATAGGAGGAGAGGAAGGAGAGAAAGAGGAAAGCGAGCGCACCAAGATAATACCCCCCGCCCCTCGAATACGCCAAGAACAGAAACCCGCTCCCCTCGACCCCCTCATTCCTCCTAAACCCCCTCCTATCCAGCCCGTCCAGCAACTCCCGGTCCTGGTGCGCGATCTCCCGCGTGTACCGCCGATGCACGCGGCGCATCACTTCGTTCGGCAGGGACGCGCTGAGCCGGTCGGCGTGGTCGGTTGGTGGGCCGCCTTCCCAGTACAGGCCGCGCATCACTACGGGCATACCGTGCGCGGTGGTCATTATGTACGTGCTGGCGCGCTGGAAGATCGTCACTTCTACACCGTGGTTCGCGAAGTCGTGTGCTATGTCGTGTGCTGCGAGTAGTGGGTCAGTCAGAGGTCCAAGGCGTGCAGAAGGCTGGACGGCATGGGACGCACCGGACGTGGCGGCACCGACGATGAGCACCTTCTTCCCGATATAGTCTGCGGCTGTCTTGTGCGCTGTGGAATGTACGATCTTGCCGTTAAAGTCCTCCTGCGCACAAGCGTTAGCAAGCGTATCGCATACCACCGACCCCACTGCTCAGAAGTGGAGCAGCAAAGAAACAAGCAACGACGCACCATCCCCCTAACCTTGGGCATATTCGGCACCCCCCCCCGCCAGCCCAGCCGCATAAACGACATGTCTCACCCTCATCCTCCTCTCCTCTTTCTTCCCCCCCGGCCCGTCCCCGCGAAGAACAACGACGTCCCATTCTTTCTTCTCTGAATCATAGGTGGCGGACTGGATGGAGGAAGAGAGCCAGATGGGGAGCTCCATCGTGTGTGCGTAGTTTGATAGCCAGTCGGCGAGCTTGTGTGCTGGGGTGTAGACGGGCCAGGTTGGGGGGAAGGGGAGGTAGGGGAGGTGGTCGTACCCTACATCCGCATTCCGACGCATCAGCCATCAACCTACCGGGGGCAACGAAGCAGACGCAGTAGGCGAGGAAAGGAGAGGATGGGAGAGGAGAGGAGAAGTGAGGAGAGGAGAGGCAAAGTACGCACAAACAGGATCATGCAAGCACAACGCCTGATACCTCCCTCTCCACTGATCCCCCACGCGCTCATTCCGCTCCACATTGAGCGTCTTCACGCCCAACACCTTCAGCCTGACCGCTACGTCCAGCCCCGACTGGCCAGCTCCAATAATCAGCACTTCCGGGTCTTCCTTCGCGTACGCCCTCTCTTCCTCGAGTTGGGAAAGCCACTGGCCGTGGTTTGGCTTGAAGTTCCTGTTTGGTCCCAGCTGCTCGGTGGTGCCGTGCAGAGATTCCAGGTTCGTATAGAGCGTATAGGCGCGCCAGGAGGCCGTCGAGTGGGAATAGACGAGTCGGGCGATCCCGCTCCCCGTGCCCGTCCGGGTCTGGAAGACGAAGGGCAAAATGAGCCAAGTGACGTCTTCCCACGGCTTTTCGAGCGTGGGCGGCTGCTCTGGGTTGAGCGACAGAGCCGAGAGCTGCGAGTCTGCCAGCCGGTCTTCAAGGAACTGGCCGATCGATTCGGGGCCCTTGAAGGTTCGGAAATCCCAGGTGAGGGCGAGCATGTCCCGCCAGTAACCGTCAGGCTGGAAGTGGTCTAGGATCGCGGGGATGTCGGATTTGCTGAGAGCGGATGAGAAGCTGGCGAGCCATTGTTCGCCGATCTCGGGGGCGGAGAGGGAGGTTGGGGGTGGGCCGCCGAGCGTGGAGTGGGTTGGGAGGTCCTTGACCGTCGTCGTTGCCTCTGCGGTAGCCATACTCTACTGCCCTCAATATCAGACGATGAGCAGCAGTAACAATCAGGTGAAGAGAGAGGTGCGCACGAAAGAGGGTACTGTACTCGACTGCCAGCTCGCCCCCCTACCCGCTCAGGTTATCTACCCCACGGGCCTGCTTCCAGTCTCTCCAACCTTCCGACCTTCCAGCTAGCCCTGCAGGGCTCGGCCCCGGACGTGCAAGGTAAGCGGGGTAATCACCTTCCCCTCCCAGGGCTCGGCACGTCATTATCCCCGAGCGTGCGGAGAAGCGGAGAGCGGAGTAATTACGGTTCTCTAGTGCGTTTAGAACCGTGGTGCGTCAAAAGGCGTCAGCAGGCGGCGGTGGACCGGTCAGCTGAGGCGCGTTTGCCGAGAACACCCTGGCTTCCGGTGCGTGTTCTGCACCTTCTAAAGGGTACAGAGTGTGGTTCTTCCGCCGTATTGCGTCTTACTTCTCGTGTGGTAGCTGGAGTTGCTCGTTCTAGGCCATGACCATAGGTAGCAAGACGAGACCCAGTCCCCGCCGGTATTATTGACGTAACATCATGGTCAAGGAGAAGGAGGCGTCCGGAGCTCGGCCCGAGCGCGAAACGCGCCTGAGTCGCGCCTTCTCCCTTACGCGTTCCGCGCAGCAATCTCTTTTATGACATGCCTTTTTGAGCAAGTTGATTTCCGTTTCTGGCCATGTCCTGTTCTGCAGAGAAACTAGCTTGTTGGTTTTGGGAGCTAGTTCAACCCCGCAAGAACCGCTCTTGCCAAGTACTGGTCGTACCTGATCCTCCCTATCCGACACCAGTAAGGGAAGTGGAACAGGTCGCAGCTTCTGCAGTACGGTATCATGGGGTGTTCCTCTCCGGTCATGAGATGTCTTTTTCTGGACGGAGACGCTTCGCTAATGTAGTCAAGCTTATCAGTTGTTCTTAGGACATCTCAGCTGAAATGCTGGGATCCGCAACAACCCTGTAAGTAGACTTGCGCAGTCCGGATGCGTGGGGTCGCACCAACGGAGGGGATCCGCAACACCGCGTTCGATCATCCCCTCATCCATCCAGCTGATCGCCAAAGCCAAGTCCGTCGTGCCTGACCCATCTGCACCTCGCCCCTCGCATCAAGGCAACCAACCTCCGGCAGATCAGCTGCAAGTCAACCCTCGCAGATCGCAGGACTCAGGAGTCATCAGGCCCTACCGCGGTGCACGCGACCCAGGATGGTTGAAGCATGTTTTTCTGCGCTACTAGGCGCAGCAGACCGCGTGCCTATCCCAGCAGGTAGACGCGTGCGTGCTGAATGTATGTCCAAGTAACCGAGACACAACTCCTCAGTCTTTTCAAGAAATCCCTTGTCCACCTTCCTCCTATCATACCAAGACCCCTCCCATCTTATCACCCCATCATCCCATCGCTCCAACACCAGCACCCACGAGCCTAAACGGTCTCAACATCATCGACCTCCCCTTCGTCCTCGCCCCTCTTCCTCGCCCAGACCCAGTTGAGCCTGCCTCGGACGCGGGCACTATCTCGGTTCACTCCGCGCTCGAAGTCGCGTACTACCTCGCTGGTTATGCCGTGTTCTTGAAGACGGGGGACCATGCTCCCGTAACCTTTTATGAGGAACTGTTTGAGTGTTTCTCCGAGGTTGTTGAGCGCTTTGTCTGCACAAAAACGAGATCTCGTCAGCACCCTTCACCGCAAACGTCACACAAGGCGGGAACCATGGGCAGAAACGGCTTCCCCCGTGGCTGAGAGCTTGTGGAAGTGCGAGACGAAAGGGACGGGCTTACCCTTCGTAAAGCTCCCCATAGGAGGCCGCAACACCCTCTCCCCCAGCATCTCACATTCCCCGCTCTCCCTAATCCAGCCCAGCATCTTCGGCCCCACCTCCCCGTCCACACCTCGAGAGCGCATGATCCGTCCATAGATCTCATAGAACCGTTTTACGCCCTCTGGCGGCCCGGAGGTGGAGGAAGGGGAGGAGGAGAAGAGGTTGTTCGTGCCTTCTTCGAGCAGGAGATAGCCGGATGGCTTGAGTGAGAGGAGCATGCGCTGGATTATCGTGTGCGGGTTGGGAAGCTGCCAGGGACGGGTCAGCGACCTCCTTCCTTGGGAGAGGGAAGAGGATGATGATGTTAGATCGTGGAAAAGCAAGGAGAACGCACATGTACGAGGCAGAACCGGGAATGAATGACGTCGAACGAGTTCGGCGCAAACGGCCAGTCCGTAGCCAGGTTGACGATGTCGAACTTACAGTTGGGGGGCACGTGCCTGCCTCGCGCTCGATCAGCTCATCTCCAACGGCAGCGAGATTTCCAGAATGGAAAACGGATGACGCCCCCCCTTCCCGCTCGCTTGGGCCGGCGGCAGGGGGCAGGGAAAAAGGGAGGGAGCGTACCGGGATGAGAGTGTGACAGGGGCGATGTCGACCCCGAGTATGTCTGCATTGGGGAACTCTTCGGCCATCTCGAGTGCCCTGCGCCAGCCGATGTCAGCTCATTTGCTCATGATCGGGGAGGGGGGTACAGCATGCTCGGCATGGCAGCAAGGCCATTGCCGACTCGGCTCGTCATGCCGTCACCCTGCCGAAAAGAAAAGAGAAGAAAGGGCAGAGGGCAAACGCACCAGATCCCGCTGCCCGTCCTGCGACATCAAAAGACCATAATCAGACAAACGCCGCGCTGGGTATACGTCGATCATACGTACCCTATGTCCAGGATCTGAGGCCTCCCGCCGCTGGCCGCGTTCCCGTTCGCGGCATTTAGGAAGTCCGAAAGGCCAGGGGCGATGTAGTTTCCCCCTAGGTAGGACTTGAGTGCGTAGTGCCCTGCGTCTAGCCTGCGGGTGAGTCAGTATGAGGATCCGAGTCTAACGCCGCCCCCGCCCGCCAGGAGGGGACATGCGGCGACCTGGGGTGACAACTTAGCGCACCGTTTACGATCTTCTTCCTCGTTGTCCTGGCAGGAGCGGCTTTTAGCGGAGATGGGGCGGGGATGGGAGACGACGTACGGGGAGGGGATACGGGATCTCGTCTTCCTCCGGCGGGTCATCGGCTAGGACGATCGCCGCTGGCTCCGGCGAAGGCGGGAGAGCCGGCAGGCTATCAAGCGGGCGGTACATCACAGCGTGCATCTTGTTGAGTCTTGACCGGTAACTTCCAACCAAGTAGAGCAGGAAAGGCAGAAAAGACGGGAGACAGAAAGTCCAAGCGACGGAGACAGGGCCAACTCAGCAAGCAAGCGGGTTTATATACGCCTTCCAGGGCCATCTCGCCGCTAGTCACAGACCACAATGCACATCCCGGCCCCGCTCCTGCTCCCGGTCCAATGGCACATGCTGGCAGTCACAAGCCAGGAGCCAGAGCCAGAGCCAGAGCCACAAGCTTCAGGGCGGGATCGTCCGCCCCCAATCCAGCCCGCTCCAGGATCTCACTCTGGATCACATTCTCGACCAATCATCACACGCAGCACCGCAAGAGCAGCAAACCATTGTCGTCAATGAATGCTTACGCATCCTCCGCCCCTTCTATGGCAGAAGAGCCCGCTCGTTGGGGAACAGGAAGCTAAGCTCGTCCATCCATGTCCGTTCTTCGCCCGACACGGCAAGCCGGTGGTTGCCATGTAGCCGTCGAGTAATACGTTGACACGTTTCATTTCCCCTTTCTTGCTTCTAGCCTTCTCCGCTTCTTCTCGACCTTCAGGAACTTCGGAACTCCCGAAGCACCGAAAAGCTTCTGCTGGTCGCCTCGCTGGCCATGGCCTGATCCCCATCAGCCGCGGATAGGCTTTCGTAGGCAGGACTATCGTGACGGAGGTTCCGGAAAAGAAGGAGCATGTGTCCGGAAGGAAAAGCGAAGCGGCGATAAGCGGCTCCCGGTGCTCACGCTATCTTTCGCAGAGCGGAAGCGTGTGCGAGGGAACGAAACCATGAGCTAGAGCTGTGAGCTTGCGCCTCGAGGAGCTGACCGCGGCGTTTCTTGCCGCGTGGCCGGGGGGCACGTGCTTCTGCCTCGCTCGAAGAATGGGGAATGGGGAATTGGGCATCTAGACCGGACGGTCTGGTGTTTGTAATACTGTACGAAGAGCCTGGGGAGGGGGTATGACGACTTTGCGGACTTCGCGGGTCTAGACCTGCGCCGAGAGGAGAGATCCCTCTGACCCGCTCAGGTCCACCCCGTCCGACCCGTCAACCCTCTCAGGCCGGATGAGGCAGACCCTCTAAGTAGGAGAGATGACAGTATCGCTGTCCGGCTTCATCCTCCACATTCGGACTTCTGTGTCGGAAGGTGGAGCGTTGGTGTGGTCTAATGCGGACATAACTCGAACATTGTGGAAAACACGAGGCGTAGGGGTGGTGTGCTCGCTTGGGTACGGCAGGGAGGAAGGAAGGATAGAGCGGGTCCGGTTGCGTGTGAACAATGGGAATATGTAGCGGTCGTGCATGGTCAGAAGATGGTTCAAGCGTGCATAGAAGCGAACGACCTGGTCGCTCTCGTGGGCGGTCTGGACTGAAACGGTCTAAACATTCCATTACGTAATGTGAAGGTGGCAGTGCATTTGAGCGCTTCTTTCGCGCTTCTTCCCCTCATAAGTCGACCTCTGCAGAGCTCGCAGCTTATCCGTTGAGAGCAGCAAAATGTCACGCGCCGTCCTCCTCCAACGTGCACTCGCCCATATCCCACAACACGGCTTCACCCGCCTCTCCCTCTCGCTCGCTTCCCCCCAATCCCCACTCTCAGAAACAGCCATAACAGCCCTATTCGGCCGTGGAGCCGAGGCGGAACGCGTCTTAGTCCGAGCATGGCTCGAGGAGGGGAGGCAGGATATGAGGAGGGCGTATATGGAGGAAGGAGTGGGTCAGAGAGGAGGGGAGAAGGAGAGACTTGTGCAGATTTTGGCTAGGAGGTTGAGGTGGAATGAGCCGGTGTTGCCGTTTTTGGCTGATGTGCGTCTGCGATTTCTTTCTCGGCTTGCGGGAAGTGGGATGCTGAGGGGTGGGACGGGTAGGCACTGGCGTTAATCTCGTCACCATCTTTCGTACCGCCTTTCTCCCTCCCTGTACCACTGACTATACCCCGGTTCCGACCTCTGCCGGGACTGGCACACGTCGCCTCAGTAGCGGACGAAGCCTGCTGGCTGCTCGCCACGCGTCCCCCGTCCCCTCAAGCCGTCTCTCCCTCCTCACCGTCCCCATCCCCATCCTCACCCCCCTCGCCCGCTCAACCCTCCCAAACCCTCCCGATCCCTATCCCCGAACCAGCAGAAAAATACTACCTCACCCGCGCCCACACCTCCACAATATACGCCCTCACCGAGCTTCACCAGCTCTCCTCTCCCACAGCGGAAGGGTCCGCAAAGAGAAGTGAGAGGTTCATGAGGGATTTGGTTGGCTGGACTGAGGGCCCGTTGGACGGTGTTAAGGAGGTGGCAGAGTTTGCGGGGTTTGTGGGGAGGAGTTGGGCGGGGATTTTGAGGAGTCGGGGGATATGAGATGGTTACAGGCAGCTCACGTGCATCATCCAAGGTCGAGGTTGGTCGACTGTTCGGCTCGTTCCGAAAGGAATGCTAGCCCCGCTAATTCGGCTCGACGCTTACCCATGAATTCCTGCGCGATGGAGAGCCAGAGCAGGAGAGCAATAACCAGAACAAGAGCGCTCTTACGGATCCCAGCACAGCAGGTATATCGATCGCATGGGAGTGGTCCTAACAAGTCCGGTCAAGAGCCTATCAATGAATAATCCAAACATGGCCGCGGGTCAACATTCATCTTTCATCCTCTCGGTATGAATTCTACGTTTGCAAAAGGAGCTACATCTGGCAAACGTATCGGACTGGAAGTTCCCGATTACCTGAATTTCTGGATTTTTGAGGAGTAATACGTTGTCGACTCTGCCCGCCTCGAACATTCTACGACACATGAACAATGACGTAATGTCAGAGCAGGGGAGAGCAGGGTACACCTCCTCGTCCCTTTTTCCCAAATATAGGCATAATTCGCAAATTCCAAACCCATGCAAACCCGGGCTGTGCCCCGAGGCCGGCGGCCTTAAGCCTGCCAGAGAGGTACGAGAATAACAGCAGTTTGACAGGCGAAAACAAGCGTAAATACAGGTACTGAGGCGTTGTACCTCCACCATCTCGGGAAAAATTACCCCGCAACCCGCTTACGTCAGCCTCTTCGTCAAATCGTTTCCCGTCGTTCTGCGGTTCCCGTCCCGCGCTTCGGGCGCCGACGACGCGCCTCTGCCCGACCGTTCGTCGACCCGTCTGGAACGTTAGACGCACGACCAGCAGACACCGGCCGCCTCGGTGCCCATGCGCTTGTCGGCTTTGTTTGCGGGTTGCGGGTTGCGGGACGAGCGGGGCAGGGAACGGTCGGCCCACGCTGTCCTGCCAGAGGGAAAGCCCATGACGTGCCCGAATGAAGCAAACCCGAATGGCGTATATATGCGCCTGCATGTCCTGCTGCACGCACTTCGATCCTTGACTAAACCCGCTTAGACGAACTCTGCAGACTGTCGACGACGAGCGTCTAGACGTTCACTCTGCTCCGCTGCTGCTTCTCGCGTCAGTGCACTGCATTGGATTGCTCGCGACTGAATACGCGTAAAGGAGATGACGAGCGCACCGCCCTTGACGAGCGAGATCCTCAACCCTTCTGGAGCTGCACTTGCTGAGTCCGGCGCTCGTGCCGGCGAGGGTAGAAGCCAGCCTACTGTAGAGACGACAACGGAGGGTGCACACGAGCACCCATCACCAGCGCCTATTGACACCTCCGCCCCCTCAAAATCAGCGGGAGAGAACCCCACAACACCCGTCGTCCAATCCCCCACATCAGCTTCACCCCACACCCCCACAACCCCGCATACGCCAACTGCCCACCGACAACCCTCTCATGCCTCACATGCCTCACATGCCTCACATAGGCATCATCATCGTCACCCTTCGCTACTCGAACGACAAACATCCGAGCGCGTAGGGGAGGTATATGCGGACCCTACGGGTAGCGGTCTGGCCGAAGCAGTCCCGCGCGAGCCAAGCGTCGACGAGCCGTTCGCTGAAGAAGATGCGACTCTCACCTCCACTCCCGCCCCAGGCGGCGCCGCAGCCCCCGCGGGAGCAGGAACCGAACGAGCACTAGAAGAAGGTCGTGCACCCGCCGGACCAGGCAAACCAGCCCAGAGAGATGCGGAAGAGGAGAGCTCGCAGATAGAGGAGAAGGAGGCTAAGCTCGATTGGGACTCGCCGGACGACCCGGATAACCCGAGGAACTGGAGTACGGGGAAGAAGTGGTCCAGCGCGGCGGTGACGAGCTTTTATACGTTTGTGGCGCCGTTGGCGAGTAGTATGATGGTGCGTTCGCTTTCTGCTCCGACGAGGACATGCCACTGACGTGGTTCCAGGCGCCCGGGTTACCGGAGATCGCGATTGGGTATCATACGTACAACGCGACTATCATCGCACTCTCCCTCAGCGTGTTCATTCTCGCCTTTGGTGTTGGTCCCCTCATCCTAGCGTATGTCCGCTCCTCGACCCGTTCCGCGTTCCCAGCTAATATGCCTTCACAGCCCGCTGAGCGAGATGTACGGCCGCCGCTGGATCCTTCACATCTCCAACATATTCTTCCTCGTCTTCCTGATCGCATGCGCAAAAGCACCCAACATGTCCACCTTCATCGGTTTCCGGTTCCTGGCCGGCCTGGGGGGAAGCGCACCGCTCGCGATTGGTGGTGGGCTTGTGGCGGACTTGTGGGACGAGAAGGAACGGGCGAGCGCTATGGCGCTGTATTCTATGGGCCCGCTTGTTGGGCCCGTGCTGGGGCCGGTTGCGGGAGGGTTTATAGTGCAGTCGATCGGGTTCCACGTACGTCTGCCTCTCGTTCTTCCTTCCTGCCCAGGTGAATCCGAGCTGAGTGACCTCCGGACAGTGGATATTCTGGATCCTCGCCATCCTCACAGGCGCAGCAGCGATAATCGGCGTCTTCCTCCTCCGCGAAACATACGCGCCGATCATACTCGCCCAACGCGCCAAGAAGCGCGGGATCGCCCATCGACCAAGCGCGGCAGCCCAAGCGGGACACCCGAACAAGCTCCAGTTCCTGCTTCATAGTCTGTACAGACCATGGGTGATCCTATTCACGAGCATCGTCTGCTTCTCCTTAAGCTTGTATATGGCTCTGTACGTCTCTTCTTCCTTCCACTTCTCGCATACGTAGACGAGGCTGACTGACCCTGGCCGGCGGGGAACAGGGTATACGGCTTCCTCTACCTCCTCTTTGTCACCTTCCCAACGCTTTATCAAATCGACTACGGCTGGGCGCCCGGTGTTTCCGGCCTCGCTTACCTAGGGCCGGGGCTGGGATTCTTCTTAAGTACGATGGCGGCTGCCCTGTTGATGGATAGGGTGTATGCGGTCATGAGCGCTAGGAATGGGGGTGTGGGCCAGCCGGAGTTCAGGATGCCTGTGGCGCTCATC
Source organism: Dacryopinax spathularia (assembly GCA_037974965.1). Lineage (NCBI taxonomy): Eukaryota > Fungi > Basidiomycota > Dacrymycetes > Dacrymycetales > Dacrymycetaceae > Dacryopinax > Dacryopinax spathularia. The sequence continues at coordinate 228,490 of JBBPFI010000015.1, read as the reverse complement.
GGGGCTTGTTTGGTTCCTATCGGATTATGTGAGTATCCTTCTCTCCTTTCTTTCTCATCCACAGCCTTGGCAGTGGAGAGCGTCCATTGCTGACGGCGCACTGCAGTCTGGTACGGCTGGACAGCCCAAGCCCACACGCACTGGATCCTGCCCATAATCGGCTCCGGCATCTTCTCATTCGGGATGATGCTCTCCTTCTTCCCCATGCAAGTCTACATCATCGACACGTTCGAGTACGCCGCCAGTGCCCTAGCAGCCGCGACCGTCTTCCGATGCTTATTCGGGTTCGCGTTCCCGCTGTTTGGGGAACAGATGTTTGCGCGTCTTGGGGATGGGGGCGGGAATAGTCTGTTGGCGGGTCTGGCGATCGTCATTGGGATTCCGTTCCCCGTTTGGATTTGGTTTAATGGGGCGAAGTTGAGGGCGAGGAATAAGGGGATGTGAACTGGAGGGTGAGGAGACTGGGAAGGAACAGTTTACGGAGTACGGGACAGGGATACGACCTTGATTTATTTGGGATTTATTATAGCTCTTGGTAATGCGCACAAATACGAGAGACAAGAAGACATTAGCATCATGAATTCAGCGCTCCTGCTTGGTCACGTCCTTAACTGCTTGCAACACAATCTCTCTTATCACCCGCTACACTAGGTATTAACATGGTTGAGGTGGTCTCGCTCAGTTCTCCAGCTCATTACGCACGGTATTCGAGAGAGAAACAAACGATGTACATAGAGCACATCAATAGCCATCCCCGATTTAGCAGGCACAGCCACGCAGGGCGGTCTCAGCGACAGAGGCGGTCAGGCAACGCTTTCTGCTCTGTACGACCGCGCATACATGGCTGCTTTCCTACTCTCTGACCTCTTTGCATCCTGCTGTCAGGCTATCTACAGGCTGTCTGCGGGCTAGTAAACTGTGTACGCAGATGTTCACGTACAGTCACTTACCTGCTCCGTGATGGGTGCCTCCGAACGCGCCATCGCAACAATGCCAGTAGTATGCGCTTCGAAGGACACGGCCCCTCAGCGGCTTCTCCGCCGCAGGCTATGCGCTGCGTGCAAGAGCTCGGGATAGTTAGGCTGACAAGGCGTGCGGGTGCTCCGAGAGCCGCAGGGACAATCAGGGACATGATACACTGGTGCGTCTTGTCTCGCCTGCCTACTTTCTGAATCCTCGACCTGACAAGTTACCAGTGCTTGAAGACCATATGAGCGCCCGCAATCCGCGTCTGCCTCGATAGTCAGTCGACTTGACAGTCACTGCATCGCCGGACGGAACGCCTGCAACGGCATTGAACCACGTCAAACCACGGATGTGAGCCTCCCACCGGGATTACATAATCAAAGCAGGGTTGGGCAGGGTACGCCCGGGTTTGCTGGGTCTCAGTTGTGTCCACCTTCGCACACTAGAGGCGGCCCCACCCACTGGGCCGGCGTTGCGCACTCACTCGTCCTGTATGTCAACTTCAACGCGCAAGTGGGCCACGTCAGGCGGCCGTTTCGCCGGGTTTGAGCCTCGTCTATCCACGTCGTGCCGCTTTCCGTCGTCTCCGATATGCTCCTTTATGGTGGAAATCCATCCCCGGTAAACCCCTCGTATCCCTGCCTGCTACTTTGGGTGGTGTCTCCTTCAAGAAGTATCCGACTCAGATCTCCAACACCGGAAAACGTCCAACGCTTGCGGTCGGATCAGTGTCTAGGGGAATAACGACATTATAGCGGCCCCGGACGTGGCGGACACCTATATATACGCCACTTGAGCAGTGAAGACCACGCCTTTGTCCCCGAACCAGCCTTCTCCCCTAGTAGGGAGGGACAAGCCTAGACACTGGATGGCCGCCCAGATACCACATTTACAACGTGAGGCGTCTGAGGTCGTCGGCGAGGGCTGCGCGCACCCTACAGGAAGCGGGCTGCCGGAGTGTCTGCCAGTCGGTCCTGTGCGCGAGGGCTCTTCCGACGATGTCACGATGGCGTCGGATCAGAGTCCACCGAATGGGCACAACGTGGAGCAAGGCTTTGCAACTGTCGTTTCCACCACGACTCGACCGCTGCTGGTAGAAGAAGTTGACGAAGCTTGGGATGGAGATCAACGGGATCTCAAGCTTGACTGGGACTCACCGGACGATCCGGACAACCCACGAAATTGGAGTACCGGGAAGAAGTGGGCTTCCGCAGCTGTGGCAAGCATCTACACGTTCGTGGCACCTCTGGCCAGTAGCATGATGGTGAGTCCATCTCACCTATCCTTGCGAGGTACATCTCAGAACACGCTTGGCCCTGTTCACAGGCTCCGGGTCTGCCGCAGATCGCCGAAGGCTACCGTACCACCAATCCAACTATCATTGCTCTGTCCCTAAGTGTATTTCTGCTTGCATTTGGCTCTGGACCCCTGATCCTGGCGTACGCGATTGCACCTCTTCTCCAGCTTACGCCTTTCTGACCCTCTGAGAGGCCGCTAAGCGAGATATACGGCCGCCGATGGATCCTCCACATTTCCAACCTGTTCTTTTTAGTGTTCCTCATCGCCTGCGCCAAAGCACCCAGCATGTCCAGTTTCATCGCCTTCCGGTTTCTGGCGGGCCTGGGTGGAAGCGCGCCCCTTGCCATTGGCGGCGGCTTGATTGCGGACCTATGGGACGAGAAGCAACGTGCCAGTGCAATGGCACTATACACCCTCGGACCTTTAATCGGACCCGTGCTTGGACCAGTAGCAGGGGGGTTCGTTGTGCAGACTATTGGTTTCCACGTGAGTCGCTTTGGTTGAATGTTCGCCTACATCAAGGTTGACTGGGAAAGCCTAGTGGATCTTCTGGATCCTTGCCATCACCAGCGGGGCGGCGGCTATCTTTGGTCTTCTCCTACTCCGCGAGACCTACGCCCCAATCATCCTGGCCGGACGAGCAAAGGCACGCGGCACTGCGAACGGAACGAGTTCGAGCATCGAGGCAGCACATCCAGACAAGTTATCGTACCTGCTGCGTAGCTTGTGGCGACCGTGGACCATCCTACTCACCAGTTTGATCTGTTTCTCCCTGAGTTTATATATGGCACTGTACGTTGCCAGTTTGCTTCGCAATCGGAGAACGACTCACTGACGACTGCTTGGTTAGAGTCTATGGTTTTCTCTACCTCCTATTCGTCACCTTTCCCGATCTCTACCAGATCGGCTACGGCTGGGGACCGGGCGTCTCAGGACTCGCCTACCTCGGTCCGCGAGTAGGATTCGTGATGAGCACGATGGTCGCTGCGCTGTCCATGGATCGTCTGTATGCGGTCTTGAGCGCCCGTAATGGCGGTGTAGGTCAGCCAGAGTTTAGAATGCCGGTTGCCCTGCTCGGAGCGCTATTCGTGCCCATCGGCCTATGTATGTTTCCAACTTTTGAGTGTTGTGGAAAGGCTACTGATCGATGGTATTCAACAGTCTGGTACGGCTGGTCAGCTGAGGCGCACACGCACTGGATCCTCCCAATAATCGGCTCCGGCATCTTCTCGTTCGGGATGATGCTATCATTCTTCCCGATTCAAGTATACATGATCGACGCCTTCGAGTACGCCGCTTCCGCCCTGGCCGCAGGCGCCGTCTTCCGCAGTCTCTTCGGCTTCGCGTTCCCCTTGTTTGGTCAACAGATGTTCGCTCGGCTGGGAGATGGAGGAGGCAACAGCTTGCTCGCTGGGCTTGCTATCGTAATCGGCATCCCGTTCCCGATATGGATTTGGTTCAACGGAGCACGGCTGAGAGCAAGAAACCAGAACATGTGATAGGGAGAAGGAGCGGAAAGCGACATGTGAGTAAGCCCGGGTATCACGTCAGGGATCCTTATTGACAATTTGCGCTATTACAGTCCGTACAAGTCTGTACAGTTACGGTCTTGCTTCTATATAATTTCGGGCCGACCGGTGCTCTAAACTCTGTTCCTGGTGATCCGCGAAAGAAGCCCGTTTGGCGGATGGCGGAAGACCCAATATGGAAGAGCACCGCCACCGTGCGGAAGCCCTTCAGTTCGAGGTGGCCTCGGCACTTTTAGCTGCTGTCCCCCACGACCACCGGACTTGCCCAGTTCCGCTGTGATCCGCGAGACTCATACGCCTGCGGCTCTGCTCGCTTTCCTCGCTCCTGATCTCGGTGGTCTTGCATCACAACGACCTACAGAGGTGTCTGTGCGGCCTTTCGTTGAGCTAAAATGGGCAGAGCAGACCCCGCATAAGGCGGAACGCTCCCGCCCTGGTCGAAAACGCGGTCGTGCGTCTTGCTATCCTCAGCAATGGCCCTGCGGATTCTTGCTCAGCGTTGTGTACACATCGGTCGGCGGGCTGCCGCCTCGCCTTGCTCCCTGGTATATATTGCTCGTCGGACAACTCCGTCACACTATGAATCAATCACCTTGCGACCCTGCTCCACGCATTAATCAGAAACCAGCTTCACTTGATTCTGCTTAACTGATTCTGCTTAACATCAACTATACGAACCAAGCTACATCATTTCAATCCATCCTAGGCGGATCCAATACACTTGATGACGACGCGGGTAGCTTTTGCACCTTCCACGTCCTCACCGTCCTCCAGTATGGCGTCTCTAGGAACTGGCGACTTCTATCCACATCCGCCTGATGACGACCACGCCACACCTCTACGATCTGCACCAGCCCTTCCTCATCCGACAGAGAAGAAATTGGAGGAGGGTGCGCAACACTCCTCCCTTCCAGGCCAAAAGAACGACCACGACACATCGGAGGATATTCTAGAACCTGACCATCTTCCTTGGGATGGACCGACTGATCCGGACAACCCGCGGAATTGGACGAGTCGGAGAAAGTGGACGTCGGCAGGGGTGGTCAGCGTCTACACATTCATAGCGCCGTTGGCCAGTACGATGATGGTACGCCTGCTTCGTTCACTCAGGTACAGGGGTTCTTACATCCACGTCTAGGCGCCCGGTCTGCCAGAGATCGCGATTGGGTACCATACCCTGAACGAAACGATCATCGCGCTATCACTGAGCATCTTTATTCTGGCATGGGCTGTTGGCCCGTTACTCCTTGCGTTAGTCCAGCCTACCATCTTCGCCGTTTCATGACTGTATTGAAGCTGCCATAGACCACTAAGCGAGATATTCGGACGGAGGTGGATCCTCCACATCTGCAACATCGTCTTCCTCGTTTTCCTCGTCGCATGCGCAAAAGCACCCAACATGGGCACGTTCATCGGTTTCCGGTTCCTCGCTGGCCTGGGCGGCAGTGCTCCCATCGCGGTTGCGAGCGGGGTTATCGCTGATCTGTGGGACGAGAAGGAGAGGGCGAGTGCGATGGCGATCTATACGCTCGGCCCGCTCGTGGGTCCGGTGCTGGGCCCGGTAGCTGGGGGGTTTATCACGCAGAGGATTGGATTTCGGGTGCGCCTGACCTGTTCCTGTCCTGCTCAGAGCATGTGCTAACGTTCTCTGCAGTGGATCTTCTGGATCTTGACGATCTTCACCGGCGTCTCGACAGCAGTTGGCGTCTTCCTGCTGGAAGAGACGTACGGTCCACTCCTCATTTCTCGCCGTGCGGCTATGCGGAAAGGCGCTCGCGCACCATGGTCTGTTCTCCCAACCGGTCATGGGAGTAGAACGCGATTCCTGCTGCACAACCTGTATCGGCCGCTGGAGATCCTGTTTACGAGCCTGGTATGCTTCATGCTGAGCCTTTACATGGCTACGTGAGTACCCTGCTGCTCGTTATCAGATCCAACGCTAACTGATAATCAGCGTCTACGGCTTCCTCTACCTTCTGTTCGTCACCTTCCCCGTTCTCTACCAAGAAGGCTACGGCTGGGCGCCTGGCGTTGCTGGCTTGGCCTACGTCGGTCCGGGTATCGGTTTCTTCCTCAGCACGATATTCGCTGGCCTCCTAATGAACCGGCTGTACGCGAGCCTCAGCGCTCGAAATGGTGGGGTCGGCAAGCCTGAGTTCCGTATTCCCGTTGCCATCCTTGGTGCTCTCATCGTCCCCATCGGCCTCTGTGAGCGCTCCTCAACTGCAGCTGAGACTTGATCGCCTGACAAGACATAGTCTGGTACGGATGGACGGCAGAAGCCAAAGCGCACTGGATCCTGCCCATCATCGGCGCGGGCATCTTCGCATTCGGCATGATGCTCGCCTGTTTCCCCATGCAAGTCTACATCATCGATACGTTCGAGTACGCCGCTTCCGCCGTCGCTGCCGCAACGGTCTTCCGGTGTCTGTTTGGCTTCGCTTTTCCGTTATTTGGCCAGCAGATGTTTGCCCGATTAGGGGACGGAGGCGGGAACAGTCTGCTCGCTGGACTGGCGATCGTTATTGGTGTTCCGTTCCCGGTCTATATCTGGTTCAGGGGAGAGGAGCTGCGGGCGAGGAACGTGAAGGGATTGTGAACGGTTTTATCGCCTTGCGGATTGCATTCTTGTTACCATCGGAGGAAGGGCTACTACTGTACTGTAGCAGTATTTCATGTAACCAGTACTATCGCTATGTAAGAAAATCGCTGACCACTTGTATTATCGTCACTACGTCGCATAGATCACACTTGTATGGAGGAATTGAGGGGTAAATGTGCTGAGAACAGTGCCTGAATTCGTCGTTCGGTCGATCTTGACTAAAATATTCGCAACAGATCGACGGCCACCGGGCGAGTGCCGTTGCTCACCAGTCATCATCCTCGTCATCATCCATTGCTTGTTCATAGAAATCACGCTTAGACTTGCTCGATGGGCGAGGAGCCGGAGCGCCGAAGAGGCCACCTTGTGCGTTCGGCGCCGCAGCCGTCGAGGGAGCAAGACCCGCCGCCTCAAGTTTGTAGTACTCTTCCTCGATCCTTTGAGCCTTGACCTCTTGATCGATGGAAGTCTTAGCAAAGAGAACGGGAGGACCCTCCAGCAACTTCTTGGCAATGTTCCAAATATCACTATTAGAGGGATCAACGAGCAGTTCTGCCGATTTCAAGGGAAGCATCTTACTGTAGCTCGTTCCCCGCACAGATGCCTTCGTCCTCGCCCCTTAGACCCATATAATGAGCAACCCTGTGGAGTGGAGCACGATACGTCCACATCCTTCCCGATGTCGCGTAAAGTATCTGTGTATCGAGCGCAAAGACACGCCTCGCCACGCCCGCGAATCCTTGTCGGGAGACAGAGAACTTCTTATCGTCCTCTTCCTTCACCATGAAAGGTTTCTCGTCAGAGAGCTCCCCCTCAAGAGGTGCGATCTTGTAATCCTCCAATTCTCCGTTCAGGGTTTCGATTGTGGAGGACGACGAGGGGTCTCTCGACCACTTGGGCGTACTTGATGCGGCACGGCTAGGTGGAGAACGAGAACGTGGGCGGAAGAGCGGAGTTTCGGACCTCGAAGAGGTGGAGCCACGGGAGATGCCCTCTTGCTTGACGGAGGAACCTCGAGAATATTCGCGATCAGCGCGCTTCTCGTACCTGTCAGATGTGACAGACGCGCTCCGGCTGTCGTGGCTCGGCTGTCTGCTAGTCGCAGAGTAGAACGAGCCGTTCGAGGATGACTGAATCGAAGTCTCTCTTCCACCGATTGGCAGGGGCGAAGCGGACATATACGGCCCGGAGGACACGACACTCGCCTCGCGAGACTCCTCTCGTTTGACGGAAGAACGTAAGGCGTCGTAGGTAGATTGGAAGCGGTCGGGGTCGAGCTTGAACTCCCTCTTGACTTGACCATTCGGGAGGCGGTCGGGATAACCGACAAGAGCACCAACGCCTTCCCATTCGGTACCGTCATTCAGCAAGGATTGCCACTCCTTGAAGTTTTTCGTCGTCGTACGGGCTTGAGGAAACATATCGTCCAGACCAAGAAGACAGATGGCACGAGAGAGATTGTAGAAGTCGTGAGTCAGAATGATGACATCTGCATCTGGCTGCAGAGAGGCGAAGAAGGCACGGAGGCGCTTGCTCAGCTTCTTCGAGTCGGGGTCGACGAGGGCGTTGCCGGTCAAGAGGGTCTAGATCCATAAGTCAGCCCACATCAATGCCTCGAAGTCGCACTTGCACGGGATGGAGATCCTTACCGCACGCGGAGCCCTACCTGGGTTATTGAGGACTTTGTTGAGAACAGTATATGACACATCGTCGACGGTTTTGCTGGGAAAATCAACAACACCCCAGGCGGCATCAAGCAGCATGTCTTCCATGTCTTTGGAGTCTGCACGGGCTTGGAAGAAGTTGAACTGGAGAACGACAATCTTTGGTTCTACAGCGGAAAACATGGCAGGAATGCCCATTTCCGCCGGCCTAAATCCCTTGAAGTAGCTGTAGTAAAACAGCCTAGGACGGCTTGCATCAGCCTATCACTACGCAAATTCAGACCATACCTGGCGTGCTCAAACGCAGCGAACTTGATGGCATTGGGCTCCGCCCCGTTGAGGTGCCGATTGATGGGCGCACTAGTACGATGCGCGGCTCTTCGTTCTTTGCGCCCTTTGAGAGCTTCGTTGAGGTCCTCTTCCCGGGTGAAGTAGATCGGGGAGAGAGAGAGAAACTCGCTAGCTGTGTGTCTTTTGGGCAATGAAGGGATATTCAGACTTCGGATAACGAACGCAGGGACGAGAATGGCGTAATCTCCCCATGGTAAGATACCTTCGAATGCGATCAGCGGCTTGCAAGGCGAGTCGACGTTGTCGGGTCAACGCACCGAGGACCAACTGTAATCCGTTGTGAGGAGAGCGCAAGATGTGCGTTCCAGGCTGAAGCTGAAACAATAGTTTTGTCATAGCTTCGTCGTTCTCCAGAAGTGAGTATTGTAGTCTAATCGTTTGCTTGGTCCGCTGATCGTGCCTCCATTGTTGTTTACTGCAACTGTCAGAGTTCGGGTCTCAGCGAAAGCTCGATCTACGTACACTTCTTTCGTCCATGGGTTATATGCACCTACAGCATAGAAAACAGGGATGTCGAAGCTCATGATATCTCTTGAAGGGTATTGATATCTAAACTGCTCCGAGCGGCGAGGTGGTAGGTAAGAGCGACGCGTCTGGAATTGGGCGGCGCTGCAGCGGCATCAGCGCGAATTGAGAAGGAGTCGGTGCCGCCTCGACGCCGCGCGGCGGCTGCATGGTGCATAATTATTATATGGTCTAATCTCATCCACAACAGCCCTTTGTCGTTGAGAGGAGCTGCCGATGGACAATCATGTCGTACTCCATGGTGCTTGACAAGTGGAAATCACGGTCGATGACTTGTAAACCCAAACACTCACGGAGACAGCGTCTGCCACATAAGGCAATAAGTCACTCAATGTGCTCCCGTGATCCTGCTGACGTCCGAGACGAGGTCTTGGTCCATGTCTTCAAGTTGACGACGACGACTCTCTTCGCATCTCCATCGCGCTCAATGTCTCTCTAATCTCGCACTTCCTCCCTATCATCCGCGAAGAAGGAATAGTCAGAAGTGATTCGCACCAACACAGGCACCAGAGCGCACGCATTCCTGAAGAATCATGGTACTTGCCAGCACGACTATCGACGGTTATTCGGCACCTTTACGATCCCACGAACCGTCTGTTGAGTCCTCGCGCTAAGCAGCGGCTTCGATTGCTTGAGATATAAGCATGGATAGGCTTGGAGCCTGTGAGCTCCTGGTCGCGTTCTGCCAATATCTACTGCAGAGTCAAAGGCGATGTCTCTTCCTACATTCCAGCTGCTCGGCACGATCCCTCCGTCGAACATCGATGCGTTGATCGTAGCTCAGGAATGGGTCTCTCGGTTTTCAATTGCCATCTCCGAACTGGACATACCGGCTATCTTGCCGCTGTTCATCGAAGACGGATGGTGGAGAGACCTGTTGTCCCTGACCTGGGACTATCGCTCCTTTCATGGACCAGGCGAGATCGGGCAGTTCTTGAAAGATCGACTGTCTCTATCTCAGCTCTCCAATATCAAACTCTCCATCCTTCCTCCGCCCAGCCTGATGACGCCCTATCCCGACCTTGGCTGGATTCAGGTGTTCCTCAAGTTTGAGACCGCCGTTGGTTTCGCTTCGGCTGTGCTTCGGCTGGTATATGTGCCCTGCGGAGAATGGAAGGCGTTCACACTCTTCACATTCCTCGAAGACCTCAAGTGCGACAAACCTCAGATCGACACCAACTATCCTGAGCGAAGTGATTATGCCAAGCAGCGCGAGCGCGAAGAGCTGTTTCTCGATACCGATCCGGCTGTGATCATCATTGGGGGCGGTCAGTCTGGCCTAGGTCTTGCTGCTCGATTGAGAGCGTTGGGTGTCTCTAGCCTTATTATCGAGCAGCTTGATCGTGTTGGGGATCAATGGAGGAAAGCTCGCTATAGCAGTCTGAGATTGCACGACCCCGTCTGTACGTCTGATCTGTTGGGTGAGCGGTCGTGTACTGATAGTGTCGCAGGGCGAGACCATCTCCCCCTCTTTCCCTTCCCCGAACCTCCGCTGTGGCCCGTATACATGCCTGGTGTCAAGTACGTTGATGGCTGATGCGCATATACAGCCGCTGATGACTGTCTAGACTAGCGGATTTCATGGAAGCATACGCGAAGCATCTCGATCTCAACGTCTGGACGTCCAGCACGGCTCGCGAGCCGAAGTGGGACGCTGGATCGAAGACATGGACAGTCACGGTCGTTACGAAGGGCAAAGAACGAACAATGAAAGCACGTCATCTCATCTGGGCTGTAGGTCTCAATAGCAAGATCGCGCTCATGCCGACCGTTCCAGGGATGGTGGGTGAGACACTCAACATTCTGGAACTGTTCTAATTGTGTTTCAGGACGAGTTTAAGGGCGATATCATCCATTCATCACGTTATCTCTCCCCTGAGCCGTACCTCGGCAAGAAGGTGATCGTGCTTGGATCGGGTGTGTCTGGTACGTGTCGCCGATTCTCTTTCCCCAGCCCGCCCTGACAAACATCATAGGGCACGATATATGCATGGATCTCGCATCTCAAGGAACCGATGTGACGATGATACAGCGGAGTCCCACATACATTATGTCAACTAAGAATGGAACTCCAGCGCTGTACAAACGTATGCATTGCAAACTCCTGACCCTGCATATACATACTTACCCGTATGCAGCTTTGTACTGGAAAGGTGGCCCGCCAACCGAGCTTGCCGACGTGCTCTCGAACTCTCTTCCGAATAAGATAGTCTTGCATATGGCTGCCCGGATGGCAGCCAAGATTGCGGAAATGGACGAGTGCGTGACTCTCCGAGGGTGGGTATATGCTGGTAGGCTGATGCCTCGTAGAGATTTGCTGGATGGGTTGAAACGAGCAGGATTCCGTACCGATATGGGTCCGGAAAACGCCGGGACATTCCGCTCTGCTACGAAACGGGGAGGAGGCTGGTACATCAGTGCGTTCACGACCCTTTTCAAGCTCGTGCTATCGCTCATATGGTCTAGATGTTGGCGCAAGCGATATGATTATCGACGGCCAGATCAAAGTGAAAAGCGGCACACCCATGCAGCGTTTCACCTTGAACAGCATCATCTTTGAGGACGGCACCGAACTGGAGGCAGATGCGGTCATATGCGCGACTGGCTATGGAAAGCCTGTTTGGGGGATCGCTGAGGCGTTTGGAGAGGACTTCACAATGGGATTGAAGGAGATCTGGGACTGGGATGAAGAATTTGAGATGAACTCGGTATGGCGAGACTCTGGAAAAGAGGCATTCTATGTCGTGACCAGTAAGAAACGCATAGCTCATTCGTTGTCAGAAAACTAACCTTGCTTCTATCATAGATAATCTCCCTGGCTCTCGATTCTGGTCTAGGTTTTTGGCGCTACGTGAGCTCTTATGAAGATGTGCAGCACGTGATTATGCTGACAGCTTGGCAGAAATCAAAGCGATAGAAGCCGGCATCATGGGGACAAAGTATTCCCGGTCCTGAAGCTCCACTACGGCTCGAGGATCCTGCCGGTATGCTGTGCATAGCCGGCCGCACGAACGGAGTACGGAACAGACTGGGTCACATTGCCTAGCAAACCTAGATGTGCCCTATAGCGTACGGTTGGGTCCTCGCAATTCTTTGGCCATGGTCATTGTCGTATACCACGGTAGTTCCTGGTGTGGTAACGCGCTAGCACGCGTCGGCTCTGGAATGTTTGCCTGATCGAGACGCGTCGCGCGGTATCTGTCCCGATCACACCAAATCGATTTCCCCTGAATAATCGCCCAACAGATGTCCTTTCGCGTACACCCACCCTCTACGTTCGCTATGTGGCATACGTTCTGTTCTATCCAGACTTGGCATGGTCTGCGGCCGCCAGAATGGGGTTGGCTCTGGATATAACTCGCAACAGAGTTAGAGCTCCAGTAATATTGTCACCCCTATTGTCCAGCTATGTCTCTGCCGACCTATCAGTCGTTGGGCGCTATCCCGCCTGCCGATACTGTCGCTTCTGCTGTAGTACGAGACTGGCTGAACCAACTTGCTGACGCTATCTCAAGGAACGACGTTTCCTCTGTCGCTGATCTCTTCCTCGAAGATGGCTGGTGGAGGGACCTCTTAAGCCTAACATGGGATTTCCGCTCATTCCATGGTCTCGATCGCATAAGGCAGTTCCTACATGATCGACTGGAAATCACACAGATGTCGACATTTAAGGTCTCGGACGCTGTTGCCCCCAAGCTGGCGACGCCGTATCCGGATTTGGGATGGGTCCAGGCATTGTTTACCTTCCAAACGGCTGTTGGATATGGCAATGCGGTCGTCCGTCTCGTCTACCTGCCGTCAAAGGAGTGGAAGGCGTTCACACTGGTCACCTCTCTGGACGGCTTGAAAGGCTCGGAGCCGAAGGTCGACTTCGACTATCCTCCGCGTGAAGACTGGGCGGCCTCTCGCGAACGAGAACAGGAATTTCCCAACAATGATCCGACTGTCTTGATTGTTGGTGCTGGCCATTCTGGAGTAGGACTGGCTGCTAGGCTGCGATTGCTCGGGATCAAGAGCTTGATTGTCGAAAGGACTGACCGTGTCGGCGATCTGTGGAGACGATCCAGGTACTCGACCTTACGCCTCCATGATCCTATGTGTACGTCGCGCTCCTATTCTGCTGTCTGCCTGATTTCTCCATCTTGCCATAGGGAAGGATCAATTTCCACTGTTCTCCATGCCAGAACCACCCTTATGGCCAGTTTTCATACCAGGTGCAAAGTGCGTAAGTTTGCGTGAGCGGTGGCGGTAACATGCTGACAGCAAGCAGGATGGCGGATTGGATGGAAGCGTACGTCAAACTGTTGGACCTCAACGCGTGGACGTCGAGCACCATCGAAGATCCAAAATACGATTTCTTGCGGAAAGAGTGGAAGGTGACGGTGAACAAGAGTGATGGGACCACTCGTGTACTGACTGCGAAACATCTTGTATGGGCAACCGGCCTAGCCGGCGGAGAAGTGAACATGCCCAATTATCCTGAGATCGTCAGTCGAAAATATGCGTACACAGGACCACCTTGCTCAAGAAGCCGTACAGGGCGACTTCAAGGGGCTGCTCCTGCATTCCTCTCAATTTCGACAACCTACGGATTTCAAGGGCAAGAAGGTGGTCGTCATCGGCTCTGGAGTTTCAGGTAAGCGCAAATCAGTGATGACCCGGGATGTCGCCCAAATGTTCTATCAGGACATGATATATGCCGAGACCTCTTCTACGAGGGAGCGAACGTCACCATGGTACAACGGGGAAGCACCTACGTGATGTCTGTCAAAAATGGAGTACCTCTACACTACAAAGGTGTGTCCTACCTCGGCGGGTGTCGTTTCGATTTTAGGCTCAACCGCTTGTACACAGAGGTCTTCTGGGCAGGCAGTCCCCCCTCTGAGGTCGCGGACCTGCTCTTCAATTCGATGCCCGCTTTTGCGGCAATGCCTTTAGCAGTACGACTGACTTCGAAGCTGGCGGAGCTTGACAAGTATGCTCGTCCGCCGATCTTGATGTGATTTGTGCTGACGCTCTAACAGGGATCTCCTGGACGGCTTGCGGCGAGTAGGATTCCGAACGAATTTGGGTATAGAGGGCAGTGGACTGGCTCGTCTCGCACTGCGAGCGGGTGGAACGTATCTGAGTACGGCTTTGCTCGATAAGTCGAAAATCTTATCATGGTTCTGATCACGTTCTAGATGTTGGAACAAGCGACATGATTATCGACGGCCGGATCAAGCTGAAGAACGATTCTCCCATAGCTAGCTTCACCGAGAACGGCTTGAAGTTCGAGGATGGATCTGTTCTACCGGCAGACGCTGTGATCTGCGCGACTGGGTGAGTGTAATTGTCTTCAGTCTCATCCTCCAACTGACGTCGGTCAGATATGGCAATATGCGCGATTCGATCGCAAAGGTCTTCGACAAGGACGTCATGTCCGTCTTGAGGGAGAACTTCTGGGATTTCAATGAGGAGGGCGAGGTGAACGGGATATGGAGAGACTCGGGCCACGAGCGTTTCTACGTTGCAGTCGGTTAGCAGGCCGAGTCCCCATCAACAGCAGAGCGTTCATATCAGTGACAGGGAATTTCTCGAGTGCGAGGTTCTTCTCCAAGCTATTGGCGCTTCGTGCGTCTCTCAAACATGTTCCAGTGTTACTGAGACTTACTGGCGAACAGAAATCAAGGCTATCGAGATGGGCGTGATGCGAGAGCGATATAGCCTGGACTGATGGATTATGTCTTTGGGAGATTCCGTTTGTCTTACTTGAGCTGTCCCCCTTAGCATGTCTTAGGCACTCCCCTACTATGTATCATCTCCCGCCATCAGCAGTCGGCTGCTCTCCTAGTGAATTGTGAACCTATTGATAGTTGCGATTGCGTGAACTTTTTTGGGATCGACATTTGACGCGCTTTCCGCGTCAACCTCGATCGCGCGTCGTTTGTGATCGGGAGAGGTTGTCGGCCCTCAACACGCGGTCAGTGGTCTTCTATCTCCCACCTCCACGTCTCCGCTGCATGTCCGCTACGTACAAATAGCTGGTGCTTAAGCGCCAGCTGTCATCTGCTGGCAACGAGCGCTATCAACAATGATCACCCGCCATAGACAATATGAGGTCCATTTACGGTCTCGCGCTATGCCGACTCACCCTGGCACTCCCATCAACTCGAGATGTCTCTACCAACATACGGCTCTCTGGGCGCGGTTCCTCCGCCAGACGTAGTACCCAGCCAGATTGCGCATGACTGGCTTGAGGCTTTCGACGATGCGATCTCGGCCAGCAACATCCAGGCCGTGACCTATCTATTCCTGGAGGATGGATGGTGGAGGGATCTGCTGTCGATGACATGGGACTACCGTACCTTCAACGGCCGCGAACGTATCGCCAAGTTCCTCGACGATCGGTTGCAGGTCTCCGGACTGTCTGCATTCAAGCTGTCTGATGCAGCTCCGACGAAGTTCATCAGTCCGTATCCAGATCTCGGATGGATCCAGGCGATCTTTACGTTCCGAACGACGGTTGGCTCTGGACGCGGGGTGCTTCGACTTGTCTACCTACCATCCGGCGACTGGAAGGCCTTCACCTTGGTTACCACTCTCGAAAGCCTGGACGATGCCGCGATCGAGATCGACTTCGATTACCCTGGCCGAGAAGACTACGCGGCAACCCGCCACAAGGAGCAAGAGTTCCTTCACGACAGTCCCACCGTTCTGATCGTTGGCGCTGGTCAGTCCGGTTTAGGACTCGCGGCCAGGTTGAAGATCTTGGGTGTGAGCAGCCTGATCATCGAGAAGACCCCTCGGGTTGGCGATCAGTGGAGAACTGTACGATATGCGAGCTTACGAGTGCATGATCCCATGTGTAAGCACAGCTTTCTGCTCTGAATGCCAATTCTTGCTGATCACATCCTATAGGGCGCGACCAGCTTCCTCTGTTCAACATGCCCGAGCCTCCGCTATGGCCGTTCTTCACTCCCGGAACGAAGTACGCGCATAGCCTCTACCCAGCAGTCGGTACCTGATCTGTGATGCGAAACTACAGGATAGGAGACTGGTTCGAATCATATGCCAAGCTGCTCGACCTCACCGTCTGGACCTCGAGCACCATAAAAGACGGGAAATACGACAAAACAAACAAAGAATGGACGGTGACGGTTGTTCGGGGTGACGGAAGCCTGCGGGTACTGCAGACGAAGCATATCGTTTGGGCAACCGGCATGGCCGGGGGTGTGCCGAATATGCCAAGTTATCCTGGGATGGTAGGCTTTTGCTTGTTGCCGAGACCTGTTGCTGACGCAGTCCGTAGCGGGATTTCAAGGGTCAAATTCTGCATGCTACCCAGTTTAGCAGACCGTCGGAGTTCAAGGGCAAGCGAGTTGTGGTGATTGGTTCAGGAGTTTCAGGTGCGTAAGTGCGGCCTCCGGGCTTGACTCGATGCTGAGATTTGCTGCAGGTCACGACATCTGCGGCGATCTGGCACACGAAGGGGTAGATGTGACCATGATACAGAGGGGCAGTACCTATGTTATGTCCGTCAAGAATGCGATACCCATACAATGGAAGGGTGAGTTCTAGTCTATGGCCATGCGTGCGACTGGTGACAATGTATTTAGAGTTGTACTGGAAAGGCAGCCCGCCGACTGAAGTTGCGGACTTGTTATACTTGTCTGTTCCTCATCTAGTGTCGATGCCTCTTTCCAAGCGATTTACCGCCAAAGTGGCTGAGATGGACAAGTGAGACCTCATACGATTGTCCGCCTCGGAGCGCGTGCTGAGCTGTTGCAGGGACATGCTCGACGGCCTTGCCAGAGTCGGTTTCCGTACCAACATGGGTATTGACGGAACGGGTCTGTTCCGCCTTGCCTTAGAGCGATTTGGAGGATCGTATATCAGTCAGTCGCCCGCTGTCTCCTGATGAGTGCCTCCCTGACGCTGTCCCAGATGTTGGCGCGAGCGAGATGATCATCAGTGGTCAGATCAAGCTCAAGAATGACTCACACATACAATCGCTCACGGCCGATGGTATCAAGTTCGAGGACGGGTCTCTGCTACCAGCTGACGTTGTCATTTGTGCCACTGGGTGAAGTTGAGAAGTGTGGGATTCGCCCAATTGTACTGATTGGGGTCTAGTTACGGGCATATGCACGACTCTATCGAGAAGGTCTTCGGCCAAGAAGTCCGCGGTGTGCTCAAGGACAAGTTCTGGGGACTCGACAAGGAGGGAGAGGTGAATGGTATGTGGCGAGACTCCGGACACGAACGCTTCTACGTGACATACGGTAAGAGAATCTGTTAACCACCCTTGCGAGGAACCGGTTGACAAGTTCGGCAGGAAATTTCCCGACCGCAAGGTTCTTCTCCAAGTTTCTTGCACTGCGTAAGTCGGATTTGACCCCTTGAATCGCGTGGTTTGACGCTGTGACAGAGATCAAAGCTATGGAGATGGGAATTCTTGGTGAACGCTATAGCATCGATTCATCAGAGTAGGGGTTCAGATTAGCGCCGCAGCATTAAGCGCCCATGATGCTGTTCCGCTCAGTTCCCGCCCTGAATCGATGACGTGTCTGCACAGCCCTTGGCAATGCTTCTTTTCCTGCTTCTTTCCCGTATCTCCACGAACAACGCATGCCAGGACGGATACGACCAACTTACATCTCGCCAACCTATGATTCAATACGTTCTTTGCTCTGCGACCGCAGCTCCATCCAGCCGGTGACTGATAAGATTCGCATTCTGGATACATAGAAGCCATTGGTTAAGCCGAACCGTGCGATCAGCTGCTTCTCCCGCCTATCTTTGCTATCTTGGTGACTTCGGTGGATAGGGATGGCAAGCTCGCTGGCTGGGCTCATAACTTCGGGACAAGGGTTTACCGTCGGGTGAACAGCCTTGTCTTCCGAAATACGGATCTCTCCACTTCGGTTGTTGGGCTCTGATACGAAATATTCCTGCATATGGAAGCCCTCTTATCGTCACGTCGAGTCGTATGTCTTGGATAGAAGCTTCCTCTCAGACGGTTAAGGGCGAGCACACTATAAGAGCCGATCGATCCCAGCGCACGCGATCCAGGTTCGCCGAAGCTGGATATCCCCTGACCTGGCACAGTATCCTCCTGTCAAATAACCATGCCTTCTGGCGACGGAATCCAGGTGCTAAACCCGGGTGTGGGCTACGGAATAGTCGTTGGTATCGGCTTCTTCTTTGCTCTGTTGATGCTCGGCTTTACCCATCTGCAAAATAAATATACCTCCTATTCGACACATCAAGCCGAGGAGTTCAACACAGCGTCAAGGAACGTCAAACCTGGTCTCATCGGTATGTCACGTATCTATGTACTACAGTAGCTTCCAGGCTGAGAGGCGCATAGCTGCCGGGATTGTCTCGAGCTGGACGTGGAGCGCCACGCTTCTGACTTCAAGCACGTTCGCGTACTCATACGGCATATGTGGACCGATGTGGTATGGGGCGATGGGCAGCTTCCAGATCTTGCTGTTCGCCCTCATCGCCATCAAGATTAAGTCGAACGCGCCAGGAGCCCACACATTTCCCGAGATCATCCTCGCTCGGCACGGCCGAGTAGCGCATGCGACATACCTCTTTAACGGGCTCGCTACCAATATGCTAGTGGGAGCCTGCCTCGTTCTGGGAGGCTCACAGGTCGTTGCAGCGCTATCGGGCATGAACGTCTACGCGGCTTGCTTCCTCATTCCACTGGTAGTGGCGGCGTACGTCATTGTCGGCGGTTTGCGCAGCACCTTCATCGCCGACTACACGCATACGGTTATCCTGTTCATTGCCATCTTTATCTTCGGCTTCCAGATGTATGCGACAAACGCTGTCGTGGGCAGCATTGACAAGTTCTACGATCTCCTTATGGAGGCTTCGACGAAAATGCCGATCGCGGGCAACTACGAAGGGTCATACCTGACTTTTAAGTCTGTGAATGGGCTGATCTTTGCTATCGGTAAGCCGACTGTTGCAGAAAGTGAAATACCGCTGACGGGAGAACATAGACTTGCTGGTCGCCGGATTTTCGACCGTATGGCTCGATCAGGCTTATTGGCAAAGAGCCATTGCCTCTCAGCCTGAAACGAGCATTAAGGCTTATCTCCTCGGTGGCATTGCTTGGTACGGTGTAAGCATCCTCCAACAGCACTCTTTGCAAATCCGTCAACTCAAGTGCCCTTGTACCATAGATTCCTTTCGGCTTTGCCACTGCAATGGGTCTAGGTTGTGCGGCATTAACTAGTTCTCCTTCATTTCCGACATACCCGAACCCCCTGTCTGCTGCTCAAAACGGAGCGGGTCTTTCGTCACCTGCCACCTCCATTGCCCTTCTTGGAAAAGGAGGCGCCGGCCTGATGTTGCTGCTGCTGTTCATGGCAGTGACCTCATCGACGTCTGCAGAGCTTATTGCTGTATCGTCACTACTCACCTTCGACATCTACAAGACCTACCTCAGGCCTCACGCAACCTCTCAGCAGCTGGTCAGAATTTCTCACTACGGGATCATTATATATGCTGTAGTGCTGGCCGCCTTCTGCTCCATCCTCAATGCCGTCAACATCAACCTCACCTGGCTGCTGACTGTCCTTGGTGTGATCGTCGGTGGAGCCTCGGTACCAGTAGGCCTTATCCTTCTTTGGGATCGGATGTCGACCTTGTCCGCTATCGCAAGTCCCTGGATCGGATTGTCGTTCGGCTTGATCGCTTGGTTCGTCACCACCGCAAAGCGATCCGGGTACATCGATGTCACAACGACGGGCGATGCAACAAACGCTGTGGCAGGGAACATTGCAAGCTGCGCCGGTGGTGCGATAGTCGCCACTATCCTGACGCTCATATTTCCGGCCAAACACGAGTCGGACGACCCTGTCCATATTGCGCGGAGTAACAAGATCAACGGGATTTCATCCCCGCGAAGCGCCCAATCAGGATCCAATACGCCGCCGTCACCCGAGGGAGCGCAGATGGCGAAAGACATGGAGAAGGGCCCTACGGTAGTCACTTCCGCTCGGCCAGAAGGCTATGTTCCTACAGGAAACGAAATGGTCGATTATCTGGAGACTTCGCATATTCAGCCATTGGACCCAGTCGTGGCAAAGAAAGGCGAACACCTGGCGTTGGCAGCCAATGCCATTTACGCGGCCATCGCAATCATTGTAAGCACGAATGTACCTCTCAGGAGTGCGAGCGACTGACCGGGTGCCAGCTTGTGCCGTTCACCCTTTTCGGGACGCAGTACATCTACTCTCGGAGCTTCTTCAGGGGTTGGTGTGTCGTGTCCTTTATTTGGGTCTGGTGTAGCATGTGCATTTGTGTGATCTATCCTGTCGCCGAGTCCTGGACCGCCCTAGTCAGGATCGCGAGGGGTTTGCTCGGACTCCAGAATACTGTCAAACAAGGTTAAGCGGGATGTAGTATTGAAAGTGTTCAGCGCATACGTGTTAGAGGCAAAGACAGGATATCAGCAGGAAAGAGTTCGGGCCGTTGTAAGGCTTTGCATAGTGACAGGTATTTGTCGCGCCCCAATACTACATACTTAAGATTGTTCCACTGTCCTTCGAGGTTGTCTCGCCCAGTTCCACACCCTCTTGGGCGCAAATGTTAGGACGTTGAGCACAGCCCAGTTGGCATCGCGGCTGTAGCCTTGAAGATGCATCCTGTCGGCAATCCATAAGCCTAATGACGACGCGCTGCAGCCAATGAGAGACCACGTTGCGAGTATCCGTCACTGCCTGTATGGCAGATTCCGAAAACGGTCTGGCGCTCCAGACAAGCCCAGTTTTGAGTAGATCTGTTCCCCAGTTGCGAAGTGTCCTTCGCCCGTGGGGCTCCTCCCGAAGCAATTGGGCCGTAGGTTCGGCCAATGCGACGCCGTCACCGAGGTCCTCGGTTTCACTGGCTTCTTCCGCCTCTAAGCAGTGACATGCGTCATCGTCGTCCGCGTATGACAGGCCATCCTCTTCTGTCGAGAGATAAGGCTCCTCCATAGGTGGTTGTTCTTGCTTTACCCAAGCAAGGTAGTGCCAGATGGCGTACGCCACCGTGAGCGCCTGTTCATACGATTTATCTCCCAGCTCGGGGAATCGATTGACGATGTCGTTGGAATCATCGTCTGCCCGTTCGATCTGGCCGCCGTACCACAGACCCCAGCCAACATCCGTGTTGGGGAACATCTGGTGGACCCTTCTTGCAGCCTGGAGGTAGTCCTCCCCTTCAAGTCGCGACCAAGCGAGGCATAACATTTCCAGTGCGGGCGCAGTCACGATCTCTTCTTCTGGCCATCCGCTTTCCGAGGCGTCAAACTCCAGCTGGACTAGCTTGAGATTCGGGCACTTCTT
This sequence comes from Dacryopinax spathularia, assembly GCA_037974965.1. Classification (NCBI taxonomy): domain Eukaryota; kingdom Fungi; phylum Basidiomycota; class Dacrymycetes; order Dacrymycetales; family Dacrymycetaceae; genus Dacryopinax; species Dacryopinax spathularia. Next base: position 207,225 of record JBBPFI010000015.1, on the reverse strand, counting down.
TGCCAGAATCGCGAGACCCTTCCAGGTGATCTGGGGTCTGTACACCTCCGAAGTGTACTCATACTCGTTGATCAGAGAGATCAAACGGAGTTTCCTCAGTGCCGGCCAGCTCGTGGCGATGGCGTCAATGTCTTGATCGGACCAGGTAAAGGCGGTCGAGTCGTCCTTGGCGGAGCAGGTGAATTGGAATGACGTGATGTCTCGGCATTGTTGCAGAGGCGCCAATGTTGACCAATTCCGTATTGGGCCCTGCTTCATGCAAGAGTTGACCGTACGGACGTGCCAATACAGGGAGTTCAAGCCCCGGCATCGAGTCGAGAGAATGTGGACGCATTCCCGAAGGAACCGATCGTTGGCGCACTCGGCGTCTATGTGCAAAGAGCGGAGCCTGAACTCATCGAGCCGGTTCAGTATTTCGATTGTGGGATAGAGAGATTCTCCGTTCCTGATCATCAGGGAGTCGAGATGATCGAGAGACGGGCTGCCCGCGACAGGCTGTGGCAACTCGGCGGTCATCGGCGATATCGCCGGATCGTCGGTTTCAATCAGAACGGAAAGATGCTTGAGACTTTTCAGGCTGGCCAGCAGGTCAATCTCCGGCGTCTGAAGATAGTGATACGTAACGGCCAGCGATTGTAGTTGGAGTTGCGATACCGCTTTCGCAGTTCGGAGTTGCCAACACCGGATATCCAAATGCTCCAAGTTGACGCAAGTATCCACGATGTACTGCAGTGCCTGATGCGCGTCATCCACCGACATCGGGTACTCCAGGACGATTTCCAGGCTGGTAATGATGGAGTTCAGCAGATTCTTGGCCAATTCGTACTGGTAGAGGGAATAGCATTGGATGTGAGCAGCCCTGAGCCGAGGGAATGGGAATACCGCACTGGGAAGCGCTGGTGGAGCGATCTCCGAGTTGGATTCCCACTCGTACCGTTGGGACAGACCCTGCAGAAGGTAGCTCGCCCAAGAGTAGGTCCGATATTCGTTATCCTTGCTGGAGTCGGCAGCGTGGCACTCTGCGGGGATCTCAAAGATCATCCGCATGGACCGGGTCGAATTGACGTAGTGTCGGAGGCGAGTCATAGCGTCCCTGTACAGCGCTGGCACCTGAATAGCCTCCGCATGAGTACATCACCAGCATCGAGCTCAAGCTTTGCATACGCTTTGACCTTGAATCAGGATCCCTCTGAGAGGCTCGGGTACGACTGCCAAAAGCACTTCAAGCTCGTAGGGACGTGCCCATAGCACTTCCGTAGCGAGCCAGAAGAAGGTTTTGGCAGTCCCGGCAAATGCCGCCAAAGCGCCGCCGTTGAGGTTAGACAGAACCATGCGCATGATGTCCTCCTGAAGAAGCATATGGTGCATCCGTGCTTCAGGTTGGACAGCAAACCTGCCGGAGAAGAGAGTTGATCGTGGCATTCTGGAGAAGGTAACGTGTGCCTTGGTAGCTCTCGGGCTGAGGCGGACAGACACGACGGGCTGGGCGTGGGGATTGGTCTTGATGTCCCAAGCTCATAGGCAGCCTGAAGGTCCATTTTATAGTGTACGAAGGGAAAGTCGACCGTCTGCTGCTATAAACCCGACAGCCCAAGGTGTGCTGCAAGCGGTGCACAAATGCGCTTCGTCTTCCGCAGAGAACGAGGTCACAGCGCCTATTGCAAACCCGTCCAAGTGAGGCAGTGTGAGTCCGAGTACTGGTGACAGGGGTCCTGCTCACCCGTGAAGTACCAGCTTCTTACAGTACACGCACCTTCAATTCGTCTTTGGAACCCACATCTACCGTCTATTTCAAGCTATCAGGAATATCTTGCCAATGATTCGGCCCGTTTGTTCTGCGACGAAGCGCCCCGTAGGGTCAAGCGTCTAACTGTACGCTGCAATCGCCCCAAGGGACGTGACGGCGGCTTTTCCGAATTCCACTGCACCTGAACGCTGGCACCTTCTTGCCAGGTCGCCGGATTTGCAAGGCTGGACGCAACGGCAGTGTCGCTCAAATCGACTCAAAGGACTGGATATATCATTGCGATGTCCAGGAATGGAGCACGCCAATACCTCGCACGCGGCGTCGTTCTTGGTCTTGAGGTTGTCAATGTGGGGTACGCTTCTGCCTCACCACCAAATGAACATGAGCCAAACGAGCAAGGAGCGCTTATCGAACTTTCTTGTAAGCGCGATTTCATCTTGCCATTGCGCTAGAGTACCATGGTGACGTAAAGCGGCCGGGCGCTTGAGCCTAGTATTCCGTGACTGGACTGTGCCCGGCGATCGGATCTGCGCCGATCTGCTGTGGTTCATCCAGCAATTTCCCTCGAAAGGACACATAATCTTCACGCTCGACTCTCTTCCGACGTGGGCATGGTTATCCACCTAGTTCCGAGAAGTACTATGTGATCATGAAGACAGATCGGCGCAGGCACCTGCTCAGAGCCCGCACCGTGGGTAGTATGTCCCTATATAAGGAAGCTCGAAAGAGAGGGCGGATATTTTTCGATCAGACGAGCACCGATTCTCTGCAGCCTATTCGACGGCAGACTGCGGCCTGTGCCCGAAGAGGAATTACGAACACTGAAGTATGACACTGCAGTCCCCTATCGTGCCACAATAGTAGTCACCAAGACTCGTGCTTAACGATGCAGACCACTGAACACTTCTGACTCTCTCGAGTAAGATAAATTTCTGGACATGGTCGTACAAAGGGCAATCGACATCGCAGACAGGACTCCGAGCCACCGACCGAGGTACGGGGGGTTAACTACGCGCAAGTTTCGTCTCGCACGCGGTTTCCCGAGAGGAACTTGGCATAGGTCCAGTCAGCCAGATGCGGTCCTTCGGCGGGAGAGCGAAGTCACAGGTAGATGCAGCCCTCCAGTACTCCGGACCCGATTAAAGTAGAAACGCCGGTTGCCCCACTCGCTGGCAGCGCCGAAGTTCCGGAGCCGACCGCAGACGAAAAAAATGGTGACAAAGGACGCCACAAAGACTTCTTATGCTATATAACTCTTCTGATGAAGCTACTTCTCGCTCCGAATAGGCAGTTATGGGAACGACGTCTTTAGCGTCGAAAAACCACGATCCGAGGAGTACGGTGATTGTACAGCCAATAGATGGGTTGCCGAACAGTCGGTGATGAGCCTACGCGGCCCAAACGCGCAAATTTTCACTCCAATCGCCAGATCTTCCGTGTGCTCTAGGATAGTTGGGCGCATACAGCTTATCTTGAAGATTAGCCGTGTCCCAACGGAGTGCTCCAGAGACGGCTGTGCTGCCATGACCTGCCATTCCATAACTTGGGTTTCGGCTCGAGGAGGCACGAGAAAAGACCACTGAAAGTAGAAGCAGAGACAGCGTAAGACAAGCGTGTTTCGCGTCGACATTTCCCGAGTTCTAACCATAGGCGAACGTTGAAAACGATCATATGCAAATTGTCTGAAATTTGTGGCGACGGCGAAGTACAGTTTTTTAGCCGTTTGGCGGAGCATGGGGCTGCGCAAAGCTGTGCCGGTTACTTCCTTCGGCCGACCGGGCTCCACTAAGATTTATTACTCCTAGAGTTTCGGCCACTCAAATTTGGCGAACTCATACCTTGCGCATTCCGAATCCACCAACAACACGATCTTCAACCTCACACTAGAAACCCATTTTACGACGCAGCTCTTCCGAGACAATAGGGTTGCGTCGCGCGGTCCTGACTGTTACGCTGCCGCACTTACCCTGACCTACATCCGGTCCCTTGGCGACTGTCCTCTGACGAATCACTGGCCTCAGATCTGCTCGCAAGGCCACCGGGACTGCGCTTTGTCCTTCGCTTGTGCTTGTCGCAACTTTCAGAGCCTGCTGCTGCAAAGATCGAGGACCCCATGCATCTCGCATGCAACGTGAATAAACGTTGTTGCATCATGCCGAGCTCGTGCAGGGCCTCCAATCCGCCAGTCACCGACAGCGTGGATCGAAGCACCACTTTGGAGTCCGGGAGTGCAACTCATGTCTGCACATGTTCGGCTGCAGGGTGCTCCAAGCAAGATGCGGCGTTGCTCTGTCCTCCTGGCGCGGCTGCGGCAACTGTATCCCCGCAGGGCTACAGCGCGCAGAGCTTATCAGTGGACCTGGGCAAGGTACTGCGTGCTATCATCAACAGCTGGCCATCTGCCGGCGGTAAGGGGGGCTTCAGCATCGAGTCCCGGAACTCTACGTCGTTCTGAAGGCGGAGTGGTAGCACTGGTGACTTCGGATCACACGCGGATGTTCCAACTCCGTCTTCCCCTGTGTCTTCTCGAGCGCGCCGCGAAGGTCTTCCTGGGCTTCAGATGCCACCCGGGAATGCGATATCTCCTGCCTACCTTCTCGTGTCTTACTGTGCGGGAAGGAAAATCGACTCATCTCGAGTATCTGATGTAGGACCACGTCTGTCCCAACCACTGAACATCAGTGGCCGGCGTCCCCGTCTATCTTCATGGGCGCGTTCTAAATGTTGTCTCGACTCAGAGCTTTTGCTCCCACCCGGGAGTCGACCTCGTCTCTTCGTAGGATGTACCCAAACCTGGAACCGAAAGATCGAGCAACCAAAGCCTCACTCTTTCAAGATCTGAGCCCTGGGTCAGTCCCGTCTGAAGGGTCTCACTCCTTCAAGATCTGAGCCCTGGGTCAGTCCCGTCTGAAGGGTCTTCGTCCACCAACACCGAGTACTCCTCCTGCGCGCTGGCTGCCACCCGGGACTGCAGCGTCTCTTCCTGCAGTTTTGGGTTCTTTGAAATCTTTTTTATTAAGCTCAGGACGATATGCGGTACTTGGAAGACGGATCATGTCCTTCCGAACGACACCGGTCAGACTGTTTCATCTTTCCTTCGCTCTCGAGCTCGGACGAAATCCCCTGTGTGCTTATCCTGCTTGGTATCCTGGCTCCAAACAGTTTTACCTCTCATTACTATCCTGTCAGGCGAATCATCCCGTCGCAAAGCTCCGAAGCCAAGGGGCATCTTACCCTGTCCCCCTTCTCGACCCAGCCCAAAGCCTCTTTTCAGGGAGGATGAGCGTGCCTCGTCCTGCAAGCGAAAACCAAAAAACCCAGCATCCGTGTGTCCGCGGACAGCTGGTTCGCTCTTCCGAGCAGGGAACCTCAATAGTTCCCCTGTCCTCGTCTCAGGCTGCCCGACTCATCGGCACGTAGTCACCGCTTAGGCTCTTTGCTGCCACCTGGTAGCACACGGGACTGTGACCGACTCTGCTCTTGGCAGTAAGCATCCAAACGACCGTGTATTCCAGTAGATCGAAGCAGCTCACCACTATCCAGACCCTTCAAACACGCAACCAGTGGGGTACGCAATCACTCAAGCACTCAATCCTTCAAGTCCGCAGCCGTTTCCTCCTATTGTCTTTGCCGACTGGACATGAATTGCCCTTCCTACTCGCCAGCTCTGACACCGGGAAACCGCCGTCTCCTGGTATTTCGGTCCCAACCCAATTGCAGCTATCCCCGAGGCATATCATCCTGGATTATGACGCTTCCATCATATCCTTACACCCTTTGACAATGGTTAATGATCAATGTCGCAATCTCCACCACACACGATCACCAGCTTGAACGTTTTGCTACCACCCGAATACTGCCCAACTCTTCTCTTGGATCATACCTTCAAACGACCGTGTATTCGAGTATCTTCACACAGGTCAAAGCATTCAGCCATGCAGCCATTCAGCCACTCAATCCCGCAGCTGTCTTCTCCTATCCTTGTTCGCCAACGCGGGGCAAATTGCCTTTCCTAGCCGGAAGCCATCGCCGGGAAACCGCCGTCTCTTGGTATTCCTGGCCATACCCCATTCCAGCTATCCTCGAGACCCATCATCCCGGATTATGCCTCTTCCATATCCTTACACCGTTAACAATGCGCGAGGATCAATGTCGCAATATCATCAGACATCCCCAAAACAGGGATAATAATAACAGTCACCCGCATCATCACTAGATAACACCAACACCACCAGCAACAAAATGCGCCCAGGTCCGCCTGATTGGCGCCTACCCAGCTCGTGTAGTACAAAGCTGTCCATCCTTCACTTCTCAGAACCCATCCGATCCCTGCCGATCGCATATATTCTCCTCTTTGAAATAGCACAAACCCGACTATATAACCTCCATATCCGAGAGGGGATGCTTATGTATTCTTGTACGATGGGCGAGGGGTGACTGCGCGCACAGTCAGGTACGGGCTTTGGGGGTCAAATGACGGTTTGACTGACTCACCCTTACTGTACTCCTTCATGCCCCCGGTCGGCCCTTCACCCCTGTCTGCATCACACACACACCAGTCATCCTCCAACACGGATAAACTCGGAGTTGGAGAGAGAGAACTCATGAGAGTCGCCACCCCACCCCATTCCTTGCCTACTACAGCTAGTAGAGGTAGCGCCACGTACTCCTCCTCGCCCTCACACTCTCCACACTAACCCCCTCCAACCTCGCCGTCCTCCTAATCTCCTCCTCCTCCTCCTCCGTCTCCGTCTCCGTCTCCCCCGCCCCGGTCCCCCTCACAAACTCGCCCCTATCCATCCTCCTATTCTCCCCTCTCAAGTAAACCGACAAAATCCACACCATAACAATAGAGAGAGCGAACATAGCGAGACAGATCACAAAGCTGTTTCGATATGTGGGGCCCCAGGAAGAGGGGAAGACGTACGAGCCGGCGACGTTGCCTAGTTGCGAGAAGGCGTTGATGAACGCTAGTGAGACGGCGCGTTTTGCGGGCGGGCGGGGGAGGGTGTTGCTGAGCCAGGCGAAGCAGACGATGTACCCGGCGTAGGATTGGGCCATTAGGAAGCTGGGGGGGGGGGGAGCAGAGCGTTAGCGATGCTCGACGACAAGCTTTCTCCGTTCTCTGCAAGCTGCCACCACCAGGGGCAGGCAGGCAAGAAGCGCGGGCAGAGAGCGAGGCTTGCCCACAGACGGTGGCCGCCAAGACAAAGAGAAAGTTGGAACAAGAAGGTAAGAAAAACGACTCACAAACTAACATACCGCGCAGCGACATTCTCCGTACTCAGCGCCACAACGAAACCCACAATCCCCACCACAAGCGGAAGAGTGATATGCCACGCCCGCTCGCCCGTGTAGTCCGCGTGCCGGGCGACGATGAAGGCGATGAGGACTGCGAATCCCCAGGGCGGGGCGACGAGGAGGAGGGAGACGGTGGTGTTGTATCCGAGGGTTGCTGTTAGGGCTGCGGAAGGGAGGGGGCGTTAGGAGCTGTTCATGTGCGACTGTCCATGTAGGAATGGGGGGTGGAGGAGGGGACTTACTGGCTGTATTCGCGAGAAGCAAAACAGAGTCGCGAGAAGAAAGACAGAGAAGGAGAGTGGTCAGCAAGATGATGATAATGAAATGCAGTGAAAGAGCGCACGGAAATAAGCATTAAAGCTCAACCCCACAACCTCAGCAGTCATCATCCCCGCCAACCACCAAACCTTCCAATCCCCCAGTGCCATCCTCAGCCCCCTCATCTGGCTCTCACCCTTACTCAGATCCTCATCCGCAGAGCCCATCGCATCCTCCGCCATCCTCCATTCTGCCAACTTCCTTTCTTCTGCACTTAGGCCCCAGGTGGTCGTGCTGGGGAAATCGGGCAGGATAAAGGCGGAGAGGAGAGCGACGAACATGGTGAGGGCGCCTTCGATGTAGAATAGCCAGCGCCACGCTGCGTGGCCTAGCGCGCCTTGCATGCCACTGAGGATGCCGGCGGCTATGAGGCCGCCGAAGGCGTTGGAGATGAGGTTGCCGCAGTAGAGGATGGCGGTGCGGAGGCCGAGTTCTTTCCGGGTGTACCATTTGGAGATGAGGAAGAGGGCGCCGGCTGTGGAGGGGGAGCGTCAGCGACACCCGTTGTTCATCTTCTCTCGTGCACCCTTCATAGGTGTGGAGGAAAGGACGTACGGAAGAAGGCGGCTTCGACGAATCCCAAGCTGGTATGTATCGGTGAGTTGGGAAAGAGATGCAGGCGTGAGAGGAAAGGACGTACAAAAACCTCGTCAAGAGCGCGCCCGTAAAATTCCTCGTGATCCCCGTCAAGACGCTGATCATCCCCCAGACGACCATACAGCACGGCAGGTAGATACTCGGCTTGCCCATCCAGTTGAGGATCATGTTCCTGCGAGCGGGCGTGAGTCAACATCGATACCGGATATTCTTCCAGGGCCTCGGGAAAGGGGGGGGGGGGGGGGGGGGGGGGGGGGGTGCAGGCCGCTGCAAGCGGATGGGATGGGATGGGATGGGATGGGAGGAGAAGGGTGGGTGGGAAGGTTGGATGAGAGGGTTGGATGAGAGGGTTGGACAGGAGGAGAGGCGGCACAGCACCGGCCAGAGGCAAAAGATGCAGAAGAGAAAGACGAGAGAGGGACGTACGAAGGAACCTGCATAATGATATACCCCACATAAAGGATCGACAGCAGCGTCGCGAACTGGTTCCCGACGAGTCCAAGGTCCGCTTCGAAGCCTTTTAGTCGGGCGGCTCTGTATCCCGCAAGCAGCAGAAAGACGCATCAGCATACTGCTCCTCTTCAACTCGTCAAAGAAGCGGACTGGAAGTGAGAAGAGGAGTGGAAGTGGGAGTGTGAGGAGGGGAAGGGGGGACGTACGCCGCGTTATTCCTATCGATCTACCACTTCAGTCAGCAACGGGAGACAGGTAAAGAGAAGGAGGAGGAGCAGGACGTACGTAGTTCAAGATATAGATAACAATCAAGATACTCATCCTCAGATCGATCTTCCACAACAAGCGTCTCTCCATCCTCAATCTATTCTCTCGTCCTCCGAACTCCTGGTCCATCCGCTCTTCGATCGTAAGCTTGCCATCGGCGCCATCTGCGCTAGTGGGCGGGAGGACGCGGCCGTCTTCCACTAGGGCTGGGTCGGCGGCGGCGCCGCCGGAGGGCTGGGAGGAAGGGGGGTGCTCGAGGTGCTCGAGAGACTGTTTGGCTGGCTGCATGTTGGCTGGTCCGGGGGAGTGGTATGCCGAAGAAGTAGAGGAATGCTGCGGTTCGTATACGGATCGCTCGGAGTGAGAGCGAGAGTGAGAGCGAGAGCGAGAGTGAAAGTGAAAGTGAGAGTGAGAGTGATGGTCGAGCTCGTAATCCTCCCGTTGCGTGCCCGAAGAAGTAGATAAAGCACTATACCCGTGTACACTCGGCGGGGAACGGAACAGACCTCGTACTCTCTGTCCTAAGCTGAAGAGAGGCAGAGAGGTGGGCCAGCGCACCCCCCGATCAGAGGGCATTTAAACCCCTTGGCGGACGGGATATCATTCCCCAGATGGGGGCTTGCGCTTGGGTTGTGAGCTAGCTTGTGGGCGGAGAAGCGGGGAAGCACACGAGGAGGAAAGGCACCGGGAGGTCACGGGAACCCTCTCTCTAGGCTAGAGAAGCACAAGAGCCGGGAGAAGCAAGCGGGCGCGGTGATGAGGGAACTTTGAATAGAGGGAGCGGTTGACAGCTGGGCGTCATATGCTGGGACGGGTCGGGCAGAGGGTGAGGGGATTACGAACCCGGGTAGGTACGCATACAAGCGGGGTTTGTGAAGGTGCGGAGTTTCGTGTATGCGCACAACGTCTGTGATGCGTGGTCCAATGGAGAAGGTGTAGGGGATGATCGACGTCAGCCGTCCCCACTTGGGCTCGGCGTCGTCATTCTGGTGTGATGCATCAGGGAAGTGAGACACCAGTCGAGCGGGGAATGTGGGGTCAGAGTGATAGGTCTTGGCTTGACGTCGCGCTATGATCGAGCAGCGTTCAAGACGGTGAGTTGCTACGAAGGCTATGTAGATGTATGCGGGTTGATCGGGTTTGGTTTGTCCAAACAATCATACATTCCGACAAGAAAATTATCGTCATATCCACACCTACATCTCCACACCCTTAAACATCCCGCACAAATACCGCAGGTCAAGATAACCAAACCCCCTTAGACCTTCGCCGCCGCCAACGCCGCAATACCCTGGCACCCAATCAGTCTTCAACCCAGTAACGAACGCAAAATGGCAAGTCAAGAGGAGAGGGACTCACCTTCTTAACAACCTCATAAATCCTCCTCTGCCCAACAAACAAGATAGCCGCCGTAAGCACGCTCTGCAACAACTTACTCCCTATCCCTCTATACAGCCCCGCTACTCCTTCAGTGCGGAGGATAGAGAGGAGTGCGTGCAGGGAGCTGCGGGTGGGGGGGCTGGAGTGGCCGGATTGTTGGCGGGATTTGAGGACGATCTGCGTGTGTGCAACGTTCGTTAGCCATCTGGGAGGTAGTGGGCAAGGGAGAAGGGGAGGGGACGGGGCGTACGTATGGATATGTTAATGAAGTGGCCACTAGGTTCGGACGGTTAGTACAGGCAAGGAGGGCGAGAGGGGAGGAGAGGAGGAGAGATGGGCGCACCAAGCTTCGACACCGCTCCCAACCAAAAGAAATCCACGTCTGTCAGCCTCACTGCTCGTGCGCTCCCTCTAGCTCGAAGAGTCGCTTGTCGGCGATTGACGATAAAGTTCTTGAGTTGCTCGAATACCGTATACTACCTTTCTGTCAGCTATCTCATCGTCCAGAAACGCAAGAGTGCGAGATCGATAAAACGGGGAAGGAACAGGGCAGGACAGAGGTCGGTAGGGGTAGAAGGGAGGGGCGAGGAAGAGGGTAGGGGCAAGGAAGAGAAACGTATGGGGAGGAGAGGACGTACCTGAAGGATAGGATTAACAACCAAAACCAACGCCGGAGCGACACCCCTCCAAAACCCCAACAGGCCATCTTTGTTCAATATCTCCCTAGCAGTCTCAACGATCCCCGGCTTGCCCTCTTTCTTCCCCGGCGTTGACTTCGAGCTTCCTTCCCCTGCCGAGCCCTCGCTTGATGATGTGGTAGAGGAGGCGGGCTTGGAGGGGACGGTGCGGACTGCTTGGGTCGTCTGGATGACCCATATAGGATTCGAGATAATAGTAGTCGCCGATCCTGCTTCACAGTCAGCCAAATTCCTCATCCCTCATTTCTCACTCGTGGCACTCCCAGTCTCGCTCAGCAAGATCAAAGGGAACTGAGAAAGGGGATATTTGGAATTGGAGGAAGGGAGAAGGGGAGGAAGGAACGTACCGGCTATCAACCCCGCTAACATCGACTCGACCGTGCTTAACGCCTTTGAGGAACGGGATTTCGTAAGGGCGGACTTGGTGAGTTCGTAGTAGTAGTAATACACCCTGTTCCATAACGCATCCTCAGCATCGGGGCAAGACAGGACGGGCAAGGACGGCTGGACGGGGAGAAGGGGAGTATGGAAGAGGCGTACCCGTTGGTCACTGCGATCCCCAGTAATGAACTTGTCAAGCCAGAGTAGACACCGGATACGCCTTCCTCCCTCAAGATCTTCTTGAGTGCCTCGATTGTTGACTGTTCCACCACATAACACCGTCAGACCGCGTCCGTTTCGAAGAAGGGGCCAACGAGGGCGCACCGTATGACTCCTCTTCGTCTCTACTGCTGCTCGCGTGCTCAAGAATATCAATGGGCTATCCACCAGCCAAGTTAGCTACAGTCCCTTCCAGCACAGAGACGCAAGGGCAGGCGGGAAGGGACGAAGGGAAGGGAAGGGAGGAGACGCACTAAGTGAGGGACATGGCGACTACTCCGCCTGCTGCGCCGGCAGCGGCGTGGATCATCGAGTCTGACATCCTTCGTTGCTCTTGCGTTGCTCCTTCGTGACGATAGTGACAAGCAAGCGATGGCGCGTGCGAGATCGGCTGCGGAGGTGGGCTGTGGGAGTTGTGGGAGTTGTGCAAGGTGTGGGAGGTGGGAGTGGGAAGTGATGGTATGCGCTGGTTGATCGATTGAGGGTCGAGGAGAGCGTGCGGGGAAGGCGCGCGACGCGTCCTGCCGGTTACTTCTCCGGAGTTTGCCGGGTGGGTTATGTCGCACGATATGTAGGACGCGTACGGCATGAGCTTTCTTTTTGTTGCTTTTCATACTTTACCCTCCTGGAATGCTGTTGCGAATAAGCCGTTGACGTGAATCTTATTACGTCGTGAACAAACATGCAAGTTCGTAACTTCTATAGCTGTATCTTACACCCCCTCCCACCCCACCCACAACGTCCCTCTCATCCTCGGCGCCGGTCCAAGCAAGAGGCAGCACTATAACTTCCCCCTAGCCCTCGCCCTCACCTCTGCCCCCCTGAACCAGATCCATATCGGAAATGGAACGCCTATTATGAGTCCTATACCCGCTAGGAGCGAGTTCCCGCCTCCTTCGCCTAGGGCGGCGAACATCTGTTGTCCGAAGAGGGGGAATGCGAAGCCGAATATGCTTCGGAAGACCTGCGGACCGATAGGTCAGTTTCATCTTCCTAAAGTAACTTTGTGCACAGTGAAGTGGAGTGGAGAGCAATGTGGTGGGAAAGCGGAGGGAAAGGTGGAGAGGGGGGAAAACGCAGACTCACCGTAGCAGCCGCCAGCGCGCTAGCAGCATACTGGAACGTATCGATGATGTACACTTGGATCGGGAAATACGTCAACATCATCCCGCAGCAGAACAGTCCGCTTCCAATAATCGGCAAGATCCAGTGGGCGTGTGCTTGCGCTGCCCAGCCGTACCAGACTAGACGCGGTCGTCAGCCTGGCTGCTATCAGAAAGAGAGGAGAAGAGAGGAAAGGAGCGGAGCGGAGGGGAGCGAGGGGAGAGAAGAGGAAGGGTGACGTACAGAGTCCGACAGGACCGAGGATCGCCCCGATCCAGACTACCGGAATCCGATACTCCGGCACACCGACACCGCCGTTCTTCTCGCTCAACTATGGCACCAGACAGCATCAGTCCGCACTGGTCTCTCGCCGCAGGCTATCAAGGGGCGAATAGGACGCACCTTCTGGTATATCCGGTCCATCAGGCCGGCAGCGACCATCGTACATGTGAAGAAACCAATCCCGGGCCCGAGGTAGGCCAGGCCGGAGACGCCGGGGCTCCAGCCGTAGACGTTTGAGTAGAGGTCCGGGAATGTGGTGAACATCAGGTAGAGGAATCCGTATTGCCTACAGACAAGATTAGCGCCGTCTCGTATTCGCAGGCCCTGGGCGGCATAGGAGACAAAGTGCGTAGATCAAGGAGGATGGGAAACGGGGGAGGTACGCACACAGCCATATACAAGCTCAAACTAAAGCAGATCAAGCTCGTGAACAGGATCTTCATCGGCCGGACCATGCTCTCCTTCAAGAACTCAGCCTTGCTCTTCCCGCCACTAGCGCCCGCAAGATGGATATGCAAATGCGCAAGCGAAGGATCGGATTTGACGCGCTTCGCGAACCTCTGGCGCAGGATAACGGGCGCGTAGGTTTCCCGCAGGAGGGGGAGGCCGAGTGCTGCACCGACACCGGCGGCGATAGCCAGGAGCCAGGAGACCCACTGATCATAACCGCGTGTCAGCGGACAGTTTTGTGATTGCTGCGGAAAATTGGAGGCGCACCCGAATACCGATACTCTGTACTACGAATCCGCCCGCTACTGGACCCAGTACAGGACCTAGCACAGGTCCAAGGGTATACAGCGCCATAGCGCTGGCTCGTTGTCGCTCATGGAAGAGGTCGGCAATGACGCCTCCACCGATGGCGAGCGGTGCACTTCCGCCCAGACCAGCTGCAAATCCCAAGTCAACAAATCGGCACTGGGAGAGAGAGCTTGTAGCGGCACCGAAGAACCGGAAGACAACGAAAGATGCCATGTTTGGCGCCCATGCGCAGGCGAGCAGGAAAGCGAGGAAGAACAAGTTGGCTCCGTGCAGGACCCATCTTCGGCCGTACATTTCGCTGAGGGGTCTACGAATGCCGTCAGACTATCTCCAAGGAAATCGAAATCCAGGTACGTACGCCAGGAACAGAGGACCGATTGCGAATGCGAGCACGTATATACTGAGAGCAAGGCCAATAAGGGTAGGGCTCTCAACACCGTAGTCCACTCCGAGCGTCGGTAAACCCGGCGCCTAACCAAACCCCTCATTAGCATCGCGTTCAGCATTTAGAGTGAGACGGTGCGCACCAGCATACTGCTCGCCAGTGGGGCCACGAAGGTATAGTAGGATGTGATGCCCGCCGACAGCCATTTTGTGAACATGGACCAATTCCGCGGATTGTCTGGATCGTCCGGCGAGTCCCAGTCCAGTTTCTTCGGCTGCACCTCCGGCGGCTTGCCCTTCTCCAGGTCTTGCCCTGCGCTCGTGACTCCGCCCCGAAGCTCACCCTTCTCTGACTCGATCACAGCCTGATCGGCTCTTCCCGGTGGCGGACTGGGTACAGGGGTCGGCGAGCCCGATCGTGACGCCTCGAGCACAAGCTGAGAGCCATAGGCAACATGGTGAATGCCTTCCACTAGAGCTGCGCCGGTCGGGTCATACGTGTGCTCGGCGGTGAGCTCGTCCTCTGTCATCGGAGGAGGGACGATGTGCGTCGGGGCTCGAGACGTCGACATGGTGGAAGATGCTGGTGGACGATTTCCGTACGGCCGACGAGGATAATGTAGAGAGCACCGGCTGGAGAAGGGATGGAGGGTGGGAGGACAAGCACACGCAGTAGATCGACGGACATCGGTCTACCCATCGTGCCATTAACCATACCGGCCCAACGGGATACACGCCCAACAGTGCCCACGAGCAGAACAAAACCACTTGCTCGTATCCACGCCTGCTTACCTACACTTACCTTATGTCACCGGCCATACGGTCCCCGCAATTCTGACTTCGGCTTTCCCCGATGGGCGAAAAAAGGCGCTCATATTGTAAGTGCAGCATGGCACGCTGGCAAGTCGTAGGGGATTGGCGTTTGTGCCGGGCCCGCTGATCTCCCGGCGTTAGTGAGCGTTCGGCAGCGAAGAAGATGGAGGTGTAATGGATAATCATTCCATGCGGGGTAGGGGAATCGGGGCCCTGAAACAGGAACCGCTGAAGCCGGAAACTGCCAAGATAATCCGTTCGGCCGAAGCGTTTGAGCTTCCACCAACGATGGATTTCACCAAGAGCAGCGGCGATTCGCGATTGTCAATCCAACTCTACGCTGTAATCAAATCATACTGTTTCATGTGCAGGAACGTACAAAAGGTTGAAACACCATCCACTGGTCCTCATCTCCGCTCGCCTAGTCATATCCACTGCCTATACCGCTCATACTCCGCCTGCTGCACTTCTTCCGCCTCGGTCAGTGGTCTGCGCATGCCATGCTCATCCACGCCGAACAGATGGCCGTCAACGGCGATGTAACGCATCTGCTCGAGTGTCTCGTCTGGCGCCCATTTGACACTTCGTGCGGGTGTCAGCAGATTCACCTATCGATCACAGTCAGACATGCGGTTTGCTCTGTCAGCAAAAGTGGACGTACGCGATCGGTTGATGGCTGCCGTAGGATGCCCCGCAATGGATGGATGTCGGCGCGCTGAGAGAAGTACCCCTGCAAGTCATCAGTGCTGACGCGGATGTCAAGCGTCCAGTCGGGGAGTTGCAGTTCTGGAAGGACGGCATTGATCTGCAGAACATCTAGATCCTCATTGATCGGAGCGACGGAAATTTCCTCTTGGAGCTCCGGCGTGGGCGATCGGGACAGTACATCATGGCGCACGTCCAGCGTGGGTAGGTCTTCGGCTGGAGACTCAGTGATGTCCATCGTCGCGGTCCAGTCTTCGGCGAGGTGGCGTATATGCTTTTGCGGCGGCAGAAGCGAGTCCACCGACCTACTTGGGAGACTAGGCTAAATGTGACGTTCAGCTCTGTCACCGCTCACGGCTACGGCGCTTACCGTGACAAGGCTAGACAGCTGCGACACTCCGGACGTGTTCCTGCTTCTGCTCGTGCTAGGGGTGGCCAAATTATCGATCCAGGCGTTGCAGGTCTTGAGCGAGAACGCGCCAGGTGAAGCAGTGGATCCGGGTACGAGCGGGAACTGAAAGACGCGCATGCTTGACGGAGAAGGAGAAGGTTGTCGTGTCCGGCGGATAAGTCGGGCGGAATACTGAGGTGTGTCGGGCGAGTGAATCGATACGGAAGTGGACTGCGCAATATCAGTCGGTTGAGGCGAATTCGCGGATGTTCTATCCGAAGTAGGCGGCGAAAGAGTGCCTTCACGACCTTGTTCGTAGTCAACAGAGTTGCTTTGAGGCGCATATATGCTGCGCGGAGTGAAGGGAGACGCAAGGGAAGGTGTTGGCAGGGGTAATTGAGGCCTGCCGGGCGTGAACGGGGGAGTAAGGGGCATATCGATCCCAATAGTAGGCGTTGTCGAGAGAACCGAGCGATATCCGGCCTTGGCATTCTCGAACGCTTCGAGAGGAGGCAGTGGAGGTGTGGAAGTGTCAGAAATGTCCGTGCTTTCCGATACGTTTTCCGGGTCAGACAGATTGTTAAGCCCGCAGTGCCCAAGCTGGGCGACATCTATCGTCTCGATAGGCGACAACAGTAGCGGAGCTGAAGTCAACGGAGGAGGGTCAGGAAACATGCGGTCGTATATGTCCGACATGCGAGAACTCGAGCGAGTGATGTTCGGGAGCGAGGATTGATGCGAGGGAGGTTCAGGCGGTGAAGGACTGTGCATATAGTAAGTCATTTTGATCTCACAGCCCAGCCTACTGACAGCTTCGACGAGGACCGGCTGAACTCAGGCCGGTTCGCCCAGTTTGTAATGCTGCCAAGCGTGCTGCGAGGCTTTTCGTTCATGGATAACAGACAGGTAGTCGAAGAGCAGCATAGTCGAGGTCGAGGTACACAGAGTGGCATACAGGAAGTCGGCAGCAGCTCGGCCCTCGCGGTGCATATATGCATGCTAGAGTCCCGGAAGGACATCTTTCGTGGTGATGGTAGAGAGTAGAGTTGGACGTCAACCCTCTCCCAGCAAGATGGTTCCAAGGATCGACACTTTGTCTGAGATGTGCACGCCAGTCACCGTCAATCGGCCGGTTGAGCTCCGTTTGTGGGCAAGACAAGTATCGCCGTCTCCCAACAGTGATGTACTCGATCAGAGATATCGTACGAAGGCAGACACCACAGCCAGGAATGTGACTCAAAAGAAGGCAAGTCAGTGAATTGCGGCTATAGAGAGGTGTTAAGAAGAAACAAGCAGGGCGAATCACGGTGACTGGATCAACCAGCACAAGCGCCCACGCGGACGACGCGGGTGGTGTCACCTGCTACAAAAGCAAGACACGAGGCGGGAGTGTCGCCGCCAATACTCGACACTCATCCTTCTTCTGACTGTCGTACTGCCTCTGTCGCCGCAACATGGAGAGAGAGATAGAACAGCTTATTGAGATGGTCGGTCGTGGTTACGGTCTTCCGAGCTGTTGCTCACCGCCAGCGGTGCTCACAGGGTGCGACGCGCGCTCAAGCGCGGGCAGCGCTCCGCAAGTCGAAAGATGTTATGGATGCCGCAGACAAGATCTTCTCTGGTACTTGCCTACCCATCTCAGATAAACTACAGCTTATTGGTCTATTAGGCGTGTTCGACGATGTGACCGATGCGGACGAGGTTGCTGCAGAAGACGTCAAGGCCTCGAGCCGGCGGACAGTTGACCGTCCTAATGCCAGTATTCCCTCTCTAGAGGATTATGCTTAAGCTGACGGCCGGACAGACACCAGAGGACGACGATGGGGTAGGCAGCGAACAGGTCGAAGAGGAGGATGCGGCCAGCGGCGACGAAGACGATGGTACGCCTCGTATATGCGCTTGGGTCCAGCTCAGTTGCTGAATCTGTACTCAGATATGGATTACTATGATGACGAGGAGGACTTTCTGGACCATGATCTGAAGAGGACAGGCGACGAGATCGATCCGTATGCAGGTGTGTATGCCAACGTGGCGGTCCCGCCACCGTACTCATTCCTTGGACAGGCATCTTCTTCTCAAAGGACCGAAGAGAGGAGGTCATTGAGGTGCAGGAGATACCTGAAGAAGTCACCCTCTATCCAGAGCCTTGCGCAGCACGAACGCTTCCTCTGATGACGCAAGGAGAATGGATGAAGGGTTGCCCTGAAGGAGGAGAACAAGGGTTGCTTTTCGGGCTTTGGAGTGATCTCAACTCGCCCTCGATCAAGTGCCCCAATCACTGCGGCGGGAGCTTACAGAAGGAGAAGGGTCTGTTCTTCGCTATCTGGGTATGTTGATGGCCGCATCCCTGATAACATCACTAATGCGCTGCAGCCCGACTATGCACAATACGTGTCTTACTTGCGGGAACACGTCCAGGATCAATGCCCATCCTGCTCAGCGGTCGTATGTCTGGCATGCGGCGAACTTGCGGGTGCCAGTCGAGCGGACAAGCCGAAGCGAAAGGATGACAATCCGTTAGATCCGCTCTTCCATTGTGCGGACCTGCAAGGGCTACTGCTTGGCATGGGCTTGTCAATGGTTGAGAAGATGTTCGAAGAGCAGGTGCGGGAGGTGAAGCAGGAGAAGGCCGAGCAGCACGACGAGACGAAGAGCAGGAAGAAACGCCGCGTCGACACCGAGACGTCAATTGCAACCCATACCGTGGAAGGCGCAGAGTCTAGCAATGTCAGTGCGGACGAGGAGGGGGAGGATGAGTATCTATTCGGGTTGACAGGGGGTGCGCGTGGACCTGGCAAGCGTGCACCGAGTGGAACTGGGTACGGCGGAGGAAAAGAAGACGTAAGCTGGCTGCATACATGTGCCTGCTCCAAACTAATCCCTTCTGTGTGCAGCAAAGTGGAATTATTGCCGCGCTCGAAGCTCAGAAAGCCAGAGATACCAAGATTGGAACTCTCCTCGCACAAGTCCGCAACTTCCTACCAGCCCTTTCTCGCAAGCCGGACGCCGAAACGTCGGACTATCTTCCTCACCCAACCGCACTTGTTCATGTTCGAAGACGTTTCAATGCGGTCTGCAGCGCATTGCTCCGGAATGACTCCCTGGCCGATATGAGTGAGCGGCAGGTGTTGTACTTTGAGTTGCTGCAATGGTTGGAGGTAAGGCATTGTTCCCTGTCCCTTCATGTCACTGACGACGCCGCAGACAGTCTCAAGCCATGAGGCCCTAGCCTCTATCATGGGAATGCCCATTATGATACCCGAACGAATTACTTTATTACCGGAACGCCCAGGAGCGCGCAGGATACGTGAGCGAGCGATCATTTACCAGGGTTCTGCTGGCCCACGCGAATTACTTGAAGCAATTGCCATTCAAGCTCGAGCCGCGCTCAAAATCTTCGCAAGCACCAGCAAGAAACCAGCGGCGGAGAAAGAGATGACGGAGAAGGAAAAGCGGCAGACCGGCGCCCTCTCGATCGCTGCTCGAGAGTACGAGACAATGCGAACGAGTACGAAAGGGAAGGAGAGAGAAAGGGCAGAGGACACGCGCCTTTTCGCTTTCTGCAACCGACTGCTAGCCACTGCCGAAGCGATCGATAAATCGCTGCTGGACACCAAAGGAGCCGCTTTCTTTCAGCGTCTCCGCGAAGCTCTGCCCAAGGCGCCTTGGGAGGTATCTCTTTCAGCTGACCCACTGGACGAGCCACGCTTGTCCCCTACTGCTACAGATGCCGAAGTCCGTGCCGCCTACGAGAAGTGGGCGAATCGAATCAAGTTCCAGTACTGCGATCTTACGATTGAGTCTGGGAACGACGATTCTCCCAGTTTTAAGAGCGTGTTCAACAATGAGGCGCGAGGACTTGCGGGTACGGACTTGCCCAAGCGGTCTTTGGCCATCGCGAAAGAGGTGAGAGCGTCTCGTTCTGACTATGCTCGGATCTGACACACGAGATAAGTTGGCTGTCTTGTCCACAAACCTCCCAGTCAACTGGAATTCTAGCATTTTCCTGCGCGTCGACGAGACCAGGGTGGATGTGCTCAAGGCTTTGATCATAGGTCCTGAAGGTACTCCGTATGAGAATGGCTGGTACGTATATCAAGCTCCACCAACAAGCGAATACTGACGGCGCACAGCTACCTCTTTGATATCTTCCTCGGGGGCAACTACAACCTCAGCCCGCCTCATGTTAAGTACATTACTACCAACGATGGGAAATTCCGGTTCAACCCCAACCTCTACGCTGTGAGTGACTAGGCTAGATTGCGTAGGTCTAGAGACTTACCTGTTCGTAGGATGGCAAAGTCTGCTTGTCTCTGCTGGGCACGTGGCAAGGACCAGGATGGAATCCTGGCAAATCGACACTCCTCCAAGTCCTGATATCAATCCAGTCGATGATCCTCTGCGAGGAGCCGTACCTGAACGAGCCTGGATGGGAGTCGCAGCAGGGTAGTTCATCCTCCCAGCGCTGTGCGTTTCTTCCTCCGCCCATCCATAGGTAACAAACATCCTAACATTCGTCTTTCCACAGATTCCGCAAACGTGCGCCGAATGGTAGTCGACACAGCCATGATGGGCAACCTACGAAACCCGCCCGAGCCATGGGAAGACGTTATCCGCACCCATTTCCGGCTCAAAGCGCGCAGCATCCGGCAACAGCTGGATAAATGGCTGATACTGGACGACGGTGGTCCAGTGAACGACCCAAGGAGCGGGGGCGGGAATGCGCCTCTGACCAGGCAGCCCGGAGCGGGGACGAGCGACAGCCCGATGGGGCGGCTGGTGGAGTCGTTCAAGAAGATGCTGGATGAGCTGGAGAACGAGGGCGGTCATTAAATAATGCTCTCTGGCAGTTGCAGTTGTTTTCCTTCCTTTCTCTTCACGAATCGGGATGATGGTTTCCGGCATCATGACGTTTACGTTCTGTACCATGCAACTTGTACTTCTTTCACTCTCATACCCCGCCCACAACGGATTAATGAAAAATCAATTGCGAACGATGAGATCATCGAGATTGCGCATCCAGGATGCCAACAGCCAAAACCCCGCTCAATAATCATCATCCTCAAACACCCGAGAAATATAATCCTTCCCCGGAGCGACGACCTTCCGTTCCTCCATCACCATCCCCACGCCCGGAGCGCCAAAAACACCAGTACAACCCGGCTGCCGAGCACCCACAGGCACAGCGTCAGCAGCAACAGCAGCAACCCCATCCTCCTCCAACTCCAACTTCGGCAGCGCCGCCCTTCGTTGAGCCAACATCGCCGGAGCGTCAAACACGTTCGGCCCTTGCATAAAGACCTTCGCAGCTTCCCAAATCGTACTACCCAACCACACAAATCAAAATCTCAGCACACGTCCTCAATCTCTCTTGCGAGGAAAGGGGAAGCACTCACAAAACTTCGTTCCCCGCACATATCCCTACGTCCTGAGCTTGGGAGAGGCCGAGGTCCGCCGCCAGCTGTAAGAGTGAGAAATCGGTGCCATACATCCTCTTGACGGCCTGGAGGAGACGCTGCGTATCGAGGATATAGAATTGGCGTTGCTTGTCCTGATCGATGGAGATGAGGGATTCTTCTTTTTTCGCTCCTATGGACTGAGAACCATCGGTGGAGAACGGGGAGGAAAAGGACGAGTCGGAAGGTTCGAGCTTGATGGGCTTTTGTTCTTCTTCTTCTTCCTTTTTGACAGGTTCGGGTTTGACGGTAGGAGTGAGATCGATAAGCATAGGTTCTTCCTTCACTTCTGCTGCAGCGGTCCAGCTGCCGCTCCAGCAGCCACTGTTAGAGACAGATGAGAAGCCAGAGGGAGACTGCCTGCTGCTGCTGCTGGACCACTCCTCAGAAGAAGTGGAACGGGAAGAAGACCGACTCTGCGCAGTCTGAGCGCGGAACAGCGGCTCTTCTCGCATCTCCTGGTCAGGAAGCTCGCCATCTTCCAGCTCCGGCGTATGATAGGCATCTAGGGATAAGGGTGATGGTGAGGACGAGGACGAGGACGAGCAAGTCGTTCCACCGGTGGAATGTGGTCTCTCCGACCAGATCGCTGCAGAATAACGTGCGCGGGCATAGTCGTCCGGCCGCGGCGAGGAGACGTACGACATTCGACTGCCGTTATGGATGTTGACGTTCCGGTGCTTGGTTTCGAGCTGTTGCGGGAACTGATGATCTTGATACGATTGAGCGTCCCTTGGATGATCAGCCAGCCGATGATGGGTGGACTGGTGGCGACCGCGACGGACGTGGGAGGGGCGAGAATAGGCGCTGGAACGATCAACCGAGCTCGAGTAGGACGGCCGCCCATATCCGTCCGCCGGGGGCGCCAAGTCCATCCTCCTCTCGGCCCCCCAACGCCGAACGGGAAGCGCCGCGTACCGTGTGGCAGGAGGAGCACTAGCATACCTCCAGCCCCCCTGATCCTCTCCAAAAGAACATGCGGAGCTGGAGCTGGAGCTAGAATTGGAGCTGGAGGTCGATGCACGAGCGCTGTATCGAGCAGTGTAGACGTAGTCGGGGGTTTGGTCTGGGCGAGCTTCTGGCTGGACGGTTGACCGGCGGGGTGACCTCGACCTCCCCCTCTCTCCCCTCGGTCCACCGTCCTCTCCCCTCGTCCAGCTCCTCGCCCCGTCCCTCTGCGGAAACCCAACCAACCCCCCAACCCACTCCCACCCTTTCTCCCCACCACTCCCCTCCCCACTCCCACTCCCACCCTCACCCCCTCCCCCAAACCGGCTGCGTCTCCTCCACTCCAACCACCTCCCCGCCTCCTCAAACTCCTCCATCCCCAGCTCCAGCAAAGCGCGGGAGAAGAGCGTCGTGTCGTGCACTAAGAAGATTACAGGTCCACGGGGGAGGGACGAGATTGTCTTGCGGAGTTTTTGGGCGAGGAGGGACTTGCTAGATTTTTCGAGTGCTTCATTGGATGTGGGGAGGGAGAGCGTTTCGCCGTTGATGTATTCCTGTTCTGTTATTAGCATACATCCCAGGCAGTGAGGTGCAGGAGAGAGGGAGAGGAGAGGAGTAGCGGGAGAGGGAAATACGGGACGTACGGCCCATCTACGGCCGGGAGGATGCACGGCCCGGTTTAGCACTATGTACTCCACGCTCTTCCTGTCCAACTCTCCGGTGGTGGGGTCGACGACGCCCCACGCTGCGTCAAGCAGGACGTCGGCGGAGTCGGCTCTGAGCGCTGGAGGGGAGAAGATGTTGAATTGCAGCACTAAGATTGTTGGCTTATCCGCAATAGGAGAGGGAGAGCGAAAGAGAGTACGCAGGTGCTGGGACTGCTGGGAGGGGGAGAGGTAGAGGTGATAGAGTGACCTATATGCGCCTCAGCACCTTGTGAAAAGCATTGCAAATAGGTAAGGGTGGGACACACCTAGCCCACTCATACTCCGCCACCCTCCACCCCGTCCCACTCCCGTTCCCCCTCGTCCCAACCCCGCTCTGGCCCTTCTTAAGGCCCTTATGTGCCGCCCGCCTCGCCTTATTCTCCCTCAGCGCAGCTAACAAACCCCTGGAGTCGGAAAAAGAAGCAAGGGAGAGGGAGATGAACTCTTCTGCTTTGTGTGGGTGGGGCAAGGGGTGTAGGCTGCGGCTTCCGTATGCGGAGCCTTGCATGCAGGAGAAGCTCGAGAGGGTTGAGAGTGTGGAGGAGGGTAGGAGCAACGCATAATCCCCCGAGGGGAGGATACCAAGTACCAGATTAACCCCCTTCTCATCCCGGATCTGCCATCCCCTTCCTCCCTCATCCACTGCTGCGCTCTCGTATGAGAAGTGGGAGGGGGTTGGAGGGAGGGAGAATAAGAAGCTTGCGAGGTGCTCGTCTCGCTGCAGGATCGAGAGTTGTCGTTTGACAGCGTGTTTCTGGAGTGGGTGATAGGTGTAGGGCGATATTCTGCGATGAGGTCAGGGACCGTCTTTCGAGACGAATGGGAAGAAGGAAGGGGGGCGTACTTCTTGCCCGTGAAGGGAGAGTAGGCGCCCAGGGCGTAGAAGACGGTCTCGTTCGTCTCGAACGGTTCAAGAACCGAGGGTGAGCGGGAGGGAGAGGAGTAGCTCGTTCGTGGATAACGCATTTTAGACGTCGATGGTGGGGATCAGAGCACTGCAGAACGTTGACGAAGTCAGTACGATCCCAAGTCCACAATGCACGGATTAATACCATGTTGGTGGGCGGCAAGAATGGGAGTGCGTCGTCAGAGCCGGGGGTTCGAGACGACGCCGCCCGTAAAGAAGAAGGCGGTGGTGGTGGTGGTGGTGGTTGAGCATGTATGCGCCTTGAACCATCCTCAGGGGATGTTGGATCTATACTCGATCCTCGATCCTCATCATCAACTCTACGCCGGTCCATGCCCTTCAATCGAAGACATCCCCCTTCCCTCCTCGGTCAAGACAGCTGAAGACACCTCCCAGCGCGCATTCAAGCCGATCCATAGCGCGTGAGATCGGTGCAAGCCGCCCAAGAGACGGCCAAGCTCCCGATCAGCCAGTTGAGTCAGGTAGCATTCATGTTCTTCTCGGCGGCGATGTACCGTGACGACCAAACATACCGAGAACAAAAGACAGGGACAGGCGCGCCAGGCTTCTGAGGTGCCAATGGCAGGCACGTGATCTTGCTTACAGTCAGAGGAGTAGCAGTCGCCCTTGCGGCCCGACTTTGCGAGTACTATGTTGGGTTAGAACGAAATCGAGTGTGATTAATATAATACAGTAACTCCGTCATATACAGCATTATCCTCCCCTTGTCCCCATGCCCCGAAGCAGCCGGCAGTCCATGCCGGCTCTAGGCCCAAGCAGGCAGGTAGAGAGAGAGAGCGCGCGCGCGCGAGAGAGAGAGAGAGAGAGAGAGAGAGAGAAGGAACTGAGAAAAGGTATACAACAGTAGCGGCAGGCTTTGAACCAGTAAGAGATACACGGAACACGGAACACAGAACACGGAAAGGAAAAGGGAAAGGGAAGGAGCTACGGTACCGAACGACAGAGGAGAAGGAAAGGAGAAAGGATAAAAGTATCGAGACATTGCGAAGGGAATATGTATGAAGTGGGGCTATCATATGCTAGATATACAGTCGTTCCCCCACAACGGCAACGGCAACGCGACCTCACCGTGACGGTGCGTGGTGCGAGCTCACATAACCCAACACCCCCTCCCCTTCCCTTCCTCCCCCTGCGGCGTCCCGTACACCCGCTCCACTTCCTCCATCAGCAACTCGAATACCTTGCTTACGTTCGTATTGCTGTGGGCGGAGGTCTCGACGAACCCTGCGTGTAGGGATTTGGCGAGGGACTGGGCTTCTTGTGGGGGGACTTGGCGGGGTGCGAGGCTGCGAGATGGGGTTAGCAATCAGATGTAGGGGAGGAGATGGAGACTGCAAGCGGGAAGGGAAAGGGGAAAGGGAAAGGGAAGGGGAATGGAGTGGAGTGGAGTAGAGAGCGACAGAGTGGACATGAGGCAGAGAGCGCCAAAAAGAAGCCGACTATATGCGCTCCAAATTCCAGAAAAAAGTAAATGGACTCACTGCCTCTCCACCAAATCCTGTTTCTGCCCAACAATAACACACGGCACGCTCCTCCCCTCCCCTCCAGCAGCAGGATCCGCCGCATACCACTGCAAGACCTTATCATGCAGTCCCCTCACCAGCTCAAAGCTCGGCCGACTCGCCACGCTATAGACCAACACAAACCCATGCACGCCCGCCGCGTACCGGCTGTTAAGCACCGTGTATTCGTCTTGGCCCGCGGTGTCGATTATCTCGAGCTCGTACGGGTGGGAGTGGTAGGTCGTCGGGGCGTGGAAGGTGGATTCGATCGTTGGGTAGTAGGCGGGGAGGAAGGTGTGGTTGACGTATTGGATTATTAGCGCGGATTTGCCTGTGCCCGCGCGTCAGCTTCAGCGTCAACTTGTCGCGCGCACATTCCATCCCGTCCCATCCCGTCCCGGGAGCAGGACCGGAGGGCAGGAACAGATTCGGTGAAAAACGGGGCACTCACCAACCTGCCTCCCACCAAGCACACATATCCTCCTCTTCCTAACATTCCCATTCTCGCCCGTCCCCAAAGCACCATCCAGAGCAGGAGGAGGAAGTGACTCCGGTCCGAGGGAGAGATGCGGCAACGGCTTCTGGATGCGAGGGCCGGGAGGGGAGAACGTTATTGCTGGTGAGCCTGGCATGCTTCTTCAGTGTGAGGGCTGTGAAGCTGGGTCGGGTTGTAGTCGGCGAATTAGCGGGGCGCGGACGACGGAGAGCGGAGAGAGCGGAGAAGGCGGGGGTGTGAGCGGGCGAAAAGAGGGAAGAAAGGCGGCGTTTATATACCCACTCCAGGCAGGCAGAAAGCTACGAGCCACGCACGAGCGAGAATGAGGCGACCCAGCACCTTGCGTCCGGCAGCAGGAAGGAGCGGCGAAAATGCGGCGACGGGTCAAGCGAGAGCCTGTACACACGACACGCGAAAAAACGAGGTATGATGCGGTGCGCGGCGAGAGGCGAAAGGAGTGAGCGAGCGGGATGGGGGGAGATAGCGGCGCCGAGCGTAGTCACACCGAAGTGATGAATGAAAGAACGTATGACGACGCCCTTCCCTCTCGACTCTATACTTGACAGGCAGAGAGGCAGGCAGGCAGGCACGTTGTATGCGCCCCCACGCGTGTGGGTGGTGAGTGGTGAACTCTGTTGACTGCGGACGCGTTGACGACGACGAACGGGCGGGCCCGATCTGAGGGCAGCGTGCTCGGAGGCGATCTGAGTACGAGGAAGGGTGGGGAGAGATAGGGGCTTTTCCCGGCTGCCGAGGCGTGGTGGGTGGTGGGTGGTGGGTGGAGATAGAAAGTTCAGAGCTAGTTGGACGGCGTTAGAGTGGGTCCAGTGGGCAGGTCCACCGCGAGCTTGTCCCCTGCTCTTGCTCTTGGTTATAGGCGAAGGGAGAGAGGACGATCGACGGGACTCGGAGAGAAAGGTCGATCAGGGGGATTTGTTGAGACACGGAGGTTAGTGGGTTGTCATATACCCCATCCTCCTTCCCACCTTCTCCGTGGGAGATGGACAGAGGGCGGTGGAATGGACGCGAGGCACCGCAACAGGCACCGCCCGCCCGTCCGTGACGACGAGAGTGAGACCCCGCTCAGGCTGGTGATTATCCGCCGAGTCTCAGGCTGAACCGTAATCTTCCTCCCTGCGCGGCATGTGGCGCACAGCCGATAAAGTAACTCGAAGCATATGCACATTCCATATCTCTCGGGATTTGACTCAAGATTTGGTGGTGTTTTTCTGCTTGGCCGGCCAGGGAAGCAGGGGGCTAGCCCTGTGATTCTAGCTTCCTTACTAAGGTTTGACTTTTTGCGCTACGGGTTCTGGAGCGTATCGGATCGGGCGAGCTTCTGACGGCTTCTATCGATCATCGGGCCTTTTTTTCTCTCTGGGTTCACGCGGTAATTAACGGCCGTGCTCGCTATCGAACGGCGAACACCGTGCGCAGCCTTACTTACGGATACAATTCGCTCTGCCTTCTACCTGCAAATGATCCTCAATCAGAGCATACATCTTAAAAAACGAACTGTTTTGTCGGCTGATCAGGGGCATCAACTGCAGATCTCTCAATCAGCGGTCCGCGCGGCGCCGCTGTGCTGCTCGAGCTCCAAAGTGTATATACTTACTTTGCATACGGTGCTGCTACGGTAGTACGACGGACAGCCGCCTCCTATCTCTCTCTCTCTCTTTCCCGCCCCTATCTCTCGTCGCCTCCAGCGTATACTTACCCGGAGTTACGGGTGTTGCAGTGCCTCGTGTTCCCTGGGGAACGTGTTCTACGGCTGGTGGCTATGGAAGATAGGGGTTGGAGCCCCTATTTGTTGTTTGATGGGAGTGGAGTTGAGCGGCGTGTCTCGGCTGTGCATTAGATATGGAGTATCATGGTGCGACCTTACATGGGCTCGGGAAGCTGTACTGTATAAGAAGCGGGAGAGAAGTTGAGTTCGAGGTAGAGGTAGCAGGTAGAAACGGAAGGGGAAGCAGAAGTCGTATTATTGTCCTAGTCCAAACGTGGCTAATTTACAGGGAATACTGGAGTCATACCATACAATACATACATACAGTCTCTCTAATGTCGTGCAAATCATCATGCATATACCAAACCAACAGCCCAAAGAACATCTCTCTCGACCTCGATCCCTCCCACACGAGCCGCTTCCAGCTCCCCCTCGCGCCGACCATCCAACTTTTCGCCCTCTCATGGACACAAGCGCGGTGGTGTTTACTTGTCCTTCGCCTTCTCCTTCTCGCCCGCAAGCTCCTTCTCCGCATTACCCGCCTTCTCCTCTAGTCTGTCCATCATCCGGCCCTGTACTTGGCCCTTGAGCGAGCTTCCATGATGCATTATCATCGGTCTCCCCTCTTCTCCTTCTCCTTCTCCATTGCCCTCTCCTTGTCCTTCTCCCTTTCCATCCTCCTTCTTCCCCTTCTTCCCCTCTACCTTCCCATCCTCCTTCCCCTTCTCCGCAGCGCCCTTGATCTTCCCAGCCTTCTTGCCCCTCCCCGCCTCCCTCTCCCGCTCCAACACCTCCTTCCACCCCTTCAGCTCCTCATCAAACCCATCCCTCACCGTAACCCTCCCCAACGCACACAGATTCCTAGGATGTGTCAAGAACTTTTGCAAGTCCGGAAGCTGGGCTTTGTTAGGCCTGTAAGTGCCGGAGTCGTTGTCTATTATCAGCTCGTAGTGCGCTGGGTTGGTGTCGATTGGCTGCTCTTCTTCCTCTTCCTCTTCCTCTTCGTCGCCGGTGCTTTCGTTCTTCTTTCCGTCTTCTGCTGCGTGTCCAGTGTGGGTCGCCGCACTCGTGCGCATTGGGGGCTCTCGTCCTTCTCCAGCAGCAGCACCCTTCGAGCAGGTAGAGGAGGAGGACGTGCACGGGCCGATATACCGCACGAAAAACTCCCCCGAAAAAGCGACCCACCTCCCGACCCCACTATGCATACTATGTTTGCTCAGAAACTGGACGGCAAACTCCTTCCCCGTCTCCGTGAACCTCCATTGGCCCGAGGGCATCAGGACGTACGTGAAGAGCCGGGAGGATTGGCCGTAGGATGTGAGGCGGAGGAAGAGGGTTGCTAGGTCTTGGGCGGCCCGGGAGGGTTTGGGAGCGGGTTGATGTTGTTCTGGTTGTTGCTGGTTGTCGTCGTCGTGCTGCGGGGAGGCACAGCTCGGAAGGTGGCCGTTCGGCGGAGGGTGAGGGTGATTGGAGTCCCCGTTCACAGGTCGTTCTGCTTGTTCAGGCTGTTCATCGCCCCCCTCCCCCTCCCCCTTCCCCTGTCCCTCCCCTCCCTCCAGCCCTTCATACCCCGCCAAGCCCACAACACCCCATCTCGTCCTCCGATCACACGAATAAACCACCGCATGCTGTTTCCTCAGCGCGCGGTTCAAGACCCACCCCCTCCACCCCTTCCGCGAGAACATGATCTCGATGAACGGGCGGTAGGCGACATATTCGAATTTGAGCGTGGGGGGGAGGGGGCCCGAGAGCTGCAGTTGGTTCGCTTTGAAGTCGTATGTCTTTTGTTGTTCTGCTTTGTGGGTTTGGGAGGGGGAGGTGGTGCTGGAGGGGAGGGAGAGGGGGGAGGAGCCGGCGTGGGTGTGCGTTACGTGTCCGAGGAGAGGGGAGAAATGCTCGCTCCAGTGGTCTACATCTCCCAGTTAGCCATTAGCTACTTCACTCCCCCCTTTCTATCTCCTCATAGTTGGGATTGGGAGGAGCACGGAGAGAAACGGACGCACGAGGACCAAGAGTATACATCCTCCCCTTCGCCAGCTCCGTATCCTCCCTCGCACTCTCCCCAAGCACCTTAAAGCTCACCCACACCCTCCCGTGGCGCGACACCTTCCCCGAGACCGCACTCGCCAAATACGTCGCCGCATGACTCCTCGCCGACCCCTTCCTCTTAAAGATCTTCAACTCCAATTCCCGTGCTTCCAGCCCAGGGCGGAGTCTGCCTTCCCCCGCAGAGCCGGAGCCGGAGGAGGAGCCAGGTACTGCGCCTGAGCCGGGGGAAGAAGGAGAGGGAAGGGGGAAATCACACCCCACTTTACCCATCAGGTCGTCCCCATCCCCAGGATCCTCGTCCCTCACATCCATCTCCAGCGCAACTCCGCTCTCAGGCACACCGCCAACGATCCACGAGGTTTCCCAGTGCGGCTCTAACGTCCTTCGACATGTAGGAGTGCGGAATTCGAGTGGCTCGAGGGACAGATTGCTGAGGGATGTGAGGTGGCAGAGGAGGTAGGGGTCGCAGGAGAGATCGTTTATGTCCCCTATCGGGACGTGGGTTGCGCGGTGGAGGGTTATGAGGACGTCGTAGCGCTTTCCTCCTGCATCATGGTCGGCCGTCATACTGAGTCCGGCGCTGGCTGTCGATGGACCTTCAGGTAGTAGCTGGCAGGGCAGGGAAGGGATGGTGCGGGCCTAGCTGAGGAGGAGGAGGAGCCGCGCTGGTGACGAGGGAGAGGTGTTCCAGGAATAGACGGTGTGGCGTAAGGGATCAGCACTTCGATCGATGACATCACCCTTCAATCAAGCTAATCAAAAGTCACGTGTCTGCCTTAGTTTCACATGCCCGCGGCTCGATCATTGTTTGTTTGTCTGTGTCCCTTGTCTTTGTTCTTCAGGTGTCTTGACGACAGGTATGTTCGGTCGTCACGGTATATCGCCGCCAGGAAGAATATTAATGGTGTTTGACTCAACTAGCTGATCTTGCCAATTGATGTCCTCATCGAATCACGCTGTCTTGCCGTGATCTGAGCTGGATTGGCAGGAATGCGCGCCTGGAGCTGTCTTTAGCCTCTCCGGAGGAGTTGGGGAAGCCGGGAGTGTCTTCAATTTGGTTTGGAGGGCATAGACTGGAGCAGAGTTGAGCGAGAGGGATCGAGCGTACGTCTCCCGGGCCTCTCTCTTTACTACAGCTCTGTCAACTCGCAGCGCTCCATACCCGCTTGGTCCGGCCCGCCCCGATCCGCTCACCAAACGAACTACGCCTCCCCACCGTCTTCGTCTCTTTCTTCCTGGAAGTCATATGACCTCCAACGCACAGAGATGGAAGCCGGAGAGCCCCCCAGACGAAGAAATGCGAGAAGAACCGCTCTTCCGGGCTGAGACGATCGGTGCTCCTTCTTGCTCAATCGAGGAGCAGGATTCTACACGTAGCGCGTCTTCCGATTTCTCGGCTCGCTCGAATGGAGGAAGTTTCAGTAGCGGGACAAGGATGAAGGTGAAGGAAGAAGAGCTTATGGTCGTTGATCGTGCGCCTGCGAACTCTGACCCCTTCAAACAAGAAGCAGAAGCAGAAGAACAGAAGAAAGCGATCAAGGCCGAGCCGACCGACAGCTCTTCCGCCTTCTCTTACGGCCTGGCATTCGATCTAAGAACAGCCCACGCGAAAGAGGAGCGCCTTGAGCCACTGCGGAAATACTACGTCCTGGAATTCAACGCCTCCTACCGGCCGGAAAGAGGAGGTACAGGTAGGAATTCACTTTCCTCCAATCAGCGCCGCAGCGGCGGAGCTCGGTCTTCCCGAAGGAAGGAAAGACGCGTGGATGTGTGCGGGGATTGGGGAACGAAGTCAAGTGAGTCCCTTTCAACTTCTACGCCACGCTGTATGTGCCGGGTAGGGGTGACAGTGGTACTGATACTTTGTGGGTGCAGTACGAGCTGGAAAGCGGCCAACATCTTTATATGGGGACCGAACGTATTCGCCGCTGAGGCCATGCTAGCTCGGAGAAAAGCAGCGGCAGCTGCGGTGCCAAAACTGGAGCAAGACGATATCGCTGCTGCTGCCGCTGCTGCTTCTGCTCCTGGCTCAGCGGGGGCGAGTCAGCTAACTTACCCTGGTATTTTCGGTGCCCCCGGCTTAGGTGTTGGTGTGCAGCATGAGGAACGGAAGGCAGTTGCGGAAGCGATGGATTGTAATTCCAGGGAATTGCAGATCACGAGTGTTGAGCTTGTGAGGTGTTGAGCTGTTGAGCAGGTTCACTGGTTTTCTCCGGGAGTGGACTGGAGTGGATGGCTACTGTGATAATTTTGTTGATTGGGTTCATTGATCGTTTAACTAAAACAGATGAATACTATCAGAATTCCCGTCTTTGACCTCTGCCGTGTCGTTGGGAGGAGTGCGTTGAGCACTGGTATGTGTTGAACATGGTATGCGTTGAGCACCCTTCTTGCGCTTGTTGAATACGCATGTATGCGCTCCGGCGAGGTCGTACGCATTGAGCTATCGGGTATGCGTTGAGCAGCTGGATGCGTTGAGCACTTGTATGCGTTGAGGCCCAATGTAAGCGCGTTGAGTGCTTGCTTGTGTTGAGGTATGCGTTGAGCACTGATTGTTGCTGGGCACGTTGAGCACCCCGTTGCCAGCACGTTGAGTACCCAGTTACAGATACGCGTTGAGCACTCGATTCTCGAGCCAGTTGCCGGTTGACGGTCCATGGCCCCTTCTGCCTTCAGTGCGAATAGTCGTACCTATCCTCCCCATCAGCATCCCCTTCTCACAGCAGCAGCACAAGAACCAAATAAGATCAAGAACTGCTGAACGCACTTCCGATAAAACACCTCCGAATCAGTAGTCTCCACTTCCCTCCTCGCCCCCCTCCGGCTCCTCACCCCCTCTTTCGCCCTCCTCTCCCTATCCTCCTCCAACCAAGCCAGCGCTAAGTCCCACAGTCCATATTCCCCTGCTTGGGCAGAGTGGAGAGAGGCCGGGAGACCGGGGTGAGAGGGGGGGATGGGCCAGGGTATGGGAGTGGGGGTTGTGAGTGTGCCGAGGTGCAGGTGGGCGATGTGCGTGGGGAACGATTGGAGGCCGTCGAATATGTGAGTCGCGTCTGGTGCGAAGGCGTCAACATACTTGGCTCTCCTCTCTTCTTGGCCTCCGCTAGGTGTAGCTTCATGCGAATGAGGCAAGAGCTCGAGCGGAGATAGCACGGGATACAAGAAGGGAAGGAAGGAAGAAGGGAATGGACGTACATAAAACAGTAGCACCCCGAACCTCGCTCTCTTCCTTCAAAAAACCCAAAAGATGATGCCTCACAAGCACGTCCAGGTCGACCGTCACTTCGTCCAGGAGCAATACGTCCCATGGGGCCATTAGGCCCATACAGAGCTGGACGCGGCGGCGTTCTCCATCGGAGATGGCGTGCATGTGCCTGCCAGAGGGGGTCAGCACGAGCTCGACCTCACTTCCCACAAGTGGAAAACAAAGCCGACAGGAAGGAGACAGAGTGCTAGGCAGAGGAAAGGGGAAGCAAGGCAAAAGGAAGAGGGGCGTAGGGACCAGGAAACGAGCAAAAGGGAGAAAGCAGCGGACGCACCAATCCAAATCAACATCCAACAGATCCAACAGCCGATCCCGGCGCTCCTTATGTCTCCACCCGCCTACCGAGTCCAGAAAGGCGGAGACGAGTATGTCGGATCGGACGACGGGATTGGAGGCCCATTCTGTGCCTAGGAACGTTACGCCCTGGTTTGCTGGTTGTTAGCGGCTGTTCTGCGCATACATCCGGGCGACAGGGGTGGTCAAACGCCAGAGGTGCGGCGAGGTGAAGAGAGAGTAAGTGGAGAGGAGAGAAGTGGAGTGGGGGAAAAGAGGTGCCGAGGAAGAGTAGTCTTCAACGGAGCAGGGGACGCAC
Source organism: Dacryopinax spathularia (assembly GCA_037974965.1). Classification (NCBI taxonomy): domain Eukaryota; kingdom Fungi; phylum Basidiomycota; class Dacrymycetes; order Dacrymycetales; family Dacrymycetaceae; genus Dacryopinax; species Dacryopinax spathularia. The sequence goes on along the minus strand of JBBPFI010000015.1, from coordinate 173,757 downwards.
CTGACTAGACTGATGAAACACATCCCTCCCCAACACGACAATCCTCCTATCCGTCAACCTCTTCCCCGCAAGCAACTGCAGAAGCGTGCTCTTCCCCGCCCCATTAGCGCCAATAAGCAAGATCCTCTGCCCGCGCTCGACGGTGAGAGTGAGGTCGACGAGAGCGGGCGGAGAACGGGGGAATGAGAATGTGAGGTTGTGCACTTCTATTGCTAGGCTTTTGTCGTCAGTGGTTGGGAGGAGGTCGGAGGCTGCGCGTTGGGAGGGAGTGGGGTCTGTGCTGGAGAATCTATGCATCGTGTTCGTCTAGCCTTCTAGGTCGTCTAGGTTGTCTAGTGGGTAACGAGTGAAGTTAGCAGCCTTAGGCGCATATACGAACGGGTTGGAGTTAAATAACGCAAGCAACGACCAGCGAGTGAGGTATGGGGACACAAGATCGATCGAGCAGCACAGTGATCGAGTGATCGAAGTAATCGCCCAAACAGGAAATATCCGTATATTTGTCTCCGGGTGAGTTTTGGGTCGGCAGAAGTCGCAGCGTCACCTCCAAAGCACCTGTGTCTGCTGGCAGGAGACCCTAATTAGAGCCTGCAGAGACGTGCGCCGATTCCTCCACTTAGAGCATGCCGCGACTGAAAACCCTGTCCAGCGCTCATCCAGCCTGCACATTTAGCAGGCTGTGCTAGACCCTATCAGCCGACCACTGCCTCCGGACCTATTGCGTGGGAAGGGAACGATTGCGTGGGAACATGAATCATGCGCACATGCCCTTCCGGAAGCAAGAAGTACCATAGTCATATGTAGATAATAAAGACAATAAACAGGCGCTGTCTGGACTACTACGAACCCCAAGTTTTTGTCCGGCTAACACTCTACTGCACTTCCTCCGAGCTCTGAGATGTGTCCTGTCCCCCATCTGGATGAGAGGCAATCAACAATGTCCGGACACCTTTCTGCTTTGCCCGCTTGCACCGACTCTCTTCAGCTTCTTGAGCCCGCTCCCTCTGTCTCCGGAGCCTGTCTGCTGGGGACATAGTCCGGAAATGACAGGTACCCTCTAATAAAGCACTTTTCAAAACCTTCAACTCGGTGATTCCCATGGTCGATGGATTCACAATCACCCCTCCAGGCCAGCCCTCCAGAGTTACACCGTACCCATCCTCGACATTTCTCCCGAATCTGGCATAATGCATGACCGCTTTCTCATTACCAGCAGCAGTACCTGTAGCACGAGTCAGTTCAGTCCGGACATTCTGCAGGAAGTACACACGAAGCTCCTTCAGCAGTATCTTCCGGATGCTCGCTTTCAATTCCACCTTCTGGTCCACCAAACGAGCAGCCACACCTATTCTGGACTTCAGGCACAAAGGTCAAGGAGCAAGAATCAGCCTTACCTCTTGCCCCATGCACAGCAAAGACCTCGAATTCATTTGCCAGCTCGTGTCCGGACTTGGCGAAGACCTGGCGGATGAATGCCTCTCCCACCTCGTCGCCGAAGAACTGCGCTGCCCCATAATCCAGAGCATCGCCCTTCACTGTGAACCCAAAGATGTGACCCCTAGTCCGGACATTGAAAGCATGTGCCTGACTTCCAGATCAATATGGTCCCCAACACGTAAGTCACTCACTCACCTCTCTCTGGAGGGCCAGCGTTGTTGCAGTCTGGTCCGCTTCACGTGCCTTTCTGGACACTCTTGGACGATGCTCCTCGGCCTCCCGATGTGCCAGAAGGGCAGCCCGTCCCGCCTCAGCTGCAGCCTCGTCTGTCCGGAGCTGCTGTAGGCGCTCTTCCCAGTCCACCTTTGCCAGGTGTAGGTCGAATTCGCGCCCTGGTCGCACAGATCAGCTGTATGCCCACAATTCTGGACTGGCCACTCACCCGCTTTCTCCCATTCCACGCTGGTCAAGTGCACCGCAATGTTCTTCAAATTGGGTGCCCTTTTCCTCCGGAAGCGAGGTATATTCTGGAAGCCAAAGATATACTCACGGAGGGCATCGCCAGAGACTCCGGAGGCGGCACTGGCTAGCTCTATGTTCTTCTCAAGAGCAGCAACAATCCGGACAGCGTGCTGATGAGCAGAGTCCTGTCGAACCATGTTCTCTTGCCATTTCGCTTTTCTGGCGCACCATGCGGAAGGGGCTGCACTATCCTCCGGAGGGCTAGCCATGCCGTGCAAACGAATCAGCTCTGCTCCAGGTGATGGGCGATATGTCTGGAGAATGTAGTAGAGGTGTCGACCTCCAGAGAAGGAGTACGTGGCACAGTGATGTCCGGACCCTAAGAGAGAAGGGATGGGAAGATCAGGCACGTGGGACAACAACAATGCATTTGATTGCATACTAAGACACGTATTCCGGAGAGCAATTCAGGTAAGTTATCTACGACGTGCGGGTCTCTTCCAGAGGATCGTAGTCAGCAACACTAGGGAGAAAGATACCACCCTCCATCCCAACTACTCCGGAATCCGCCCATTCCATACACTTGTGCTGGAACATCGGGTTCAGGATACTGGAGAGGTCGTGCTTGACCGGGACGTGGTCCCTTCCATAAGTCGTGAGTGCAGCGTCCAGACGAGCCCTCCATTCGCGAGGGTGAACAAACAAGTAGAGGCGATACACCGTCCGGATTCCATTGCGATAGAAGGCGTCTGTCCAGACATGAGGGAACGTGCGGCGTTCGAACCAGGTGTCGACAGCGTGAGGAATCTCAGAAGGAATGACAGGCCATTGACGAGGATCCTCCGGCAGTTGCAACATCCGGAATCCAGGGGGCTGCACATCTGCTCTGGAAATAGAGGGGAGAGGGGGAGGAGGGTCTTCGTATGTCGGGAACTCTTCGCCGATATTCTGGATCTCCTCGTCGGTAACATGTGTCTGGACCGGAAAGAGGGTGCCCTCGTTGTTGAAGCCATCGATGTTCAAGGTCTTCCGGTCCCGAGCAGCATACATCAGTTTGGTCCGGAATAGGCGATTGATCTTCTCCAGAGCTTCCATGATGGCACTGTCTTCCCAGACAGTTCTGGAGATCACGGTGCATGCATCGGGATGGCCATCCGGACCATTCGTTGTCGTAGCCATGAAGTGGAAGTGAAAGCCCTCGCACAACATCCGATCTGCCGCAGTACTCTGGAATACATCGTCAGTTCAGCTCATCCGGACAGAGGGAGATGCGTACGAAATCCAGAATCCCAGTCATGTAATCATTCTTATATGCGAACTTGCGCACATCTGGGCTCCGGATCTTACGGTGAGGATGTTGATTCAGGCCCGGTGCATCCAGACGATCATTTCGGGAGCCTTGCATAATGGGGAGAGTGTCGCCAACTCGATCACGCATGATGCGGAAAGGATCTCCGGATAGGGCGGTGCTGAAACGGTTCTGGATAGGAGGAGGGAGCTTGCTGTGGTTCGTAGGCAGTTGCTCCAGATATAAGGAAGGAAAGCCCATTACGCTCCCGAACATAATGGGGAGCGGTCCCCCCTTCTGTTCCGGACGATGGTCAAAGAAGCGGACATGTGGCAAAACTGCTTTCAACGTCAGGACTTGCAGATATGCGGTAGATCCGGAGACTCACCAAAGCCACCACCTCCGCGTCTCACAGGTGCGTCAAAGTACAGCTGATCCGGATTGTGGTTGCCAGTCTGAGCGTTCACAAGTCGGCGACTGTCCGGAACAGGGGTGAGGGCGATCTGGTCGACATCCTGATCTGGCTTATTGTTCACGTTCCAGCCAGTCATATACCGGTTCGCCAAAGCCTCCGGAGGTCCCCAAGGGGTAGGCCTATTCTCCTTCCCAACCGTCTTAGTCAGGACACCACCAACCATCACCATTGTCTCCTGAGAATCGAAGCGGGGTCCAGAGAAAGGAGCATCTCTAGGCGGAGGAGGGGGAGGGGGTGGTCCAGAAACACCACGAGGAAGGTATGTCGGCGCATACGAGGGGTCCGGAACGCGGCTGGCAACCTCTTGCACGCCAGCCGGAAGAGTGGGTTCTGGACCTCTGTGCCAGCTTGATGGCGGTCCGGACTGTGAGGAAGACGATGCCGACCGCGTGGTGGTCTGCTGGGCGAGGAGGCTAGCGGCCGTGACGAACGGGCGAGAGGAGCCTCTGGAAGTAGGTCCAGTGGGTGCACTTCCAGAGGGACCAGGGGAGGGAGATGTAATTCGAGCAGGCGCGAGGGCCGGACTTGTGCGTTGGGACGACGGGCCCAACGACATTCTGGATGACGACCGGGTCTGCATCCCTCCAGAGGGAGGATCGATGGACATCCGGGATGCGCTGCGGGCTACAGGAGCGATGGGCATGGTGGGAGTCGGTCCGGAGGTGGAACCAGCGGGGAAGTGGTAACCAGCAAGCGGTGACTCCGAACGACGCGATGCTCCGGATGGGTTCGGCGTTGCTGGCCCGGGTGTAGCCTCCATATAACGTGCTCCGGAACGGCCAGGAGTTGCAGGAGCTGCTGGTCCGGAAGGAGCGGGAGTACCACGAGTCGACTCATATGCAGGCGGTGGCGGTTCATCCGGATGACTGCTTGACGATGTGGAGCGTGCATGACTGGCAGAAGGGGGAGGTCCACCTCTTCCGGACGATCCGCGACGGGAGTCGTTGTCCGGAGGGTGCGAGCCTCTGCGGGAGGACCTGAGCCTGTTGTACATGGATAGAGTGGAGAGTAGAGTCTGGAAAGTAGAGTGGTGGTAGAGTGGTGGATCCGGAGAGGAAGGGAATGAGTTGAAGTCGGGTGAGGTGGGGTGAGCGAAAGGAGGAAGGGGCAGACTATATGCGCTCACGCGCAGAGGGTGACTAGGGACTCCGGAAGCAATTTGGGAGCACAATAGACCGAAACAGCGCGTAGGGCACGTGTTTGCATTCCGGAAACCATGCGTTAACAATGCGATTGATGCTCACCATCGCTCTTCTATCTCCGGATAAGGGGGAGGCTTACCTTTTTTAATCTCCCTGTATGTCCTTCAGTCCGGAAGAGGTAAAAGGTGGTGGAATCTCGGGCGCATTGGCATCGCTTTTTTCCTGAATGGGATTCCTTGCAACTCCCTACAAGTATATACGGCAATTCCTGAGAATACATTGTTATCAACTTTAACGCGAGGTGTACCTTCTGGAAGATAGTCCATGTGGAATTCAAAGAATCGTCTTGTGGAGCAGTGTCCGGATTAGGCTTGAGTCTCAGAAGCAATTGCCTTCCCTTTGACACCTTCGTTCTGGAATTCAAACCGTCAGCCGAACATTCCAGAGTGTCTGCTTCAGTTTGACTGTGACAGTCTCGCTTTATTGCATGTCATTCCTCCCCTCGATGGTGCTTTCCGGAGACTACGCATATGGCCATGCTTCCTTCCAGAGTGCCGTAGATAGAGAGTTTTTTTTTGGTTCTTCTCTCTCCATCCTCTTCATTCCAGACACGAAGTGCTGTACTGCGTAACTCAGTGTTATAGTCCGGATGTATCATTCGCATATAAGGACATTATGTACACCGCGTATTTCTGGAAATTGAAACATAGTGACACGGGAAAAAAAAAACAAAAATCGGACCCGGTTGGCTAGTTTACATCGAGTGAGGCACCAAACGCCTCTGCTAATGCTTCAATCTCCGGAAGTCCTTCCTCCTCCCACTGTCCAGAATCATCGGCCACCATGCCGCTAAGATCATCCACTTCCTGAGCATCTCTTGGTGGCGTCCACCCTGCACCTACACCACTAAGCTCCGGACGAGTGCGAGCATGAAGGGGAGTGCCTTTCTCTTGCGGGCCGGAGTATCCAGGGAGGCGCATAATATCCTCCAGACGGTGTCGCACCTTTGCATCGACCAGCTTCCGGACTTCGATCCTGCGACGCATCTCGTGCGCAAGTGCTACGTCTCCGGACTGAGTAACCTGGGCAAGATGGTCGGCCATTTCTTCTGCCTCTTCAGATATAGCGGTCAGGACTCTCTGGATCTCGACATTGAGGCGGATAATTTCTTGTTCGGCACATCGTACGAGCATCCATTTGTTGACCAGCTCCCGAATACGTGGCTGCATCCAAGGTCGAGCATCGCGTTCCGGAATGCCATGGCGCAGCAAGCTGAATTCAGCCAAGAACGCATAATCCAGAACATTCTCCATTGTGAGAACGGGGCGCGGAGGCTGGACCATAACAGCGAGACGGTTGTATTCACTTAGGGCGGTCCGGAGGCTGTGACTCCGTGCCTGTAGCGCTTTGGCAATTGCGCTACGCATTTTGTAGTCTGTCCGGACGTCAGCAGGTCGTTCCCCTCAGGAAAAACTAATGTACTTGTTCCTTTGTTGTTCATCTTCTCCATCTCAAACAGCCTCTGGACGACCAGACTCTCCAAATGGTCCAGAGCTTGTTGGAACTCCCTCTCCTCCATTGTTCGGGAATATTGCTGCCAAGACGGATGATCTGGCGTCCATCGATCCGTGTCCAGAGTGCGTTCGAAGTCAACCAGTATTGCTTCAAGCTGGGCTACTTTCCGGAGACAACGTAGCACATTGCGTTCCTGAGCACGGCCATTTTGTCGTGTTGTCTCATCGTCCCAGTTGTCTGGGGTGGAGACAATGAACTCCCGAGCGCGGGACCTGTGCAATTCTGTTCTGGCAGAGATCAGCCCGTGTCCAGAAAATATGACGGAGTAGCACTTACTCCGCTGCTGCATACATGCGCAATGTCTCCATGTACTGCACCGCTGTCTCGTTGACCTCCGGAGGATGTTGCAGCGAGTCAAAGAAGGTGATTTCTTCTTTCCGGTAAGTCTCCAAATCCGTGTACGTGGTGTCCAGAGTTTGCAATAATGACGCTACACTGGCACCATCATTTTGGATGATCATCAGGGCCTGCCGGTAATTCCGGAATAGGAATTCTCCTGCCCGCACATCAGGATATTGGATTTTATGCATGTAATCCAGAGCACTCACCCAATGCTGCTCTCCGGTCAGCATCCCATGTACGATAGAACCAGTCCATGGTCATGTGCCGATGGTAGGGAGAGGCGTGCCGGAACAGGTGGGCCGATCGGTTTTGCTGGCTAAACACCCACTCACAAGTTTCGAAATCTTCCAGACCAGCGATGGCGAGCAAGCGAGGGTGGAAATGAATCTGGCAGCGCCTGTTGTGGGCATAGCCATGGAAGGCCCCAACAAAGAACTTCAGTCCGGAAGATTGAGCACGTTCGCCAATAGAGCTCCGGAGGACAGTAATAGAGTGAGTACACCCGATATCATAGCCAAACCCGATGTCCGGACCCAAAGTCGTCAATAGTCGATCCAGACTGGCAATAGAGTACTTCGCTCTGGATACATATTCAGCAAGAGCTATGCAGAGAATGAATCACTTACAGCTCACCACTCCGGATCATATCAACAGAATAGCGAATGAAAGCATGCCGGCAGACTGTCAGGAAGTGTCCTGTCTCCTCTAGAGCTCGTTGGAACGTGTGTCCTGTCTCCCGAGCCTGTGATGCTTTCCATTTATCTGCACATGCCGCAAGTGATTCATCCAGAGTAATGTGTCCTGCTTGGTCCAGAAGGAGGCCGTCTGTCGGGTCTCCACCACCCCTGGTCCGGATGGGGCGACTGTGCCGCTGGCGTACATCGTCCTTGAAGCGGTCGACATCTTCCGGACCAATGATGTAATCGCTCTTGTATAAACGCAAGTCTTGATGTCCGGCATGGGCGAACCGCTTGCTGGAGTTGTTACCGTCTCCACAAATGAGTCTGGAGAGTGGCAGGGGCGGTTCATCCTGAAGCTACATGGAATCAGCTGGGTTCAAGTCTCATCAATGCTCCAGAAAAGCTTACCTTGAACTCGCAAGCTGGGCAACTATGTTTCACTCGCCATTCAGGACTATCCTGACCGAAGGCAACTGACAGATCCTGCTCCAGATGATGCAGGAGGGATACATATGTATCATATGCATCAGCCACGTGTTTCCGGAAAGAAGGTGAATATGGGATCTAGGCAGGATAAGCATGGTATTAATCTGGAAATCATGGAGGACTTACTCCTTGCAAATCGCACAGAACTCGGGTCCATGCTTCATGGGATATATATGCGCGCATCCGGACACGATGGTGGACTTCAAGAATCCGGACATCGAAGGCCATTCGCGGTGCTTCCGGAGTGCAAGCGAGGAAGCCATACCGCATCAGGATCAGAATGGGACTGGTACTGGTCCCTACGATGCCAAACGCTTCCCTCCGGATGCCACTCCAAGTCACGACGTCAAGTTCGAAGGCTCGAGTACTGTCCGGAGGTAATGTGCTGGAGGGCTGGCTTACACCGCGCAACCTCCATCGCAAGAACTCATGCACCAAATCCGGCATGAGTGATTCCCATGCCCGAGCTTGCTGGAGGATTCTTTGAGCGTACCTGCCTTCTCCGGATGGGTAGGAAGGTCGACTGTTGACAGTTAGACATTGACAAGATCTCCAGAATGAGACATCAGGCGTACGTTATCTCCAGCCAAGTGTGAAAAAGTGCTTCCTCACTGGCACCCTCCTCATGCATCTCGACATCCTCCCAATCAACATCTCCGGAAACGTCCATCGTCTCCCCCTGCACAAACTGCAACATGACCTCCTCTTCCGGATCTGCTGCAAAACGTGCTCGGTCTCGTGTTCGGAGCTCGGCTTCCCGACGGTCGAGAGCAGCGATGGAGTATGCATCGGTACGGCTTCGTCCAGTCCGGATAGGAGGGGTGGCTGGGATTGGCTGTTGCAGGAGTTCTTCCAGAGTGAATCCATCCCCTGTGACCGCCTCGTTCTCCTGGTTTGCGATACCAATCCGGATGATACGGGAGTGGGTCATCGTTTTGCGTCGGTTGGGGCGGCGAGATGGTGGGACAGAGAGGAGGGCTCGTCGCCGACCTCCGGAAGATGAGCTTGCATTTGGTGTTCCAGAGTGGCTTGATGTAGATGAGCGGTCGGTGTTGGGATGGTTCAGCCCATGAGCTCCGGAGTTGTTGTGCATGGGCGAGATAGGGAGGATGTGTCGGGAGTTCCCAAGTGTCGGTACTTTCGCAAGGGTTCATTGTTTGTTTTGATGGGGATCTTCTGGAGAATTTGGGATCGGGCTCGGCAGAAGCATAGCCGAGAAGAAGTCCGTCGGAGGCTAATGGCTCCGGCTGGACACAAGGGGGTGACGATTTTACGCGCGGGATGCTCTAACCTGAGCCCACGGCGCAGGGCGCGCAGCCCTCTACTTAGAGGGCTGTGCGAGGAGAAAGCAGTGCTCCAAAGACCTTCAGCCTCGATCAAGTGCTTCATAAGTAGTTCATTCCACCTCCATACTTGATCGCCCTGCGACAAACCCAACATCCACTCAAACCTCCTACCTCACCCCCACACCCGCCAGCTAGGCCTCCAACCCCGAGAAGGAAAGACGAAGCAAAGATGGACATGTCCCAACTCTCTCCCAACGAGCAGGCGCAGATGTCTCGCATCATAGAGCGAAAACAGATGCAGGACTTTATGCGTCTTTATTCGGGCTTGGTGGAGAGGTGCTTTACGAGCTGCGTGAATGATTTTACTAGCAAGGCGTTAACTTCGAAGGAGGTGCGTTTGCTCTTCTCATATGCTTCTTTCTTTGCTTGCGCCTTCTGCACGGCCTCGTCACTTTCTTGTCGATGTGAATGGTTGAAGAGATCGATATATGCGCGAGCCAGTGGAGAGATTGGACCTGTGTGCTGATGCTGTTATGTAGGAACAATGCGTCTTTAACTGCACGGACAAGTTCTTCAAGCATTCGGAGCGCGTAGGGGCTAGGTTCGCGGAGCATAATGCTGGTGCGTCCCCGTCACCATCTTTTCGTATCTCGTCGTTCCTGACCTGTGGTGTAGAGATGATGCAGCAAGCGCAGCAAGGTGGTCACTAAACCACTCCCTTCCGCTTTCTTCCCATTTTTCCGCCCCGCATTCACCCCTCGCTTCCTTCCCACTACGAGCTTCCGCATGCATGCATCATCTCCATCGGGCGGAGGGCGACGGAGGTTTTCGGTAGCGGGTACGAGAAGCCCGTCGGTCCTGTCTGGCTGGCGAGGGTGGCAGGGAGGTACACTACTGTATTGCCTGGGTCGCGGGTATGATACGACTTTTGATCTGATATACAAATATGAGATCTACCTTCACACCTCACCCAGCAGACGCCCGCCATAACCATCTCCAATTACGTCAACTAAGTCCCAATTGCTTATATGCACTATGTTGTGCGACTCCTAAGCTCATACCTCCCCCAACCAACCTTTCTCTCCTCTTCCACTTGCTGTTGCCTTTCAAGAGCGAGCAACAACACCTCCCACTCCACCTCCAATCGTCTCCTCACGACTGGCTCCACTACTCCCCAGACATCGTCCACAAGAGAATCAGGCCATTCATCCAAGTCTAGCTCGTACATCCCCCTTCCCTCTTCCCGGTCCCGCTCGCACACCGCCTCCCTCTCCTCTTTAAGATGAGGCAATACGAGTTCGACCTCTCTTAAGAGCGCGGCGAACTCAGGCAGAGGCAGCTGAACCAAGAGCGAAGGTAAGAGCTCCCTCATCGTTTCCACCGGCACCTGCTGGGCGCAATGGTCGAACAGTAAGCTTTCGACTTCCGCCGCGTCCTTCTTAGACGAGGAAGTGCTGGACGCTGGAGGTGAAGGGGAGGAGGACGTATAGGTCGAAGAGGGTGTATCACTCCTACCCTTGGCGAAACGGACCTTTCGGTCTCGTCGCTGGGCTGGTTTCCTGTTGCTGGTCGGGATGCGCTGAATGGGACAGATGGGAGAGGCCGGTTCACCAAGCAGGCCCAGGAGGGTGGGCCTCAGCCACTCTGGCAAGGGGTGGAAGCCTGGCTTGAGTTGGAGGAGCTCGTTATGCTCGAACGACTGCGAGGACGAGGCAGAGGGGAGAGGAGATGACAGGGCAGTCCAGTTCAGGGCGATGTGTAGATGGGCTAGGATGGATGCTCGTTGTGGGATGGATAGAGACTTCGGTGGTGGCGGCGCTGGTCCTTGCTGCCCTGGTTTGCGGATCGGATGAGGCTTGGTGGAGTGAGTAGTAGGACGGGCTGTGCTCGGCAGGAGATGGGATTTCGTGGACGACTTGCGTTGAGTGCGGCGTAAATGTCTGGTTGACTTCGCTGCCGAGGTTATGGATTTGGACTTCGACTTGGTGGAAATCGTCCGGCAAGCCATAGTCCAGCGTTTTGCGGTCCATCACCATCGATAGCACAGGGGTTATAGCCGTTCATCCTCCTTCCTGCAAGGCCAGCCGGTAGGCCTCACCGCCCGGACGACGACGACCAAGACGCGCTCTATGGCTACTCATCGCCCCCTCAGGACGAATGAGTGCTCAGCGTACGCGCAAAGTTGTTGGCACGCTCACAGTCAGCCCTTTGCGCCAAGCAATAGCCATCGAGCGTAAGTGTAGAGCAAGGGCCAGCGCTCAGCAGGCTGAGCAAAGCAAGCGGTGAGGAGCGAGTTACGGCCACGTCGTCAGCTCAGGCCTTCGCGTTCCTGCGCTGCACCGCCTTCCCTCAGCCTATCCTTGGAACATCACAGGAGTCACATAATCACAGAGAAATTGCGGGATTGCGGAATTGCGGGAAAACGGTGTCGTTTCTTGAAACGCACGGCTTTGCGGCGGCGCCGCTTTTGTACGCTTTTGTCTGAGGAAAGGGCTTGACGACGCACGGGTTGGTAGAGTGAGGATGGACTGTGGTTGAGGGTCACGCTACGATAGTGTTTACAGCCTCCGCCGTCCTGCCCGAAACAGGATGGCTTTTCCTCAGCAGATTGGCAGCAGCAAATTGCTGGACAGCTTGGCTTTACGGATATCTCATCGTTGTCATGTCCGCAGGCGTTCTGGACAGTTGTCGAGCTGGAATTGTCGTGATCATGCCAAGCGTTCAGCAGCCTCCAGACGGTAAGCCGCAGCTCAAGTAGCACAATCTGCAACGCATCGTGGTCTATTGGTTCTCTCATCATCAGCTCTAATGGTAGAAGGCTCGAAGGTATCAATATCAACAATGAAGAACTAACCCGGTCAGCTACCACGAACCCGTGGAGGGAGGCAGCAACTTCGAACGCAGGGCTTCGCTTCCAACTTATACGTCTTCGGACGTCGAACGTCTGCATCGCCGCGGCCATCCTTTGAACCCAAAGCAGGGCGGCGGACGAGATCTTCCTGCTCCGATATGGCAGTTCCTTCCCTCCCGGTCGTCTGTCCAAGCTGTCGGCGCCTCAATGGACAGAAGTACAATGACGAAGAGAGGGTGTAGGCTGCCGCCCCGCACGATCCCAGTCCCTTGTAATGGAATGTTGATAGATTACGAGACTCGTTTAGGACACCGGGCATTCCCGACCCGGGCCGACCGACTGGAATGGCGCGACCCAACCGTTCTATGCACGGTCCATCACGGCGGTTCCAGGGCAGACCGGGCGGACGGAGGCATTGTCCATTGTCTTGAGAAGAGCGCCATTGTCTGTTGCCCCGCTGGAGGGGAGACAATGGCACGAAGCGCCCTGAGGCATCCCATCCCACGCTCGATATGGGTACTCAGAAGCAGAGTGCACGTGCATTTCCATTAACGGTCGCCTGGTGTTGGTGAGCGTCGTCCGCGTATCATACTCAGTCTGCTGCTTTCATCTGCTTCATCTGCTTCATCTGCTCATCTCCACCTCTTGCTCACACAGTGTCGGCGTTGCTATTCCCTCCCAGGCTTCTCCTGCCATTGTCCTCTATGGGTGTTCTCTCTCCCTCCGCGCACAAATCGGGTAATCAATGGCCTACTTGACCCTCTGCGGGCCCAGCTTCCACCAGGAGAGTGAGCCGGAGAAGCCCCATACTTGTGCTTCATCTCCTCCCGGATCCCCCTGGCGTTGCCATCTGCTCTGGCGTCTGGACTGCATCGATGCCGCGTACTCATGTCGCAAGAGAATGGATGGGATAGCAAGAAGTGCCTGATTGCCTCGCACGCCGTTCCATCGGAAGCGTTCGCTGCTCAACATTGGCATACACAATCGACCGTCCCGTCGTGCTTCTCCGAGATGTGCCAATGTACTTATATGCCACCCAATGCACCGCTCTGGATCATTACATCCCCCCTCGCCTCATTTCCGCCTCGTTCTGCACCATCCCCCTGTCTCCCTTAACTGAACCTGTCCCCCCTACGCGCCCCAATACCCACCTGACGCACGGCAAACATGCTTGACCTCGGCCGAGCATACCTCGTAGGCTCCCTCCTCGAAGCCATCCTCTATGGTAGGCTCTATCGCTTTCGTCTTCGCTGCCCTAGCTGAGCGTCGGCGAAAGGCGTGCTATGCAACCTTGTCGGCCAAGCCTGTCACGCACTCACAGTGCGGCGGATAACGCCAAACATCAGCTGGATCATGCTCGGCTCGGCCCTCTTCATGTGGGCGGGCTGCACGATCCACATCGGTATCGCCATACAACGATGTGCGACTGCTTTCGTAAGCCGTTTCGTTGTCGTATCCAGTCAACATCATTCATTTCAGTGCAGATTGATTTTGGTGGCATCGCTGGCGGCTCGGACCTTTTCCTGATGATGGAGAACACCCCGTTATGGCTCGCCAGCGAGGGCTCCTTCATCTGCGTTAATGCCGTTGCTGATCTTCTTCTCGTAAGTTTCCCCGCTCGTATCCATGATATCTAACTCATCATGCATGCAGGCCTACCGCTGCTTCCTCATCTGGGACCGTAAGATCTGGATCGTGCTCCCCGCCCTGACCTCCATCACCGGCTCCGTCGTCGCCGCCATCATCGCCATGGTGAAGATGGCCGAGCTCCAGCTGCCCCAAACGATCGGACTCGAGTTCATCCTCCAGTGCGGCAGCGCCCTCTTCAGCATGTCGCTCATCACGAACGTGACGACCACTGCGCTCATCACGTTCCGCATCTACTGGCTGATGCACACCAGTCTCGCCGGTTTGCCCGAATCCAACTCGAGGAAATACGTCTCCGTCGTCGAAGTCGTCGTCGAGTCCGGCGCGCTCATGGCCGTCACGCAGGCCGTTTTCCTGGGGCTCTGGCAAACGCAGAACAACGTCCTCTGGGCGCTGTACGGAATGCTAGCCCAGATCATGGCCATCTCCCCGATGCTCATCATCGTCCGCTCTGCGACCAAGCGGGAGCAGAGAGATAGGGAAGCAGCGACGCTCGGGCCATCAATGGGGATGAAGAAGCCTCCGGTCTTCTCGTTCAACCGCAAGTCCCGTGGGAGGACGCCGGCCGAGCCACCGCATATCCTCACGCAGATCGAGACGCACAGGGATATGCTCGATAACAGGTCGTATGAGGGCGATTCGTACGGGAGCAAGAAGGGTTCCGACCTGTCGCTGGAGGGCGACTGGCAGGCGTAAACGCCTCCCTCCCACCGTCTCCCTCTCCCCTCTACCTCGTATCTCCCACCTACGGTCCTACCCTCGCGCCGCTGCGAGAGCTCTCGATGAGCTTCCGCCCGCGCCAACGCGCCAACCCAGCGCAACCCTCGTGTGACACTATAATCCGGCAACTTTCGCCCGCGCTCGCAATTTTCCCACTCCTCATCCGATATCAAGGCTACGCATACCCCTCCGCATTCGTTAATACACTACCCCTTCTTTCTTCCCTTGGCACGATAAAACCGTTCGATGTTGTTTGATTTTCTGGAGTTTGGAGGGTGATTAGGACTAAGTATTTCGGTTTGGTTTGAACACTGTGTGCCCGTTCCCGGGGTGGAGAGGGCCGCGGTGTATGTAGAAAAGGCGGACGGTTGTTCGCGGGAATGACATTGTTTTTGCTTTTGCACTTGCGTTCGTACGCGAGTGTGACTTAGAGCTCGCACTGGGTAGTGAAGTTGCTCAGTCTCGGCCTTCCCAACCACTCTCGAGCTGCACGCAGTTACAGCAGGCAACTGTCCCTCCTCGTCCCCAAAGTCCAGCCCTCTACATTCAACCGCACCCGACTCCCCTTTTCGACAACCGATTCCCTCCTTCAACGCGGGTCGCCGGTAAGACGCATCACCACCCGAACCTTCCATAAAAGGAAAGCTCAATGGCCGCTCCTCGGGTTCTCCCGCAACTAACCCGAGACAATGGCACCGAACTTCGCGAAGACCCTCGAATCTACCCTCTTCATTCCAAGAGAGCGGCGTACCGGGTCCGTCTCCTCGGCTCGGCAGTATTAGTATCCTCTGCGTTAGTGAGGTCCGGAAAGGGGAAGAGGAAGGGGTCGTATGACCTCCGTTGGACTGGGTCAGTTTGGGCTGCGGCATGCGGGGTGGATGCCCCTATCCGGGCCTGGACCGCGCTTACGGTAGTGCACCGTATATGGGAGTGGGGTGGAACACGTTCGTCAGCGTCGACCCTCCCCATGATTAGGCGTTCGCATGTACACACAGGCCCCATCCAAGTAAGTACTGTAGGTCGTATAGCCAGAGGGAGAGGCGTTAGTCTTTTGTCGTTAGACTTGCAGATTGGAGGAGGATTGGAGGAGAATTGCGTGATTTTTTTCATTAGGCTGTTTGTGTATACACCGCGAGCACTGATACGGGAGGAGATCAAGGAACAGGAACTGTAGCTAACAGGAATATTGGAGCCGATTAGAGAGAAAGCTTTTGAGGGGTCATGTACGAGTACCCATAACCACGATTCGAACAACACAGATCAGGCAACAAGAGCGAGAAGAGGAGAGGAAATGTACAGCGGAGAGCAATGAGAACGAGGAGCGCGCTCAGCAGATCTGGTCCGCAAACTCGACCAGCTTCTCGACGAACAACTCGGGCGCCTCGATGAACGGCGCGTGCCCCACGCCCGGCAGCTCGCGGATCATGAGTCTCTTAAAGTGTTGCCTGAGGTGGGGGACGATCGCGTCCTTATTGACGACCTTATCCTTGGCGCCGACGATGAAGAGGAGCGGGAGGCCGGCTTGGGAGGCTTTGTACAGCGCCGAGGGGTCTTGTTGACGCATTAGGACGCGGAGGCGGGCCGTGCCGGATTGCGTAAATGTGCTCCCGACCATGGCCATCTTCGTCGTGTACGAAACCGACTCCGGGCGCTCAAAGCATCCATCGACGAACGTCAGCGCCGCTTGAGCCTGACCCGCCGCGTCGGGGGACATCAACCCCCCAACACACTGGTTCAGGAAATTGCTCCTCATCGGCTCGCTCCCGACCATCGACGGTACGCCCGAGATATAGACAAAGCCGGAGACGGCGTTCGGGCCGAGGTAGGTGACGATGTCCGTTGAGATTGTGCCTGCTATGCTCCACCCGGCCCAGATGGGCTTGTGTAGGTTAAAGGCGCGGACGAGGGCGGCGAAGTCTTCTGCGTAGCGCTGGGAGGAGTAGGCGTCTTCGGCTTCGGGTTGGCCGGAACGGGCGTGTCCGCGCGGGTCGTAGCGGACCTACATGATCACCAAACAGGATTAGTTGATGTCTTGGAATTGAGGGGTAGAGGAGAGGCTTACGAGGTAGTACTTCTCCAACAGCTTCTCATTAGTGAACAAGACGTCGAAGACCGCTGCGCTCAGAGCGAACCCGGGAACGAAAACGATCGCGGGCTTGCGCGAGTCGCCCGTCGCTTCGGCATAGATTGGCGTGCCATCGGCGGAGGGGACGACCTTGACCGTAGTAGGGTACGAGCGCTTGGAGGATTTACCGAACATGGTCGTTGTTGCTGTTGGGGCGGAGGTGATGGGTGCTGAGATGGTCGCGGTGGGCTTCTCGGTGGAGGGGGAGGAAGAGCGGGAGGAGGATGCAGCGGTTGGGGTGGTGAATACGCTGCGCAAGTAGGAGTATGCGGGGAAGCAGGCCAGGGCGACGAGCTATAAGCAAGCTAGGAGGAGTGGAGACGGCGGCGAGGGGGATCTAGGCTCGAGGAGTTGTCTGCCTCTCCCTCGCCCAGATTAGCGCTGTAGATATACTCTGCCAGACCTCGATGCCAGCACGACAGGACGCCCGGTCCAAGAAAGGAGAAGCACCGCTCGCCATATCCGGGAAACAAGGTTGTCGGTGGGATGGTTGGTTGTCTTGTCTCACCCCACTCCCCGCGCATCAACCAGATGGGACGGAGGAGAAGAACAACCCATATGCCCGAAATGAGACATCGTCGGCATGTGCTTCGTGCATTCCAGGGAGGAGGCTATGTATGGACATTGGCCTTCCGGATGCTTTTCACCTGATACCGGTGCGTCGTCACCATCCCATTGCCGATCCCGAGCCCAGATCAATGGCGGTTAGAGCAAGACAATCGGGCAACTCACGTACAGAACCCTGCCAACTTGATGCGGGCAGTGGAAGAGTGCGGTGCCTTTACCAGCAATCGCACAATGGCCCTGCTGTAACCATCGCAACCTGCACGGGTACATGCGGGGTTCGCGCCATTGTTCGATGGTGCGCGATGTTAGGGACCGGACGGTGCCCGAGGGAGGACAATGGACAATGGCCTTTCGGCCCGCGCTCGCTGTGGTGCTCTGACCGTTACCGGCTTCATCCGCTTACCCGCTTAACCGCTCAGGCCGTGGGCGGTTCGCTACAACGCCTGCGACGATAACGCAACGCCCCTCGGGTTTCTACTATGTGTTTCTATGGAAGTTGGAATGACGAGGTATCGGCGGAGATCTTGGATTGAAGAGAGAGAGGAGCGGGTTATCGGACAATGGCGCGGAACCCTCAAGCCTCACGTGCTGCTTCTTGAGAAGCAGTGGCAAGTGCACCCCGGCTACTGATAGAAGCTGCGCAAGCGTACATGATTCTGCTCATTGTTAGTCCTTCCTTTTCTGGCCTACCCGTGTATAGCATCTCGACGGGGTTATTGTCGGCTGTTGTCGTTCTCCTTCTCGTTGTCATGCACCGTAGGCTATGCATGCCCAGGCCGGTGTAGGCGGAGGACAAAGAGCAAACTGCTGGACAGAGATAGGGGCTCTTGTCGGTTGCGTCATTCTGGTTCTGATGTCGACCGGCGGTGCACGCACTAAAGACGCAAGAAGCACTTTCTGAAGAATTAGATCCAGATTCCAGAAGTCAATCTCTACTGCGCCAGTCTGATATCCGAACAAAAGCAGCTCCTCCGTACGGACAGAATCGGTAGATCATTCTTCCCCGCCCACGCCTGAAAGGCGCTCACCGCGTCTTCTTGGGCTCGTCCGCCTCCGCCTCTTCTTTCTCCTCTTTTTCTTTCTCTTCGACGAGCTTGACGTCCTTTATCCGGGCTGAGGAGTCGTCTTCCACTCCGTCGACCGCGATCTGGCCGTATTCGTTTACCCGCTTCGGGTCGACGCGGTAGATCCAGCGCTATCACCCAATTCATGTCAGCCAACTGCGCCGCACAATCCCCCAAGCACAGAGGAGCCAAGAAAGTAAGTAGCGGGAACGCACCTGATACAAGAAAATCAAGAACACCACGTCGTCCCTGAAACACGCCAACCGATGAAGCCAAGGCATCTTTATGCAGAAAGCGAAGAAGTCGTCCACGACGGTCGACAGGGTCTTGTAGATCATCGCTTTGATCGGCATGTGCGCGACGGACTTGAGTTTGTAATTTATGATGAGTTGCGGGACGAGTTGGACCTGCGTGCGGGGAGCGGTTAGCGAAGATGCAGCAGAGTGAGGACGTGGAAGACGTACAAATCCAAACATGTACACAAAGCTCGTGAGCGTCGTGATCACAAAGCTGTACCACCCGCGATGCGTCTCATACAGCAGCGAATAGATGCTATACCCCACCAGGAGCGGAATAGCGACGTAGGAGACGTAGCGGAACGCGAGGGCGTCATATTCCTGCGTCTTGCGCTCGTCTTCGGATAGGACGTGCTTGTCCGTTATCTTGAGTTTGTAGGGGAGGAGTGAGCCGGCCGGAGCGGGGACGAGGGCGATGTCCACTGCTTTTGTTATCTGGTGCGGTGGTCAATATACATTCTGCAGCAGGTTAGAGCAATCGGTGACGGACCTTCCACGCCTCGATCAACAACCCTATTCCCTGGCTGCCCAAAATCATCCAGCTTGTCTCAACGGAATTGTCGATGAGGTAAAGCAGAATGATAAGCTGCACCACGACGTTCGTCACGATCGTCCGGACGCTCACGCCCGTCAGCTCGTCCTTCTTCCGCCAGTGGGAAATGTCGTTCTTGAATGCGAGGAACTCGAACAGTGTGTGCAGGAGGGAGACGATGATCGTGGTGCCGAGGAGGATGGGGTTGGTCTCGATCTGCATACACCGTATCGCGTCAGCAGCGAGTACGGCTCGAAGGGTATTGAGGAAGGCGCACCAGCATCCGTTTAATCTCCTCGAGCTCTGCTCCACCCGACCCGGCAGTCTTGGCTTGCTGCTCAAATCCGAACCCGACGCTGGCATATATCTGGAACTACAACACGCTGTCAGCCTCAGCGCATCCTAGCTATCGAATCCAGGCAGGACGCACCTTCATCCAGCTCATAGGATTGAACGTAACCTTCAACGGCAGCTCCGGCGTCGTCGTATTGACTTCGACCATATGTTCCCGCAACAACCAGAAATCGTTCGGGTAGATAATGGGGTAATACAAGCTGCGCACGTTCTTCTCCGGATCCAGCGTCCATGGTGCGAACTGGATATACGGCTCGAGCGCTGCGGGAAGGCCGCGCGGGGAGACATCAGGTGTTTCGGTGATCAGGGCAACTGTTAGGTTGGGGTGCCAGTACGGGACAATGGTTTGGGCTTTGGGCTGGTAGTGTGTGTTAGTTACGGAACGGGGACGAAAGTGGCCAACACGCACATCCAGCTCCTCCTCAACTTCCTCTTCCTCTTTTTCATCGCCAGCAAGCAGATTGTGCTCCTTCCGGACCTTGCGCTTCGGGTAGTATCGTGTCAACACTTCGTAATGGTCAGTCACTCAGTCGAAGGGAAGAAAAGCTGACGAGGATACGGTACACGCACTTTTTCGGAAATGATACACCTGATGGTCATCATATGCCCTGTCGCTCGGGTCAGGCGATACATGCGCCTCAGCCGGCGTCACATAGACATCCAGCCACAGCGACCCATTATGCTGCACACTCTGATATTCGGTGAGCCTTCAACCGCCGGCAGGTGGTATAGGGAAAATCACACACCTCAGGGATAGATACCACACCCTCCCATTCTCTCTCCCAACCCCATTCACCCCACTTCACTCCATCCCACGTCCAACCCGGCAAGCTTCGGTCCTCACCCCTCTTGTCCTGAAGATAATGGTCTACCGGGTCGGTGCTGAGCTGCATGTGCACGTCCAATGTCGTTCCGAGAGGCCAGAGCGGGCGACCCGGTACGATGCTAGCGTTTGCTTGTGCGGAGGGCGGTGCGTCAGGCGCTGGAGCAGGAGGTTGAGCGGGCTTGTTGAAGCCGAAGTAGCCCATTACTACACCGGCTCATATTAGCATATATTCGGTTAGAACATAGAGCTGACGCACCAGCCTGAGTTGCGAAATACATCAGAGCCGCGTTCATGAGCATTCTCCACATTCCCGAGCCTTCTTCCTGCCGTGCCTGGCCGGGCGCTGCACCCCCAGCAGCAGCAGCGACGGGTCGTGCAGCCGTCGTCGGGTTCGACATCGTCGTTGACTGTACAGCGTCGTGTCGTCGAAGGCGTCGTCAGTCGCTGTGTACGGCGAGCAAAACGGTTCAGGGACCGGACCGGCTCATGCGCGGGGGACAAGATCACGTCAGAAGCACGTGAAGAGGGCACGTGCGTGGCGCAAAACGGTACGGGCAAAAGCAAGGTTGTCCTTTGACGACTGCAAGGCTCGAACTTGCGACCTTCTGTGTGTTAGACAGATGCGCTAGCCAACTGCGCCAAGTCGCCTGGGATGGGAGGAAAGCTGTGAGCTAAATCAGGATCGTCTACAAAATGGATAATCCTGGCATCCTAACGAGTTCCTTAGGCCAAAGCTGGAGCATCACTAGCCATAACTCATAGCCTTGTAAAGTGTAATGTGATCGATACATTTCATGTACACGGTATGTTCTCTGGGGAAATATAACTTGACGCAACCAGTCCATGGCCAGCATCATGCGAACCTCCACCAACACCGCATTCCTCCCTCCTCATCCCAGTAAGATAAGGGAAATACTGCATGGATCCACCTCATCGAACTGTCGTCGAGCGCGCCATTTCCCTACTCCATCAGCACCTCTTGAATCACTTCCCCGCTGACTTCCAAGCCAAGAGATCCAACTTGATAAACTAGGTGTGTGCCGTGTAACAGGATGAGGCGCGACTGTACTCATCTGCCTCGACATAAGGGGTCTTGGGTTGTGCAGGTCCAGTTGAGTTCCGAGAGTTGTTCTGAATCGGAGGTGAGAAAAAGCTGTAGTCCAGGGATCTTGGTGCCGAAAAGAGGAGAAACACGATTGCTGGGAGCCCTTCAGTAGCCCCAATTAGATCTGACGAATATGCACATAACAGTTTCTTGATATCATTGCTCGTTCTTCTCTCTGAGGCAAGTACTTCTCTGCCTCCTGTTGATGAGGCCTTAGCGAACGCACCTACCGCTCTTTGGTCCATTTCGTATTGAACAGCCCGCAGAACCGTTTCACTTCCGGGTCGCACTGATCGGAAATTTCCCCTTCTGTGCTTAGTCGAACATTTGGCCATAGCCCGATGATGAACGCGCAGGCATAGTCCCTTTCCTCTTGCACGCGCGGAACAGTGGAGATGCATTCCAACTCGAATGTGCGGAGTGCGAGGCTATGCGAGGTGAAAGGAAGAGAGACCTCTTGGGAGTCGAAGAGACCGCGCGGGGTCATGAGGTCCACCGGTGTGCAACAAAGGTTCATTCCAAGAAATAGCGTTCGAAGTTTTGGACAGTTCTGCGCGATAGGAATCAGACCATGCAGGCTGAATGCTGGAGCACAAGGAGAAGCAGTTCCCCGTCTGAAGGGGACCGTACGAGTCCGTAGATCCAGCGACTCGAGCTCCTTCCACGCAGCCGAAATGCGGATGAGAGTCTTGTCGCTGAGGAACGCGGATGACAAGCCGATGTCTGCGGGCTCGCAAGCCAGGGAGAAGTGGCGAATATTCTTGAGAGAATACAGCGGATCGAGCTGGAGCATGCTTTGCCAATTCGGTTGGGTTCGGGGCGCGAGCAATTTGAGTTGCTCTAGCCGGCGGAAACGGTGCGCGACGACGCAGAGCAGCTCGTTTAGCCGGTCGAGGTGTTCGTCCACTGTTATGCGGGAGAGAGCGAGTGTGCGTAGAGCTGGAAGACGAGCCGTCTGGAATATGATATCGAGTAAGGTTGTCGACCCGGATATGGTAAGTGATTGCAGTGTGGGTATCGATGATGAGAAGTCACCAAGAGGTATGCCTTCAGCATTGGAGATTTGCAACGTGAGGTCCTGGAGGTGTTTCCAGCCCTGCAGAACAGGCAGTGTCTCACCAGGCACTGGAAATCGCAAATCAAGCTCCTCGATATCGGGTAATCTCCTGACAAGATCGGGTAGATATACCTCCAGAAAGCGTAGAATGCCTTCGGGAATATCCAGCTGTAGTATCTTGAGGTTGGGCGTCCGGGCAGGCAGATTGGTGAGCAAGTCCTTCATGTAATGCACGAGATCGTTACGATCGCCGGATGGATCTTGTAGGCCTCGCCAATCCAGGTCGAGATCGAGTCTCTCCAGTGTCGGGGGGATCAGCTCGGTGAGCCATCGGACCATCAGCACGCCGCTGGTTCGTATGCGGATTTCCCGGAGGTTCGGCAGATGTAGACTTGTGCTGAGTTGCAACTGTACATGATACAGGTAGAATGCGGTCCGTAGCTTGGCAGCACGCTTGGGGTCGCCTTCACACTCCCTTTCGCTACGTACCGTGCGAACATATGACACATATTTCGGGAGAGTAAGGCTGGCATTGAACTTTACATCCACTTCAGACGACAAGACTGTCACCCCTAGTAAAATCAACTCACAATTCCGCTTTGGATTGAGGAGATATCTGCGAGAACGAGATCCGCAAGCGGCTCGACGTCAGGCAGATCTTCCCACAATCGAGCAAGGGCCGCCTCCTTGAACTGTTTACAGGTCTGAGCCAGCTGTGCGAGCGGTTCCGGTTCCTCGATGTGCTGGCAAATGAGGAAGAAAACTTCGGGTATCGCCAAGGCCCTATGCATGAAGCGGTCTTTGGAACAGCAGTGGGAGTGCTTATGATGGTAAGTCCTCAAGGATAGTGGGACAAAGGCGATTGATGGAGACGGCCATTAGGGCCGCAGCGCACGGCCGCTGTCAACTGTCTTCCGATGGGCGATACCAGAGATCCAGCCTCAGCCATAAGTCACGTGCGGACGCATTCCAAAGGAAAACTCCCGCGCATGGCGCGGCGCCTTCTGTGCTTCTTCACGTCTACCCTTTTCGTCGACAACCTGGGCGATTGCTGTGTCCATGAATCCAAGAGGACGACGGATGAAGCACTTTATACACACATTTGTCGTGGCTACTTTCGTCGGATAAATACAGCTTCCATCCCGGACTATCCACATGGAGCCAGGAGCACCTCGCGGTTGTTGCGGAAGGAATCGGCACGCAAGGTTCTCGACAGCAAACGTACACCTTGTCATCGAATAGGATGCCTTCCCGATATTCCCGATATTTCTCCCTCTTATTCTTCTCCGGACCTGCATTATCCTACGCCGTCTTGTTGAAGAAGGCACGACCTCGTTAGATGTGCCTTATCCCCATATGCGGGTGGATGGTTCTCTCAATGGTATAAGTGCGCTACCGTCATGATACCTGGATCGACAAAGGTCAGCCCTCAAAATGCGGATCCTGCACCTGCTCTCTGGCCTTCTTGCTGCTGCTTCTGCGATCTCGGCGGCTCCCGCTAAGCGATGGGTACCTCCTGGCTTTGCAACGACGAACGGCGAGGGCTTCGAAGTGGATGGACATCCTTTCAACTTTGTTGGCACCAACTCTTACGTACGTTCGCCCATCGCTTTCTTCTATGTTGCTAAATACCGGGGATAGTGGCTGCCTTTGTTGCTGACGGAGCATGATGTCGACATTACCTTTCAGAATATGGCGTTGAGCGGATACAAGGTGAGTGTTCTCCAAGACTGTCTGGACTTTCTATTTACGAGTTCGACTAGGTTTTGCGTACCTGGGTACGATCTATCTATTCATCGTGCAGCAGTTGGCTGAGGATGTGCAGGGATTCAACGCCATCAATCAATCCGAGCTGGCGGGTGCTTTGGAGTCTGGGTTGACCTATTACCAAGTTTGGAACGGCCCAAACTAGTGTGTCATGTTCTCATGTGCTCCGTATCGAGGGCGGCTGATCATTGCCTGCGAAGCACCGTCAACTATGGACCGCAGGGTCTGGAGCGCCTGGATAACATCGTTAGCAAAGCTGAACTGTACGGGATTAAGCTCATCATCACGTTTACGAACAACTGGGTTGGATACGGTGGCTCGGACCTATACGTCCAGTGGATGGCACCGGCCGGCAGTCCTCGTAAGTTACCATACAACCTGTTGAGAACGTTACAAGATTAATGTCCCATCGGCAGATGATACGTTCTACACTGATCCGACTATCGTCTCTGCATACCAGAACTACGTCAACATACTGGTACAGCGATACAAGTCCTCCCCAGCCATCTTCTCCTGGGAGCTGATAAACGAGGCGCGCTGTGCAAGTGACAGCCTGCCCGCGAGCGCGACATGTACACCGGCCACTTTGACAGCCTGGTATAAGCAGCAGAGCGATTATGTGCGATCTTTGGATCCGTATCATATGATCTCGACAGGAGGGGAGGGTCAGTTCGATTGGGCGGACCCGGAATACTATTGGTACGATGGGCAGTATGTTCCTGACTACAACTATGATGGTGGAGGTATGTCCAAGTGCCCTTACACTGGATGGACGCTGATTCGTGTGCAGCCGGGGAGTCCTTCGATGATGTGATTGCGCTTCCCAATATCGACTTTGGCGTCTACGTAAGATGAATATATGGGCTAGAATGATTTGCTGATTCTTCTCAGCATATGTATCCGGAAACTTGGTATCCTCAGTTCTTCACTTACGCCAATTGGAGCTACGAAGACTGGGGAGTGAACTGGATAACGCAGCACGCATCTGGTACGCTCATGCATATCGCTTGCACTACATTCCCTGACATCCCATCAGCGGCGCACGCAGTCGGGAAACCTATCGTGATAGAAGAATTCGGTTCTCCTGAGAATGCCAATAAGACGGCCTGGTATCCCACTTGGGTTAGAACCGCTGTGAATACCAAACATGCTGGTATTATGCCTTGGCAGTTTGGACAGCTGGGCTTGACCGAAGATGGCGGGTATCGCACGATCAAATATCAAGACCAGATCTTCCGCGGCGTGCGTTTCTTTGTGAACTGGCCGCGGATCCTTGAATTAAATGTGTTCCGCAGGCTTCTCCCAACGACAGCTACACCTTCTACAACAACGAGACTGTATTATGGGGGTTGTTCACGTAAGAATCGTATATCTGCAACGCATGACGAGTCACTAACGGAGTTGTACCATAGGGAAACTGCCGCTCTTTACAACAGCCAGGATTGGTGAAGCTGAAGAGGATTGGATTGACGTACATACCTCTATCCTATCAATGAAGTCCCTGTCATTACGGAAGTGAATTTCAATGGGTTCAAGCGGCTCTTGCACGTGGAGTACGGCGCTGACTTTCCAGCGACAGTCCGATAAATCGTCTGCCAGACGATTTCTCAGTGAGGCAACGCGAAAGTCGTGTGTTCTGAACTGCTCGGTCCTATCGTAGATAGTCCCTTTAGCTTAGTTCTTTAATGGGACAGTGTTATTGGCTCTATCAAAAGGAGTGTGGTGTATGTGTGTAAGAATCGAGTGATAGCAGACGGGTAACGCTCGACAGTAACGCGGATAACGACAGCGAGAGTTATAGACGCGGATCGTCTGGCGGGGGGGGAAAGGGAAGGAAAAAGAACAAAAGAAAGCCAGAGGAAACGAGTGGGAATCGCAGTAAAAACGGAGTGGTCGCCTGCGCAAATCTGCCAGGCACAGGCACAGGGAGCGCCTCACGTCTCAGGTGCATCCACCGCCGCGCGTCGGCAGTGGGTAACGCCATGCGGTAACGCTTCGATGGCCGCTCGGCTATGGATAACGCGGGCCGGTAACGCCATATCGGCGGTATTTGGGATCGGCGATATCGGTGCATGATAATTTGTTGTTAATTAACTAACTACGGACAGTACATCCGCGGGGGACTTTCAGACAATGACTGTCCTCAGTCATCCGTCGAATGCACTGCCGTAGCCAGTCAATAAACGTCAAGATTTGTGGCGGTTCGAATTTCTTGAGGTCTTGCAATTCTCGCGTATGTTCTTCGCTGCCCATTGTGTTTGGCCGGCTGGTTTCGTTTTCGAGCGTTATCCGTCGCAGGGAAGCCTGTTCTCCGCGGGGGACGTTTTAGAATGTCAACCTCCTGGTTGATAGAAAAAGAAGGCGTCCGGAAGCAATTGGTAACGGCGCGGTAGTGGCAGTGACGGCGAAAAAGGTTTTTAAACCGAGTTTAGACGCGTCTCGGAGGGTCTCACAGGTTGTCTCTGACCATAATTGTCGACTCCTCCACCGTACTCGACTCCTCGCTCCCTAGTTGACTTGTAAGAGATCTGGTCGACGACGACATGGTACCGCCATCGGTACAACGCGAGCAACGTCGGCAAACGGCGGTACTTGCGCAGAAGGCGAAAGTCGACGCATGGGTGAAGAGCTGCGTGGATCGCGCGCGCGTGCGGGCGACGTCCAAGGCGGTAGGACAGGCGATGAACGCCATGAAGATCGTCCTCGCCTATCCTAATGAAAAGAAGTGGTCCGGCATTGTAGCGTGGATGGGCGTTAAGGAGAATGCGGAGTTGCTCCGGGTGCGTATTTCGCAGGTCCATCCCGAATGAGACTAATACGTCTACAGCGTGATGTGACGGCGATTCTGCGGAAACATCCGTACACGTTGGCAGCGATCGACCAGTGGCGTGCGATGTTGCTGGGAGAGGTCACCCAGCGCATCTGGCTGGAGTATGCGAAGGAGAATGGTAAAAAGGTGAGTACCAGTGCGCGCCGATAGATACCGCTTGCTAACGATGCGTTACAGACCGACAAGTTCGAGTTGGGCCTGAAGGGCGTAGCGACGCCTGGCGAAGAATTCGATTGGGTTGAAGAAGAAACCCTGGACGATTTTGAGGTTCCAGACCTCGATGAGGAGGACCCCGTCCAAGCCGACGAAGCGCCCGCCGCTTCAGCTGGGGAGGCGGTATCGACGATACCGACAGAATCGTCCGGCGGTAA
Organism: Dacryopinax spathularia; assembly: GCA_037974965.1. NCBI lineage: Eukaryota > Fungi > Basidiomycota > Dacrymycetes > Dacrymycetales > Dacrymycetaceae > Dacryopinax > Dacryopinax spathularia. Next base: position 146,472 of record JBBPFI010000015.1, on the reverse strand, counting down.
GAAGACGGCGACAGAACCGGCGCCCGCCGAAGAGGAGACGCCTGTGGCGAAGAAGGCGCCCGCCAAGGGAAAGGGAAAGGAAGTTTCCCGGCCGAAGGAGGTGACGAAGGAGAAGGAGAAGGAGAAGGAGAAGGAGAAGGAGAAGGAGAAGGAGAAGGAGAAGGAGAAGGGAGTCGCGGATGAGGAGGTGGCGAAGAAACGCCAAACTCGGGCGTCCGTGAAGGCCGTAGCGGAGGCGACTGCCGAGGCGGATGAGAAGCGGCGCAATGAGCTGATGAAGAAGCGTAGGGAGGAGGCAGCGGCGGAGAACGCCAGGGCGCCGCCTGCGATGGGCTCGGGCACGCCCGGCAAAAGGGTGAGTGCTTTTTCCTTGATATGTGCGTTATCCCCGGTATTGATCATCGCCAGTCCGCCAACAAGGGCGGTAACAGCGGTACCCCCGCGAAGACTGCGGTACCCGCTGCCGCACCTGAAGCCGCTCCGGTCGCGGCGCCGCCGGCCAAGAAGACGGTAACACCGGCCAGAAAGCCCGTCAAGCCTGCGGCAAAGCCCCTGCCCGTCATTTCGGACCCGATCGAGGTGCGTGCGCCGCGGGGACGAGGTCAAGAGAAGCCGGCGAGGGGAACTACGCCCGGTGGGGAGGAAACGTGGGGCGGCAAGGTACGTCAGGAGGTTAATTTATAACTTGAATTGTGCCTGATATACGTTGCAGATCCTGCGACCTCCGTCGGGGTATGAGCTGTTCTGGACGATCCAAGGAACGCCTTGGTTCGTTACGAAGGCGGCAAGGGCGGTATGTGCGGTAATTATCGCACATGGGTAATTGCTAACCAGAGGTGTATAGTGCAAATATTGCACGGATCGGAAGCAGGACTGCCTCATTTCGCATGAGGGAGGGCAGTGCACTGCCTGCCACCTACATCGCAAGATGTGTTCGATTGCGAAACCCGATGGTATGTGGTTCTTGTTTAGTAACGGCGATACCGCTTACTAACGCTTCGTTTTGTGTGTGATAGAGCGCCGCGGTCGCGTTCGGGGCGAAAAGGGAGGCGCTGCCGCCAAACGTGAGACGTCCGAGGCTGTAACCGTCGTGACGGAGAAGTTCCGTGAAGGAACAATTCAAGACGACGTTGAAGTGTTCGAATATGAGGCGACGCGCGGTAAGCGGTATAATCGCGGTAATGACTCGCCATTCTAATGCGTTTGTAGACGCGGCGCTCGCCAATATCAACTGGTTGGTGCACCACCAACAAGTGCTGAATATGTTGCTGTCCGCCAACATGCGCCGGCTCAACGTGGCGGACAAGGACGGCTTGGAGAGCGTCCTCATGCTCAGCGCCACAGAGGAGGAGATTCCCGGAGCGGAATTGACCGGGAGGAAATTTTTCCTGGAGCCCACAAGCTTCCCCTTCCGTATTCTCACCCCGGAAGACGAGAAGAAGACGTGGAGGGAGCTCCTTGTCGACTCCGTTAAGGTCATGACCGCCAACGAAGCCGATGTCGAGTTGGACCTTACCGACACTGATACCGCCGGTAACGCTGCCGGCTCCGAAGGCCGTATCCGAGAGGTCCGTCCCTCCACGAGTGGAACGAAGAGGAAGCGCGCGTCGCCCGAGCCCGGTGCAGAAGGAGAAGAGGCGGAAGAACCTCAGGAAGCGAGTGCCCGCCCCAAGCGGGTGAAGAAGTCGGTAGAGCGTTATGGCAACCCTACTGACCCGATCATCGCGGCTAAGGAGGCGAGGGAGGGAGATGAAGAACAACAGGTGGACGCTGCTTTGGAGGAGGAGTCATCAGTTGATGACTCTGATAGCGACTACGAGGTGCCTCCTCCAGGTACGGATGACTTGCGGGAAGAGGAAGGAGAGGACGAAGTGTAATGCCGTCGGTAATGCGGTATTCGTTCTTCCCGGAGCGGGGGTGTAGTTAGAATTACCCCATGGTGTATGTGTAGGATATCGTGCGGAGGAAAGAAATAGAGTGAAAATCCACTTGTGTGAACGTCTGCAAGATTGATTGAGAGGGGATGGAAGGTCGTAGTATCCAGTCTATGTCGGCATTTGCATGAATTGGTGCCTCTTTTCTTTTTTCAATTTTCTATTTGTTATGTACGGTGGGACGTCGTATATCCGGATCGTCGATGGGTATAATTTAGACAGTGGTATGGGTATGGTGTCCTAGTTGCCCCCTACTCTGTTGACCGTCTACGGATCCCCCGAAGTCGGTTCGGGTAACGCGTTGGTATTGGCATCGGTATCCTCTGCCGTGAGACGATACGGGAGGTCTTGTAAGCGTTTCATAAGCTCATCCACTTGCGATTTGAACTCCACCCTGGTGTGAAAGGGCACCAATCTGAATCCTGCGACGGCTTGGCGTCCGATCGTACCGTCCAACTCGGCTATGGTATATGCTCCTCCACGGTTCCGTTTGATAACGACAAAAGGGCCGATATAACGCGGTAACGTTTTGTCCCGAAGGTCTCCGTCATTTCGGGAGTTGCGCAGTAGAACCAAGGAACCCGGATCATACGATGCGTCACGAATGAGGTTTGCATACTTCTTGCGGAACCGTTCCGCTGAGTGTTCTCGAGCCAGGAGTATTTTCTCATGAATGCGGGCAAGGTCCTCCGGTCTTCGCTCTAGTTGTCTCGCGCGTCGGGTGATTAGTTCCTCTCGTGAACATAGTTCAGACGGAGTTTCGACAAGGAAGGTAGCTTCGACCAGGTCTATAGGCAATGTTGGGTGCGTCCCGTGTGCCATATAGTATGGCGTTAACCCGGTAACGCTGCTGAGCGTTACGCGTTCAGCCCAGAATATGGTAGGGAGGATCGCCGGCCATCCCCCTATGTTGCCTTGTGCCGCTCGTACAATACTTTCTCGTACTCCGCGGTGGGATTGTTCGACTAACCCGTTTGCTCGGGAGTTGTAGCCCGATATGCGGATGTGGGATATCGCGTATTTTTGCGTTAGCGTCGAAAGCGCGTTAACCCATGGAGTACCGTTGTCGGTGACGATTTCATATACAGTTCCCCACCGGCATAAGAGCGTATTGAAAATGAAATCGGCCAAGTTTTTTCCACTTTCATTCCGTAACATACACCATTCTGGATAGTGCGTTAATGAACATCGGGCTTGTGCAATGTATCGGTACCCCGCTTTCGGCGTTTTCGAAATGGGCATAAGCATGGTATCACAGTATGCTTTTCCGAACAGTTTCGCAGGCGTCTGAACAGTTGGGGGGAGGAGGACCCTCGTTGTTTGTTGTTGTTGACACGATAGACAGGTTTTGATATACCAGGCTATGTCCTCCGCCATCCGGGGCCACCAGAATCGTAGCATAAGATGTGCTCGGATTGTCCTTAGTCCTTTATGTCCTAGCTCGTCATGGGCCATGCGTAACGCCCGGTACCGCCGCTCGTACGGTAGATATAAGAGGTGGTTACCGTTGTCGTCCCTCTTATATAATTCCCCATTATTTCCTATGAAGAATCGCGCCGATATTTTCAGTATTCTTCGCCATTCCTTGTCAGACGTGTCCTCAGGTCGTTTCAATGTACGCTGGTATTCGATAATCTTCTGAATATCCGTGTCCATCTTGGCGGCGTTAGAGGAAAGCGGTAAGAAGGCCGAACTCGGCGTTATTGAATCGTTGCTCTCCGGTGGGCCGTGTTCCGCTACCACCATCGGTACGTCAGATGAGTGACCCTCTGTGGCCCAGGGGAGTGCTCGTTCCTGCCACACTACTGGGCTATCCGGCGGCGTGGTTAATGGGGACGATATGTAGTGGCCCTCATCCACATCGTGTAGGCGCTGGTCCGGTAAGGAGGGAGTTTCACTCGTTGGAGATTGAGGGGGCGTCGTAAGCGGCGATAACGGTGCGTTATCCGTCTTTTCGTGCGGCAGGTCTCCCTCTTCGGGCCAGAAAAAGACAGGCACTCCAGGCCTGGGAAGGGGGGGACGGCGGGGAAAGGTCAACGATAGATAAAGAAATAGAACAGGTGTCGTTGATAGGTTGAGGGTGTCTTCGTCATATTCAGGGACGTCCTCTTGAGTGGGATCAGTGGTGGTAGGTGGGCGGCGGGAGAGACCATCCGGGGCGGTATGCTTTTCCGCAGGGACGTGAACGAGGTCGAAGTTAAACAAGGCGATGTACGCCAGCCAACGATTGATGGTAGTATTGGGCTGGATATCAGGGTGACGGATCATGCCTTTCAGATATTGGGCATCAACCTCTAGAGTGAAGGTAGAGAGGCCGATGAGCCAAACGCGGTAAGCTTTTAAGGCACGAAAAAGTCCGTAGCATTCCAGCTTCGCTTGAGAATAGCGGCTCTCTCGATCATTCCATGTAATGGAACCGAATCGGGAGGGTCGTCGGCGCCCGGTGTCGTCGAGTTGATATAAGACAAAACCGACTGCGATAGACGAGGAGTCAACCGCGAAGATAACGCGATTAGGGGAGGCGTAATCGATTGGGCGGAGAACGTTATTTTCTAACGCCTGCTGAGCCGCCGCTTGGAGGGTGCGGACCGCGGTAAGATGGATGTCGTTAAAGTGGAACGGCACGTTTTTCTTTTTGAGCTCCTCAAGGGGGCGTGCGATATGTGCATAGTTGCGGATGAACGTCCGCATAATCCCGACCGTACCAAGGAAAGAACGAACTTCGGAAATGTTTTCACAAGGGAGTTTCCAGTCCAAGATCTTTTGGATTTTGGAAGGGTCGGGTTGGCGACCGGCGTAGGAGCAGCGGTGACCAAGGAGAATGATTTCCGGCACAGCGATCTCAACCTTTGCACCGGACAGTGTCGCGCCAGAATGTTCGATGCGTGTGAGAATGCGATGAACGTCCCCCAGATGCTCCCAGATAAAACGGCGGATTCCTGCGTTATGGGCGGTAGTTTCATAAGTACCGTCCGCTCGCCGCTCGCTCGTATCGCGTTGGTGGTCCTTTGATACCGCCGTCGTCAATGAAAGGTGTTGTAATGTGCGGTATCTCTGGTTCGAGTATGAATGTGACGTTATCCTGCATGATGCCCGGCATATTATGGGCTCCCATGGGGGCAACGCAGTAACGGAGCGGGCCGAGAGGGGACTGAAAAGTGGTAAGGTCCCGGGAAGATGGAGCCAACTTGTGCTGTTCAAAACCGCGGAAGAAGTCGATGAGGGAGTAACAAGCGCGGCCCCCATAGGACTCGATGAGGTGTTCGGTAAGAGGCGGTACCGAAGAACTTTTGATCATGACGCCATTAAGAGGTTGTAGATTTATGACCGGACGCAAGTCTCCGTTCTTCTTTAGCACGACGAACCATGTTGAGTGATATGCTGACTGTGCCGGTTCGTATGCACCGGCCTGGATCTTTTCACGGATAGTAGAGATCACTCTTTCGACTAACGCGGGCGGTATCGGTAAGTTGCGGTCTTGCCAGGGGGTATGTTCGATCGTGGGGAAGACCACAGGGTCGAAATAGTCGTCTCTGAAGCGACCGATTTCCACTTCTTCCCACGAGAAGGCCATTTCGTGTGTCCGGAGAACCCATGCCGCCAGTTTGACTTCCTCCGGCCATAGGAAACCGTATTTGTTAATGCCAAGGGCTTCGTAACGCTCCTGCGTTAATCGAATGCCAGGTGTAAAGGACGGCGGTTGGTGCGGTAATGGAAGCAGGCCTTGTAAGGGGTCCGAAGGGAATCGGCGATGTATTTTGAGCTCTTCCGGGTGGGTAGTTGCCACTGGTTTAACTCGATGCTCAACCTTTTTGTATTTTCTGAGGGCCAGGCAGTGTAGCCGCTCGTCGTATGTGTACGTGCGCTGTAACGCGGTTACCGTCGGTAGGATCGTTAACGCTGGTGGGGGTATCGGGTTTACCGGCGTCGTGGTAAGGAAAATGTCTCCTCGGGCTGAACCCGACTCCTCGACTAATGAAAATCCGCAGGTGGCAAGGGGCCACAGTGTGTATCGAGCGCAAGCGCCGGATTGGCTTGTATGAAGGCCGCCGTATCATCTGCGTTCTCCGAAGGGTCTGCCTGATGGGGTTTCCAGGGCCGAGTACCGATCGTAACGCGGGTATCGGTATTTGGACATTTCAGCGTTAACTGCATTTCGCCTGAAGTCCCGTCGCGTGTTTGACATTGCAGCAGAGTCAGGAAGGGGCGTCCGAGAAGAATATGGAAAGGAGATTCTTTCACGATGTGGACCTGCAATAGGAACACGATCGGTCCGATGGTCACGCGTAGGTTCCGGATACAGCCTAACGTCATTTCGGATTGGCTGTTGGCGGATTCCATCTGTATGGTATCGTCCGGCAGGAATGGGATACGGAGTCGTTTCCAGGCATGAAAGTTGATAGCCACAATCACTGACCCTGAATCGATACAACCGGTCATGGGGATGTCATCATCTCCAACCAGTAAGTCGATTTCTCGTAACGCCACTAGTCGTTTCCCAACAATAACGCCCGATGGACTGTCGATGGCTCCAGAAACATGTAATGCCTGTGCCAGGGTTGGTACTCCATCGAGCGTTACCGGCTTTTCATGACTTGGGGGAATGTTCGCGGGCGTGTTGCATGGTTCGGGATGGCCAAAGGTCAGAACGTGGTCCCCAGTCTTCGGTATTCGTTTGGCACCCGACTGGTGATGCAACATCTTCCGTACTTCTCCAGATACCGCCATAAGTCCGCGCAGTGTCAAGTTAATCGGTACATCCAGAGTTTGCTCGAGGACGCGGTGAACTACTTCGTCATTTTCGATAGGGGCCCGGAGCTGAGAACGAGACTCTGGTTTGGAACTTAACTCCTCCGGGGATGGCTCCTCTTTAGGTCGTTCCGGAGATGTTGGTGGTCGTTCTGAAGTCGGTAATGGAGCGATAACCTCTACCTCGGAATCGCGTGGTTGTGCTGGTTTGCCGAGATATTTTGTCGGAAACGGACGGCCAGCCGGCTTACCCCTCTTGCGGATATTTGAGATTTCGGCTTGTAAGACGTGTATCCTTTGTAGATCGCTGGCAGAGAGAATACTCTCATGGTTATCGGTACCTGGCGTTATGTCCGCGTTTGGTGTATCGAATGTAAATGCCTGGACCGGTACCATACGCGTCGTGAGTAAATTTACGGGAGCACTGGGGCGTGTTGGTATTCCGGCTTGGGCGTTAAGTTCTGCCGTTGTGTTCCCAGGGTATTGGCGGTGCCATTGTAAAACTCTCTCTTTGAGCGTTCGGGCCTGAATGTACCCGGGGACGTATCTTCTGGTAGGTAGAACCAGTCGACCCTCTGCCTTCCTAATTACGAGGCCCTGTCGTATGTGTTCCTCCGCGTCTGGGCATTGGTTTACCATATGGGGTCCTTCGCACCAGATACACCCATTCGAACGGGGTGGAATACCGCCATTACCTTGAGCGTTATATGCCGGTATTGGTCGGGATTGAGATGGCGCATTGCCTTGGTATATCCCTTGTCGGGGTGCCGATTGACCCTGCTGGAGGAGAGTATGGACAGCGTTCGTCAATGTGTTCAAATTCGACACCATGGAGGCGAAGGCGTCCGCTTCCTCTGTCTTGGTTTTCACGGTCGGTTCGATTGAATGACTAGCGGTACCGTCGGATAACGCAATGACTGGCGCTTCTGCGGAGGTATCACCCAAGAGCCAGTTAGCCGCTTGCAGAACGTGTTCCATTGGGTAGGGGTCATCAGGGTAATTGTCGGGGAACTTAATCTGCAACCGGTGCTTGAGTCTTTCGCGGAACACCGGATGAAATCCGCGGAGAAATTCTCGATCGCGTTCAAGGACTGAAATCCGGTCCTTCCGTAGTAACCAGGAAGCGATCCTTGTGAATTCTCGGTTGTACTCGCCCAACTGGCCTCGGTGGCTCATAGGAATCGTAGCAGAGCGGTTTACCAGGTCTTCCAGGTTCGTTCGGGAATACCGCCTTTCGTCGGTATCGGCGCCGGGATATAACGCCAATACTTCACGTTTGTATCGGTCGTAGTCACCACTGGTGAAGGACGCCAGGCTCCGCCATGTCTCCTCGACTGCTCCTGGTGGGTATCGCACCGACGCTAGGATCCTGTCTTGTCCCCGTAGGCCGCAAGCATCTGCACACTGTTCGAAATCTTCAAAGTAACGCCGCACGTCTGTAGGGTTCGTCGAAGCGAAGTACGGGGCGTCCCGACTATTTCGGAGGGGCATTTGCCTTCGGATGGGGCGGTCATGGACGGGTGGTCCTTCTGCTTCCTGATCGAGTGGGTCCATGTTGTTGCGCAGGTCTAACTGACCGGCTAACTCTGATGCGAGGTTAACGACAGAAGGGTCCGGTAGTTGATGTAAACGTTGTTCTAGGAGAGTGGATAAGGGGGTAATTGAGCTGGCGGCCGAAGTCGTGTCAATGGAGTCGGCCTCTTCCGACTCCTGGGTATCTCGAGTCGTCCTGGTTCGGTTCGGTTCGATCGCGGGTGTAACGATTAGGGCGGTATCGTTGGCGGTATCCCCAAGCGGCAGTGGTGCGGTAGGATCGATAGACTGAAGGAAATCCCCTGTCCTTTCCGGGGACGGATAGTAGTGTCGACGTGTCTTGACAATGGCGGGCGATAACGATAGGCAAGGGGACTTCTGTTATACCGACACTGGCAATTTTGAAGAACCAATAAGGTATCCCAGCACGACCTCCAAATGAACTGCTCGGTCCTATCGTAGATAGTCCCTTTAGCTTAGTTCTTTAATGGGACAGTGTTATTGGCTCTATCAAAAGGAGTGTGGTGTATGTGTGTAAGAATCGAGTGATAGCAGACGGGTAACGCTCGACAGTAACGCGGATAACGACAGCGAGAGTTATAGACGCGGATCGTCTGGCGGGGGGGGAAAGGGAAGGAAAAAGAACAAAAGAAAGCCAGAGGAAACGAGTGGGAATCGCAGTAAAAACGGAGTGGTCGCCTGCGCAAATCTGCCAGGCACAGGCACAGGGAGCGCCTCACGTCTCAGGTGCATCCACCGCCGCGCGTCGGCAGTGGGTAACGCCATGCGGTAACGCTTCGATGGCCGCTCGGCTATGGATAACGCGGGCCGGTAACGCCATATCGGCGGTATTTGGGATCGGCGATATCGGTGCATGATAATTTGTTGTTAATTAACTAACTACGGACAGTACAGTTCTTCGCTCAATATGCAATCTGATTCCGCCGGTGAGTCCAGGCGGGCTAGTTTTGTGACAAGGCAAGCACGTACATGCACCTCTTCAACTGCTTCACACTCCAACGATCATGCAACATGCATTGGAAAATTCAGGGAGATCCTCGTGCACATGTTCCGCTACTCCGAAGGCCCAGCACTTGTGCTGCACACAACTCAGCTGAATGAGTCGGCTAACCATGCAAATTTTGCTTCCCAATAGGCAGTAACGAGGTTTAAAAGTCGGGTGTTGGTGTATCCAAGAAGTAACAGGAATTTTCGCCGAGAAATGTATGTGCGGCAAGAGCGGATCACGTGACAATTTACATCCGAGCACGTGCCTCCAACATCGACGCATCCCTTCGTCACCCGATCGCGCGTCCAAGGCCTGTGCCTGCCCTTTCTCTCCCTTCAACCACCACCGCTCGCATAAAAATCGCACATACCTGTGCCCTTTCTCAGTCTAATCCCACCAACTCAAGCTTCAATCACACCACAAATCTTAAAAACAATGTCTGCCTCTTGCACTCCTTCGGCTACCCCTTCGCCTCATGTTGAGCCGCTTCACCACCCTGAGCAGGCTGCGCTGCAGCCGCGCAAGGAGCCGCTGTCGAACGTGACCAACATCGACAGCCAGGCCGAGCAAGTCCTGATGGGTCAACAGGCCCTCCTGGCTAAGAGGATGGCGAAGCAAAAGTGCGCACCCGCGTCTCACCATCCAAGTCATTCGTCGCTGACCTTGCTACAGCAACTCGAAGACCATCTCGCCCACCGACAACTTCATGACTCCCGTGTCGGCTAAGCTGTCGCAGGTCAAGAAGAAGCACTTCGCCAAGTTCGCCTTGTGCCCCTTCCTTCTCCTCGTCCTGGTACTGACCGTTTTGCAGGGGCAAGCCGACTGATCTCGCAAGCAAGTTCAGCCTGCTCGCGCAGACACCTACGACCGAGATGCCCGAGGGCGAGGCTACCCCCCAGCTCCCACCAGACGGCAGCGACAAAGAGATCGACTTCTGAGCGCGTCCATCCAGTGCTCTTGAACGGACCTGATCTTTCTTTTTCGTTTGTCTCTCTGCCTCTCCTCTCTCGGTGTACGACCAAGATGTGCCATGCGGTTCCTTGTGTACGTTGTTGGGTCATGTACGACTATCATGCAAGATTCCCTGCCATGGCATATCCTCCCCAAACCATCACACTATGCATCTGAAATCTGTTACGAAATGATATACGTTTGCTCCGTACGCGGCTGTGCAGGTGGGCATGGATATTGTCGGCTGCACAATCCTATCGCCTCCCGGTTGACTGCCTCCAAGGACTGCGTGCCAATTCATCGCATACCATCCATGCCCTCATACCATTATAGATTATTACCGCCACATACTACCCTTGAGACGCACCCTGAGGAGATACATAACTATTGCAAATTAACAAACGCCCCTCCATCAACCAACACCGATGCGCCAGTCACTACACGCAAGACCAGCGATCAGCACACCCTCCTTCCGCTCTACCACAATTAGAAAACTTACCATACTGCGACATAGTAGACAACAAGAAGATCGTCGGCCCCGCTAAGTCTTCCGGTTTTCCTAGCCTGCCGAGCGGGATGCGGCCCTCCATGTATCGCCGTTTGTCGGGATTCGAGAGGTCCGCGCTGTTTATTGGGGTTTCTATCGTGCCGGGGAGGACGGAGTTGCCTAATAGGAAGGAATGGTTAGCATCGATCGGCTTCGATAAGAATGGGTGGGATAAGGTAAGAGGCGCAGCGCAAGAGGAAAAAGGAAGATAGACGGACGTACAGCGGATATTGTATGGCGCCAAAGAGATGGCGCAACTCTCCATGAGGCTCTTCACCCCCGCTTTTGTCGGCGTATAATGTCTGTCCGTCACGTCAGCTCCGCTAAACAACACAAATGCAAAAAGTGGAAGAACGCACGCTTGCTGCCCACCACCGACGAGCGCAGAGATAGAAGAAACAGCAACGATCGACCCTCCCTGCGGCGTTTGCTCTTTCATCTGTCGTGCACAAGCTATATGCGCTCTGGTCGGACGAGGTTTGTCTAGATAGAAAGTGGGAAGAAGACGGACCTTGGACAACGTAGAACGCTCCGTCGAGGTTGACGCTGCGGGTGAGGTTCCAGACGTCGTGTGGGATGTCAAGGAAGGAGTAGAAGGGGCAGATTCCTGCGCATGTATGAGCATAGATGCAGGTAAGTTGGAGCGAAGTGGGCCGTACCGGCGTTTGAAACTAGGCAGTCTATCCTGCCGAAGGCTTTCACTGCCTCTTCCACGATCTAAACGCGAACGTCACGTTCTGAAAGCTGAGGAAAGGGGCAGAATATGCTTACCCTCGCTGCCGTCCCAGGATTGCTGATATCCCCAGCAACCAACACCGCTCTCCTACTCTCATCGATCTCCTTGACCTCTTTCACAAGCTCCTCCGCGTCCCTCGTTGTCTGCTCGTTCCCCAGGTGGTGCAGCACTAGGTGCGCGCCTTGCCTCGCGCAGCCGAGCGCGATCCCTTTGCCGATGCCTTGCGAGGAGCCGGTTATGACGACCACTTGGTCTTGCAGGAGGCCGAAGCGGGTGGTGTTAAAGTCTGGTCCTGGCATGGTCGTCGACAGTCAAGCTGCTGTTGCGCAGTGAGAGGAGAGTAGGCTTAGAAGACCTGCAGGTCGCCGTTCGGCCTGTCCGAGCTGCAGGCCGACCCTGGAGGTCCCCTGGCCGGCTCAAATGTCGTAAATAGTAGGCGGACCAAAGATGCCCCGGCGATTTTCACGGATGTGGCAATGCCACGGTCGGCCCAATTGGCCCGTATAAGTATAGGGCAACGTCGAGGACGGTGCAAAGTTGGCACAGAGGGATGGGGGATACATCCTGCGAGGGCTGTGGTATATAGCAACCAGCACAGGAGGATGTCAGGTCGTGTTGTTGCTCCCTCCTTGCTAGACATGAACCAGACGATCCAGTCGACTGCGGCTAGTGAACTGAGACACGACGATCGGATCCTCGCGCGGCAAAATAACTCCGGGTGCCAGCGATGATCGACAGCATGCGGTTCGGTGGACGTCCAAGAAAGAACGCAGCAGAGTAACATGACCTGGAACGGGCGCCATACTCAGTCCATCGAAAGAGTACAGTTTGTCCATTTGGAGCAAAGGGAAAAGAAACGATGGATATTATTATTGGTTGTGCGCCAATGCGCTGGCAGCTTTCGGCGCTTCTTATTCGGAGGGAGCGGACCGGGAGCAGTTCTCCGCACTTTCGGTTCCCCACGTGAACGGTGGTGAACGAACGAAGCGGCCGTTTCCCATACACTCACCCCACCTTTTCCCGCAAGAACCCCGAAGCGGGTGGGCAACACACATACTGTACACAGGGACCATTACCCTCTCCCACTGCAGCCATCGCATACAGCACCTCACCCCGCATTGTTACACTCCCACCATCATCTTCCTTCCCTACTCTCGGTATTGTCATCGTCGGATCATCCGTACTCGGAGGACGGCTAGGAAGAGAAAATGCCGGCGGATAGGCGTAAGAGGAGCATCATTCCAGATGAAAGCGAGCATAGGCCAATGAGCTCGACGTGCGTGTACTATGCGCCTCTAATTGATGACACTTACTGATCATGGCTCCTCGCCTTCTTTCGTCACAGCTGCCTCGCCTGCGTACGTTACTACTTCTCCTCGTGCACCGCCGCCTACTGACATCCTACAGCGACAACGTAAGGTCAAGTGCGACTCTGGCAAGCCGTTATGCGGTAACTGCGTACAGGCCGGTGCAACAGAATGTATCTACAAGTACGCCCTCTATTTCTCGCCTCCTCTACCAACGTCTGATGCGGAGATAAAACTGCAGAGAACGACAAAAACCAGGGCTCAAGCCCGGTATCGGTACTGCTCTAGTGGACCGGGTTGCGTACGTCCTTTGTCCATCCTTCTGTGTGCCTGGTGCCTGAGCTGATGCCGTTCATCAGCGCACTCGAAGCTGCCATGGCACACCAAGCAAGTAGGATCGACAAAGTCTACGGCTTGCTCGATCAAAAACCCACCCCACCGCCGTCAATCATGTCCCCTCCTCCCTCAATGTCAAACATGCACAGCTCGCAGAACAACTCGCACGTCTCCCCCAGTGTACCGCCTAGCAACCTGTTCACTTCAGCGGTCACGCCCGTCCCGTCTGCCCCGCCTCAGCCGCAGATGGACGTACCGCATCCGATGATGGATACTCCGAGAACAGAACCGACACCGACGTTTACGCAGAATCACATTACGCCAGGGATGCTCGATAATAGGATGAATCATGAGTCGCCTATGTCCACGTCCTCGTTTGTCGACAGTGCCGATCTACCGCCTCACGATCTTGTCCTGCATCTGTGCGTCTCATCCTTATGCATTCAAAAGCCGTCGCTGACCTATTCTCAGAATTGATCTATACTACACGCACGTCGCCCCCTTCGCCCCTTTCCTGATCCGCGATCACCCCTACGTTCATCAAGACGCCGACATAAATGGCAACACGAACGGTGTCCCGCGTGGCTGGCCCGTAACAGTCTACGCGATGGTCGCCGTCTCCCTCCGTTTCTCGCTCGACCCGCGATGGCAGCTCCCCGGTTTCCTCACAAAAGAACAATACTACCGCGCGGCCAAGCAGAGAGTCGTCATGCACGCAATCGAGAGCACGTCCTTCCAGTCTCTTCAAGCACTTGCGATCATAGCCCTGGATACGATTGGTACTGGTGCTGGGCCGAGTGCTTGGGGCGTGTTGGCGTTGCTAACGAGGAGCGTGATGCATCTTGGGCTGCAGAGCGAGGAGGACCCGGGTGGCGGGCAGAGCAAGGCCGCGCCGTTGAGTAGGGTGTCGTTGCTCAAGAGTCCGAGGAACTTTAGGGAGGAAGAGGGAAGGAGGAGGCTGTTTTGGGTCATATATGTGCTGGGTACGTGGCTTACCTCGGTACGTGCTGAGCTGTACGCTGATTTTGGGACAGATCGATGGGCGAGTGTCTCGACTGGATGGGACTTTACGCTTAGCGACCAGCAAATATCGCGGAATCTGCCCTGTAGAGAGGATTTCTGGCTAAGTGATGTACGTATCCTGCGCCCTTTCCAAGCATGCATGTGCTGAACATGCTCGTCAGAATCGAGTTCATACCCGAGAATTCCGCTCGCCATTATTCGACGACGGTCTCATGCACCAAGAAGCCTTCCTAGACCCTCTCGCCTACCTCGTAGAAATCGCCGACCTCCTAGGTCGAGTTCACCAGCTGCACCGACATCCGCTCAATCCGATGAGCGAAGTCGAAGTGACCCATTTCTACGAACGCACACGCACACTGGACGCCGCCGTAAGGAGATGGTACTGTCGCCTGCCGCTCGATATTTCCTCCCCAGCGCGGATCGATTCGCACCCGATGATAGTCCTCGTACAAGCGATGTATCACGCCACCCTGATAAAACTGCAGTCGATCGTCGCCCATCCGCCGGACGTGTCGTCCTATATGCAGCCGAGTGGAGAGGCGGGAAGGCAGATCGTTCAGTCCGCGAAGCAAGTCGCGCTTCTTGCGAGGGCGGTCACGCAGAGCGGGCTGGAGATACCGAATACGAGCCCGTTCTTGGCTTGGTGTATGTGGGTTGCCGGGAGAGTGCTGTTCAGTAAGTTCTTCTTTCTTGAGGACGCGGATCGGAGGACTGACGATGTGATAGTGGAAGCGTACCATACGGCTTCGCAGGTGGATCCGGATATACACGAGCTTGTGACAGCGCTCGAGATCTCGGGGAGATTCTGGGACGTTGCTCGTGCGTCTCCGTTATTTTTGCACTGCCGCATTGATGCTCACTATCGGATCACAGGCCGATACGCCTCCCTCCTGAAAAAGGCGATTGACAAAATGGCCGACCACAACCCCTTCACGACCGCCACCACTCAATCGCGCAGTCGCGCAACAGCCATCTCAGCCCTGCTCGACCTCCGCCGGACAGCCTTCGGCGCCGACCTAGCCGTCCCGACCAGCGGGACCCAAACGCCCGCAAACCCCATCGCCGTCCCCCAGCCGAGCGAGGACTATACCAAGATTCTGGACGGGATGCTCTCTACTTGGGCGGATCAGCAGAACGTCCTGGATCTGCAGTGGTTCGAGATGCCCAATGTTGTCATGTAGCCCCTTTGCTTTTACTTTCCTGTTGTTCTTTGGGACATTCACACTTGGCTCGAGGGAGGGTCATCGTCGTCTTGTATCGTTGTCTCGTTAGCTAATGAAATCGTCACGAAATGGTCATGACATAAACCGTCAACCGGCCAATTCGACTCTGCTCGAGCAGCGAGTGGTTGTTTGGTTGGTTACCGGTTCGTTCCGGAGATGGGGCTTGGCATTAGGGGATCTGGATTAGGGGACTTGTGTCCGCGAATAACCGGATCTGGATTTTCGGTTGCAAGTACCGTAATCTCCATGTGTAACGCAGAACCAGATCTTGGGTTGACAGTAAGGCGGAGGGGACCGGTAAGGAGCGAACGTGGGTGTCTAGGGCTTTCGATCTTACACATTCTCCAGAGAATAAGCGAGACAAGAGCTGTTCTCTCTCCTCTGTGACGTCTAGCATTGTGCGCTATTGACATGGCGAATGTACCGCAAAACGGGGGCGAGAGCAGTGCATTACTCGGGTCGCAACTCACTTGTGGCGATATCGCTCTCACAACTCCGACTACCATCAGCATCTAACCGCCGCGGAGGTAACGAAGACCTATTCAAAACCCCCACGTTCCCCAAACGCCCAGACCCGGCGAGTCCCTTGACACCATGCGGGAAATACATGCGGAATTGCATTCTGCTCGAGGCTATAGGTTGCCGGTATGAGATGGGCTGTGCGGCGATCTGGATTGTCCGGGGTAGACCGGAAGAGGAAAGACGTCAGATGATGTGGAGGAGGTCGGCGATAAGTCTGCAACGATTTTTGTGGGAGATATTCGTTATCGACTCATTTCACGAGTGACTATAGGGCTGGAGAAGGACAAAGTAACGAAGTGTATTGCAGGTTGAAAGAGCTGGGATGAGATGGAGGGAGGGTGATAGAAATGTCCGACATCGCCGACGGCGGGGTTCTCCACCAGGACGGCGGGGAAGGCGGGGCACACGACTTGAGTTTACGATCAAATCGTCGGCGTGCGAGGCCTAGAGCCGACAATGCGGATTGTCTATAGACAAGCTCACTGTCTTAACCTCCGATCGGAAGCGAACTGAAGGGCTGCTCGGGCTGCTGAGGGAACAACCACGCGAGAATGTGGTTCCGAAGCAGGCCAATGACGTCTTCTTTAGGTCCGCCCCGCACAGGGGAAAAAGGAAGCCGGGTCGATGGTGGTGTGGTCCAACTGGCAGGAAGCGTATACGCCGATAGGCAACTTCTTCACCAGATATGGTACGGCCGTTCCTTCCATCATCGTCGGCCGTCGGGGTCGGCTGACTGTGCTGTTACCGGCAGCGGGGAGTGGGAATGCCTGCGTTTAAGGCACCACGCGCCCGTGCCTTGTTCCCACATTTACACCTTTACCCTTCTTCCTTCCGTTCCCCTACCGCTTTCTCCTCTACCTCATTAGTTTCGACTAAGTTTACGACCTCGACATCCAACAACTAATAATGGAGAACCAGAAGGCGACAGTGTCGCACACCGACAATGGGGTGGGCACTAACTCCCTCCCTGGTTTCGCAGCCTGGTGGGCAGACCTCAAGCCCCGGAAAACACATGCGGGCAACGACATTGCAGGCACCATTCGGGCTCTCAAGAGCGTAACCCTGCTACAATGGGCGATGTTCTTCTCTGGGTACGCACGACTGGATGCAGCGTTCGAATGTTTCTGACTTGGTGGTAGATTCATTGCATGGACTATCGACGCCATCGATTTCTTCAGCGTTTCGCTGTCAGTCACCGCTCTCACCAAGCAGTTCAACAAGAGCACGAACGACATCACGACCTCCATCACTCTCACTCTCCTCTTCCGCTCATTAGGAGCACTCATCTTCGGCATGCTCTCAGATCGGTACGGCCGTAAATGGCCGTTGATCGCCAACCTGCTCCTGTGCTGTCTCTTCTCACTTTGCACCGCCTTTGCGCTCGAATACGGCGCCTTCCTTGCCGTCCGCTGCTTGTTCGGCATAGCCATGGGCGGTATCTGGGGTTTATCCGCCGCAACCGCCCTCGAGAACCTCCCTGTGGAAGTTCGTGGTTTGGCGAGCGGTGTCCTGCAGGAAGGCTACGCCGTCGGCTACCTCATCGCAGCCGTGATCAATCTCACCCTCGTGTCGTACGATCCCTTCGGCTGGCGCTCCCTCTTCTGGGTCGCAGCTGGAATATCGGCATTTGCGGCTCTTGTGCGCCTCGTGCTCCCGGAGAGTCAGGTCTTCCTGCGTGCGAAGAAGGAGAAAAAGCTGAAGGCAGAGCGTGGAGAGGAGGTTCACAGTAAGACGAAGGTGTTCCTGAGGGAGTCGAGGGAGATGCTTAAGGCGCACTGGCTTCGATGCATTTATGCTGTGCTGCTTATGACTGGTGAGTCACTCATGGGACAACACAGTGTCCTGAGACTAACCCGTATTAGGTTTCAACTTCTTGTCGCACGGTTCCCAAGGTCCGCATTCGCTTTGCCCGTTCATCTGACTTGTATTCTGAGCGGATATTCAGATTTGTACCCCACATATTTGCAACAGACCAAGGGCTTCTCAGCTCATAATGCCAGCGTCGCTACGATCATTGGTAACTGCGTGAGTTCCGGGTCAATTACACAGCTGAGGTTGACTTACTGATGATTTATCCTAGGGTGCGGTCGCGTACGTCATTCCAGCGGCGAACATATGGAGGTGTTATATTGACGTTCTTGCAGTGGCGGTATCTTTGCCGGTATCTTATCACAGTATCTCGGCCGTCGGGTTACTATTGTCCTCTTCACACTTTCCGTCGGAGGTGCGTCACCCGGAACAACCGCGGAACCGTTCACGTGCTGACTGCTACCGGTAACTATCGCAGCCTTCATCCCCCTCTGGATCCTGCCAAGCGGATTCTCCGCCCTGGCCGCAGGCGCATTCTGCGTCCAGTTCGGCGTCCAAGGCGCATGGGGCGTAATCCCTATCCATCTTGCCGAAATTTCGCCGCCCGCGTTCCGCGCTACCTTCCCGGGCGTAGCGTACCAGCTAGGCAACGTGAGTACTTCGGAGTATCCCTGGCGCTAGCCATGGTCTGGTTGGGTCAGTTGATGCTGACGCTTTGTGCATAGATGGTCAGCAGTGCCAGCGCACAGATTGAAGCTACCGGAGGGGAACATCAGCGCACGCTGCTGAATGGGAAGGACGCGCCGGACTACGCAAAGGTGGGTATTCCCTGCCACTTCATCCAATCCCCGTCCATCTCGGGCCGTCTTCTGTTGGCCACCGGCCAGCATCGGGAGAAGTCTCCGACAGCCCGCGCGGGCTTCGCCTGCGGTTGCCCTAGCTCGTCTCTGGCTGCCGGTGGCCGCATACCACGTTTGACAACGACCGCTGACTGCTGGTGTTTTTAGGTACAAGGCATCTTCCTGGGCGTTGTGGCTGCTTTCGTCATCTTTATGACCCTTATCGGGAGGGAGAACCATAGTTCAGGTACGTTCCGGTCCCTTCTCCCCGCTCTTCTCCCCATGCGCCGGCCGTGTTCACTCCGAGATATCACCGCTTCCTCCGGCGTCCGACGCTTTTCCTCCTCACCTTGGGCCTTGTTTTGGATACGCAATACTGATGACCTTTTCTCCAGAATTCGAGAAACACAAAGTCGCCTTTGAGCTCGGTGGCGGCAGAGACGATGCCTACGACGACGAGCCCATCACCCACGGCGCGTCGCAAGCACCGTCAGCAGGGAGCGGCACGATCACTCCTGAAGCGCACGTTAATGCGGGCGAGAAGACGGCGGTTGAGCCTGTGCATCGGGAGACTGTCTGAGCCGCGTTATCGTATTGCTGACCGGTCCACAACTTGCGCTACCGGCACGAGACTCCTGCGTCAGAAGTGCGGCCTGTTATTGCATTAAGGAGACCTCGGAATTGTTCCGAGTTGACGAGGAGAGGACGAGTTTGATCATGACCTAATGAGCCTTCTTTTCTCAACCTTTCCTATCAGAGGTTGGGAGCAGGGGCTGTTGTATTATCCGAATTGTGTGAATGAATTTCCAATCAGTTTTGATTCGTTATTTTTGTAGTGTGTTGCATATGACGCAGCCATAGTTGCCGAGAGCTGCACATGGAAAGCAGGAAAAGCAGGAGAGGACAAAGGAAGGTGGGAGAACAGTAGCCGCAGGGACAAAGTGCCGACACCCCATCTTCTGCCGGGCTTCGATCGGTGCCACTACCCGAAAAGGCAGTTTCCAACCCAGGCCAACCCTCATCTCAGCTCAGGCCAGGCCGGTCCATCCGGGCCAATCAACCGCTCCAATCTGCCGAGTCTGTGCGGCGATCCCGGTCCCGGCCTTGTCCGAGCTGGCAGGCTTTACCCCGCATTCCTGAGTGCCCTGTCAGCAGCCGTCAAGAGCCAATCGGCCGTGTCTCCGATCCTGGTTGACGGGAGAAGCCAAGAGGACAGCGAGGGGTTCCGAGCTCAGCGCTTGGAATTGACGGGAAGAAAGGAAGCAGGGGCTACGGGCCGAGTTCCGGCTATGTGGCTGACCAATGGGATCGCTCGCCTCAGTGCTGCTTTGTAGGGTGGTCCCGCTTGAGCCTTCAGTAGTACGGCCGCCTCTGTGTCTTCGCTCGCGCTGTATGTGTGTGTGGTTGAATTTCACTATTCAGTTGGCGATGGGTCAGACTGCCCTCCTACTGCTCACTTTGGGCCTATCGCCAACCCACCCACCCCCTTCACCCCTTCTGTCACTCCTCTTCCGCACTCCCGGCGTCCCGACCTGCCGACGTATCCGAACGCATCGACTTGGTTTGGGACGTGGACGAAAGCGAGTCGGCACGCCAAGGACAGCTCGGGCCGTACTCGTCTTATTACCCTCCCCCACCTCTCACTCCCCTGCTAGCGAGCGGTTGGGTTGCGAGTCTGACTGCTGAAGGGGGTCGGACCGTTCTCGCTTTGACTTGGCTCGCTGCTTGTCACCGTTGACACCACATCGCACGTTTTCACCGCTGCGTCGGTAACTGTCCAGATCGGCGTCCTGCGATCTACTGCTTGCTGGACTACCATCTAAAGGCGACTACACGCCAACTGTGATTAGGAGTGAGGGAGTCGCAGAGGGATTTGGAAAGGAGAAGAGCAGATAACGGATAGCTGCTGCCGTGGAATAGCGTCAGCGGGAGAGGGACTCGGACTCCACCGACGCTCAGTACCCTGCCCCCTCCATCCCTACACACCATACCTCCTGACCGGCCCGCCACCAGCAACCCTACCACCTCTACCCTCTCTTTACTGTCATCGATCTCTCCTTCCCACTTACTGCCTCTTTCGCCGGCTATCGACAACTTAGCACGATGCCACTCCAACATCATCTCCTCCGTCAAGCTCGACGAGCACTGCGCCCTTCTTCACTCTCACACGCCCATGCACGAGCACGCCCACCAGCGCCGACTTGGAAACACCTCACGACCCGAGTTCAGCATGAGATCCAACAGCTCCGCTCTACTCCTGCACCCCTCAAGGCCGGTGCAGCCGGAGCAGTCGGGATGGTCGCTGGTGGGTTGGTGGTCTCGTTCGCCCTGCTGGGGTGGGGCAACCTCACCGGTCAGCGAGGGGACGACCTCGACTTGAGGGGCAAGACGCGTCCGCTGCGAGAATCGCTCGAGGCGGACCAGACGGCTCAGAAAGCGGAAGAAGAATCGCCCGACACTCCGGCTAGTACGAGCGCGGAAGGAGGCGCGGGGAGGATCATCAGCTTTGAGGAGGTGCAGCAGCATGCAACGAGGGACGATTGCTGGGTTGTTATTGATGGAGAGGTGTATGATGTCACAGGATTTTTGGCCGACCATCCGGGTGGAGTCGCGAGTATCCTGAGAGTGGCAGGGAAGGACGCAACGTGAGTACCGCTTTCCTTCGCGCAGCTGCGAAGGCTTCTTTCCACCACGATGTGGGCCTGGCGCTGCAACGCACCTGTATATACATACGCAGGGCTGAGCTGACACCTCGCGTCTAGTGAGGCATTCAAACCGATCCACCCGCCGGGTACGCTCTCCCTCCTCCCGCCCTCTTGTCACATCGGCACCATCGACCTCGCCACCCTCCCCGCAATCGAACTCTCCGAAGCGAAAAAGCTCGAGCTGGCACGGATCGAGGCTGCACGGAAAGCGCTGCCTCCGCCCGAGGCGGCGGTCAATTTGGCGGATATTGAGGTGCTGGCTAAGAGCGTGTTGACGAAGACTGCGTGGGCGTATTATAGCAGTGCGAGCGATGATGAGTACAGTGCGTTACGTTTCTTATCTGCCGCGCGTTTGTCTTTCGTCGTTCTCGTGCCGCGTCGTTCATTTGTCGCTCTCCTGCCCCATCTGTCCTAATTTCCTTCTCTGCCACATTCTGTGGTTGCACAATTGCGGGTTCATGCTAACGCTCTCGCAGGTCATAGGGAAAACATCGCCGCCTTCAAGCGTTTCTGGTTCCGCCCCCGAGTTCTGAACAAAGTCAGCAGCATAAGCATGTCCACCACCCTCTTCGGCAGCATCTCCTCGACCATGCCCGTGTACGTCAGCCCGGCAGCCATGGCCCGGCTCGGCCATCCAGACGGAGAGATGGAGATTACGCGTGCATGCGCGAAAGAGGGCGTCGTCCAGGGCGTGAGCGCGAACGCGAGCTGCAGTCTAGAGGAAATCATGGGTGCCAAGTCGGACGGGCAGGAACTGATCTATCAGGTGCGTTCGTGTGCTTTCCCTCGTTCTCCCAAAATTGTCGGAATGATGCTAAGCGCATGCGCGCAGCTGTACATGAACCGCAATCGCCAGCGATCGCGCGAGGTCATCGAGAAGGTGGACAAGATGGGCTTCAAGGGCATTATGCTCACCGTCGACGCGCCTGTCTCGGGCAAGCGCGAACGGGATATCAGGGCTCAGGGTGACGACTTCCAAGGCCCGGCGGAGGGGACGAATGAGGGGAAGGGTGTCGCGCAGGCTATCTCGGGATATCAGGATCCGGATGTGAATTGTACGTCTTGCTGCTGCGGTATCGATGCGAAAAGGAGTTGCTGACGCGGCGTAGGGGCGGACATCGCATGGATCAAGGGGCTTACAAAGCTGCCACTGTATATCAAGGGCATACAATGTGTAGAGGATGCGGAAAAGGCCTATGAGCATGGCGTCGCTGGTATCATCATCTCGAATCATGGAGGAAGACAACTGGACTTGTGAGTCACTGCTCTCTGCTGTTGGTAATTCGACTAAGACTCTTCAGCTCGCCCGCACCTATGACCGTTCTATACGAGCTGCACAAACGGCGGCCCGACCTCATGAAAAAAATGGACGTCTACGTGGACGGTGGAATTCGGCGGGGAACGGATGTGCTGAAAGCCCTCTGCTTGGGCGCGAAAGGAGTGGGCATTGGTCGGCCTGTGCTGTACGGCAATGGCTGCTGGGGGGAGCAAGGTGTGCGTCGGGTTTTCCAGATCTTGCGTGAGGAGATCGCGACCAGTATGCGTCTGCTCGGCGTGACCAGGCTCGAGGATCTCAAGCCAGAGATGGTGAATTTCGCCGACCGGGATCCGGTCCTCATCTGTGCCGAAGAGGACTGAACGCGGGGGAGAATGTCTATTCGTTGGCAAAGTCCGGAAGGAGTGGCGGCCGGGGTCGGTCGATCATTTATCAATGTAACTCTATATCTCTTTCACCTGGTGGCGCTGTTTACCCGAGATCGTGTACGACGGCAGTTCCTCGTTCCCGATGCACTTGATGTAACGAAATGACGTCTAGAATGGAATGGTCAACAATTCGTTAGGGTTCAGTGTGTGAAGCAGGAGAAGTAAACACCACATCCCCATGTAGGCACGACTCGCTTTCGTTCGTTGCACAAATCACAGAACCGGCGGAGCGAGGGTGCTGGCCGGGATAAAGACAGAGTTTCTGTGTCGTCTCTCGTCCACAGAACCGCGTTGTGCCAAATCGACGTGGGGAATTCGGCAGCAACGGCCCCGGGCTGAGCCACAGCGGAACAAGACTCGAGCTCAAGCGAAGCGAGCGCGGTTGCCGGAGGTTGCTCGTGGTTGCAATACCCTCGATATTCGCAACTACTCGGGTACGCTGAAGCCAATACACAGCGTCTGTAGCTTCGGACAGCCTCGCACGAAGGCAAGCAGACGAGGAGAGTGAAGGAGCCGGGAGAGACGTATTGCATCTGTCTCTCCAAGCTCCTAAGGTTAGGCCAGGCGGCGGGGACTTGCGTCATATGTATGTGGCCTGTCTTCCGTTGCCCGTTGCTACGCGAAAATAGGGCCTGTTGCATAGATACTGCCCCACGACACTAACTGGCAGAAACTGACAACACCTTAGCCCAGCCCAGGCCGCAGGGAGCGAAGTTCCGGCGGCCCGGTGCAGCGAGCAAAGCAAGGAGCACATTGCCACCCACTACTACTCAAGCGCATCTGGTGGGGTCCAGCTATTAGTACCTCATGAATCTCTGTTACTGATACCCGGCTATCTTCGCCCTATGAAGCGACACTCCTCTCACTCGCCGGTTTGTCAAACTATCCGTACACTCCCTCTCGCGCCTACAATTCTTGAACGACTAGAGGTCATGTCAGCCAGGTGGCAACCCTTTCTCAGTGAGCACGACGTACCCTCAGCATGCCCATCCTTGGCCACAGCGACCTCGGCTTTGTATCGACGGGATGCGAATGGTGGGTAAGGGCTGCAGCAGCTCGCCTCAGCTTTAAGATATCACCATGTTCAATGTGGGACTCACGCGTTGTAAATCTCGTCCAATTCCTCCAGCGTACGCCCAACGGTCTCCACACCGCAGAGAGCCCAGATGATCGACTCGATGATGTCCCAGCCGACGAACACGTAGGTGTAGTTGTTCTTGATGTTCTGAAGCGCGATAGGCCCGGCATACGTGTTGATGAACCCGATAAGGTTGACAAGGACACCGGAGAGAGCCAGTCCTTTAGCCCGTGCTGTGTTCTCCAGATTCTCCGTGGGGTAAACACCTTGCAGCGGTGTGTAGGCGAAGGTGAAGACAAAGCCGAACAGGAAATATGCCGCCAGGCCCAGTTGGGCAACTCGAATTGGAGGGTCAATAACGTTGCCGCTTGCATCAACGGGGGCATTTGCCCAGACAGTGTTGCAGCCAGCATTTATGGCAAGCAGAACGGCGCAAACAAAAGTACCGATTGCCAGTGTCTTCACGCGAGGCATTCTGTCGGATAGGGACGCTTGGTGATAGTTAGCGCAAGGCTTATTAGTTACTAAGCAAGAACCCACCAGCTGTAAGTCCTACCACAGCCGACCCGCAAGAGCCCGCGAGATTGAGGGCAAGCTGGATGGGGGGAGATGTATAGCCAAGATTGGCATAGATAACGTTGTTGAAGTAACCCAGACCACTGTGCAGCGCGGCAATGAGAATAAAATCCCATTGTCAGCCAGAAAGGGACGTACTTTCCGGAGAATTGACCGAAAACCGAGATCAGCATCACCATGAGGAAACGGTAGCGGGCGTTGCTGGTCATGAAGAGTGCCTATCGCATCGGTGGTAAGCCGTGCTGTCAAAATGCATATTCTTGGATGCTTACCCTGTAGTCCCACCAACGCTTGTCGGAAGCATCGAGCGCGATATTCTCCTTGAATTCCTGCCATTCGAGAGCAACGAGCGCAGACTGCTGGTCATTATTCCCATGGTACTTGACGAGGAATGCTCGGGCAGCTTCTTCTTTGCCATTCTGCATGAGCCAGCGCGGAGATTCGGGGATGAAGAACACGCCGAAGAGGACGAAGACGGAGGGTACGCCTTGGAAGATCATGGGGATGCGCCAGGACCAATCGCTATTGATGTACAGGCAACCAAAAGCTAGCAGAGCATCAGTCCGAAGTTCTGGGGAGAGCAAACCTGACGCTTACTGATGGCGGCAGCAGGGATGGATCCACCAAACCAGCCACAGTTGTAGGTGCCGACCATTTTACCACGCCAATGAGGAGGTGCAATCTCAACACAATAGGCGGGAGCAGCAACGGTCATGATCGAGATGCCCCAACCAAGGACAAACCGACTGTGCAAGAACACATCAGCGCAGTGCCATCTATCAGACGAGATGTGGCTCACCCTCCCACAAGTTGATCCAAGGAGTGGGCACTGGCGACCAAGGCCATGCCCAGAATGATAACGCAACCTCCAACAAACATGCCAACACGACGTCCAAAGTGATCGGCGATGGGCCCAGCCGAGAAGGCTCCAATCATGCTGCCGACCGTGTACATACTGAATACAAGGCTCACTTTATTGCCCACGGTGCCGGTTTCGAAGTAGCTTTGATAGTACTAAGGCAAGGAGGAATGTCAGGAGGGGTGCAGGACTAGTGAGCAACCTACGAACCGGCATAGGGCTGAGACCACTGAACAACGAGCCATCGTAGCCATTCGCGCAGGCGCACAAGCTGCACAGCCTCTGAGTTCGCAGCATGATACGGCCACCGAAAGAGGCGAACTTACAAGGAAATGAAGCAGGCAAAGTACAGATGAATCGACTCCTTGGACCATCTGGAGATAGGCGCATTGCGGATTGCAGTCTCGAAGGCTGCATTCCGTACCTTGAGCCTCTCGGTCTCAGTCAGTGGTACCGGAGCCGAGACCTGCTTTTCGTCGAGTGACTTTTCAGTTCCATCGCCGTCAAGCTTGCTCTCGTCGTAGAACACCCTCTCGGAAGCATCAAGGGTAGCCATTTTCGTTCGCAGTCCAGGGCCCCAGGGCGACAGGAGGAAGGCCAAGTTACTGCTCGCGGATTATCGAGGCAACGCGACTACTGAGGGGAATGTTGCCTTGAAGCAGGGCGATTTATACCAACGACGATGCTAGCCAGTGGAGGGGAAAACTCGGGAAGATGGGGCCTGCAGGAAAAATACAGGGGTAACACGCCACGATACGGGAGTTCCGCCCATTGGTGGGGAGTTCCGGGAAGGGTATCGATCGTGTATGACCATATGCGGGTGAGGCCATGCGACGCCGACAAGGTACGAGCCAATGTGAAGTAGTAAGCGGGGAAAGACGAAGAAAGAAAAGGCTGGAAAAGAAGCGCGTGCTACCTATCAGGGTCATTCAGTTGACGCGCGGGGCCCCAGAATAGCGCTGCCAAAAACAGGTGTGGAGACCCCGCGGAGATTCGTCGGCGGTGAGACCCGAAGTGATCGCTCAGGGCCCGCCCCTTTCCGGCATTGATAGTCTTATCACCTGTCAAAAACGTGGATCCGCGATTGAAACCACAAGATGATGGAATGTGGGGTATTCACCGACGATCCTCCGTCGACAGTTCTTATAGAACTCGGTCGGGCGTCATGTCATGTCAAACTTATTCCGCGACTCTGAAGCGGCCCGCTTCCGGCTCGGCGCAGCGAGCAAAACTTCGGAAAATCCTGTCTCCGGTTTCCCAACTCGGGCAAGGACGGCGACCGACCCCTGGCGACACTATGGTCATTTCGCGAGACCATGCTCCGCGCGCAACGGCCTCAAAGGCATCAAGCGGCAGCACCAGTCATCTGCTGACCGGATCCACGAGAATGATGGCGAAGTAAGGGGGGACTCAGGAGTGATGACCGCATATGCGTGTCCGAACCGCTGATAGCGGCTGCGCCGTTTCGAACGCATATGACCTGGAGGCGGTGAAAAGAATACAGGGGAGCAGAGCTTCCAAAGGGCGCGGCTGCCGGATACCTACCATCTTGGTCAAGCCAATCGGACGTCGCACCGCCCAGAGCATATTGAACTGAATGCGTCTTTTGCGGCCTCTTCTCGCCGACTTAGCAACTCCGCACTGAGGCATTGGACCCCTTGCGAGGGCAATCGCCAAAAGAGAGTGTTTTGCCGGCATTCATCCTTGTTCTCGCGCACTATAGGTGTTGTCATGATAAGAAATTGCGTCGATACGGAGACCCGGCACTGGTTCATGCATCAATTTTCGGCTCATCAAGCTGAGGTCGGGATGAACCGGGAATTGGCCGTGTGAACGCCTTCCTTCCTCCGCCGGCCGGGATATCCTCGGACTGTTTCAGGCGGTTGTTGTGAAATAGTCATTACGGAAACATGGTAACGTTGGAGAAATTTTGGTATGGCGTTATTCGGTAGTATGCCTCGGTGCCGCCACCACCAGGATCGCTAGACATATTCCGCCAAGCCGCTGAGTTCGTCAAGCCAAAGCCCGTAACAATCCGCAACTCAAGCGGTGACACCAGGGCCCCAACAGCGGGCTCGAGGCACGGCTCGGGGCAAAGGGCCATGAACTTGCGCAAGTTTTTGTACCATTGCTGTATGACCCGTCGCGCTTCCTGTCGCGAAGCAAGCTATTGACCGTGAGGAGTACGGATCCGCTAGTATTGTCTGGATCTGGACGTTCTGCTCATTCTCTGGTATTGTCGGTGCAAAGCAGGCGCTGCAACGATCAAGGTAGTTGAGAGAGCTTCAATAGCCGTCTATGAAATCTACAGACGGAGTTGTTGTGCATCGAAGACTTTAGTCGAGCCTGTGTCCGACGCGTTAGATTAATCTCCAACACCAGGAATGATTCGCACTCGCACATTAGAAGGGAAGCGGGCCATTCTCAGCTAGAGCGAGAGTGGAGAGATGTCTGATCTCGATCACGGCGCTCTGTGTAGGTGCGGTGGGTAGGTGGTTGGGCAAGGAACCCTAGCCGTGAAACACGATAACTTGGACGAGGTCCCGCACTGAGTTTTGGTCCTAAGATCTCACTGGTGCTGGCTCTCCCTCGGCCAGGTTATTCAGTGGCTGTCGCGTCTGGTTCGTCCAGCGCATTCTCAAGCCGATTCCTGTTGGTCGCAGTAAGAGAACTGGGGCTCAGTCCGCACATTAGCATGTGAGCAAACTCTCTAGTCGACGGAATACCCAGACGTCTCGCTGACACATTCTGCAAACAGATTCGCCCGTCCTTTAGTCATCTGTAAGCTCTCCGTTCGATATCCCCAGTCAAAAGCGCGGGAACTTGCACTCTGTTTCTCGAAGCACCCACCAGAGTCGAGAACATCAACTGCATGGCGACCGCTGACTCCGCTTTGCCGGGTGGCTTGGAGCACGATGGCAGCACGTGTATACATCTTGTTAGTCGTGAAGATGCGCTTATCGGGGTGAGAAATACCAAGCCCAGGCACATCTATAGCAAGGCGACGTACTAGTTACGCTCTGTGCCTGGAGACTCTACCCATGCCGTTATAGAACGAAAAGGAGGTGAAGTTGATCCCGCGGCACAGATCACTTCTCAACCGGAAGTAACTGACATGATCGCTCTTTACTTCTCCCCACCACTGGGGCTATGTCGAGCAAGCCATCCTACAGTATGGTCGCACGAGTCTGAACAAAATACGCTTGGGGTGATGTGCACAAAGATACTGTACGACGGCGATACTTGTCACGTCCGACCCGCTTGGACTACCGACGACGATGAAGTCATGGTCGCTTGGGCACCGTCTTCATAGGCTCGACACGCATAGGCTGTCTTCGAACGGGACAGCTCTGTTGGTCGGTATCCGCCGCACTCTTACGTCTCAGACGCCCCCGACGCCTATAAAGACCATTCAGAATGTTTGTTGACAAACATCGCTAAACTCCCCACAAGCTTTGCCATCCATCAGTCCTTCGGCCTCTCTCGGCCCCTTCCACTCGCTTCTATTATGGTTTCGGCAATATTCTTCTCCCTGCTAGTGGTAGGCGGACTCGGTTCGGCATCTGCATTGACCATCGGTAAGCGCGCATTATGTCCGTCTGTTGCGTACGTCCCGCTCTCGCTCTCGTGCTCCGGTCATTAAATTTTGTGCGCAGCGGCACTGAACTTGGATACGCACCTATTTCTGCCCTCGCCCCTGCAACGATCGCTCCGCAGACATTCCTATCCAACGACCCTAATGGCGATTGCGAGTCAGTTTGTGGGAATGCTGCTTTCTCATTCTCTGCGGCGGCGGATGAAGGACTGCTCTGCATTTGCACGAATAATGTCGACGGTTCTCAGATAATCTCGACGAATGATCCTTCATCCGTTCCAGCAGGCTTCGTCAGGGTATTCAAGTGCGTACCTCGCCATCTTGAATGCTGGGTTCTGACAATGCGTGTCTAGCCTCAATACTGCCTCTTTCAGCGGCGGGTCCGGTGGAGGCAATGGGTCTCCCTCGCGGGGTGCCTCCAGTCCGGGATCGGCCACGGCTGATAACGACGCTGGCGCTGTTGGGGGCACTGGAGCTACGGGAGGCACGGGAGGCACGGGAGGTACAGGGGGAACGGGAGGCACTGGCGCCACTGGAGGTACGGGGGGAACGGGAGGCACGGGTGGCACTGGGGGCACAGGGGGAACGGGAGGCACTGGCGCCACTGGAGGTACGGGGGGAACGGGTGGCACTGGGGGCACGGGAGGTACGGGAGGCACGGGAGGCACAGGAGGATCCGGCAGCGGCTCGGGTTCGGCTCCACCCCCGCCGCCTTCTTCGTCGACGTCGATGACGCCGCCCTCTGCACCCACAGCCAGTGCGGTCACATTTGTTGAAATCGGCTGCTATTCCGAACCTCAACCTGGGAACCCTGCCATTCGCGGTCTGACCGGCGCCTTCAGTGGTGCTGAGTCCGATCTCACGGTTCAAGGCTGTCTATCGTACTGCGCCGGTCAGAACTTCTTGCTCGCCGGCTTGGAGGCTGGCGACGAATGTTACTGCGGTAATGCTGTCGAGAACGGCGCTTCGCCTGTTGATGAAAGTGAATGCACCGTCCCGTGCTCCGGCGACGATGCCGAGAGTTGTGGTGGCAATTATCGGTTTATACTGTTTGGAAAGTGCGTAGGCCTTGCAATCCCCATGGACATTAATGCTAACCGAGTTACTAGCCCAGCTGGCTTTTCATCAGCCGGACTCCCTCTGCCGACGACTGCGCCTGGGGATCCGGCAATCACGACGAATGTTCTGCCGACGAACACACTGAGCGGGAACGTGGCACCCGGTACCTTGTCAAGCGGGTCAGCGTCGACGGCGGCTAGCTCTACGAACAGCAACGCTGCACCTTCCTCCAGCTCGTCAGTCAACGTCGCTCCAACCAGCACCAGTGCAAGTGCAACAACCACAAGCGCTACCCTTTCTGGAGGCGGTGTGCCCACGGTGGTTGGCAGCTTGTCAGTCTCGAATGGAGTGACCGTCACGGTTCCCGTGACTGTCTCTCAACCAACCACCACGGCGACGGGAACGCAGACAGCGCCGACACCTACCTACACCTATGCGGGCTGCTTCGCCGAGCCGACAGACCCGGTGACTGGCACCGTCATCCATAGTGTCGCCAACCTCACGGTGGTCGAAGCAGCGCTGACCATCGAGGTGTGCACGAACATTTGCGCAGGGCTGAACTATCCCTATGCTGCAGTTGAGGCAGGTAACGAGTGCTTCTGCTCCGATGGGCTGTACTACGGGGCTGTTCCGGCCGCTGCGGACCTTTGCGCTACAGTATGTGCTGGAGACTCGAGCGAGACTTGTGGCGGCACCAACCATTTCTCACTGTACGCGGAGTGAGTGACTTCCCTTGAGAACTCTGCACCGGATTATACTGACGACATTCTTCAGTCCGGACGTCACGCTCGCGCTCGGAGCTGGCAATGGCCTGCCACCAGGCATTCCAGCACGCCGTGCGCCGTACCAACCTTGGTCACGCTGGGGCAGACGAGTGCAGCAGCGGTCGTACAACAATCAGATGTTATGGTAAATTGGGCTACTCTTTGCTTGCCTTCTACATCTGGACTGCACACATAATTATTTTCTCCCCTATACGGCATGATAATACACAGAACGTGACTATGAGCCCATTGAGGACGTCTCAGACCTCAAACGTCCCTGTCTTTCTACAGGAACGTCAGGCTATTATTATATTCTGTGGGTTGATGTCAGGAAGTATCCGGATTGTCGCTGGTGGAGTGCATACGGACGAGCAGCTGTACAATGAATAGGTTGCTATATCAAGCACTGATCAGGGTTATGACAGGAGTGCTCCGTGAAATAGTGATGAGGAGGGAGTGGGCCAATCGGAGTCGCTGGCTGCTTTGCACGCGTCCCACGGGGTTCTTAGGGAACGCGGGCCATCCTCCGAAAGCAGCGGTGGGGGAAGGAAGGGGCAGCCTCTCTTTACCGAGGTGTATCCACCTAAAATGGAAATAACGTGCTCCCAAAGCCCCCACCCACCACAGTATATGAACAAACATCGGGCGGGACCATGCATGACTGCATGACCTGGCACTCTTTCTCCCCCGCAGCTCCTACTCTCATCCCACACAGCACAGTCTAGCAACCTCTCCTCCACCCATGCCGCTCAAGATCCCCGTTAACAAGGGCTGGCAATATGCCCAGCTGGCTCCGGTTCAGACCGAATGGGCCGCATGCGACACCTTCCCAACCTCGGTGCACGTCGAGCTCCTCAAAGCGGGGAAAATACCCGACCCTTACATTGGTCTGCACGAATGGGATGTACAGTGTGCGTCATTCAGCGCCTTGCTTTCCCTGGTTGCACTCGCTGACGCAAGGCAGGGATTGGAGAGGCGGACTGGGCATTCAAGACCGTTATCGAGCTGGCTGCTGAGCAGCTGCGGGAACCGCATGCGGATTTGGTCTTCGAGGGACTGGATACCTTCGCGACCATCATCATCAACGGACAGAGCGTGTTCGAAACGCAAAACATGTTCATGACCTACCGCGTTCCCGTGAAGCAGTACCTGAAGCCTGGTATTAACGAGATCTACCTCAAGTTTGCAAGTGCCTTTAGGAAGGGGAGGGCGCTGGAGCTGGAACATGGGAAGATGAAGCTCTGGAATGGCGATTCTAGCCGGCTGCACGTTCGCAAGGCACAATATAACTACGGCTGGGATTGGGGCCCCGTGCTGATGACAACTGGACCCCACCGGCCGGTTACACTAGAAGTGTATACGACACGCATATCTGACCTCCGTGTCAGCTCCACGGTCGAACGCGACCTTTCGGCAAGCATTACGACCACTTTTGAGGTGGAGGGTGCGCTCGCTGCTGGCGCTATCGCCCAGTTGGTTTTGAAGAGTGCGTCGGGGAAGGTTGTCAAGACTGGAGAAGCAACCGTGCAAGAGGGAAGGGGGAAAGTTGCTTGGAAGTTTGCCAAGGGCGAGTTGGAGCTCTGGTACCCTGTTGGCTACGGTGAACAGCCGCTTTACACCGTCGACCTGCAGCTGGCCGACTCGCAGGGCGTTGCCTTGAATGCGGCTACACAGAAGATCGGTATCAGGCGCGCCGAGGTCATCCAGCGTCCTCTGGAGGACGACGAGGGTCGGACCTTCTTCTTCCAGATCAACAACATTCCGATCTTCTGCGGGGGGTCTAACTGGATTCCAGCGGATAACTTCCTCACGGACATCACCGCCTCACGCTACCGCGACTGGCTCCAGCTCATGCTGGACGGCAATCAGAACATGGTCCGCGTATGGGGTGGCGGAATTTACGAGCCAGACGTGTTCTATGACATTTGTGACGAGCTTGGACTACTAGTCTGGCAGGACTTCATGTTTGGCTGCGGCCAATATCCGGCGTATGAGTCGCTTATACAGAACGTTCAGCTCGAAGTTGAATGCAATGTCAAGCGCCTACGGCACCACCCGTCTCTTGTAATTTTTGGTAAGCCACTCCATGTATGCAGTGCCAGCAGCTGACGCGCAATAGCGGGCAACAATGAAGACTACCAGCTTGCAGAGGCATACAAGCTGGACATCGACTACAGCGACGACAGCGGCAAGAAAGATTTTACCAAGACTGACTTCCCGGCCAGGCATTTCTACGAGAAATTGATGCCCGAGGTAGTCGCCCGGCTCAGCGACGTCCATTATCATCGCTCGAGCCCTTACAGTGGCTTTGGCAAAGACACGAGAGACCAGAAGCACGGAGATCTGCACCAATGGAATGTTTGGCATGGTTCGCAGGAACCGTGGCATAACTGGGATATCCTAGCTGGTCGATTCGTCTCCGAGTTCGGCATGCAGGGTTACCCTGACATCAGGACGGTTGACTATTGGCTCGGCGGTGACGCCGCCGAGCGTTTCCCGCAATCTCGTACGTCGAACAACCACAACAAGGCTGATGGGTTTGAGAGGCGACTCGAAGTAAGCGCTACACCTTGAAATGTCATCAGAATGCTGACTTTGCCTAGCTTTACCTCGTGGAGAACTTCAAACACGCATTTGATATGGAGAGCTATGTCTACTATACTCAAGTCATGCAGGCAGAGACACTCGCTGCCGCGTACCGGTTGTGGAGACGGAACTGGAAGGGGCCAGGCAAGGAACATACAGCCGGTGCGCTCGTCTGGCAAGTGCGTACCATGCCAAGCTGCATTGAAACGGGGTCTCATGCTACCAACGCAGATTAACGACTGCTGGCCCTGCACGTCGTGGGCCATAGTGGACTACTTCTTGCGGCCGAAGCCCGCCTTCTACACGATTGCGCGCGAACTGCGCCCGTATACGGTCGGCATGACTAGAAAGGATCACAGGACGTACCAAGACCCGCTGAGTGCGGACCAATTCGTGATCAACACCGAGCTGCAAATCTGGGGTTGCAACTCTACTCTGGTGCCGAAAAAGGTCAAGCTTGTCGTGGAGGCGTTCGACTTGAACTCAGATTTTACACATTCGTTCACTCAAGATGTTGTTCTCGCCCCCAACGCTAGCACAGAGCTCTACAAGGGCGAAGTTCCTGGACAACCACCTCGTACCAAGCTCAGCGAAGTCCCGAGGACCATAATCGTTTCCGCTCGGATTCTTGAGAGCGATGGCACCGTTTTGGCACGGTACGCCAACTGGCCCGAGCCATTCAAGTACATCCATTTCCCGACTCCCAGCGATGTTGGCTTGAATATCAAGACCGCCTCGGACGGGGAGACTCTGGATATTAGCGTGAAGAAGCCTATCAAGGGTCTCATCTTGGACGTGGACGGAGAGGAGGTTAAATGGTCCGACCAGGCATTGGATCTCGTGCCGGGCGACGTGCAGGTGGTAAAGGCTGTAGGATTGGCTGGCCGCAGGGTAAAGGCTCGTTTCCTTGGTGATGGTACGGCCTGAATAGCTATGCACCATTGAAAAAGTAAAGCAAAATGATATGTCCTTGTTGGTCTCGTATGAGCTGTCGAAGCGTGGCATTGTCCCACAGTGCCAGTAGAGGGAGCACATCTGCGACACGGTGTTTCAGCAGGGTTGGTCTACTCGCCCCGCCGATAGCAGTTGCACAGTGCGACCACACTCAGCTTGCTTTCTATTCTTTCAAAGCTCCATGAATCGTTATACATCGTGATCGATCGGAACGTAAATGAACGTCATACGTCGCCCCTTAGGCTGCGCCGGAAGATCCTGCCAGAGATAACCCCGATATATCGGGTGGTTGATCTCCGGCGTCAATCAGCTTCGTAACCTGCCTGCAAGTCAGCATGAAGACGGTAGGGTCAAAGTGCTACTGCCTCACTTTGCCGATCGCAACCGTCTTGCCTTCGTCTCGGAGAGTGAAGCGACCCAACTGGGGATATTCGTCGAAACGTTCCACGCAAACAGGCTGGTTGGTCTCGATGAGCGCGATGATGCGCTGGCCCTTCTTAGCGAATTGAGGCGGCTTCTTCGATTTCCTGCCGGTCTTCTTATCGAAGTAGTGCAAGAGTGCCTATCAGTATAAGTCAGTCAGGGAGATATACACACGCAACGCCCGACATACTGCTAGCGTGACTTCTTCGGTCAATGTATGAACATGCATCACTGCGCTGTAGCCGGCGCAAATTATGTTTTTGTGCTCCAGAATGGCAAGCTGAGCCTCGAATTGCGTGACGGCATGGACAGGCTTGTTCGGGGAGGTCAGAACGAAGCCTGGGCTGATGTCTTCGTCGTCCACACCACGCAAGCGGATTCGAACGTTATCACCGCTAATCGCCCGGTCAATCTCTTCTTCGGTCTCATCCATGATGGCAGAGACCTCGACCGGCGTCTGTAACGCAGCGTCAGCATGTCGCAACACACACCTAGGTCAACCGATGACCTTGTTGGGCATGAGAATGAGGCTGTCGCCCTTCTTCAGACGGCCGGATTCAATTTTTCCTACGACGATCGGCCCCATCGAGTTGTATTTTTCCGAAATAGGCATCATCAACGGTCCGTTGATCTTGCGATCCGGCATGGGCATTGTGTCAAGCAACTCCAGTAGGGAAGGGCCACTAGCGGGTTGGTCAGAACCTCACTCTCAACGTGGAAGGATTTACTCACTCCCACCAAGATGCCAATTTCTTATCGACTCGATCCTTTATATTCTGTCCCGTATAGGCGGAGACCGGAATAAATGTTACATCCGACTTCGGATTAAAGCCAGCTGATCGGACGAATGGGATCAGCTTGCTTTGGATCTCTTCATATCTGTGGTAGTTGTTGTTAATACTGTCGACACGTTGCTGCCGTATGAGGCTACGTACCTCTCCTTGCTCCACTCCACAGTCGGATCGTCCATTTTGTTAATGACAACTACAACTCGATTCACTCCAGCCGTTTTGACGAGCATGATATGCTCTCTCGTTTGACCCCCACGCTCAAAACCGGTCTCGAACTCGCCTTTACGGGCAGAGATGACGAGCAGCGCGACATCGGCCTGAGCAGCGCCGGAGATCATACTGGGGACGAAGGTCTTGTGGCCCGGCGCGTCCAAGATGGTGTACCGTCGAGCACTGGTTTCGAAGTACGCTCGGCCGACTTCGACAGTCTTCCCCTGCGAAGGACAATCGATCAGACCACAATCTATCTTAGAAGCCCAGCCACCTACTTTCGCCCTTTCCTGGGGGGTGGAATCAAGGGCCCAGGACAAGTACCAAGTCTCTCGGCCCGCTTCCTTCGCCTCACGCTCATATTTCTCCAGTGTTCGCTTATCGACCATTCCTGAAAGGTAAAGTATCTGACCGCCCATGGTCGACTTGCCGGCATCAACGTGTCCAATGAAGACTACGTTCAGATGTTCTTTCCCTGACATAATTCAGGGGTAGGCATTTCTCTAACACAAGTAAGAGACATGACGCACCATCGACCTTTGTCTCTTCCTCTTTCTTACCGTATAAATCGCGCAAGGTCTCCTCGTCCACTACCTGCTTGTGCTCTTGTTCGATAGCTTCTGCGTTAGTCTTTGCTTTCTCGGCCGAAAAGTCGAAGTCCTTTGCCTTCTTCGGAGCAGCTGCCGGCGCAGGGCTCTCCGCTCGGGACTGTGAAATCGGCGTGGCGGCAGAGGAATCAGGAGCCGAAGAGACAGAGGGATCAGAGGTATCGACAGATGCAGATGCGGTTCTGGGAGCACCTGCGGCATCATCAGCCTTGCTTGCAGCCGCACCTTCGTCTCGTGCTGCTACTGGCGCAGACTTGCCAGGGGTCGAGGAACCACCGATGTTCAGCCTAACTGTGGGCGCAGGCTTCGGTGTCTCCTCAACAGCAGGTTTTTCCGGTGCGGCAGAAGGTTTCTTGCCAATGCTCAAGCTGATCGTTTTCGGAGGCAGAGGGTTTTCAACAGGAACTGCGCGTTCCGGAGCTGCGGTCGGTGCAGGTGCTCGGCCTCCTTCTGCGGCTCCGTATCGTGGCTGAGGGGGGACTTGCTGAGGTTGGTACTGGCCAGGGTAGTATTGCTGGTATTGGTTGTAGTACTGGCCGTATTGGGGCTGCTGCTGCTGCTGCTGCTGATACCCTTGGTATTGTTGATAGGGAGGCTGCTGCTGATAAAACTGGCCGTATTGTTGTGCAAAACCATTCTGCTGGGCGGGTTGGCCATTTGTTTGCTGTCCTTGCTGTCCTTGCTGCTGCTGTTGCTGCTGCTGCTGCTGCTGAGGGCGGCCGAACTGACCTGGCACGAAAGAGTTTGCGCCCGGATTAAGATAGTTTCGGGACATTTGAGCCGTCGATGAGTAGTAGCTTCGTGAGGAGGTGCAAGCGAATTGAGAGTCAGCAGAGGATGATGGTAGCGAATTGGAGAAAATGGTTGGATCGAAGGGATATTTCGAGTCAATTCTTTTGCGATGGTTGTCTGAGCGGTGTAATGAACGGTGTGACTGAAAGACATGAGCCCTCGGCCCAGGTTGCCTCCGTGCCGTCATTGGGTTCGGGATCATTGCTCCCCCATATCGACCTCGACGTCGTCCTCGTCGTCCTCGTCGTCCCATTCGTTGGCTGACAGTGGGAGGTCCGATTGTCCCACAAACGTATGCACACTACTCACTTCGACTACCCACTGCTCACCGCCGCATATAGCGTGTCCACACTCTGACCATGGCTCCCATCGGTCTTGCAGTCGTCAAGGCTCTCTATGACTATGAGGCCCAGTCCGACGACGAGCTCTCGATAAAGGAGGACCAAATACTCTACGTTCTAGACAACTCCGATTCAGAGTACGCTTTCTTCAGGTAGCTTCCTTTGTTATCTTAAACCAGCGTTCTCCTAGATGGTGGAAGGTCCGTCATAAGCTCGACTCCTCCGAGGACGAAGGCCCCAGCGGCGTGGTTCCTGCTAACTACGTTGAAGAGGTGCGACCTGTCGTCGATTCGGCTCTTAATGCAACTTTGCTTACTGCCTTTCAGGTCGAGCCCATAGGAATCGTCAAAGCCCTATATGATTACGAGGCCAACGCTGACGGGGAATTATCTATCAAGGAGGGCGATGTTCTGATAGTCTACGAGAAGGAGGACGATTGGATTCTCGTAAAAGGCGACCAGAGAGACTCCAAAGTCGGCTTCGTTCCCGGCACATATGTCGAAGAATTCAATCCGGATGAATCCGCATCGACGGAATCGGTAAGTGGGATAAATCCGCCCCAAATCGCTTATAGTAGATCTGATGTGCTTGTCAGGCGCCATCGGCACCGGTCAGCAATTATGTTGATCCCCAGGACCGCGTGCTCGCTTCCGTCAGCAATGTGGGCTCTGTAGATACTATTGAAACTTGGCCGGTTACGGTCAGTGACCCCGATATGTCTCCCTTTTGTACTGATGGGTCCACAGGAAATCGACTCCAAGGGAAAGAAAAGGAAAGGCACCTTAGGAATTGGCAAGGGTAACGTGTTCTTCGCCAGCGAATCCGATAAGGTACATATCCACCCTCTCACCGAGGATGTCATGGGTGCTCAGCTTTCCTTAGACCCCGGTTCAACAACGGAAAGCGGCAGACATCGTCTCGGTTGGCGAAGACAAGCCAAAGCATGTTCGGCTCGTATTCTCTGGCGTCAGTGCGGCCGAGCTGCATTTCAGTGTTGGGTCCAAGGAAGTCGCGCAAGCTATCATTGCGAAGGCGGAGGCGAGTAGTGGCAGGCCCGGTGGCGGGTCTGTAAGCATTCCGGCTGCTATCTCGCAGGGTGAGGAAAACCATGACACCTCGCATGCTCACGGCTTCGAAGAGGAGAAGTCGAAGAAAAATGGGGTTCGTTGGGCTCCATCGCCCAGCTCCTTGGCCGAATCGTACCATGCTTCTGAACCAACGGAAGGAGAGCCAGCCTCTGCCATGTACGATTTTGAAGCGCAGAGCGAGGACGAACTCACCGTCCGAGAGGGAGATGAGTTGATGGTGGTTGACAGACTTAGCAGCGAGGACTGGTGGAAGTGTAGGAATGAGCGTGGTCAAGAGGGCGTCGTTCCCAGCAGCTACGTCGAGGTGAGCGGACTTATGCTACCATCCGGCTTGGCTGACCAACGAATAGCTCAAAGCGTCCGAAGAAGCCGCCCAGGCCACCGCCGAAGCTGAGGAACGACAACGAGAAGAAGATGCTGTCCCGTCGCACGCTGAAGCCGAGTCCGAAGCCGAAGCCGTTGCTGCCGCTGCTCGCGCTGCGCGGGAGCGCGAGTTGGCTGAAGAGCGGAGGCGACAAGCGGCTGCGCAAAAGCGTCGGGAAGATGAGAGGAAGATTGCTGAGCAACGGCGTATTAAGGAAGAAGAAAGGGCCCGTAAAAAAGCGGACGAGGCTAGAGCACTGCGGGCAGCTGAGGCGAGGTAAATCGTTTTATCAGCTGAAATGACCCGAAACTGAAGACGTTTGTCAGGCGGGCAGAGGAGGAAGCGCGTATGCAAGCAACCAAGAGGCGAGATGACGGCCGGACTCGATCGAAGCCTGGGGCATCTGATAGACCGAGTGCGTCGTAGAAACCATGATTGCGTTCCCCATCCAGTTGACCTTTCCTTCTTTCCTTCAGAGCCCACCAACACTAGGATTTGGCATGACCGAACCGGCCAGTTTAAGGTTGAGGCTGAGTTTCTGGGATATTCCAACGGCAAGATCAAGCTGCACAAGATCAACGGCGTTATCATCGAAGTTCCGGCGGAGAAGATGTCAGAGGAGGATATGGCCTACATCGGCGACATTCTGAATCCAAGGAGAAAGTCCACCATTCGGGCAGATTCGGATGACAACGTACCACTGGCTGCTATCGCTGATCAACGAAAGCAGGCAGAGCCGACAGACAGGCCGGACCGCCGGGCTTCTGTCGCCAGACAGTCGACTGGTCCAAAGAGGCATAAATTCGATTGGTTCGAGTTCTTCCTGAACGCCGGTTGCGACGTCGACGACTGTACCCGGTATGCGACTGCCTTCGAGCGCGATAAGATCGATGAATCGATCCTTGGCGATATAAAACCGGAAACTATGCGAGCTCTCGGACTGCGAGAAGGGGATATCATCCGCGTCGCCAAGGCAATCGAAGATCGACGTTTCTCCAGCAAGTCGCCGAGCGCCACCAAAGATAGCTCGACTGTAGATGAGCAATTGCGTAGGGATGAGGAATATGCGCGCCAGCTTCAAGCAGAAATCAACGGAAATTCGCGGAGCGGTCCTACGAATGGCTCGCCGCCCAACCTGTTCACTGGTCCTGGCGGGACTCTGAAGACAAGCCAGCGTCGCGGTAGGCCACAAACGAAGACGACGGCGCCCCTCACTGTGGATGCAACGTCGATAGCCTCCGCCAGTGATCGCCTTACCCAATCGCCAGCGGCGGCGAGCCCCTCTCTCATACCAACGTCATCATCATCGCCCATGGCGGCCGCAACGCAAAGATCAGCTCGCCCCTTAACACCAGCGCAGACAGGATTTGATGACAATGCCTGGGAGCCGAAGCCACTGTCAACAAGAGCCTCGCAAGGGACTGCGCCGATGGTCACCTCAACGTCTCCGCCACAAATACCAGCTGCAGCTCCGCCCACGCC
Organism: Dacryopinax spathularia; assembly: GCA_037974965.1. Classification (NCBI taxonomy): domain Eukaryota; kingdom Fungi; phylum Basidiomycota; class Dacrymycetes; order Dacrymycetales; family Dacrymycetaceae; genus Dacryopinax; species Dacryopinax spathularia. The sequence continues at coordinate 105,975 of JBBPFI010000015.1, read as the reverse complement.
ACCAGCGTCTGCTCCACCTCCTCCGCCTCCCGCTCCTCCAGTACCGGCTGCCTCCACAACTGTGCCGTCCTCTGGGCAGCCGGTGGGAGCGCAGATAGCCAGGCCTCAAACCACAGGAGCGGGCGTCACACCAGCACAGACTGGAGAATTTGAGCTCATAGCGAAGCTTAGTGCAATGAGGCCTCCTTCTGCGCCCGTCAGCCAAGTGCAGCCATATGCGGCTACTCCGCCTCCTCCAAGCTTCCAAGCTGGCTTGGGCATGGGCTCATCCCCCCTTCCGCTCGCTCAGCTTCAAGCCCAGCAGACGGGGATGTACGCTCAGAATACTGCTCCTCGCGGTCCTCTTGCACCTGTACCAGCCAACCAGGGGCTCTTGAACCCGCTAATCCCTACCAATACTGGTTTCAATGGCTTTATACCCACCAGACCTGCTTCAACGCCCATGATACCCCAACCCACCACATTGCCGCAGGCAGCAGGCTATCCCGTCGTCCCTAGCGGCGCTATTCGATCTCAACCCACCGGTTTCCCAACATTCGGGCTTGCGCCGCGTACGTACCACCACAGGGTTTACACACACCTTTTTGTGTAATCGCTGATGTGCCTTGCGTAGATGCAACGGGCATCAGTCCCATGTTTGCGCAGCCATTACAAGCCCAGTTCACTGGCGTACCCACTCCCCAGCCACAGTATCTTGGCGTTACGGCATCGTTCCCAACGGCTGCTGGGTTACCGTCGTCCGTATCTCAGTCAGGAACTAACCATTCCCCTGCAAGCGTATTTGCGTCTATGAAGGCGGGCTCCTTCGCGGGCGGAGCCAATGATTCACAATCTGCTGGTACGGTGTATGCTATCGCAATGTGCTGGTTAGCTGAGCTTGCATATATAGACAAGTACGATGCGCTCAGGTCGTCTAACAGTATGTCCTTCCGAAGTCCTGCAAATGAGGTCTGACGCACCATTTATAGCCGTGAACCCACCATACCAAGGTTTCTTGACTGCGCAACCAACTGGCTTCACGCCGAACAACGGCGCGTGGAATGCTGGGGCCAATCCGCCCGGATATGGTCAAGCGGGATTTGGTAGCTATCAGCCTCGTTAGATCTCGCGAAACCGTATATCCCCTGTATACAAGTGCGGTGTTATTGTTCATCGCTTCAGATAGTCAACTGTCGACTCTGACATCCTTCATTTGAGGTGTGCTAAGATAGCCAACAATGCACGGCTCACGGCGCGACGCAATACCCTGATGCACAGCCACATATAGGGTCTCCTCAGCGGGCGCGCGTTGCGCGTCGAGCGTTCAAAAGACTCCCATGTGCACAGCCACTAACGTTTATTTCACATCGCTCCCACGCTTGAGCCAGTGTCTCCTTTGGGCTGAAAATTTTTTCCTGGGGTAATCGATAGTACCTAAAACTATATTCCCAACCTCACGCATTTTGCAGCACATTTTTTGAGGACCCTCCTTCGATGCTGCCCATAAGCTCTGTCCTGCCTACTTACACCTGTAACAGCATATATTCATGACTTCAGACTTTATTTGCACTTACTTCTCATGCCAGACCCCTTTTTCCTGCGCACAAAGCATTTAGTTGCACTGATCTCACTTTCCAGGCCTGTTGCAGGTGTCCCCCTTTGTGATAGCCTATACTGTGCTCGCACCATACCAGAAGTAAGCCATATGTCTGTCTTGCAAAAGGTCACTCAGAGCATCCAGATGAAATTTTTATTTGTCCGGTAGGCATCATAAATAGGTTGCAGGTATGTTTGCAAGTCGGCCAATATGGAAATACAAGGGGTTCTCAGCGTGAGAACCATCACTTGGAGGATAGCCAACTCAATCAAAGCTGGAACTCAGTGAATCTTGTTCATTGCAACTAACCAAGCAGAGTTTGCATGCACAATATAATAGTAGTTTGACCTGGCCAGATCTCTAATTGTACCCTGCAGCGAAATTGTCATTCAGATTGTATGATTTGTTGATTTCTTGGCTCACCAACATCAATACTCAAACCATCCTCTGTGCTGCAGTAACTGCCTTAGCAATCGCCCTTATTGTGTGGAAAGAGGGTGTGTTCATTGCCAGTTCATGATTGACAGCGCAGATTTTGAAAGAATGGGTTTTCAATCTATCAGGCAGAGATTGTTCTAAATTACAAGACCCATTTGTACTTGCTAGTTGTTCATGTAACTCAGGCATATGTGTCTACCAAAAATGAGCATCAACACTGGCTCACAGGTATGTTGCAACTCAGAGGTGCTAAGAGGACTCCCATTACACAATGAATGCTTCAAAACATGATCATCAGTCACCCACCACACATTCTGGTTCAGAAATGTTGAAAGCTGAGGTGAATCTTTAGAAGCTAGAGAGGTGAATGCCTTAGATGATGGACTTTCAAATGTGCTTAACAGACTCATGGTCGAGCACAGTATAGGCTATCACAAAGGGGGACACCTGCAACAGGCCTGGAAAGTGAGATCAGTGCAACTAAATGCTTTGTGCGCAGGAAAAAGGGGTCTGGCATGAGAAGTAAGTGCAAATAAAGTCTGAAGTCATGAATATATGCTGTTACAGGTGTAAGTAGGCAGGACAGAGCTTATGGGCAGCATCGAAGGAGGGTCCTCAAAAAATGTGCTGCAAAATGCGTGAGGTTGGGAATATAGTTTTAGGTACTATCGATTACCCCAGGAAAAAATTTTCAGCCCAAAGGAGACACTGGCTCAAGCGTGGGAGCGATGTGAAATAAACGTTAGTGGCTGTGCACATGGGAGTCTTTTGAACGCTCGACGCGCAACGCGCGCCCGCTGAGGAGACCCTATATGTGGCTGTGCATCAGGGTATTGCGTCGCGCCGTGAGCCGTGCATTGTTGGCTATCTTAGCACACCTCAAATGAAGGATGTCAGAGTCGACAGTTGACTATCTGAAGCGATGAACAATAACACCGCACTTGTATACAGGGGATATACGGTTTCGCGAGATCTAACGAGGCTGATAGCTACCAAATCCCGCTTGACCATATCCGGGCGGATTGGCCCCAGCATTCCACAGCAGGTCGTATGATGGATGAGAGTTCATCCATCATACGACCTGCTATTTCGGAAATAGCGATAGGTGGGTGAGAGAGGGTGGCTGTCTGGAGATGGATCAAGCAGATAAATTACAGCCAATCGGATATGTAACATCTTGTGGTAGGGACAGGTTGAGATACAGTAGTGATTGCGAGGAATATGCGGTAGTATGTGCCTTGGCATACCCTCGTAACACGAGCCCCATCTTCCCATTCAACCCGTCCAACATGGCGTCCTCGAGGTAGATGCTCCTATATGCTCCTGCGCGCGCTCATTTAAGATCTTGTTTACATGATCATACACTTATTTTCAGGCGCAGCCGCTTTTTCCGGCTTCGCCCCATACTGCTGTTCAACCTCCTGCAGGAGCAAGTCGAACACTTTGGCTGCACAGTCGCATTAGATGTAGCTAGCAATGAAGTGCAGAGCAGTGTACTAACAGACGTTAATATTTGCTGAAGCCGACGTCTCGATCCAGGCAGCATGCAGCTCTTTCGCCAGGGCTTGGCCCTCTTGTGGCGTCACTTGCCTAGGAGCTAGCCTAGAAATGAAGGAGTGTAAGTGCAAGCTTAGTTGCCTTTACCAAACCATCGGCGTACTTTTTCTCGGGAAGATCCGACTTTTGACCCACGATGACGCACGGAACTTGACTAACTCCATGATAGTTGAGTATCTTGTCGTGCACCGCTCTGATCATGTCGAAACTCGGACGGCTCGCGACTGAATAGACGAGGATGAAGCCGTGTATGCCGATAGCATGTCTAGAGGACAGCATGCTATATTCATCTTGACCGGCTGTGTCGATGATTTCGAACTCGTAGTTCTCCCCATTCCATGTAACAGTCTTGAAGACGATGCTCTCGATAGTTGGAAAGTAGGGCTCAATGAAATGCCCTTCGACATATTGGACCACGAGAGCCGACTTGCCTGCGATAAACAACCGGGGGTCAGCGGGATGACAGGGAGGAAAGAGTTGTGGGGTTCTGTCTCGAGCGGAATAATGTAAATGCTTACCGACTGAACGGGAGCCAAGCACGCAGATTCTTCTCTTCTTTACTGCGCCAGACATGACTGGCAATCAAGGGACATCTACACGAAGACGGGGGTTAGAGTACTGTGGCCGGGAACGAACGACGATGAGGGGACCGGTTTGCCGACGATGACGAACCCAGCCACCCACCGTCTCACCGGCGCTGTCAGCTGTGGTCGCTGCCCGACTCCGGTCGGCGGTGACATGTTCCGCCCGGAGTACGCGTCGCGTCACACATCGCCGGCGGGGAGTCGTTACCCCGCATTGTGCCAATTGGCGGCGCCGGTTACCCCAGCCTGCCTATTACAGCCCGCATCCCTTCGCCCCACCTTTGCCCTTCGTCTTCAGTTTGCCCACCGTCAGCCAACTGCCCAGCATCGCTACGATGCTGGTCTTTCGCTCTCGCATGCGGCTGCTTCCCACACGCGCACTGCCTGCCGTGTACAGAGCATATCACCCTTCCATAATACCCACAAAGGTGGCTCCCTCTTCAGAGGAATTCTTGTCCCGGGCAGCAGCAATGGACGCATTGGTCCACGAACTCGACTCCCTCACGGCGCAAGCTCGGCTGGGCGGCGGCGAGAAGGCCATGGAGCGGATGAAATCCAAGGGCAAGATGCTTCCCCGGGAGCGGTGAGTCTTCTCCCCGTCTGCCCCGAATGGTGTTCTGAACAACTTGTCAGGATCGCATCACTTATTGACCCGAATACACCATTCGTCGAGCTTTCGCCGCTTGCGGCTCACGAGGTGTACCCGGGAGAGTCTATACCAGGCGCTGGTATAATCACTGGGATCGGGCGGATTTCTGGGAAAGAGTGCATGATAATCTGCAATGATGCAACCGTTAAGGGAGGCAGTTATTATCCTCTAACGATTAAGAAACACCTTAGGGCGCAGGAGATCGCCCGGGAGAACCTGCTACCTTGTGTCTATCTTGGTGAGTCTTAGAGCATGCCTACGAAGACGTGCCCCGCTGAGCGTCCAACTCCGCCCAGTTGAGTCCGGCGGCGCTGCCTTACCGTATCAAGCCGAGGTAAGTATCCGCACCGACCGAGTCTTTGCGCTCCGAGGTGATAGTGACTAGGTGTTTCCGGATGTAAATCATTTTGGTCGTGGGTTTTACAACATGGTTCGCCTGGCTCGTGGACACCCATGACTATGCGGCTAATCCTACGACTTAGGCTCAGATGTCAGCCCTCGGGATACCGCAGATCGCCGTGGTCCATGGAATATCGGTTGCGGGGGGCGCTTACACTCCCGCCATGTCCGACCATGTCATCATCGTGCGGAATCAAGGACACATCTTCTTAGCAGGACCACCGCTAGTAAAGGCCGCGACTGGGGAGGTTGTCGATGAAGAATATTTGGGTGGGGGGGAGATGCACGCCAGTGTGAGCGGTGTCGTGGATGCGCTCGCCAGGGACGATGAAGACGGCATCGGAATGGCCCGTACAGCAGTGGGCGACCTGGGTGCCGCTGCTGGGTTACCCGCAGAGGTATGGCTTGCGTTACTGCATTCGGCACCCTCCGGCTCAGCGTTCGCTACAGCCCGATCAAGCCCCTGAAGACCCTCTCTATGACAGCAGCGAGTTACACGGGATTGTGGGGGGTGACGTACGCCAGGCGATCGATATGAAAGAAGTGATTGCGCGCATCGTGGATGGAAGCCGCTTCAGAGAATTCAAAGCAGATTATGGAACCACGCTGCTCACCGTGCGTAGATTCCGGCCAGACGCTGTCCATGACCTAATCCAAACTAGGGCTTCGCGCATATCCACGGCTATCATTGCGGTATTATCGCCAACAACGGTGTCTTGTTCTCCCCATCGGCACTGAAGGCAACCCACTTCATGCAGTTGTGCAGTCAACGGCGTATTCCCCTAATATTCCTTGTGAATGTGACCGGTTCGTCTGAGACAGCCGGCCTACTATATAAGCTGTTAACGTGATTTTTCCAGGTTATATGGTAGGGAGCAAGGCAGAGCGCGGTGGAATCGCCAAGGACGGAGCGAAGATGGTTCGCGCGGTGAGTTGCGTGGACGTGCCGAAGCTAACCATGGTCATTGGAGGGAGTTTTGGAGCGGGTAATTACGGTGAGTTGTCTTGACTTTCTTGCGTGCCAATAGGCTGATGCCCTCGTAGGCATGTGCGGCCGCGCTGTGAGCGTCTTTCCCGCGAATAAGTTGAACCGATAAGATCTCACACGTCCTCAGTATTCACCACGTTTCTTATGGATGTGGCCGGTATGCAAGTTTGTTTACAAAAAAGAACAAGTTTTGTCTAATGCTCCACCAGAACGCGAAGGTATCCGTGATGGGTTCCGGACAACTGTCTCAGGTGATGGCTGGAATCTCAAAGTAAGGCGTCTCCATGATTGTTGACCGGCAGAAGGTGTTCTGATCATTGCGGAAAGGGATCCTTCCCGGCATCTCGAATTACAATCGAAAATAGAAGCCCAGTCGACTGCCCTATATGCGACAGCACGACTCTGGGACGATGGCATTATCAAGCCGACCGACTCGCGCGACGTCCTGGGCCTTGGCCTTGGCCTTGCCAAGAGACAGAGCTTGATTGGGCAAATGTCGGGCGGTGGGTTCTCTCGGCCAAGCTGGGATGGACACAACACTGGCTTTGGCGTGTTCCGGATGTGAAGCTGGACAAAAAACGAAGAATGATCTCCATGTACGTTAGGCGCAATATTCATCCCTATCATCAAGAGACTGTATGTGTATATTCTTTCCAAGCCATTTCCAGGGGGTGTGCACGGGGAAATAATCGTTGAGAGCGGGGGGTGCAGGTGAAAAGGTGGTTAGTTATAGTTTGAACCACCAATCCGCCTGTCATGGACCAGGACCGAGAGATGCGAGCACGTGAATCATCGAAAGCTGTGCCGGTTCCCAAAAGGGGTGCGACGGCGGTGTGCCATCATCATCCGGCGAGTGCGGGTTCGCCCCTTCCGGTCATCGGCCCACGTCGCTCTCCCCAACAGGTTGGCTGCCACTCTCCCTTGCCCATCTACCCCCCCCCCCCTCCCCCTCTCCCCCTCGTCCCGCCTCCATCGCTATTTCTCCCCACATACCTTGGCTTCCTACGCTTCGCTCACCAGCTCGACAAGGCACTCCCGGTGCTTGGGCCTCTGTCGGTGTTCGGCAGGGATCCTCCTTATTCGCACACGGCCCATTTGGCAGCACTGGCAATGAACTCGCTTGCTTTGCTTGCACGCAGATATGATGCACGCGCTCTCTCATCATTCGCTTCCACATCGCGGGCGCCGGCATCTTCCAGCGATGCCCTGTCGACCAGGCCTCCCAGGCGAGCGTTCCAGCCGCCTGTGCCAGTAGCCGGACCCGCTCATGCCACACGCGCCGCTCCTCTTCCAGCAGCTCCCTCTACAAGACTCTCGAGTCCGCTGATGGATGTGACTACCCCAATGCTATCTATACCATCTTCGTCCACCCCAGCTACCATGAAGGCGAGGAACAAATTCATAGCGCAATGCTACGCTGTTCTCCGACGTGCCATGCAGGAGGCCCTGGTTTGGGCACTTCCTACGGCAGCTCGTGCCGTGCAACGCGTGCAGATGGACAGAGGTGACAAACTGGACGCTGCAGAGGATACTGGTTCAGAGGATGGCGGGGAGACAATGTTAGGCGGAGTGGGGGATCCACATGGTCACACCGTGCTCGCCGATGCTGCCCTTCTGTCTCGCGTTACGACCATCAAGCTGGAAACATCGGCTTCTCTCGTCGAACAGGATGAGCGACCTCCAGATCCGGCGTCAGTGCCACCCGCTGTTGTCCATGTTACCCCTCCGACACCTGTCGAAGAAACCGCAGCACGATCCCTCGCAACCTCTTTCGGCATTCCACCATTGCGCCTGTTTCAACCCACCTCGTCTACTCCAACCTCGAGCTCCCAATCCCTCTTGCCGAATCCATTTTCCATGTCACTTCTTACATCATCCCCCGTTCCCGTGACCGTCGATCGCAAATCCTCAACAAGGACGTCCGCATTCCCGCCAAAGAAGACGCTCGTTCTTGATTTGGACGAAACCCTCATCCACTCGACTTCTCGGCCCCTCTCCTCTTCCACCGGCGGCACCGGTGTCCTGGGGCTGGGCGGCCTCTTCGGGAAGAGGTCACAAGGGCCCGGCCATATGGTTGAAGTTATACTTAATGGACGGAGCACGCTGTATCATGTGTACAAGCGACCTTTCGTGGATTACTTCTTGCGAAAAGTGTGCAGCATTGAAAAAGCGTGGAGCTATAGCTAACCTTACTTGTTAGGTGTCGGGATGGTATACATTGGTGATCTTCACCGCTTCCATGCAAGAGTATGCGGATCCAGTTATTGATTGGTTGGATGGCGGGCGTGGTTTGTTCGCTCGCCGCTTCTTTCGCGAAGTAAGTGCTGTGGATCGGCTTCAACCACTTGTCATTCATGGCGCTTCTATCCTAGTCCTGTACGCAGCAGCAGGGAGGATCATATAGCAAAGATCTGGCTCTTGTGGATGAAGATCTAAGCCGCATTTGCCTAATCGACAATTCTCCCATCAGTTACAGCAATCATCCTGGTGAGCCGCTTTTACGAGATTCGTTGTGGACGCTGACATTGGTGGTCAGCCAACGGTATCCCTATCGAAGGCTGGATTTCGGACCCGTCAGATGAAGCGTTGCTAGACCTTTTACCTGTACTCGATAGCCTTCGATTCGCGACAGATGTCCGGAGAATATTGGGAATCCGAGGATTCTAATTTCAACAGGATCCAGATTGGGGGTGAATGGGACGCAGGATCCCTAATAAAATACCACGCAGATTGCAAGGGGATGAGTGAGCGTGAATTGACAAGGGAACTGTGGCGCGCTGTCCCCCGCGTTTTCTCGCGTTGGACTTCGCCGCGCGACGCGTGCCCCTGACGTTGGCCTACATCCCAACCTCTCTACGCCCGTCCTTGCTTTCACCTCCTTTCTTTCTCCGTACTTCTTCCCTCAAATATCTCCTGTACTTGTAATTTGCCATGTCCTCCTTCTTCAACCTGTAAGCTGGCGCACTCGATGGTTCCCGTAGAAAAACGTTTCACGGCGATTTAGCGGGAAAACTCGGACATTCAAGCCAAAGAAAGACGTTCCGGAAGGCACCCCACAATACCAGCTCAGGAAGTATGCTCAGGCTACGCTGGTACGCTAGTCTTTGGCCATATATTCGCTCGCTCATACTTCGAAGGGGTCCGGGAATCTAAGAACTGCAGTGCAATTACCTGAAGGAGAAGACGTGAATGAGTGGCTCGCGGTCCACAGTGTGTTCACCTGTTTCTCTATGCCGGATTGGGCTGAAGATATCTCACAGCTGTTGATTTCTTCAACCACGTCAACATGTTGTACGGAACTATCACGGAGTTCTGCACGCCTCAAGAGGTCAGAGATTCGCGTACATGCTGCTGAATATCTTGTCGCTGAACGCGTGTACCCAGTGTCCGACAATGTCGGCGGGGCCTCGGTAGCAAAGCCCTGCATCGCTGACACGGCAATCGGCTGATCTACCTACTAGCTACGAATACCTCTGGGAGGACGGACAGGATTACAAGCGCCCGACGAAGGTGTCTGCTCCTAAATACGTGGACCTTCTCATGAATTGGATTCAGGAGCGATTGGACGATGAGGCCTTGTTTCCTACAAAGCTCGGTACGGTCCACCCCCATATCGACCGAGAATGTCGTATTGAGCTTTGCAGGTGTACCCTTTCCAAAGCATTTCCGGGATACGGTCCGCACCATCACCAGGCGCTTGTTCCGAGTATATGCACACCTGTACACGAACCATTTGGACCAAATTGCCGCTCTGGGGATTGACGGTACGTCGACAGCCGCCATCCTTTTCTCATTTCTGATCGTGGCACAGCCCACCTGAATACTAGCTACCGGCATTTCTTCCTTTTCGTGCACGAGGTAGGCCGCACCACAACCCTGGGCGAGCGCCATGCTAACCTCTGGAAGTTTGACCTCATCGATAAGAGGGAGCTCGGACCATTGGAAGACCTGAATGATTCCATTCTCAGCGAGGAGAAAGTCAGATAGGCCATACCCCGATGTCGCCAGACCCGTATCGTGTCTAGTTTTCTTCACCTTCATGCACGATTGTTTCGCACTACCTTGCAAGCACGAATACCATCCACCCTCAGTGCCGAGTGTCGGCATTCTGTCGGCCGGCCCATTCCCCTCAATTTCGCGCGTCCTCCTGCTAACGCAGGGCAGTCGTCGATTGTCTCGCCTACATCCCATACTCATCCTGTACGGTTCCCACCCAGCTTTATCCCCTCCTGTCGAGGGCTGCACTCACTGACTGGCAGGGGAGGGGTGGTCAAGCTCTGACAGCTGAGGGTGAAAGAGACAGCCGAAGCAAGCTTCACCAGGAAGAACAATGATGCCGCAAGGCAAAGTGATTGTTATGCTCGCCGCGACTGAGTGCACATGGCGGGTTTCGATCTGGGCATGCCGAGTCTTTTCCTTATGGCGCACTGGCATCTTGGGGTATCATGCCGTCGTGGGGTTCTTGTAGACGGCTGACGCCGGGCCAAGTGGCCGGACAAAATTTCCAGCAGTGTTCGTATGAGGAGCCCACTTCACCGTCTGTCCGGCTTCCAACAGCAGAGTCAATACGGCTCATTGATTTCTGCTCTTGCCTGCTGGAGTCAATATGTAGGAAGAACAACACAATGTGCCTACGTGCTCTTGGTGCGGCTCAGGGGCAGCGCAGGCTGACGCTATCAACGCTGCTCGTTGGGCGCCGAACTAGCGTATCTGGGTCTGAAACCCGCCACGCGATATTGTTATACTGCGCTTCAGCAGCCGTCTTGCATTTGAGCGGGCTTATTGTTGACCTTAGCATTACAAGTGGTGTCATAGCAACGGGAGAGACCAACTAGTCGATCCCCGCGCCACGCTTGAACTGTTGGGATGGCCAGGAGTGTCTGTGGGATCAATGTGAGGGCCATTGAGATTTCAGCGACTATTCCGCAATAAGCCGTCGGCGTCGTGTGCCCGTCGAGAGAGCACTGTTCCACGACGTCTGGCTGTTCAGGGATACCGTCGCACGGTGCATGGACTTTTTGCAGCGGAGCATCCTTTAGGTACTTCCCATGATTCTTTCACGATTTGTTTCTGCACGCTGTGTAACACGATAAGCAAGTGAGGGTCTTTCTAGGAACCGCGAACATGTCAAGTCATAGTCATAACAATGACTGCAAACGGTACCTTCGGGTTTCATTCATTATGTATAGTGCACATGGTGACAAAAAACAGAGAGAGGGAGTGTATAGAGAGTAGAAAAATACAATGTGGAATACCAGGTACGAGAGGCCAACCATGTGCGCAGACCATAGCGCCAGCCGAACGAGCCAATTCTCCTATAAGAGCACACGAGCACTACATCGCCATCTCCGCTTGCAGGGCCCGAAGCTGCGCCTCTTCCTCGTCCTCCTCCGCGGTGGTGGTGGGCGCAGAGGCGACACGAGAGGGCTCACTCGGCGCGTGCACGGGTGCACGTTCTGCACCCATAAGCTTATTGTCCAGCTCTTCCTGCTCCAGTTCTGCTAGCTGCTCCTTGAGCTCATCCTAGATCGCCACAAGTCAGCACACAGACGTGGTGTTTAGATGATCGAACTTACCTCATCCAAATCAACGCCCATGTTAATCGGATTCGCAATGGCGTCGGATATCTCGTTCGTGAGTTCCATCTGTTCTCGGATAGAATCCATAGTAGCATCGACTTTGTCGATGGTTCTGTGAAGCGAGAAGTTGAGGGCATATCCACATGCGGGGAAGAGGAAATGAACGCACAATCCTTGGTGAATAGTCTTCAAAGCCTCTGAACCCCGCTTCATCGCGATCATGGTCTCGTGGTTGATGTTCGCGCTTTCAAGGGCGTTCACTTGTGTCTCGAGCGTTAATCGGGTATTCGCAATGCGCTCCATTTCCGTTTCCAGTGCCTTCTTTCGCCGTAAAGCACCGGTCGCAGCTGTTACAGATGTTCAGCGACAGGGCCGGCCCCCTTCCAGTCCCGTCACGTACCTAGCTTGTTCGTTACGGCGTTCGCCCTCGCTTTCTTCATCTCCTCCTCTATCTTCTTCTGTAGATACTCCTCCTTCTTCTCCAGCATTCCCAGCTGTTGCCGCAAGTTAACGATAGCATCCCTTGCGGTTGCCTTCGGGTCTTTGCGTCCACCGAAGAGGTTGAGCCAGGAGGACATGGTTGACCCGGAGTGAAGGCGGTCAGACAGAGGATAAAGCGACCACACTCGGATTACAAGATGATGAACAAGAAGCAGTGAGTCAGTCGAGTGATTCGATTCGTAGGGGTTAATATAGCGCCTGTTGTTACTGTTGTATGAGTTGGATAATAAACACTTTGGTGGTCGAAGTGACTGAGTGTATGCTGCGATACGGCGGCGTTTGGATTGCACAGCGAACGGAAAGGGGAACGAACCGTCGGACGGAGTCAGAAATCGACGACTCTCTGAGATCACATCGTCATGTCACGTGGTCCATTCTCGCTCTCTCGCCCATCAAACATTCTTTTCAGATCAGCTTATTATGTATACGAGGTTAACCCGTCTCGCTTCGCTCATCATTCCGTGATTTCATTTATTGCGCTCTAATTCTCAAAAATGTACAGGAAGCAAAAAGAATGCTTAGGTAAGACCTGTAAGGACTTCGGGATACACAACATTGGGGGTAATGGATTGTGGGGGTAGGTTGCAAGGCTGTGGGGGCAAAAGGACCTTTACGGCACCTGCTGTGGTACAGCGTGATAGTGCAACATAGAGCTGACCATGGGAGAAAACAGGCATGCGGAGGTCAAGACCTACATTCTGAACCGACTGTCCCTGTGCTTTGTTGATGGACATTGCAAAGGCAAGTTGCACCGGGAACTGGCACCGCTTGAGCGTGAATGGAAGCTCCTCTTCGGAGGGTGTGAGCGTAATTCTTGGAATGAAGGCCATTTCACCACCATGTTCACCCCCAAGCAGTCGAACTTGAAGGACATGGCGATGGGCTTAAATAAGACGCATGCGGGTGCCATTGCAAAGGCCCTGGGTTGGAGCCAGGTTGCGTAACAACATCAGGGTGCAGCCTGGCTTGAGGATGAGCTTGCTTAGCGGGAGTCCTGGAACCTTGAGGGAATTGAGGTATTCAACAGGAAGGTCCAGTGGTGCTGCAGTAGGCTCCTGAACAACAGAATCGGCTGAAAGAAAGATGTTTGGCTCCCCTGGGAGCAGATCCAGGACTTGCGCATTCAAATCATTGACCTCAGTGTTTCGTGCTGCCAGGATAGTGCGATGCAGGAAGTAGTCATCCCCTTCTTGACCGGACAGGTTAGGATTTCTGATGTCCCGATAGATAGCAGAGATCAGATGCTGCACTTCAGGTCCACATCGCATACCATCCCGCAACTGGACCATCCCATCTGGCCGGGTGGCCTGCCCTGTCCCCACTGTTAACAACCATGCTGCAAACTGGGCACTCTGGGGATCTGCTGCATCCAGTCGCATGTTGCGTGTCAGGCGTAGCACTTGGATAGCCTTCCACAGGTGGGAGCGTTGCAGACAGGCATCCACAATGTTCTCCCGCTCACACCGCGGCTCCACAGGCAAGGTCTGTTGCCAGTCTCCTCCGAACACCATCCGCATCCCTCCAAAAGGCTTGTTGGGCTGGTTCCGCACATCCCGCAAGGTGCGATCTACTGCCTCAATGCAGTGCTTGTGCTGAGCGGTGGCTTCATCCCAGATGGTGAGCTCAGCCTTGCGGAGCAGCTCTGCCAATTGGCTGTTCTTGGCCACATTGCAGGATGATGTCTCATTGATTGGGATCGGGATCTTGAACGTGGAGTGTGCCGTGCGGCCACCAGGGAGCAACAGTGCTGCAATGCCAGAGGAGGCAACACAGAGGACAATCCTACCCTCGGAGCGCAGATGAGCACACACTGCCTTGTAGACAAAGGTCTTCCCAGTGCCACCTGGACCTTGCAGCCAGAACATTCCGCCCCGCTCTGGATGGTGGACAATTGCATCAAATGCTGCTTTCTGTTCTTGGTTGAAGCATGTTGTCATCTCTGTTGCCATCTCTGCCATCTCCACCCGATCATAGTCCAGCTGCTCTGCAATTTGGCGGTTGGCATGCTGAGCAAGTCGTGCATCCCAGTCGGTGCGGAAAGCAGGGAATTCGCCATTGAACCGTTCATCGGTCAGGCTGGCCCCTTGGCTGCGCAAGAGCTGGTCAATGAGGAAGAGGCCATAGTCCAGGGCATCCTCTTGCATCATATCAGGGCTCTGTCGCTGGAGGCACCGTAGCAGATCATCACAAATGTGGTTCTTGAATTCGGTCCATAAGGCTCCAGGGGAGGTTGGGTTGCAATGCTGCAGCATGGTGGCAAAGAGCAAGCGAAGTTGTGCTCCGGTCTGCATGTTGCATGCCTCTTGCAAGCACCCCATCCACTCACCATCGTCCTCCAGCAATCCCAGGGCACAGCATGCAGCTTTGAAGGTGGGGTGCACAACACCGCCCACAGTGCGCAGATCCTCGAAAGAGGTAGGGCCGGGCACATGAGCAAGCAGGGTGCGGAGGTAGAAGCGCTCTCCAGCGGTTGGCTGTATGAAGTACATCCGTCCAATAGCATACTGTGACCGGTGGAAGTCCCAGCGGCGAGCTGTCTTCTTCCATACATAGTAGGCGGGGAATTCCTGGTAGGTGTGTATGCGCTGGGCAGGCTCCAAAGATGCATTCATTGCAAAGAACTTGGTGAGCGTGGTGCGTGTGCTGGAAGCGCGATCGATCACTGCATCAAGCTGATCTTCCTCCCGGAAATAGATTTGCTGCTCATCGGGAAGGTGCACAGGGAGCCGATAGACAGAGGGCTTCTTGTCATGCATGCGGAAGCGAAAGAGGCGCCATACGGCCTCAACCGGTCCCACATACCGTGCATCCAGGTAGCTCTTAACCTCATCGGTGACCTCTAAGGTGATGCGATCCTGGCCCTTGTACACATACTTGTGGATGTACTTTACTGCACCCACAGTGAAGCAGAATTCTGCATTGCAGTGAGCCTGGATGCGTCTGAGAAGGTTCCTAAAACCAAGCTGGTTAGCACTGATCAGAAAGGGGGAACAGTTTGCACACTTTGGATAAGGCACCACCCATCTGTTATCCAGCGGGACTCCTCCTTTCTCAACAGACCGGCCATTGTTGGGGCGCCGGAGCTGCACATAGGAGTCCGTGTCCATCCGGGTCTCTGGAGAGAAGGCCTTGGGGAACCCTTTGCTGCATTTCCCATCTTTCATGCATGGTGCATTGGGGAAGGCTGCCCCACAGGGTCCATGGATCATGTGTGAGGTCACCAGCTCATAAAGGTCAGGCTCCTCCTGTTGGGATGGGATCTCTGCCGAGATGTGGAGGTCGACCTCTTGAGGTGAGCGCAGTTTGGATGACTGATCAAGGAAGATAAGAAGGTGCATGTGTGGCAGCCCTCGCTTCTGGTATTCAATGGTGTAGACCCTTGCAATGGCCTTGCCAAAGATGTTTCCTTTATAGATCAGGTCCAATACTTCTGCACGTTTCAGGTTGAAGACACGTGCAACAATATCAGGTCGATCGGAGGCAGTCTGACCGGGAAGCAGGTTCTCAATGATCTCGGGCCATTTTGGATTGGCAGTCAGGGTGAGGAAAATGTCGGGTCGGCCAGCCCAGCGAACAATGGCCATCGAGTCTTGGTACAGCTGGGCCATGTACCGGCCACTTGCAGTGAAGGATGAAGGCAGGATGATCCGTTTCCCCAACTCGGACAGCTGTGGATTGTCATCGTTGGCTGATCTTGCATCCATGAGGCCATTGTAGAGATCGGCACGGAGCGTCTTCTGGTTATGCTTGATCCACTCCAGCCGGTCCTGCTCTACACACGCCCATGCATCCACAATAAGCTGCTGGAAAAGGTGTCCTAGTCGGAAAAGATGCTGTGCTGAAGGTTGTGGACGGTAATGGAGACGATATTGGTAGTACTCCATTTCAGTCACAGTTCTGGTCCGGCGTTGAGCAGGGCCAGCATCATCATCTTCTCCAATGTCATCTGCATCCTCCAGTTCCTCACATTCCCTCTCCATGACCTGGCCCACCTTTGGAATGGCCCAATGCCAGCCATGCTCACCATTGGGGAAAGCGAGCACATAATGCAAAGCCATGTAGGCTGGGTTACCCGTGCTCATGATCTTGAGCTGTCCATCGGTGCGATTGTGAAGGAGGATATCCCTGCGTTTTGTGTTCTCATCATTGGGCATGATGACAGCAACCTCCTCCACCGTTTGTTTGTTGTAGCGGCGCTGGTCCTTGCGTGGGTCAAAGTGCAGTGCAACTGCCACCGGTGCTTCTGCAGGTTGTCCTGCTTGCAGGTTGTCCTGCTTGCAGGTTTTTGGCTGCCTGTTCTTGCAACCTTTCATATGCATGCTTGAAGATGCGCGTGTATCCATGGCTTTCTTGCAGCATCTGTCCCAGCTCCCACAACAGCTGTGGTCTCAGGTTCGTATTCCGTTTCTCTCGCTCCAGCCGGGCTAGTTGGGGGTCCAGAAAAGAAAGCTGGTTGTATGATGGGGCCTGACCATCGCGTGGTTGTATGCCTCCATAGCGGTGGTAAAGTGCACCGCAAATGCGGTATGTGTAAACCCCTCCACCATTCAGAACGGTACGGTCCTGCTGGG
Source organism: Dacryopinax spathularia (assembly GCA_037974965.1). NCBI lineage: Eukaryota > Fungi > Basidiomycota > Dacrymycetes > Dacrymycetales > Dacrymycetaceae > Dacryopinax > Dacryopinax spathularia. Next base: position 89,133 of record JBBPFI010000015.1, on the reverse strand, counting down.
TACCAAGTGAAACAAATGAAAAAGCGTGGTTGTACTGCTGGATGTTTTCGCGAAAGTGCTTGGCTAGTTCATCATTGGAGCGCATGAGGTTGGCCAAATAGGGAGGAATATCACCAAAAGGTGGAAGTTGGATGCTACCACGACCACAGCACTTCATAAAGGTTGGTGCAGCCATGCTTGACCCACTTTCTCGCTCCTTGATAAAGTGCAGGGCACCACAGAATGCACATACCTGGTTGCATGGACCAAGAGAGATTTTCTTGTCACGGTGCCGTGCAGCATTTGCTGCATATCGATGGATTCCATCTGGGTTCCATTGTCGGGGTTGTTGTGAAGCCTGTTGCGCTTCATTCGCTTCTTCTTCCAAGGTGTGAATTCTTTCCTGGTTAAGGTCTTCCTCTGGGTCTTGCAATTGGAGACCTGCGAGTGCATCAAGAGCAGTACTTTGAGCAGCCTCTCCTTGCCGGCGATTTTGTTGTGCAGTGGTACGGTTTTGAACTCGTTGGGCAAGGCAATCTGCATATGACAGGATTTGAACAGGTTGAATGGGTTCTTCCTGTGGAGGTTGTGCAGGCAGGACTAAAATAGCAGGTGGCCGTGCTTCAGGAGCTGCTTGTTGCTCAGGTCGGCTCCCACGCTCACGCCTGCTTTGTCGTCGTTGTGCAAGGCGCTCAGCATGAGTCATTGGTTGGATCAGAGGTTGATCACCAAGGAGGGCAGCAGCCCGAGCCTGCAAATCTTCAAAACGCTCCTGAGATGTTGGTGCAATTGGTGTGTCCTGCTGTTGGAAAGGTGCAGCATGGGGTAAAGCAAACACAGGCTGAGGTATAGGTGCACGGGAAAGTGGTTGACGGGTGTGGCGCTCGCTTGGTGAGGTCATTTGCTGTTCTCTCCGTAAGCGCTCTTCACTACGTTGAGACGATCGAGGGGTAGTTGGGTCAGGCCTGAAAACAAAGTATGAGCAGAAAGTCCTCAAAAATCAAGCAAAATAGCACACATGCTTGCACAGTTGACTTTATATCAGAATATGCAGATTCCACAACAATATAAGCCTACAGTCTATTATCTTCAAATTAGCGCAAAAAGCTCCTAGAAATATCCATCCCTTACATATGCTTATTAACTTCTTAAAGGGCTTGGCCAAAACAAAAGTGAACAGAAGATGCGAAAGAGGGGGAGCACTGCCACTGCACGCAATTGGGAGTTACCGATCTCAGGTAGCAGTTAGGGACTAAGGGGAAAGACCTTCGGACCGGGCCCATTGGTTCTGAGACACAGGTCCCCTGCACAGCTTAGTGGCTGTGCGTTAGAATGCGTCGCGACGCATTCTAACGCACACTGAGGCCACGTGCTTTTGCCACGTGCCTTTATCCCTGCACCGCTTTTCGCCGAGTTTCTTTTAGGTTTAGTAGATACGCACAAATATCCTACTGCAGGCACATCTGTTGGTACATATTACGGTCCCATCAGGTCCTAGCACCCGCCCAGGCCAAGTTGAAGCCATTCTGAGAATCGTCAAACAGTCCTCCGCTCTCAGAGCCGGCGATGATGGGTCGGTAGCACTCGCAACTAAGCAAAGCAGGACCTTTCGGCCGAGTACGTCCACGGCGGGGGTCTGCCTTGGGCAGTCGAGAAGCGAGGACAGATCGCGGTCATTCATCGTCCTCAATCTCCATCTCCACGGCATCGTCGTCATCTTCCGTCCGGCTCTTCTTAGCCTGTGGTGCACCATCCTCCGTACCGTCTTCTCTGGCTCGCTTGATTCCTTCCATCTCCTCCTTCTTTTCCCGTTCTCGATCTGCAGCTTCACCCTCTGCTCTTGACATGACCACCTTGTCAGCCTTGCCGTTCATACTCTCGCCTGTCTTCGCCCCGAAGGGTACAGCGTCTGCCCCTTGCTCTAACCGAATGGTCGCGTGTGATTTTGATTTACCGTATTGTATATGCTGCGCGTTTGTCAGCGTCTGCGTAAGAGAGGGAGCGAGATGCCAAAACGCAGATAGAACGATGACATTCCCACGCGGTTCACTGAACAACCAGTTGGCTTTCGCCACGCCGAAAAAGAGCAGAAGGAGGAGAAAGTCCTCTCGCATGTGGGACCTCGGGCACCTGCCTAGTAGGGGAACAAGGCAAAGGACGTACCATAGGCTTGTCATAAAAGAACTCTCCGTCCATTGCCCGCATAGCCGTTGTAGCTCCCGCGAGGTCCCCGAAAACGACAAATGCTTGTCCCTTCATCTTTGGGCCTTTTCTCGCAACGATGTCGATGACCTTGCCGTATGGGGTGAACAGTGCATAGAGTTGGGCCCGCAATTCTGCGAGGACGTGTAAGTGAATTCAGTCCGTTCAATCGGTCCATATGTAGTTGGATTGAGTTCCCTACCTTCCTTATTTATCTTATCATTGAGGTTATTGATATAAATGCATGTGTTTGGCGGTATAGACATGCTGACACCAGGTGTACTGTAGTGTCCGATGTGGGTGATGAAAGGGAGTACTGCTCAGTTTGAGGCAGTAGGGTCTGGGTGAATGAATGATCGGGTGTCGCGACGCTGTGATCGCGTGGTGGCCGTTTTCGGAGGGGCGATGTATGCCCCCGTTTGGGGGCGACCAGAAACGATTAACGACACCGTCCGTCGCTGCTTTCTTCATCGACAACGACGGCGACACCCGACAGATATTCATAACGCAGCCCCTCCTTCATTTGGCTCGAGCCCATCAACTTATTTCTCACTCAAATCATAGCCATTCCATCTCTATAACTGACCTCACACGCGCACTCTACACAACCCAATCCCTACTCCAATACCGGCTAGAACACACTCGCAGAAATGCATGGGGCAGGTATGCACCTGCCAATTTCAACCCGTCGCGTCTCACGCTCAAGCTCACATCTCTCGGCTTTTTCCAGACCGACTAACTCCCCTAATGAACTTTGTTAACGACTCTCTGCCACATTACCCGGGCTTGGCAGATCGTATACGGCCCTTCTTTACGCTGTCATATCCAGTGTCAACCCCTCCAAACACCAATTTCTTCCCCGAATGGCAACATTACGGGAAAGGCTATCTGGATGCTTGCTTCGTGCTCACATGGATCGTTTTTTTCATCATCGTCCGTGAAGTCGCCATGTCCTACGTTCTCGCCCCCATCGCCCACCGAGTCCTTTACAGCGACGCTTCTGCAGAAAAGGCAGGCGCAAAGGGTGGTGCCATTGCGAATGGAAATGGTGTAGGGAATGGACATGCGGGGCGAGTGGTCTCCAAACAGGAACAGAGGCGACGAGAACGAGGAGTAACGCGTTTCTCGGAGCAAGGTTTCAGTGTAATATACTATGTTGTGTACTGGTCCTTTGGCCTCGTGAGTCCATTGTCCCCCTTCACCTCGCCGGTGAGACTGACTTCGGACTAGTACATCTATCTAAACAGTCCGTGGGCACCCTTCAATCCGCAAGAGTTCTGGAGAGGCTATCCCCATACGCCACTCCCCGGTCCCGTCAAGTTCTACTATCTGACTCAACTGGCGGAATGGTTCCACCAGCTCATTATCATCAATATCGAAGAGCGAAGGAAGGATCATTGGCAGATGTTCTCCCATCACATCATTACCATATCATTGATGATTGCGAGCTATGTCACCAACTTCACCCGAGTCGGTACTATGATTCTCTTCCTCATGGATTTGACCGACTACATCTTGCCAGTGAGTGTGGCGTTCCGCCCCGGCGCGTTGTTGTGCTCACAATTTTGTAGGCCGCCAAGATGCTACGTTACCTTGGGTACGAGAGGGCCAAGGACGCTGCATTTGTGGTGTTCTTAATTTCCTGGCTCCTTACGCGCCATTTGCTGTTTGGGGCCATCATCTATTCCGCCTATCGCGATGCACCGAATCTCATTCCATTCCGATGGTCCCCTTCGACCGGCCTCTACCTGACTCATAATGCTTATCTCACATTCATTGCGTTACTATTGGCCCTTCAAATGCTGTTGCTGTTATGGTTCTCAATGATCGTTGTTGTCGCTCTCAAGGTGGTTTTCGGTGAAGGTGCTGAGGACGTGCGTAGTGATGAGGAGGACGATGGGTGAGTGGTTTGACATACTCTCTCGTATATCTATTTCAATGGTTCTCTGACGGCGTGCCTCTAGTGGGTCAGAAGAGCCTATCATTGGGAAGGGCCTTCCAGGGCGAGCGGTGGTTGAAACGCGAAAAAATCGATGATTGGGGGTGGGTGCGAATCCGGCTGCCATGCGATCTTGCTGGTTGGGCGTGTTGCGGGGAGTGGCTCTCTTTTGGGTATCGTGTATGGACATTCTACAGGGATGCCGGAGCGGATGTTGCTCCAAAGTGATGCTATTTTATGAGTTCGCACATAATGTACATTTAGACTCAAAAACCCCGCGTCTCCATGTCGAGTGAAAAGAAGCGCGATCGTCGAATGGTTCGATCGTGCTATGATGTCATCGCCTCTGCTACTTTCTCCATATTATCCCTTGACTGCTCGATCCCATCAATGCGTTCAGTCTCTCCCTCCTCGACCACAAACACCAAGGACTGACAAAGGTTCCTCTGTTTAACCTCAAACTGTGACTTTGGATCCCCACTCGCAACAATGGCATCTCTCGTCACCGCTGCTGCTACGGCCGCTCACAGCGCCTTCGCTACCCTCCTTTCCCAAGTTAAACCAGGCGCCGAGGTCCCTTCCGGTCCTGTGAAGGAGGACGATCCGACCAAGACCTTCTCACTCGCTGACAAGCTGGCTACGGGCACCCATATAATCGTCGGGGTTCCCGCGGCGTTCAGCCCGTCGTGTTCCGAACAGGTGCATTGCCCCCCCCCCCCCCCCCCCCCCCCCCTACACGACCGGTTGGCGTTGGCACATACTGACGCGTACCAGGTTCCAGGGTACATCGAAAAGTATTCTGAACTGGAGGCGAAAGGGGTACAGGGCATCTGGGTAGTCGCAGTAAATGACGTGTTCGTCATGCAGGCGTGGAAGCAGAAGCTGGCCGCTTCTCGCTCGGGAGGAACACGTACGTGGCCCTTACGTGCGAATACCCTGTATGTCAGCTAATTGACTGCAATCAAGTCGTTCACTTTGTAAGCATGATCATCAAAATATGCAGGAAGCACCCTGATAGTGGATAGATTGCGGATGACACCGGCGCCTTCTCCTCTGCGCTCGGTCTGATATTCGATGCTACGCCCCTACTTGGGGGACCCCGCCTCAAAGTGTGTATCTTTTGCTATCTTGCTTGCCTCGGATAGCTGATAGAACGTCTCGCAGCGCAGCGCGATTATCGTGAAGAACGGGAAGGTGGAAGATGTTATCGTGGAGGAAGATCCGAGCAAGGTGACCGTTACCTCGGTCGACAATGTTCTGACCAAGCTGTGAGGCAATCTCGCCGAGTGTCTCGCTGTTCTTATGCCGCTATCAATCAAGTGTACCGCCTGAATGAATAATGAAAGAATTGTGAACCGGCTGCATGGTTACAGTCTCAAACGCGTTTGCAAGTGTAGTCTCATCCTTGTGAGAGGTAGACGGCGCAGTTCCGAAGCAGTCGCGCAGTGCAAGGCGCATATATGCAGGATGTCCGCAGCATAAAGACAAGCGGCTCGTCTCCCGCCCAAAGGCATATGAAAGTCGCGAGGAAGGTCGCGAGACTCAGGGACGACCAACTCCCTCACTGCGGCGCGACTGCCAAGCGCGTCAGGGAACCGGATTGGGACCGGCCGTGGGAATCGATTCTCACTCAGGAAGAACCCCGGTGAGGTAGGTACACACCTCAGTGAATAGACATGCTATGCCGGAGTATAATAATGTCTGGGATGATGTTCGACCGTGTATGCAAAAGCTGGTCGCGGAGCGGTTAGCAGACCCGCTGAAAATTGCTGTCGCTGATAGACAAAGCAGTTCAGTTATGTAGGGCCTGGATTGAAGGGGACGAACCGGGGGCCGACAGTGGATATGTGTAGGATGGCTTGCGATGTTGGGATGGACCGGGGGGATACAGGGGGTGGTGGAGAGCAGTACCTCCAGGTTCCGTGCGCTTTTGTACGGAGCCAAATGTACGGCGTCCGTACAGGGCCGTACACTCCCAATAGCCGGTACCGCCACTGCGACGCGTCTAAGCCGATAAGGGTCCGCTTCACTTAAGCTACATGCGTAATCATAAACTTTCCTGGTCCCATGACTGTTACCTTTCCGTGGGAACATTATTATCGGCCAGCGCTTATCTCTCTCCTTCTATCTCTCTCCTTCTATATCTCTCACTTCGTCTGCATCTGGTATCGATCTGTCTCGCCGAGGGATGCACTTGACTCAGCTCTACAAACTTCTGAAACGCTTTCGACCAGCTATAGGCGACATTACTGTTGAGCAAGCAATCGAGTTCGTCTTCGCTGCGCGCAGTCTGCAAAATCGAATCTGCTGGCAACAAGACACTGGTGTAGCCGGATTTGAAGATCCACCAACTGAGCTGCCGATATCCGTGATCGGACTTCTTGCCATTGGTCTTAAAGTCAGCCGCGCACAAGCCATCGCTCTCTGGGATATCTTCCGGGATACGGCGTGGGTTGCCGACAGGGACTTCACTACCCTATGCCCGCCGCTTGTTCACCATCATCGCATCTTTGCAGAGCACGGACAGTCTTTCGATCTCGGTTAGCCTCATGCCTTCGGAGCTCGTTCTTTCTGCTCACTGTGCCCAGCTGTTGAGGAGTTCTATCCGCCCACTTGCGTCTGCACGTACTCCTACTGTCCCGAATTCGTCAACCATCACCGACAGGCTCGTTTATACGATCCACGCAGGTACAGGGCCACTCTTTACACCGTTTCCCAAGGCGCACTCCCGGTGATCATAACCTCGCTCCGGTGCCCCTCCTGTCCCTGCACCTACCACATGAACTACGCCTGTCAACCTGACGCGTCCGGCCATATGTATCGAATATACTACCCTGGCGTACCCCAAGTAATTCAAGGGGAAAAACACTTTCTGTTTGAAGACAAACTTTGCGAGCTATTCCGATCTATGACCGTCTTTTCCCAGTACGTTCATCATCTCTGCATCGCGCTCTCCTTCTGTCTCCCTCTCCTTCTGTCTCACTCTCCCCTTCTATCTCAATACCTCCTCCTGTATCTCTTTCTCCTTCTGTATCTCTCCCTCCTTCTGTATCGCTCCTGTTCTGCTAACTCACACTCTGTGCAGTTCGTCGATGAGCGCAAATGCTCTCGTATATAATAGTACTCTTGGCACACCCCGATACCCTGAAAAAGGCGCTTACAAACCTCCTCTCCTGCGCGCAGAGTATATCGCAGACCTGTTCGATTTATACGCCCTACTATTACATCATAACGAGCAAGGTAGCCGCCTCCGGCTTCCGCACCTCCCCGGACTCACACAAACGGAGCGACTCATGAGGGCAATGCTTGAGCGAAATATATTCATTGCCGAGAAAGGGCAGGAGCAATGGCCGCATGCTTGCGACATCTGCAGGAAATTTTTTGAACGCGACGGACGCCAGTGTAAGCCAGTCTTCCATTCCCTGTGCTTTAGCTCAATTTCGTCTACCAGATATGTTATCCTGCGCCATTACCGATGGTGTGGCTATAGGAAGGCCATGTTGTGCTCAACACAACTGCGCCAATCCTCTCATCACCAATCGTGCCCGCCATTGCCTGATGCACGCTCATCTGGAAGTGGCTTGCGCTGTTGAAGGTTGTTCGGCACGGGCACGAGACGGATATCAAACATGCTCGATCCGCAGCCATGCCGCTCTTGAATCCAAGTTCCGGTCCGAGAAGGAGTCCTTCCAGTTACTTAAGAGACGCCTTAACCGGACTCATGCCTACTTCCAAGGTGCAAATCCGCCTTTACATGACGAGCTCGCTGGCGATATGGACATAGAAGGAGAGATAGAAGGCGGTGAAACTTCTCTTGGTAGCCGGCTGCCTTCCCAATCCTCTTCTCAGCCCCACAGAAAATTGCGTGCACGGTTCACTCGCCGAAGGACGCATAATGAGCAACTGGTGGTACGGCCGTGCGGCATTATCCTGGCTCGAGGTACATTCTACGGAGCTGAGTCGCTGGCATCTGTAGCTGTTCGTACCTCCCTCCCTCTTCTTGCCCCATTGACTTACTCTTTTTTAGGATTTTCTGTGCACCGTCTTTCCTTCAGCTGCATCCCTCCCTGACGTGTTATTCTATGACAATAACTGTCAGCTTCACAAATACATTCACGAACGGCCCCTGCTGAAGGAGTACTTCAAGGACACTGCGCTCGTTGTTGATATCTTCCATTTCAAGTCGAAGCACTCTGAAAAGGACTGGTACTGCGGCCTGCACTGCAATGCGGCTGCGTATCCCGAATTAGTCGACGAGGAGAATCAAGTATGGACGTTTAACTCCTCGAAATGCGAACAAATCAACGCATGGCTCAACAACTTTCATCCCATCGTCCGGGAGATGACGCCGGTTCGTTACGAGTTCTTTTTGGATGAGGTTATCAAGGTCCACAATCGCTTTCTTGTCAGCGAGCTGGCTAAGCGCGGACAGTCCCCACATCTCATTCCCTCTGCAGCTTTGATCTAGTCACTTGTTGTACTCGTTTTACATTTGTACAGCAGACCGGCCAATATCCATACACACATTGAGGTTGTTCTTGTCCGTCTGCTGCGCAAGAGCAGACCGGCCAATATCCATACACACATTGAGGTTGTTCTTGTCCGTCTGCTGCGCAAGAGCAGGCCGAACACTATCCATACACACATTGAAGTCGGCCTTGTCTATCTGCTGCAAATAAGCAGACCGAACACTATCCATACACGCATTGAAACCACTCTTAAGACATCCAGGCTAGCGTTGCTATCAGAAACGGAGGAGGACGTGAGCTCGGCCCCTTCGCTCGACATACGCCTACATAGCAGTTCACCCGATATTCCATTTCGTCAGTCTACTGGGTACAGGCAGGCCGAACAATATCTGTACACATGCCTGACGTGCGTATCTCACACTGCTTCCAGCCCTCTAAAGTCTCAAAAGGGAACAGCTTTGTTTTTGCGAAAGTAAGCACTCTCGGAAAGAACCTTGCTCCCTTTGGCATTGATAAGACCTGTATAGTTCGGCTCCCTGCGCGTCTCTGGAGGGGGAGGACCGGGGAAATCCAGATTCCCCTCGAACCAGCGTTCACGAATGAGATTGTCGAGGACGTGCAGCGGAATTCCGCGATTTCGCGGCCCTTCGAGGTCGTAATACTTGTAGGAGACTATGACGGTTAGTGTCTGGGAGATCCAAGCAGAAAAGCACTTACTATTCCCGTAGACGTTGTTATGCCACATGCAGACCGCTTTTTTATCCCTACATCTGATGCAGCATTGGCGCTCCCAGCGTCTGCAAACTCGGTTTACGCCCACGCGTGCCTCCTTATGTATTTGACAGGTGTGGCAGGCTTTCTCTCCGTAAGCGAGCTATACCAATGCGTAGTCAGACAGTTTCTAGCCCTGCGGATCGAGCGGCTTACGAAAATTTTGGCTGGAAGTCCTGGATCTTCTATGATAACTTCCCCTTGAGTTTTGACTTCATCGAAAGTAGGGAAGTTGCTCAGCGAATATACGGGCATTTCAAAGAAAGCGCATCGCAGGACATGGCGAGGGAAAGGGTCGATCCTGTTCTTCGATCGTCTCATTCGCTTCAGATTGTCGTCCACTGTTTGCCAGCCGTCTGGTTGCTGGTCCAGATGAGCCGCAAGCTGCTTACGCCTAGCTTTGGTATGCATGAGATAGCGGCGATCGAATTCCTCAAATGTCATTGGGTTCTGATCTTCTCCTATGAGGTGCGCACGCTTAATGGGACCAGCCGGCTTCTGACGCCAGCGACCGCCCACGAAGACCTGTAGTCGTTCAAGCGCCCATCTCGGAATGTGCCGATACTCGATCTCCAGTTTGTACCGTTCCTCGGAGATGACCCAATCGAAGACATTTTGAAGAATAGAGATGATAAGTTCTGCTTGATTTAGGGTGAAAGGGACGCCTTCGGTGTAGTGTACAGCGAGAGTGTCAGCCTAGATCAGAACGTTAGAGTGCGGCGAGTATTCTTTCCATAAACACATACCACAGTTAGGCGGACATTGGCGAACCACTTGTCAACCCGCTCTTCATTGTTATGGAGAGGTGGCTTGGGCTTATTGGTGTCCACAGTGCGTAGCACACCTTCAATGTAGAGTGACGAGTAGCGATCCCAGTTAAATAGCCTATCCGCCTTCGTTTTCGGTATACGGCGTTCTAATTCATCCCAAGCGAAGTGTCCGCCAGCTGTCGCCCTCCGGGGCAAAGGGTCATCGAACCCTTCCATGACGTGGAAAGCCAAAAGATGAACTGCTTCATCTTTCACCAGTGCGTACGCTTCTTCCAAGATGGATACCCCGTTGGGTTGAGGGATACGAGGGTCATCCCACATGTCGAGAAAGCATTGCTATGATGCGCCTTAGCATACATGTTGCTCGCCCGTGGGTTGTCACTCACTAGAAACTCGCCTCGCTTATTAAGAAGCCATTGTACCCCCGGTCGCGTAATATCACCATATTCTCCGAACCAAGGAAGAGGGGCGGTCCGATTGCGAGCGATTTCGTCCACGACTTGCTGAGGAGTCTTCAGAGAAAGAATGAGGGTTTCGGGATCGGCCTGCCAATGCGGGAGGATTCGGGATACTTCCTGCCGCAGCAGCTCTTCCGTTCGATTTTCAATGTAAGGGAGCTTGAAGTCAGCCGGCCTGACTTGAAGATCGTTGCCATGACCAGGGAGTCCCTCGGCAAGCTGGAAGAGTTTCTCCATTGCATGCTGAAGATAGCGGTAGGCCAGTCTCCCGCTCGTGAGGTCAAAGCCGGCCATCTTGCTCTAGAATATCATCAGCGCAATACAATGCCGACATTATGTCATACTTACCATGAAGTCAGCGGCCTTCGTAAACCAGGAACTGATAGCCTCATCCGAGTCACTTTCTTCGGGCACTTCGAGTATGAGAATGTGTAATTCGTTAAGCCGAGAGTAGAGAAGTTCTTCCAGTTCTTCCTCAGCACTGTTCTGTGGCGTGTGAGTGCCCTTCGCCCAGAATTGCAGAGGAGTGCAATCCAGCGAAGTGTCCCAAGGAATATCCTGGACGGGGGAAGGAGCCTCTGAGCCACCAGGGGCGTTTTCTCCCTCCAAGTCGCCTCCTTCATGCGCAGCAGATTGAATAGCACCCGCCCGACGTTCTGCTTCAGCCCGACGTTCTGCTTCAGCCTGCCGTTCTGCTTCAGCCTGCCGTTCTGCTTCAGCCTGCCGTTCTGCTTCAGCCTGACGTTCTGCTTCGGCTCGGCGTTCTGCTTCAGCCCGCATCGCTTCAGCCTTGCGTTTCTCCTCAGCGAGTTGGGCCTCTTCAGCCTTCCGTGCCTTAAACGCATCCTGAGCTTCGCGAGCCTTCTGCTGTCGTGCAGCTCTCAGGGCATCTTCTTCCATGCGGGCTCGGGCTTGACGATCAAGCTCGGCAGCCTGTCGAGCTGCTTCAGCCTGTCGAGCTGCTTCGGCCTGTCGAGCTGCTTCGGCCTGTCGAGCTTCTTCCCGTTGTCTAGCTGCGGCCCGACGCTCAGCTTCGGCCTGACGAGCTTGTTCTTCAGCCTTTTGCCTTTGCCTCCAAGCCTCTTGCGCTCTCAGATGTCTTGCCAGCTTCTCCTCCTCTGACAGTTGCGAATACCGTACCGGGTCCGACGCCTCACCCTGCCCCTTGTCTCGCACCCTCGCCTGGTCCTTCCGCGGCGCAGCAGCTCTCCTCTGGCGATCCTGTTCGGCGTGTCCGTTGTACCTTGGTTGCTGGTTCGGGGACGGGATTGGGTACATCGGGCGACGAGGCTGGTAAGCGAGCGAATTGTTGGAAGCGGTGTATCCTCGATCAATATTGCTTGGATTGGTGTATGCGTAGTATTGGTGCTGAGCCAGATGGGATGAACAGCCGGAAGAGCTCCTATATGCGTCGGTACGCTCGGGGGGAGGCGCATATCTGGGGGTAGCGGGCCGTGATATCTGCTGGGCTTCTTGCTGATGCTGTTGCTGGCTGTACCAGCTGCTGGTGTGCCAGTAGTGTAGTCCTCTGTTAGGATTGGCCATTGTGAAAACTTCGATATGTCGAAGGAGGAAGACTGCATACCTGCTCAGTACACGCGGAGGCGGCAGGCACAAACACTTAACGTATGCACCTATGAGAGGTAGCAGGCTGAACTTCTCCTCGTTCACCTCGGCTTCCTTTCACCCTCACTATCACGGTTCCTCCTAACTTGGCTAGCAGAACAGTTGGGTGAACAGCTGCGAATAAACGAGGACAGGATGGGATGGGCTTTGGGTTGAGTTGCGGATGTACGTTGGGAGGTAATGTGAGTTGCAAGGATATTGGCAGTGGAGGTATGTGGCTGAGAAAGCCTATGAATAAAGGTAAAGTTTGGGTATTAATGTGCGGATATGGATGATGTTCTGACACAGTCTAATCTCTATGGCGGTCTTGTCATTAGAGTACACCACGCCTGATTCTGACATTGGCTTGATCTACAACGCCACTGCATCCCCGTAACAACGCCACCCAGTGACTGTCACATGCATCTCTGACGCCTTCGTCAGCACCGCTCTGCGGAGCCAAATACCCCCTGTCATTCAAACTCATCCACCTCCTCCTCATCATCCTACGACCATCTTCCTCAGAAACCCATCCAGTATCTCGTGAAGCTCATTGAAGAATTGCAGCATCCGTGAGTGGGAGGACTAGCTCAAGTATGCGAGCTTACTTCTCGACCAGTTGTGAAGCAACCACCGCACTTCAGTCTTATCTATCAAGATACAACTGCAGTATGGACGCCCCGTATCGCCGCCCCTTCTCTGTTATGAATACTCTGTCTGCGGAGAGAGACAGTCTGATCGATACCGATACACGCTCGACCATCGACGTCGACTTCCGTGAGAGGCTCGGAACTGCGCCATCCGTCCTCGCTTCTTCTGCAGGAGAAGCCAAGCCGAACGATATCCATACACGCATTGCCACTCCTGTTGCGAGGGTTGAAGGCGCCGGAACTGCGCCATCCATCCTCGGTTCTTCTGCAGGACAGGCCAAGCCGAACGATATCCATACACACCTTGCCACTCCTGCTGGGGGCATCCTCGCTTCTTCTGCGGGAGAAGACAAGCCGAACAATATCCATACACACATTGCCACTCCTGCTGGGGTGTTGGAGGGCGCCGGAACTGCGCCATCCATCCTCGGTTCTTCTGCAGGACAGGCCAAGCCGAACGATATCCATACACACCTTGCCACTCCTGCTGGGGGCGTCCTCGCTTCTTCTGCGGGAGAAGACAAGCCGAACAATATCCATACACACATTGCCACTCCTGCTGGGGGCGTCCTCGCTTCTTCTGCGGGAGAAGACAAGCCAAACAATATCCATACACACATTGCCACTCCTGCTGGGGGGTTGGAAGGCGCCGGAACTGCGCCGTCTATCCTCGGTTCTTCTGCAGGACAGGCCAAGCCGAACGACATCCATACACTCGCACACGACCCTGTGCCAGGATGCGAAGACACTCGTTCCGCGCCCCGCCATGCTCTGCCTAGCTCTGCAAGGACCGCAGTTGTCACCAAAGGGTCTTCGCGCCGAGCACGTGGTTACTCTCGCAATCCCAATCTCGCAATCACCCAACGCCGGCTTGATGCATATGCTGATTACCTACGTGCGTTTCACTGTGACTCTCTACCCCTGCAGGTTGCTGTGCAAGGGCGTCTTGCAGAGGTCGCTGCCTTGCGTCGTGCGGTGGATGAGCAGGATGCAGAAGAAAGAGGGATGAATCCGGTTGGCACCATGCAAGCGGACCAGACGGGCTATGATGCAGCCAATGCCAGCGTTGGCGGCCCTGACGAGGCTTGCGAATTGGACGCCTATCCTCCCCCGTACATGCGAATGGACCCTTTTCGTGAGCAGACTATCCGTAGTCTGCTCTACCCTGATGGGGAACTCGATTTGTGCGCCGCTGGAGCCGCACATGCACTTACAAAGACGAAGACTCCTCCCTCCGTACAGCCAAACGCTTTGGACTCGCGTCCTTGGATATATAACGATGAAGTATATAGGAGCAGCGCGGCCTTGGACGCGTACCGGAAGGCTTGAGCGGAAGATCGCAGGCGCTACCGTGAAGAGCGTGGGTTGACGACAATCTATGCTCGCTTCTGCGACTTCTTGCCCAAGTTCCTCAATCCATGCGCCTCTTCAACCGGCATCCCTGTGTAGTTAGTCGGAGTTCGTAGGTAGCATCTCGGAATGTTTGTATTCACGCACTGTCCTTGTCTCTGGCTGCGTAGTATGGTGATGTGGATCCATACTACCTCTGTATTCAGCCGTTATCGGCTATCCGATCACTATAATGCATTCATTGCTTGTACCGCTGTTCTGTGGTTTTCACAGCAGATTCTTCTGTGATTGGAGTTCTTCTGTGATTTGAGAGTCGGTGGAATCATGAGAAAGGTCTGAGGTTCTTGCGCGCTGGTGTTGATGCCTTGCACCACCGAGAAGTGCCAAGGCCCACCCTAATAATCCGGTGTGTAAGTGTTCCTATGTTCAGTTCAGTCTTCATTCTAGCCATGAAAGTGCGGTCAAGACTGGTAGGCACCCACCTTTCGATCTGACCGTCATTCGATTCCACAGCCGTCCGATCTTGGCGCCGTCCGATATGAGCGCCTTCTGATTTGAGAGCCATCCGATCTGTGAGCCATCAATAACCAGAACCGTTTCCAACCGGCGCCGTCGGAAGTGAGAGGCATAAGATATGGGAGCCACAAGAAACGGTCGACAGAAGAAACGGTAGTCATTGGAAACAGTAGCCGGCAGATATGGATACTATTTTAAATCAGCCACAATAGTAATCGTCACCTCAGCCATTAGATCGCAAACAAGAACGACCACGCTTATTTATAAAGGAGTATTGCGCTCGCTATACGCCTGCATTATGATGGGAAGATACGCGCGGTGTCACGTGCTGATTACGTGTTGCATGTTTATCCCTAGGGTGACACGCCACACGTTGCATCTGATCTGTCGTTATCTCCTCTTCGTCCAGCGAAACCCATTGCAGCACTGTAGCTCAAGGTCTCATAAACCCAGCTCCAGTAATCTCACTGGTGTGAGCCAACAGCGCGAGGTTTGCTATCACTGAGCCTCCCTCCATATACACCGCAATTCCACCAATCCTTTGTGTCCAAGACTTACATCGGCAATTCAACCCGAAGCCCATCCCATCCCGTCCTCGTTTACTCGCGGCCACGATTCCAACTATTCTGCTAGCAAGTTAGGGAAGGAGCCGCGATAGTGCGGGGAAAGGGAGCCCGAGGTGAACGAGGAGAAGTTCAGTCTTCTACCTCTCATAGGTGCGTACGTTAAGTGTTTGTGCCTGCCGCCTCCGCGTGTACTGAGCATATACCAAGTATTCGCTGCCCTCGTCCGTTCACTCACATTCCATACGATGCCATTCGACGACGAGGACCTCGCAGACGGCGGCTGCAGATACCTGTCCGCATCCTCCGCGGAAGACTCCCCAATGCATTCTCCCGCGCACTCCCACTCCCTTCAGCGAGGTTCGCGTCATCGATTCAGAAGGAGTGCCCCGCCTCAGCTCCGTCCTTCACGAATCGACTTAACAAAGCATTCAAGGCCGCTGCAATCTGGGGGTTGGTGTCCACCAGAATACCTCCTCAAACGGGCTCCGCGAAAACTGCCCTACCAAACGAATCCATCAATAGGAGGCGGCACTTCACAGGCACTTGTAGGACTTCGTGGTGGGGAACCGACAATGTCAACAATCTTATGTCCAGACGATCCTTCGGTATGTCAGCCGATCCCAGGAGACAGCACACTAGGAGACCCTGCAGGGGAGGTCAGGTCTATAGCATTGGAAGATACGCGCTCTACTGAAGACCATCAATGCCACGAGATGGCTCGCCAGGCTGAAGAAGCTCGCCAGGCTGAAGAAGCCCGCCAGGCTGTAGCTGCTTGCAAGATCCGCTTAGCGCCTCCCTTGGGGAAGCATCGTAAACTGAGGAGAGCACGCATGCTGGACAGGGCGAAGGAGGCGTACGAACCTGCGGTGCACCAAGCATATCTCGCGCTCGCCTTCCGCAGGTCGGACAAGTCGAGCTGACGATGATCAAGAGAGAGACTTGCGCGCCGGACGCCTTTACTCTCCTCTGTACATAACAAGAATGCTACGCCTTGTCAATAACGTCGAGTCGCCTCTCCACGATCACGAAGGGGGTGTTGACAAGTGGCTCGCCAATGTCCGCTTAGCCGTTGTACGTCTCCATGGAAAGCGTACTCGCCGCACTCTAACGTACTGACCTAGTCCGATACTCTCGCTGTACACTACACCGAAGGCGACCCTTTCACCCTAATCCAAGCAGATCTCATCATCACAGTTATCAATATCGACTGCGAACTGAACATCCCGTATGAGCACATGCCGACGTGCACGAGTGAACAACTACAGCCCTGCAAGGCCCACTCACCCAAAGCGAAGGGGCTTGCTCCAAAGACTGGGACCCTACTCGGGTCGAATGCAAACCAGCTGTTAGGTGTGAAAGGCTTCGGGCAAGCACACAACACCCTCATGGCTTTGTGTCCGCCATTCTCTTCCCGTGCGCTTTCTTTCAAGTGCCCGTATCTATCATGGTTGACACTAGTGCTGTAGTCCGCATCGCTCGCTGTACAGGCAAGCCAGACGATATCCATACACAACCTGTATGCGCGCGAACTCGCGTTAAAGTGCTCGATAGGCGCTTGGGTTGCTTCCCCTTCCACACTACACCACCCAGCAGGCAGACAGGCCGAACAATATCCATACACACATTCGCGTCGCCCATCCCTACATCCCTGTATTCGACACCCAGACGCATCCTGTATGCGCACGAACTGGTCCTAAAGTCCTCGGCATGTGCTTGGCTTGCTTCGCCTCCCACAGCACACCACCCTGCAGGCAGACAGACCGAACAATATCCATACACACATTCGCCGCGCGCATACCTGCATCCCTGAGCGACCTGGTCGAACGATATCCATACACACGGATAGGGTAAGGGCTCGGCTCTCTTCCAACTCGCGCGGCGTGGACTTACTCTCCGTCAATTAAGTATGCCTACCTCGTCCAATCCTCTACCTTTGTCCTCCTTCTGCTTTCCTGACGCTATCGGAGTTCACTTGCTTGTTTCTCATTCTACCCGGGGTGTAAGGCACTAACGCGTCTGTAGTCAGTCTGGTCTCATCCCTACAGTATCGCTGTCATCTGTAGCTGTTACTGCCCCGCTCGTTCTGTACGTGCTTCTGTTTCTGAGACTCTCTTCATCGCCGCTGATATCTTTTCGTTTGCTTCCCTGCAGACCCTTGCTCTCTCGCGCGTTGGCTATTCCTTTTTATTCGCTTCTTCACCCAAGCTGTGTGGGCCGGTATCCCTTTCCAGCTCTGCAATTCTCTCACATCCACAACCTTACTTCTCGTCAATCCCTATTTATCCTACCGCATCGCTCGCCTCTTCATCTCTCCTCCTTGACCTCTCTCTCCTTCTTCATCTCTCTCTCCTTCTTCATCTCTCTCTCCTTCATCTCACTCTCCTTCTCCATCTCTCGCTCCTTCATCTCTCTCCACTTTTCATCACTCTCTCCTTCTGCATCTCTCGCTCCTTCTGCATCTCTCGCTCCTTCTTCATCTCTCTCTTCTTCTTCATTACTCTCTCCTTCTGCATCTCTCGCTCCTTGTGCGTCTCTCCACTTCTCCCTCTCTCTCTTCTTCTTCATCACACTCTCCTTCTGCGTCTCTCGCTCCTTCATATTCTCTTGCTCCTACTTTCTATCTCTCCTTCTATCTATCTCTCCCCTTCTTCGTCTCGTATCTGTCTCCTTTTTCATCTCTTGATACTTCATCCTCACACTTACCTTCATCATTTCACCTTCATCATATCGCCCTCCTTCGTTCTATCCTTTGTCTCTCACCTTCTCATATCACCCTCATCGCGCATCCTACCGCATATGTGCCGTCGACAGTCGTGAGGTATGTGTGTTACTAGGCTGGCTTGACTACATACTGAAATGTCTATATAGAGTCCCTCATGATCTATCCAAGATGGAAGAGTTCACTCCATTGCAAGCTTGGGCAAGTTGAGGAGAAGCACATTCAGTCGCGCTCTCAATAGGACTGTGAATGAGATCGCCGAACGATATCCTGCACACGTCCAGGCCGAACCATATCCATACACACATCTAGGCCGAACCATATCCATACACACGTCCTGAACAGGCCGACCGATATCCACACACACAACTTGTCTGTCTGCTCACTTATACGCATTCTAGAACTGCCACGACTAATGCTCAACACACCAAGCTGCTACGCCTACTGGATGTCAACTACATGTAGGCAGGTCTTTTGGATGCCACCAAAATCCCTGAGAGCAGGAAGACTTCATTCGACTGCATGCTTCGCTTCAATTACTGCCAATGAGCCATGCAACTCGAGCGATATCCATACTCACAGTGCGCTCGTCTTGCATTCTTGCATGCGTGCTGGTTCCAACTGAGCAACCCTCTGGCAATGTGTAGCAAAAGCGAGCCATCAAGTGGAGCGGCGAAGCACAGCTTGGCCAGAGGAGCGCCTAGCGATATCCATACACATATCTCCTCAAGCCTATCGAAATACCTGCACAGTACGTCTTGTTCACTTCTGTATTGGGCTAGTGCGGCTATAGCTAACTGCACACCGCAAGTCTTTATATACCACCGGATGTCAGCTTGAAATCAGATCATGCATTTCTCGCAAGCCGGACAGGCTGATCGATGCCCATACCCATAGTGAGTGCGCTCTCGGTGTTTGTGCGGCTCACTATAATTAATTGCACATTGCCAGCTCGGTCGAACGTACGATCTTGGACGCGTCCCATGCGTTCCAAAGACGACCCCAAGCCAAGCCAAGCCAAGCGACATCCATACCCACCATGCGGTCCTCTCGCAGCCTCGATGCGAGCGCTCGCAACGACCTGGTACAGACTCAGGGTTGAATGTTTGTCCTGGCTACTTGATCTTGGCGATTAATAATTTGAGCTGCAGGCCGAGCTCAAATTATGAAGGCACGTTCGGAGAAGAACTCAGGCCGAACAGCTATACACATTCTCCGCCAATTTATATCTAGTTCATTTGTGCGGCTACATCTCTTAATAAAATGTGCTGATGTGCTCTTCTAAACGAACTTCGGGACGCCTGACACAGAATCAGGTTGCAGGTACCCAGATCAGTCGGTTCTAGTCTCGAATGGGGATCGTTTGAATGGACCTCGTTTCGGATGACGCTTACTTCGGATGGCGCCAGTTTCGGATGGCGCCAGTTTCGAATGGCGCCAGTATCTATGGGCGCCAGATTATACTGGCGCCCATATCTGATGGCGCTAGTTTCTTATGGCGCCAGTTTCTGGTGGTCCTCACAAGGGGCGGCGCTCGTATCGAAAGGCTCGTATTTTGTGTTGGAATCTTATAATAAAATAATGTGTGTCCCATGCGTTGCACATCCATTGTAGCATGGATTAATGATGTCGGTGCGCATCAACAAGGAACCTAAAATCCCTTGATGGTTTGGTCGTCGCTTTTTTCCTACGCGGGTAGACGTACTTGCTCTCTCATTATTTCCACTATTACTTTAACTTTGAATTGTCTCCCAAGCTACAACATGTCCGCCTTCACACCGGATGTGAAGCCCGAGCTTGACAGCAACAGTTACCCAAGGGATGTGACTATCATGATGGACCTCTGGGGATTGAGCGAAATTGCGCCACATAACTGTGAGGCATGCGGCGCCTTGTGCATACCCTTTGTTGCATACAATCGGAAGGGCAAGTACCCCCTTAATAAATACAAGATATTTGTCCGCGTGAGTAGGAAATCATGCTCATGTATGTGCCTATCTGACATGGTTAACAGTGTGCGGACATCGGGCACTTCGATAACAGTTTCACTTGGATCTCCAACCCCGTTCCATCCTCTTACCTTGCACACGTACAGGGTGCGCTGGCCGGCCATCCCCTCTATGACTACCCATCCAGTCCACCTCGTGGCAGTCCAGAGAAACCCTTCTACACCGACTCGTATAGTGCAAGGCCATCGCAGCTTCCCCGGAAGGTCAAGAATACTTGCAAGAACGGCTGCACGAAACCGCTGAACGCCGACTGCCCGAAGCTGTACTGCCGAACGTGTTGCTTGATCGCTCAGGAGAACGCGGAAGACGGAGAGCGCTATGAATGTTCGAAGCACAAGCTTTCCCGCTCACCCTGGGTCGAGAGCAAGCCAGCTGTTAGGAGTGAGCGGCTTCAAGCAGGAACTCCTGCTGGTATCGACGTCATAGTGTTGGATGCAGATGACAATGCCCAACCAACGTCGACTCAGCAGCGTCGTACACCCCACTGGCGAATGGAATCTCCAACTCCGACCAGATTGCCTCGCGCTTTCCAAGGCCCAGCTACACCGCGGCAGGCCCGTCCATTGGGACGTCTTGTACCCGAGAGCTATGATCTCGAGAGAGAGAGAGGAAGGGATGAGAAAGCACGCATTGAGCTACAGGAGAAAGAAGCGAGAGAAAGAGAAGAGGAGAGAGGGAGACAGTTTACCGTGGTCATCTTGACAGAGGTGTGTAACGTCCCATGTTCTCAGTACAACAAGCATACTGACCTAAGTATACAATGGCAGGACGATGCCCTGTCTTTCCCAGGCGTACGTGCTAAAGCGGGCTTGAGTGGCCTCACAACGCGCGTGAAGGAATGGGACGCCCATATTCACGAATGGATTCGAGGCAGGCTTGGGAAGCCTTATGGGTCACTCGAGCTCTTCAATCCGGAGTCAAATCGCTGGGAAGTCTATGGCCTCGATGCCCTGCGTAATGTCAAAAGAGACGAGAGACTGCTATGTTGCCTGCCAGGGGTGCAAGTCGATCTTCCGCATGTCCAGGAGGAGATGCTACGTCTCGCGTATGCCACCCCCTTGCGAGACGCTCATCGCAGGTCTGCTGCGTCACCGAAGAAGGCGACTACGCGACCTAAGCTCACCGCCCAAGATATCGATTCCACACGAAGCATCAGCCCTGGCACTACCAAAGGGGCCCCTAGCCAAAAAGGGACTTCCTTAAATGGAGTGGTGTTGAAGGAGAGAGAGATGAGGAAGGAGCGTGATGTGATGAAGGAGCGAGAGATCATCATGATATCATCGGATGATGATGAGCCCCCGAATCGAAAGCGCTCGCGATCCACTGGGACAGATGACTCCCTTCCATCTTTCGGCGAGATAATACACAAGCCGAGCACCCCCTCGACCTCCGCTTCTGCAGCCGAGCGCAACCCCCGGAATGGTCCTTCAGCGAGTACACCAACAGAAGATGGAGCTATGATCCGTGGGGCCTGGCCTGGCAACGCATCCTTCGGCGTCGTCCATCATCAGATTAGCGAGATCACGCAAAAAATGAATGAAGAACGGAAGTCGTTAGAAGTTGCTCTGGCTAAAGTGGTTGGTCATCGTGTTCCTCGCCAAACGTGGTACGATCAAGTCCACGTTCTTCAAGAAGCTAGCAGCAGCCTTCTCGACAGCTTCAAGAAAACCCCTGCGAAAAGCTGGTCGTCGTTCCGGATCAAGGTCGGTGAAGAGAAGGATGCTCGTCAGCCGGGAGTGATGAAGATGAATGGCAAGAAAGATAACCCGAGATCAAGCGAAAAGCGCCGCCCCAAGAAGATCAAGAAGTGATGGTTATATCAAGATGTCATGTTTATACCTTCGTCGACATGGTCATCAGCACTCTTAAGCTAATCACCTTTTATCACCTATGCGATTTCTCTGTGTTTTGATTTGGCAAGATGCCCGCGCGCGTTACCATTGTTTACCTGCGCACACCGCCTCGTTAGGTGTCAGTCCCACGTTCCTTTTCAAGTTTCTCACTTGACCTCATCCTTCACCCCGTTATATATGTTATCCCTAACTAAAGTCTTTAATAATCATTATTTTCCCCTGTATATTGCGCCTGGCACAATGACGGCGCGATAGGAGTCCACTCGGAGCCGCGTTGTGTGTATGGATAACGCTCGGCGTGTCCGACGTGTATGTATGGATATCGTTCGGCCTAGAGGTGTGGATGGATATCGGTCGGCTTGCTTAGCCGTACCCATAGCGAGAAACGCAAGTCCCTACTAAATGTTAATGGACCGAAAGTGACAATAGGAATTGTTGTTGGACCGGTCGCAGCACTATGACAGCATTATCCTGTGCAGCAGACGGACAAGGGCAGGCGACTTTGATGTGTGTATGGATATTGTCCGTTCTGCTTCTGGGCAGCAGACGGACAAGGACGAGTTCGGTCCCCAAGGCGAGATCAATATGAACGTGTGTATGGATATCGAACGGCGTGCTCACTCGGTCAAGCAGTCAAATGAGGACAGCTATGAGGATTCGCGAATCGATCGGCAGTTTCTCAAGTCAAGAACACAAGAATCTATTGACGTGCAGGGATCTCGGATATACAGTGACAGGGGAATGCTATTGCGCGTAGGAACGAGTACCTTATTCGATCTTCTTCTGAATCCACCCAGGCGCTGCCTTCAAGATGCCAATCGCCAGCTTGACAGCATCCACATGGTAGACCTTGAGAAGGACGACATAGAAAACTAGGATATTATATGTCAGCAAGTAGCTCGACTAGTGAAAACAAAATGACTTACTTATCGCAACGAGGATGATGCGGCGGAAGTCCCAGAGGGCCCGAAGGAGAGTGTCGAAGATGCAATAGATCACCTTACCGAGCCAGTAGACATGGCCGCCCAAGTCATAGCAAAAGAGGCGAGGGTGACAGCCGTGCTCGCGAATCCTCTTGACGGCTCCAACCACGTACGGCCAGTTACGAGACGTCCTCAACCAAACTTCCGCTGCGTCATCCCAGCCAGCTCGAGCAATGGCCGCAAGGTTGTCGTACACAGCGTCGACGTCAGCTGCACCGCGGCGAGCGCCTGCGTCACGCTCTGCAGCAACGGCCTCATCGTACTCGCGTGCCGTCAGGTCGAAGATGCGGCGTCTGCGGGGACCTTCACTGAAGGGGCCGCCCTGCGCGAGTGTCAGCACCAGACTTCGACAGGCAAGCCGAACGATATCCATACACACATGGATATCGATCGTTGAGGACGTACCTGTCCTTCTTCCAACTCGCGAGACGTGGCCCTGCTGTCCGCCAGCCCGGCGTGCTCATCCCTCACAACACCATCCGCCCCCTGTGTCCGCCCCCTTTCCACCTTCTCGTCTGCACCATCCGGCCCTTCCTCAGCTTTGATCATTGGCCCGCCGGCCATCGCTCCCAGCTCGTTCGCGCCAAGGGTCGCGAACAGGACTCCATCGCCGAGCCAACCCTTCAGGCGCCGTTCGGCGTAATCGGCGGGCTTGTAGAAGTCGGAAAGCTCGCGAACGGTCGAGCTGGTCGATACGGCAAGGGAAGGCGAGGCGGTAGGGATTGCTGGGGCGGTACGACTGCCCTCGGCGAGCTGTTCGAGCGGAATGGCGACAACTTCCCTCGCTTTACCTTTCTCCTCCTTCTTCTTTGCCTCCAAACCGGGGTTCGCCGGCTCACGTTGTGTTGCTTGCTCCGATGTATCGTCGTTTTTCTTGCTTGCCAGAGTCTTCTTATGGAGCCAGCTCTCGGATACCATGGCGTACAAGTGATCCATGGTGGTCGAGGTGAGAGATGAGCGATGCGATGCGACTGAGTGGCACGGGAATAGGGACCAAGATGATCTTGGAATTTCGGTGAGTGCAACCCCTATCGAGTATCTGCGGCAAAATTGACTCACAATTCCGTCGCAGGGCAGATGTACGTCTTCTATTGTGTGCGAGACAATCTGCTATCCAGTGAGTGATGTAGTCATTGAATGAAACGATTCACTCACTGTGTGTATGGATATCGTTCGTCCCGCTCGGGACGTCGACCACTTCTTCGGGCAACATGGCGATCAAGTGGGCAAGACAGCTCGGGCACAGGGAAGGATTGAAGTCGTAGTGGGAGGCTTAGAGTACAAGTTGGCTGTTCGTAGGATGCTTGCGTGTAAAAGGGGGGAGGGGGGCGGGGGATGAGCTCGAGGAGAATATCGAACGACGTTATGCTTAATAAGTCCCTATCGCTATCTACCGGCTATACGAATCGGCTATACGGATGGAGTACGGAGCTGTACGGATCCGTACATATCAGCTCCCGTACAAAACCTCACGTTCCCTGGATGGCCTCGTGGAGAGGGGACCTGGAAGTGTTGGCGATGTGATGACATCAGCCGCGCTGTACGGCAGCCGCGCCCATCGGCCACAACCCCCAAGCGCGGAAGGGTGCCAACCCAAAACACAGTGCACCCCAACACACACACACACGCACGCAGATGTAATATAGACCACACTCCAAACCTCACCATAGCCCAACCTCCTCGTCGTTCAACTACGCAGCTCACTGCGGGCCAACACAATTCAATCACATACTTGCTTCTACTTAGACTATTCAAGCTCGATCAGTCCTCCTTCATTCCCCCTCTCTTCACCCCAACCGCAACTCGCCGCCTTCTCAACGTCTTCACCCTGATAATAACGCTCATCTCCGGCTATTTATCCGACGTCGTCCCTTCACCATACCATACTCATCCCCTACATTGGTCGCGTGCCTCCACCTTGTCCTCCTCCTCAACAAGCCAACCATGACCAGCTTCCTCAACAACATCATCCCGACAAACCTGCATATACCCTCTTTACCCAACCCCATCGCATTTCTGTCAAGACAGGAGGAGGATCAGACTCCAGAGGGGGTCGACTCGCCTCGACTACGGCCTGAGCACCTTGCTCAGCCTGTCTCCGAGCAGCAACAACAGCATGCACACGCTGATGAGCACGAGCATGCGGTGTCGGACAGCGAAACACATGAGGAGGAGCATGGGACGCGAAAAAGGAAACCGCCTCATGAGGTACGCGCATATACACCTCGCCTTGCTGCATGGGAGAGAGCTGACACCCGTTTGCAGACTTTTATCATCGTTCGCCCACCACCGGCCAAGAACAACCATCCTCTGAATCTGCAGATTCAGCTCATCCCGCCTAATTTGCAGAAGGAACAGCAGCAACGGAGAAGCACCGAGCTGGCCAGAGAGGACATCCAGTCGCCAGTCACACCGGACAGTGCCAACTCTACCCTCAGCCGTCGGCCTTCTGTCCGCTCAGATCGAAGCGCGTCCCTTTACTCATTTGCAGCGAGTTCCGTCACATCCCTTGCCTCGACCGCCAGCGGTCGGCGCGTCGTGCCCCTATATAGTGCGTGCTAATCTTGGGGAGTGTGGAACCCGGGTTGACTCGTGCTGCTCAGATCTTTCTGCTCACAATGTGATGCAAAATACTGTGCTGGATGCGGGAACAGACGCGAAGGTGGCCAAATTCTCTAAGAAGGGCCTCGAAATCGTCCAGGTCGCCTATCTGGAACCGATCGAATATTGGGAACACGACTCGGATGAACACCTGGACCGACGAGGCACCCGGGCCTCGGATAACAGCCATACGTCGCATACGGAAACGACCGACGAGCGCGCCGCTCGGACCTCGCTCTCGCAGGATCGGCGTGGTTCAGCTGTCCCACCGAGACCAGAGCTGCTGTCCCCACCACCGATGGAGGCGAAGAAGCAGAAGAAGCCTTTCGGCAAGCTCTTCAAGCGTAGAAACGATTCCATCACAGAGGTACCGGTAGGCCAGCAACCACCACCTTCACCCGCGCGGTCCGAGACCATGACATCGCCATCTGCGGGCGCAGCAGAGGAGAAGCTGCTGACGGCCACGCTTGGTCTACAGCCAGCCCAAGGATCCAAAATGGCTGCGCATGATCACAATCGTGCGATTTCCTATGTTTGGATCGTTCGGAAGTGGATGAAGCCGACAGGGGAAAATTGGCTGAACAAGGGATTGAGCAACCTACGAATCGGCGGCGGTGCAAATCAAAATGATCCGATGGGTGGTATTGAGCTTCGCTTTGAGTGGACGAAAGCAGACCCACATCGTCAGAGAGGAAGACGCCGGAGTTTCGTGGATGGGACTGAGTCGGCACTTGCGAGTGCGAGGAATTCAATGATTTCGCATGGGGATGGAAATACGCTGTCGCCTCCAATCAAGCTGGAACGGTCTCCTGCACCGTCCATCAACCCCAGATCCAGTTCACCCCGCTCATCTGCCATGCTCCGAGCTCCCACCTCGACATCTGCAGAGACGGGTTCGAATAACTCGCAATCTGATTCTGAGGACGATGATACGCCCTGGACGTGCACGCTTCGAGTTTCGGCCAACCAAGCCAAGATGCGGGTAGCAGCGCTCATTCCCGCTCCCCATCACCCCAAACTGTTGGGTCAGGTCAAGATCCCCTTCCCACTGCCGGACGTTGCCGTCGAGCGTGGCGAGTTCCTGCCAAGAGTGGAAGGCGTGGCCAACACCGACGCAGTCGGGCTTCTGCTCACAGCGGAAGATATCAAGGATATCATTGCTTCGACCTGCCTGTGGCTGGTGGTGCGGGAAAGTTTTGGCGGGATTGACAAGAAGCGCAAAGGCGATGGTTGGCGCATCCGGAGCTGAACACGGCAAACCACGGTGTTAACGACTTGCTCATGATGATTCCTTCAAGCTCTTGAATGCCTAGGATACCCCGCAAACTCCCCTCATGCGACTCTTGTAAGCCATGCGAGTGTACAATAAGTAAATGCAAGAAGCAACGTAATAATACATGCATATCAATTTGTCTACGCCGCGCAGTCTGCCTTCTGAGGCAACCATGTCCGCCCCGTATCTGTCTCGCGGGCCGTGATCTCCTAGCCAAGCGCGAGTCATTGAAGGGCAGGAAACTACTCTTGGACCGCGTCTCGCGGAGAGACGGCACAGTATATTGCTCAAGCGCCATGAGAAAGGCAGAGCGAGCATGGTACTTGTCCTTTGTTCTCGTCAAAGCAGCACACATGAGTCTGGTTCGGACTCGGCCAGGAGCAAGGCATCGTCGGTTCGGGTTCTGTAGCGCAATCAACTATGTTCATCAACTCCCAAGGCTCTACCGATTTCCACTAATCTGCCGTGAAGAGCTCTGTTTCCGACCAGGAGGGAGGACGGTTCTGCAGGATTGGGGGAGGCGCCGTTTTGGTGCTGAGTGATGGCGGCCGAAAGGCTCTTATATGGGAGGAATGGATTGGCGAGCGAACGAGCGTATGCCATATGGACGGTCTTAAATATCTGCAGACAAGGAGGTGAGATCGTAGGCAGTCCTTTTCGGCAGGATGATGACGCCAGGGGAGAAAAGGAAAGAGTGGTGTACGTACGGTGATCACGTCGGCATCTCGTATGAGGGTATCGGTGAGGGCCAGTGCGAGGACGATGCGTATCCTGGTCGGGGTTACGTAGCCATATACAGCCTGATCTTCGAGGGTATGTAGGAGGCCGAGGTAGCAGTCCAGACCGTTTGCAACTAGGCAAGAAGAAAATCAAGTCGCGAATGAGGGCAAGGGATGTATGGTCGGGTGTAGTGCTTACGTCTTTCGTCTATGATGTCGAGTGCCGTATGAGCTATGAAGTGGTATTTGAGAGGTGAAGGATGATGTCTATAAGCGTGTACGATGATAGGTGCGTTTGATGGTGAGATGAGTGCGACTGCGTTCAGTGTGAGACGCGTCTGCGCGTTCATCGCGGTAAACCAACGCGTTCAGTCGCCGTTGTGACCGACGACAACGCTTTGGAAGGCGTCTGGCTGAACAAAGTGAGTGTGAGTGATAACTGAGATTGGAATTGATAGCTGGCGTCGAGCAGTCGGTTTATTCACGCGCTGATGGAAAGGCAGGGGATTTGTTGATGGTGTTGATGGGGGGCAGTGATATGTACGTCACTCAAACTTCTGGTGGCTGTTCGGTGTGGTCTCTTACTGACATTATATTGCAAACCCTGAGAACACACAATAATTATTCCGGATTCATACAAACCGCCTTCGCCGCTTACACCCATTCTCATCCCTTCCCTCCTCCTCCTCCTCCTCCTCCTCCTCCTCCTCCCCCCCTTTCTACCTTACCCCCTTCGCCCGTCGAGATGGTCGACGCACTCTTGACCGCACCATCACGGCCCCTCTCACCAGCAGCTTCCGATGATACTTCAGCTTCATCCGCCGCTCATGGACCACCAAGCGTCATCGTCGGCATTTGCGCAATGGACGTAAAGGCAAGGAGCAAGGCAATGCGCGAAATCCTCACTCGCTTGGTACAGAGAGGTCAAGGATCGATAGATATAAAAATATTTGGAGACAAAGCCATTTTGGATGAAGGTAAGCAGCCCGCTTTTGCTTTTGTGAATGGTTCGTATTCACTCCCCTGCAGAGGTCGAGAATTGGCCACGTTGCGATATCCTCATCTCCTTCTTCTCTACCGACTTCCCTTTACCCAAAGCTATCAAATATGCCAAGCTGCGGAATCCAGTTCTCATCAACGACCTCGAATCCCAGGAACTATTATGGGATCGGAGGCTCGTCCTGGCCATTCTCGACCATTACAAAATTCCTACGCCTAGGCGAGTTGTGGCCACGCGTGACGGAGGTCCAGTGGTCCGCGAAGAACTGAGAAAGAAGGTACTGGACAAGATCGGTCTAGATTTAGGCAAGCTCCGAGATGTTAAGAGCCCCTCGGACGTGCGGCTCCGAGAAGATGGAAACGCGATCATTATCGATGGGCAGGAGCTGGAGAAGCCGTACGTTGAGAAACCGGTCAGCGGGGAAGACCATAATGTGTACATTTATTATCGAGGAGGGGGTGGTCGGAGGCTGTTCCGGAAGGTACGTCATTCATGAGATACATTGATTCTAGGCTCATGGCACTGCCCAGGTCGGCAACAAATCCTCCGAATTTGACCCTGCCATGAATGAGCCCCGGACAGACGGCTCGTACATCTACGAAGAATTTTTGAACACCCAGAATGCCGAAGATATCAAAGTCTATACCGTAGGACACGAATTCACACACGCCGAAACGAGGAAGTCACCGGTAGTCGACGGCGTGGTGCGCCGCAATACGGAAGGCAAGGAGATTCGTTTCGTTACGAGCCTCACCGAGGAGGAACGGGAGGCGGCGAGGAAAATCTGCGATGCTTTCGGACAACGGGTCTGTGGATTCGACGTGCTGCGATGCGAGGGGCCCGATGGCAAGCAACGCAGCTTAATCATCGACGTCAATGGTTGGAGCTTCGTTAAAGGGAACGACGCTTACTATGGTGCGTTTATGATTGTCCGCGATATTATGTCGCCTGACACCGGTGTAGACAAAGCTGCGGAAATCTTGGCAGATCTCTGTCAAAGGGTCAGCCATTCGACCAAGCGCCAGCTTGTCAGCCAGGAGGAGCCCGATCCTATGTCATCTTCCTGGATTCTCAAAGCGAACGTGACCGTCTTCCGTCATGCCGACCGAACGCCAAAGCAGAAGCTCAAGTTCAGCTTCCCCGTTTCAGCCGCTTGGACTAAGCCATTCCAGGCATTACTCTCACCCGAAGCGCCGTACGAAGAGATTATCCTCCGGTCTCCGGAACAGCTTCAGCTGATTAGTACCGCCATCAATGCATCGAAGAAAATCAAGCCACCGCCGACGGAAGAGGAGCTGGCGAAGCTCGCTGCGCTGGAGAAGGCATTGTACAGCAAGATCGACATGCCGGGTACGAAGGCTCAGCTGAAGCCAACGCTGGAGAAGGGAAAGGGAAGCAAGGGAAAGCTGGAGAAGTTGCAGCTGGTTTTCAAGTGGGGTGGAGAGTTTACGCATGCCGCGAGGTATCAGAGTAGGGATCTCGGAGAACAGCTGAAGAAGGATATCTCGATTATGAGTGCGTATCATCCGCCCTCCCGACAGACACGGTCCTGACCAACCTCCGCAGACAAGGACCTCTTGCAGAATGTGACTATCTACACCTCCTCCGAACGACGTGTGGTGGCCTCCGCGGACATTTTTGCAGCTGCCCTGTTCGAGGGCACGCCATACACAAGCCAAGGCTCGGATGAACCTCTCCGAGCCCATGCAAGTTCGACGGCATACCCGACACCGGTATCTTCCTACACGTCCACTTTCTTGAATAATGCCCTGAACGGGAGTCCGCGACAGACTGCTTCTTCTCGTTTGCCTCATTCGCCTTCCACTGGCTCCCTGCGTGCGTCCTCAACACCTCCGCCTGCGAAACGGCAAAACTCGCAATTTGGCGACTACCAGCACCCATTGATCGTTCGGAAAGATCTCCTAGACGATTCCAACGCTGCAAAGGATCTCACGGATGACGTGAAAAAACGCCTCAAAATTCTACTCCGCCCAGGAGAGCCCGAGAAGAGGCCCGAGCTGACGTGGCCCAAGGGACTCAAGAAGGAGCCTGTGGAAGTTGTGGGCGAGGTGATCGACATCTTGACGTCCTTCCGGGAAATCATGCGCAAGAATTATGCAACCATCGATGTAGATAAAATCCAGCAAAGATGGTGCGCTGTTTGTCGCCAAGCCGTCCTCTTTGCTAACACTTCTCTGAAGGTGTTGTGGAGAGGAGCCCTTTCTCTTCCGGGAACGATGGGAGAAACTCTTCGAGGATTTCTGCGACGTCAAGAAGGAGAAATTTGACCCATCTAGAGTGAGCGAGCTGTATGATACCATCAAGGTGAGTCTGCTGTCGGTATTGCACATGTCCGCATGCTGATAATGGGGCTGCATAGTATTGTGCCCTTCATCATCGGCCTTTCCTGTTCGCCATCTTTGACCCCCAGGGCGGCCAAGGGCCACCCAGCAAAGTGCCGGATAGACGCCTTCATGAGCTGTATGCTCGGTCGAAGGCCCTGTTTGATCTGGTCGCTCCCCAAGAATACGGTATCGAGCCTTGGGAGAAGTGTGTCATCATTTCGTCTCGCCTCACACCCTTGCTGACCGAGTTGCAGGGAGGAAATTGGTATACTCACCTCACTGCCGTTGTTGAAGAAAGTCGTCGAAGACTTGCAAAACTCTCGTAATACCGGAAGGCCGCTGCTGTCCGTGTACTTCACAAAGGAAAGCCATATCCATACACTTGCGAACCTCATCCTACTGTCGGGACTTCCGATGACTACTCCGAGGATCCCGGAACTGGACTACGCTTCCCATATCACGTGCGTGCTAGCCTGAGATCACATAAACGCTGTCTGACGGAGATTCTAGCTTCGAGTTGTATGAACGTAATGGTGGTCGAGGCGGTACCGACAAGGAATACTCCATCAGGCTTTCACTGAGCGAGGGCGCGCACTCCTCCAACGTCCTGGATTCCGCTTTGGATGCTCGGCATGCTCTGAACGTCCAACCTAGAAAGTACGTCACTTTCTCTGATCCTCAAGACTTCTCCTGACCTGCTGCGGATAGAAAACTAACCCCCCACCTGGACTACGGTCTTGTGATTGAGAAGCTCTCGAAGCATTTCCACAGGACAGTGCCCGTGCCGGTGAGCACAGCGTGCTCGGCCTTATTCTACCTTCTAATCATTAATAGGGTGAGGAACCTCCGCCTGGCAACCCGAATCTTCCCTTGGGGCCCGTATCGCACGCATCTACTGATGAAGACGATCGGTGAACGACACGCACGACTATCGTATTTTATATTTATGGACCTCAATGCCTGCAGGGTTGACTTGGATTGCGGATAGATGTAGCTATACCAGACTCTTGTAATGTTATCACGCTTGCGCCGATGGGATTGCGTTGTTGACAGAAATGTTTCGAAGCCGGTGACCTGTTCGATCATCCGTCTCAAAGATCCTGATTGAACCAGAGCCCCGCCTAAGACCGCAAAACAGTCTCTATGACTCTCTGAGCAGCAAACAAAAGACAGTCATTGAAGCGTCGAGCGACAAGCTGTAGAGACACCGGTGCGCCGACCATCTTCTGAGCATCGTCTGGCAGAAGTTGGGTTAGTGACGCTCATCACGGAAACCGCTACACCTTACAGAGCTCGTGATTGAACTTGTCGGCGTCGCTGAAGAAGCTTGTTCGCTCTTCTAGTGCGTCCATCGCCGGGTCAAGCCTGGCACCGCTAGGGAATACAATGCCAGGGTAATCGAGGATATTCCAGATCGCGGTGTAGCTGCGAGGTATGTGAGCCTTGTGGTCATCACACGCTTGCGACACTCACGCCCAGTATTTGGCCGTATCGTGAGGGTTGGCGGTACCAGGGAATGGTGGGCCAAGTACCACATCACACCCAGTGCTGTTCCAATGGTCTGAGTAATCATCGCGATAGTCGTCTCGGCGTTTCCGAAGCTGCGGGGAAAGGTGGTGGGTAATAGCTATAGCGGGAAGCACTGTGCTTACTGCTCGCAAAGAGGTGGCGTCATGATCCTTCGTGTGAGGAGGGGATATGACCCATTCTGTCAAGGGAAGGATATCTTCTCCGCCCTGCTTCAGAAGGTTGCGCACGACCTTCCCACCATCTTCGAAGTATAGCTCCCTCTTCAAAACAGGTGCGCAGTCAGCTCTCCTGCCGTGTTCGAAATAAGGGCACGTACGATAATGTCATAGCCTACATCGTGCTTGAACGGGAGATAATCGACGACTTCCACAAGGTTGGATGCTTCTAGCTTGGCTTTGGCGGCCAACAGTGCACGGAGGGTTGGGGGATGGGGCAGAACGACTCCGTCGTGCAGCATGATACCGACCCGAATTTTCTTCGGGAGCGTCGTGGGTATATTCCACGTTAGCGGAACGAGCGAGACATCTACAAGGTCAGGTTTGGCAGAAAGGACATTCCGAATGAACAGGTCGATGTCCCTCGTAGAGCTGCACATGGGCCCAGTGGATGCCATGACACCATCCGCCCCAAATTGGCTATTGGTGTTATGAGTGCCGAGACTATGGCTGGAAGTAACGCAGAACGCACTACGCCAGGTAGCCTTTCATAGGCAGCGTTTTACTCGTGGGCCGCATCCCATAAATGCCGCTGTTGGCAGATGGTCCCCTGATTGAACCGCCGATGTCCCTGCCAAATGGCTCAGTGCGGTGAAGGGCAAAGGATGCTATGGGTCGCCTTACGTTCCGACGCCAATGCACGAGCCGCGCATGGCAATCAGTGCACCTTCGCCGCCGCTTGAACCGCCGGGGGTAAGCGAGGTGTTCCACGGGTTCAGCTGCCAACGCTTAGCACCTCTCCACTGAGTCAGGAGTGCCCATACCGTTCGGCCGTACATGGAGTGGGTCTCCAAGTGCATGATGCTCTGCGGTTGATTTGTCTTGACGTAGAAGACTACAGAGACCAACGTCAAGTTCAGCAGCATGCGCGTCGGGGTTGCTTTTTCTACCAGCGCCGAGTTTTCTCAGAATCGAAGTCATGAGGCAGTCGTCATCGGAGACTTCCACCGTCACCAGAAATCCGGCAGATGCCCAGCGTCCTTTGAGAGGGACGTGATCCTGGGTGCGTGTGAGCAGAGCAGCCTCGGTCCGTTGAAGATCCCAACTTTGATCGAAATAGGCAGGCCATGTAACGGCCCCACCAGCTTTCCCTCCCGCTTGTAGTACTCGTCAAGCTCCTTGGCGCGAGCGATTCCTTCCTCCAAGAAGATATCCGTACAACAGTTGACGAGCTGATGAGCGATCACGGCCCTCTTCCCGAACGCAGTAACCGTCTCGACGGCGGTCAGCTCCCCAGCGGCGATCTTCTCGCACACAGCGGTCGCGTCGAGCTCGGTGATAGCCAGTTCCTTCTCGGTCAGAAGTCCGCTGGAAGCAGGGATACCCGTGACGTCTAGAGGAGCGTGGTCGATGACCTCTTGGGGAAGCCGGAGCGAAGCGGGGATCTGGCCGTCCAGCCGCTTCTTCATCGCTGCCACCTTCTCCATGTATTCCGCAGAGCCCGTCGCTTCAGCAAGTTTGGGAGCCATGGTTCGATGAGACAGCTAGAACTGCAAAAGGGGCTAGAGGGATATGTAGGGACAGAGGGCGAACGGGCGAACAACCCAGACATTGGATTGTTGATAAGCATTTGTCGCCTTATCAGCCGCGGAACCATCAGTGCGAGTGGAGAGAGCCCGGCAGGCTTCCGTGTTCAGCAAAGAGGAAAGTCACGCGGTGCCGCAGGTGTAAACACCGACGGCGGACAGCGTCGTTGGCACATTGGCCTACGCGCACTTACGTCTGCAAAGAACGGATGGAAGGCAACGAAGGTTCCCGCTGCTGCTGATTCGAAGACGGTCACACGATGTATGGACCGTCAAGAGGGCCAAACAACCCGGGCCGATTGCTAATCATATCATTGCGCTGGCGATACATCCAAATATCCTCGAGCTGAAGGAGGGAGTGCTACCTAACAAGGCCACCACCTGAGGCAGGAATGCAGAATATAGAAAATGTCAAAGACGCAGGAGGCGCCGTCGGGTTCAAATGTGGTGGACCAGAAGCCGTCCAGGGGAATAAAAATGCGGATATATACAAGGTGCCGGCCTTGCCTGAAGCACAGACGAGGAATGAGTAGAAACAACACGCGGGTCCCGAAAGAAGAATTTTTTTGGCGAAAGTTTAGTCCAGATTGCCCAGCTCGCCGACTTGCTTGCTGAGGATGGCAGAATCGAGGCTGGCGCGCTGCGACCGCATCGCCTCTGGGGGAATGCTGTCGCACATGTCGTCGTGGTCGGGTATGGCGATAGACGACGGCAGAGCGGACAGCGGCATGCCGCTGCTGTGGGCCGAAGCCGGGATATGGAAGGGGAACGCGGATAGGATGGATCCGGTCGTCATTGTCGAGGCGGAGGAGACGACCCGTTTTGGCAAGCCAGCGGGGATGGCCGGCACGGGCGGGATGCTGCCTGGCAGCGCAGGGTGAGGTGGTGCGCTGGACGCGCCGGACACGTTCGACCATGCGCTGGTCGGGCGAGACTGTGGCGGCAGAGGCGTCGCCCTCTCGACGTGGATGGCCTGCAGGCCTTCATCACCGTCGCGTACGGAGAAGGTCATGCTTTCCGGCGACCTTTGACGCGGCATCCCGAGCGGACTGGGCGGAACGAAGGGGAAGCTTGAAAGGAGAGACGATGAGGTTGAGAAACCGGATGCGGTAGTTGCGGTTGTCGCTGAGGAAATATGACGAGCATGGCCTGGGGACGGTAACGAGTCGTGCGGACTCGGCGGTGGGCGTGCAGCCGCTTGACCGATGGCGGTCTGGTATGCGACCAGGGATGGCATGCCCTGCGGTGGGACGCGGATAGGCAGGAGGTTGGCCCGTGCAGCGATCGGTCCTTTCGCAACGACATGCCCGCTGCCTGATGAACTCGCCGACTGTCGCGGTGGTGCCAGCGTGGCGTTCATGATCTGCACATTGTCCGGATCGTACGTCACGACCGTGCTCATACTGTTGCGCGACACTGGCCGGTCGGCAAAAGGATCTTGTCCTGCCGGTGCGTCCGCAGCACCATCTTCCACCTGATCCGCCGAGTACGAGGCCTGTCCCAGCGGCGATCGTTGCAGGGGCAGACTGGCGGACGAGGCGTTAAGGGGCACGACAAGCGCCTTGGCCGGGGCACCAAAGACATGCCGAACTGCCGACTGCGTTCGCGCATCGTAGATGACAGCAGACTCGGAGTCGGATGCGATCGACGAGCCCGTCGTAAGTGCTGACTGCCGCTTGTCCTTCTTGGGCGACGTGTCGACCTGCGCGGTCGTAGGTTGTGGCGCTTTGAGATCCAGCTCTGGCGCCCGTGGCGGCCTGGGCGGAACGTTGGAGATGGGACGTGCGAGAGCATACGGATGATCAGGCATCGCCTCGTCCCCCGTTCCCGGCGGGCCAGGATTGGCATTCGGGGTGATGTACGACACACCCTCTTCGGCCGTATGCACGTCGCTGAATGGGTTGCGTGCGTCGGAAGTCGGTACGACAGGCGAGCGGTTGTTCGCCGTCCTGCCTGATCGAGTGGATTTTTCGCCGGTCGACGTCGACTTGCGTACGTCTCTTGCGCGCTTGGCCACTGCTCGTCTTCGATAATAGAAATACGCGAGGACGGCAAGAACAAGGACGGCGATGGCGGCGACGATGGCCCCCACGAGTGCGCCAGTGCTGACCCCTCCCCCTCCGCTATCTCCGTTTGTGGGGGACGATATCGGTACGCAGATGGAGTATGAGCATTGTGTGCATGACTGGCCTATGATTTGACATTGCTCGTTCGATGCACAGGCCGGACAAGCTGGTGCGTCTGTTGGACAGGTGAGGCATCGTTGTACGAGTGACATGGTGCTGCTTTGAGTGGAGGTAGTCGATGCAGGATATTGAAGAGAGGGATAGTGAAGTAGACGGAGAGCGAGCGGTGGGGGTGAAATGAGCGGATGAGTAGGGTGACAGTCGATGTAGGGACGAAAGGATGATGGTCGTTGAGGGGAATGAGATGGTCGTCGATGAGTGAAGTGAGGGAGGGACGACGGTGGAATGGGGGTGAGAGGACGAGGACGAAGAAGGAGGGAACGGTGGGATGGAAACAGAAGGCCGGGTCCAATCACACCCATTCACACACCGACAGACGCGGAGAAAGAGAGGGGAAGGGACAAGGGACAGCGCGGACCCCTATTCAACCCGCGGCACATTCCGGACAACCGCGCAGTAACAAGGGCCTCGACCCAAATCCATCACCCAATGGGCCCAGAACCACTGCGATCGATCAAACATCGGCACAGAGCGTCTCCCCACCGCGGTCGATCATCCACATCCCAACGACGGAATGAACAGTACATTACCGCGCACTTGTAAACCTGGGAGAGGGCGAAGCAGAAAGCACAATGTTAGCCTTTTGTGCGAGAATTGCATCATGACGATTATCATATTTCATTTCCTCTTTTTAGGACCGAAAGCAGCGGTGAGCGGCAACTCATTATGCAACTCCGCAGTCGCCCCACCCGCGGTCCTCGTACATGCACAGGTTCAGAATAGAGTGCTCAAGGTTGTCAGTCCTCTCGCCTTCCTGAGCGTTGAAGGAGTCTTCCAACCTTTCGTCCCCTGTTGGGGAAAGCGAGCTTGCATTGACAGTATCGTTGGCGGATCATGCACGCTACATCACTTCTCGTACCCAGCGTCCACTTCGCTCCGGGACGCGGCGTGGTCTCAATACACTCACTATAAGGGCTCGGGAGGGGAAGCAGGCACTGTGGCAAACCCTGCACCATATACCATCCGCAGTCACGGCGACAAGCACGAGCTGAAATCAAGACCCCCACAATCGATAACGGAACGCCAAACCAGGCGGCAGTCGCCCGCGCATCCTGCACGAGAATAAGCATCTCCACCTAATCCGCAGAGGTCAGAGAGGCGCTAAGCAGGGATGGAGCATGCCGAAGCCGTGGCTTCCGATGAGCACACGCCCCCTCGTTCTCGTCGTCTGGTCAAACGATACTGAGCAAACAAAGGCTCCGACGGGGCCGAGTCGAGCGCGATGTCCTTTCATCAATATCACTGCTCTCCACCACCACCCGCGTCGCGCTGCAAGAGAAGAGATGTGGTCCTTCCCCTTGCCCGGGACTGGCAATGAGCGTACAGCATGTGGGGATTCTGAGAAACCCAAATGATGTTCACGCCACAAAAGACCGGCCGGAGAACCACCAGGCGAGACTCTGTCGCTCGCATACGCATACGGTCTAAGGAAGGCGAACCAGATTCCTCCTGGCGTGTAGCAGCAAACAAGCCTCCAACAGTCAAGCAATCACGGGAGCCTGCTGCATACCGAGGATAATTACGTGGCCAACGACCCCGGTCGATTTACATCTGCCAGCCTCGCTGTTCGATCGCCTCTGCTTCGATCTCTGCCTACTTGCTGCCTGGTTCGCCCGGCGCATCGCTTCTCTCCAACGGACCGAGACGCAACATCATGGACCAAATCGTCGCAGCAAGTGGGCGCCTCCCTTCCTACCAAACCCCGTCTTACGTCTACGTCCACGTCTGCTCGAGCTGCTTCCTCCTTCTCTTGGGCGTCTCACCGCTGGTATCGCATTCATGCTGTGGCGAATATGTCGACAGTCCTTAGCCCGAGCGAACAATCTCGAAGAAGGCTTGAACGCTTCGCACTCCAACCTTGTGAAGAGTTTGCGTGGAGGACCGGGAGGACGAAGGCGCGCGCGGGGAACTCGGCTCACGCATCTTCGTGGTGCGACCAACTGGAGACATCATCGTGGTGTCTTTGGCACGTACGTGCGAAACAATCGAGCATCGGCGGTCATCAGAGCTGCGGCGAGGTAGCTCTTCCGTTGACGAGGGTATCCGCGATCAACCCGGTGGCTGGTTCACTCATGCTTTACCAGTGCATATCGATCGGCCGGGACGAACAGGTTGACGCATGATCGTGTCTTGACCGTAAGGAAACGATTCCACACCGTTTGAGACAACAAAAGCTTCAGGTGTTCCAGGCGGTCCTGGCTATAGGAGCATGTTGCGCGAGCATATCAGAGCACACGACAGGTGATCGAGATGAGGACGGAGATTCGGCCACAACGAGGGTGCAGCTCGAGGAAGAGAGCATGCCGAAACGTCATCTAGCTGGCACGCCTTGACGGAGTAAAGTGTTCAGCGGAGCTTGGCGAGGACACTACACGTCAGAGCCAGAAAAATATCATTATTAAAGAAACAGCATGGTGGTCATCACGATGTGCAAAGTTGAAAAAGTGTCCGTTCATAAGAGATGCGAATTGTCCATGCTAACCCGACCTTCACCCCCTCGCGATCCGGCTCTGCCGGAACATGCGACCTTCGTCCTCTTGCCCGACTTCCTCAATTACGCCGGCACAGCCGGAACAAGTTCATCTTGACCCAATACCACAGGCACCCGCAGAACCGGACGAACGAAAGACCAAACGTCGTCCACAGGATCACAGCAAAGTAGATGTGCTGCTTGTTCGTCAAATCGGTTTGCTGGTCTTCAAGCTGCTGCTCGTCAAGGTTCTGAGACAATCCGCTCATGGTCTCGATCGACACGGCGAGCGCGGCATTGGATAGCATCCACAGCGCGACCAGGCGAGTGCGGAACGTGCGGTTCTGGTCGTCCATCGTCGGTTTCTCGACAACGTCCTTGGGCTTGTAAGGTGCTACGGCTCGGGTAACCGTTTCCTTGAAGGCAGCATCGATATCTTCCTGCGGCTTCTGAACATCCTCGACTACGGCTGCCGCAGTCTTCTGGTCCTTCGTCGACTTGATCGTCGGCAGTACATCCGCCTTGTCCGAGCCCTTGGTGCCCCAGCTGACATCGTGCAGATTGCAGAAAGCGTACACGTTGAGCACGTTGGTGAAGCTCGGCGCGATCAGCAGATATTGCGGGAAGCTGTGGAACATATGCCATGGATCCAGGTAGAGAAGCGATGCGAAGAAGTAGATTCCGAAGGTAGCGGCGAGTGCTGCAAGCAGAACCCCGTTCGAGCCGCCGTTGCCGGTCACAAGGACGCCAATCTTCTGTGCGACGTTTGGTGCGTTCTGGAACGAGACCTCCGAGAAGGCAAGCACGGTAAGCCAAATCGAAGCGACGATGAGGTAGAGACCAAGGAAGGCGTAGACGCAAAGGGTCGTGACATAAAGCGCCCTTTCTCCTTTCGGCCGGTTCCCGAGCGCGAGCACAAATTGAAGGGCGAGGAATGCGAGGTAGATCCACTTGAACGCCTGGTTGATCCAATCTGTAACGTCGCCGGTGCCGAAGATGTTGATGCCTTGGTTGGGTAAGAGCTCGATGATGATCGAAAATGTCAACCAAAGGTTGGCCAACGCGAACCAGCTGAAGAATAGAGTGAACAGGTTGTACTGTGATACCTAGTCAGCCAGGATCAGCGTATTACTGGAAATTCGGACACACCAATGCCTGCAAGTGGAGGAAGAACAAGCGGATGAAGCCATGCCCAGACCTGTATAGCTGGAAGAAGTGGACCAAAGAGTACTAGGCAGGGCTCAGCGACGTTTGCTCATCGTGAGCGGAAACCCACGTACGACAGATGCTGCGAACGAGCCATTCAGCCAGCGACGACGCTGACCGATGAGCTCGGCGGCTGCTTCAGGAACATCGGTCTCTGCCTTGCTGGCTTTGACGTATGTCAACGTCCACTTGTCGTTAGCCTTCGCAACCAACTCGAAGCATAGAATGCGATCTTCGGCAAGGAACATGTTCTTGGTGAAAATATCCATGCCATAGATACCCTTCTTCCCAAGGCGTTCCGCAACTAAAGCTTCATTAGCATACCATGTTGTACTGGCAAGGGAAGCGCTTACGAGTGTGATCGCCGTGGAAGTACTGCTCCAAGGGACGGCCCTGGATAGCCCGATATCGATAGGCGGAGAAGGCGCCAGGGAGCACAGAGACGCTGAAGACGATCAGCGGGATTCACTTACGCCTGATTTCGGGTACGTACTAGCCGAAAGAGCTTTCAAGAGGTTTGTCAAGAATGTTGCTCATCTATCTCACAGTTGGTATCTGGGTATACGGAGGTAGTCACATGTGCATACCTTATATTCGAAGTTCTGAGCAGCAACAAGAGGATTGAGCAATTTCTTCCCGCCGTCCAACATCGCATAGATCTCTCCACAAGCACCTCCCAGGTTCGGATCGTTCTGTTGATCGTTAGCGATGGACCTCCCCAGACGTAAAACGCCGACATACGTAGAATGCTTCCCAGAGGTAGTAGATTGATTTATGACCCGGCTTCGTTCCAGCATCAATCAGAACGCATATCTCAGGCTGAAGCAATCGACCGATAGCGTTAAATAGCCAGCGATGACTGTTGATCTTCTTCGAGTTCTGTTGCTTGAGAACGAGGATGATTTGGACCGGTACGAGATTGTT
Organism: Dacryopinax spathularia; assembly: GCA_037974965.1. Lineage (NCBI taxonomy): Eukaryota > Fungi > Basidiomycota > Dacrymycetes > Dacrymycetales > Dacrymycetaceae > Dacryopinax > Dacryopinax spathularia. The sequence continues at coordinate 48,239 of JBBPFI010000015.1, read as the reverse complement.
CGGATCATCGCCATGGGGAAGGACGAGCTGCGGCGTCGCATCGACCGAGAGCTGTGTGGTGTACTCGAATATATGCGCAACCGTGTCCTTGCCATCGACTTGCTTCTTCATGACACCATCTTGGTAGACACCGAGGGTGGCAAGCACGTCGAGGACAGCCTTGTCGCACGGCTCGATCCCATCCATAATAAGCGCCACGGTGATCTTCTGCCAGCCGGGCACACCGTCCTCCATCGACCGTCTCCAGTACTTGGACGACTTGGTGTTGCAGATATCGCGGATATTCAGCATGATGTTATGCAGGGTGCGCGCATATAGGACCTTGTCTTCGTTGTACGACGTGACGGCGATGAGCAGTTCTGTGTGCCGGTTGTAGTGCTGTTGCCGGAGCGACCAGCCGTTTTCGTTGGTGAACTCGTCCGGATCGCACGTCGCGGCGGTGTACCGCATCTTGGTGAATTCGGTCGTGGTATCTGCGGCAAACGATGAGCATAATTCTCTTATGCTAGGCGAGCACACGCACTCTTGCTCATCCACTTCGCTTCCACCGCGTTCCGCACAGCCGTTGGGACGTCATACTCGTTGATGAAGTTGCCGCGGGTCAGAGGGACTTTCGTTGTGCGACCGCGCTTGACCGTCTGACGGCGACGCCATGCTTCTGACTCGTCGGAGAGACCGGAGACGCCAGAGACCGTGGAGAGCGGGCGAGAGAATGGGCTGTCCGCCCGACCGGTACGCGGAGGACTAGAGTCAAAGCGTCAGTCGACGTTCATGAATTTGAGTGGAAGGATGCTTACCGGAACGGCCGAGCTGAATATGCTGGTCCACCTGTCAAAGGCAACTCTTCCTCCTCTACACCATATGTGATGGGCTGACCGCCGCCTTCATGGAGCGTGTCCGACAGCGAGACCGAGCTGTGAAGTGGACTCTGGCCATACGGGAGTGACGGCTGGGTCGAATAGACTGCCTGCGGTGGGTGTAGGCCGTCCGTGAACGGGTCCGGGTACCGTTGCGGCGAGGGTGTCCTCGATGTCTTCTCTGGGTCGTTGAAGGTAGCCATCAGTGTGGTGAGCCGGAAGGGGGAATGAGGAGATGCCGGTCTAGAGGGTGGGAAGTGAGGGGCACAATATCAAAATATGCTAGACCTGCTAGAGGGGTGAAGAGGATGAAAAGGTATTCTGAGCTGTGCCCAGTTCAAACAAAAGTGGAAGAAGGAGGGGGGTTCGTGTGAGGGATGATGGGAGGGAGAGCGGTGTTGAGAAGGGGGGTGGGTATATGCGGCTGCGTGTGCTGTGTCCCATCGGTTGGTGGGCGACTGTGTGCCGACGGTTTGGGAAGACGGGGGAGCGAGGTCGGCTGCATCATTGCGTGCGTGTGTGATGGCGGTGTGACGAAGCTGCGTTTGCTGCGGTGGCAACCGTTGGAATGCGATGATCGCCCCATTTCCCGAAGTACAGCGTCTGAGAAGGCCTTTGCTGGCACACAACGCCCGCATAAGTGGCCTTTGCTATTTCGGGCGATTGGACGAACGCAGCAACGCGACGGTCTCACACCCGCAACGCGCCCCGATGCGAATACATCCGTTCTTCACCGCCACCCACATCCCCGCGGCAAGAGGCACAGCCCTCGCTCGCTCTTTATTCCGCCCTGTTTGATCTCCTCCTCCTGATCCACCTTCATCGGAAAACCTATGTCTTCGCAGGCCGGCCAGATTGGTAATAATAACGGACACTCGACCATGTTCACAAACGATATCTTTCAATTAATTGCTCCTATGTGTACGTTGGGCACACATCCCTCCACCGTCACACAGTCCTTCCTACTCTGAATACCTAACCAAAGGTGGGATAATCAGAGTCAAAGTCGTGCTTGATAGCGGTGATGTTGTAGCCGTTCTTTGCAAGCGAGAGCTGAAGCAGAATCTTCGCCTTCTGCGCGTTCAACGAGTTGGCAGAGATGGTCGGGCTGCTGTCAGGGTCGGGCGCGTCGGAACCGTCGCCGGTGCGGGAGGTCACCACCATCGCGACGCTCGCATTTTGGCACATCGCCTGGAACTGCTTGTTCCACGCAGAGTCCGTGCCGCCGTCACCGGAGCCAGCGACAACAATCCCCTTCGCACCAGAAGCAATCGCCGCACTGATCAACGGGACATCGAGCGCCATGTCCTCGTAGGCATAGAGGATCGCAACATGGGGCAGCGTCGTGTAGTTGGAGATGTCAAAGTACGGTTTCCCGACAGCGAGCGCAGGCTGGTACCAGAACCGAGGGGTGGCTCCGACAAAGTTGCCCAGATAGCCTTGCTCGTACGCTTTGAACGTATCCAGCGACCTCTGCAAGCGATCTTAGTGGATGTTACATTACTTTCGACAGGAGCATTGCTCACCGGATTGGTTTTTGTGGTGTAGAATGCAGAGCCAATGCGGTCATTCAGGGTAATCATGGTGCCGCGGCCCGCAGCATCGGGATAGGTGGCCAAGCTGACCGCTTGGAGAAGATTGTATGGGCCATCGGCGGAAATGGCCGTAGCAGGCCGCATTGCACCCACAACAACGACAGGCTTGGTGCTTTTGATGGTGAGGTCGAGCATCAAAGCCGTCTCCTCCAGGGTATCCGTGCCGTGGCTGACAACAGCGCCAACAACGTCGTCAGCAGCAAGGTACTACCGCATTGTCAACATCATCATCGAGATTTCGACACAGTGAACGAACCTCGGAAATGTTCCTGCTGAGCTGCATCGTCAGGGTCGTGTTCATCTGATCTGACGCCACATTCGAGAACTGAATGCCGATGATGTTGGTAACTGAACACGCATGAGACGTTGTCGCAAGCGCAGAGATGCAATACTGCTTACTGTTGATCAACTCGGGCACTGCATCTATGAGGGTTTGCCTGTACCAGTTGTGAGTTACAACCCGGGGTTCAGTCCGGTGCCACCACTCACACACCCAGAGCGCCAGCTTGGTAGCCAGTGACGGCCGTGGACGAAGCGGAACTCCCCGCGATAGTCCCACCAGCTGATCAGATGGTCAGCCTTCTCTTCATGAAACATACACATCGCTCAGCTCACTTCCAAAATACACAATCTTGGGCAGCGACGCGTTGTTGCCGTTTGTTGCCGTGGTGTTGACCACGTCCCGGTACGCCAGACGCAAGTGTCGTGGCAGATCCTGGTAGCGAGCACTTGCCGTGCCGGCTAGAGCTACAGCGGCGACGAACGAGGCAAACAGCATGATGCTCGACAGCAGCAGCTATGAGACTCTGGGAGGCTGTCCTGACTTTCACAGGCAGCGCTCATTGTCCTTAAGTAGCCAGGACGTCTCGTCACAGTGCACCCCATATTGGATGCAGTAAATGGCGCGATGCGCAGAGGTTCGGCGCTTCCAGTCGGTCTCCTTATCGTCCTGCTGTAAGAGGCTGCTCGCTGTTGTTATCATGAACAACACGTGAGAGATCTGCTTGTTATCCGGATTCATCGCTGGCGGCAAGGCGACGTAAGCAGATCCCTGTCGGTCGGAATTGTATCGGCATTCGGCCCGTAGAGGGTAACAGTAGCGTCAGATAGGGCAAGTGAATAGCAAGGTCGTCATTGCACTTGTAAGCAGGTGCCTCATCTGGAACATGGTGGTCACTTCGGAGGGTTAAGTTCATGCAGAGCGGCGCCGCGGCACACCTGATAACGCCTGATCCTTATCAACACCATATTCGTACCCCTCCCAATCGGAGCTTTCCCAGAATGCCCAGAAAACTCATCGCCCCCCTTTTGCACACGCGGATGAGCAAGCAGGATTCTCGATTCTCGATCAAAGCGGCTTGGCAGGAACAGACAGATGAATTAATGACGACACGGGTACAGTTTGCGCCTGCAAGCCAAAATCGCCCAGGCAGGGTGCGGTGCTCTTTCACTCGGAGGAGGGGGGCGGCTCAGGTCACGACCCTACTGCCCGGGACCCTAGTAGAAGGGGGGTTCTCACTTGTGCCAAAATCCCTTTTAAGGGGTCTCTGCAGCATAGTGTGGCATAGGTTACCCAAATGCGGTGAATAAAATATAAAATAGCTGTATACATATTGTTGCTCAAACATCCATTTGCACATATCACCTGAGCATTCATTATTCTTTTTCAATAGCATTAAAGAAGGTTCTAGGGCTTTTGGTGTTGTTTTGCTTGGATTGCAGTGCACTGCTTGCTCAATGCAGGCCTCTTTTCAGGAATAGTTGGCAATTGATTGGGGAGCAGGGTATGTGGATATTTTCTGAAACCCCCCAAAACTCCCATACATAGAGCCTCCAGTCCAGAAGTCTTAAAGCAACATGATGCTTTGTGACAATAGCACAATTAACATACACAATACATCAAGTATTTTATCAAGTAATATATATTATGTGACACTCTGCAAAACCTCCAATTTTGAGCTATCAGTTCTACCTGTAAGTTTTATGACTTGCAATCCCTGCACATGCTTTGGATAAGATGATGTTGTGTGTATATGCAACCCTCTTTTATTTCACAATAAAAGCACATTAGAGGTCACTTCTACTACAACGGTCTCTATGACATTGTTGACTACCTTGGTTGCCCCTGCTATGCCCACCACTATCCTTGCCAAACGTAACAGCGAGTTTGACATGCTGCTCAACACAAATGTGAGTCAGCTTTGTGGGAACTACTACCAGTACAACTGTCAGGGGACGCACCTTTTTCGACCCTGAAGCCTGGACTCCCGATCACAAACCACATGCCTATGGCCACTCAACCAGTGCTTCTATCACCTATCTCCACCGATCACCGGTGATAGGACTAATGCCAGTGCCACCCAGAAGCCTAGTCAAGGACCAGATGTGCCACCAGTCAGGAACGTGCTGCTTATGCTATTATTGCCACCATCGGCAGATTGCCACCTTAACCCCACCATCTTCCAAGGGCTTCCTATCGATTCTAAGCGCCCAGGGACCAGCTACAGGACCCAGCGCCATGGGCTGGGGCATACACACAGGTTTGAGTATGCACTGCCATGACACCATGCACTGCCATGCACTGCCATGGAGTCATCCTGACACGCGATGACTGTACTGCTGTGCTATACTCATCCCTTACTCATTCCCTAGTCATTCTGACATCTTCTGACACATTCTGACGCTTTCTGACGCTTTCTGAGGTCTTCCAGAACCTCCCGTAGCAAGAGATAGCCTTTAGGGCTCCCGGATATAAATATAGAGCCTTTAGGGCCTCTATCCCCTTAGATCCGGTCTCTGGGGAAATTCCACCATTGTAACTACCTAGGCACTCGAATCAATACACTCTCCATCATCTCTAAGCAACCCCTTGTACCTTCTCTGGACGCTACCCCATCTCTGGGTTCACCCGCAGTAGCCTTGTTATTGTGGTGTGCTCTCACATCGTTGGTCATGCATGCTTACTCAATTCCCATTTCCCCCACCCATGAGTTCTCCGTTGCCCGACCCCTTGACACAATTGGCGATAGAATGGGTGGAAGCGAAAAGAAGGTGCACAGCCTTTGATGGAATCAGGTGCGCGTCTATCTGCCCCTCCCTCGACTGAAGTTGGGCGATGCTGCTGTGTTTGATGTGGATCCGCCCGTGTTCGGCCTCGTACACAAAGTCGAACTGGACTCTGCCTTCTGCACTCGCTCTCAGCAACCATCCCGCCCGGACGTCCAACATCTCATCTGGTAGGGACCACCTTTGATACCTAGGCTTGGCCTGGGTAGAAGGAACCGAGTCCCAGAGGTCGATTTCACACCAGATCCTCCCGTCTTCGATCATGGATCCTGCCGTGTTGTCCGCCTACAAAGATCGGATCTCGTCCACTGGCAACGCCCACACATGCTTCCCCATGAGCTTGCACGGAGAGGAGGGCTTCGCGCAAGTAGATGTGGCCAATTGAGCGTGACTGTTGTCACCACATGTGCATTTGGTACGCCCCTTCAATCTTTACACAGGATCCTATGGTGATTGTTCGGATCCCGCGGTCTTCGACACGATGATCCTCCAGCACAGCGCTCTTGTGTCAGAAGGCCATATGGTTTCCGATCACATACATTGAGGACGAGACGACGAGGTCGTAAGCGGATCGGAGGGCCAGATGCACATCACTAGATGTGAGGACGGGCGGTTAGGGAGGATGAGGAGGGACTGGCGCAGAAAACGAGCAACAGCGGTGGGATGGGAGGGATGGGTGGAAAGGGACGGTGGACAGAAGGGATTAGCTAGATGAAGAGGAAGCGGGTCCAGGGTCGGATAAGAGAACGTCATGCCAGCGGCGATGATTAGGCTCAGGGCAAAACGGGTAGAGCATGCTTGCCTGACCCGGACCGCCGACTGCCATGTCACATTAGAGATGTACGAGACCAGAGGCACCCAAAATTGTATACCAGAAAGTCACATCCACCTACCGAACAGCGGGATCTAATTGGGTGCAAACTAGACGGAAACCGCTAATGGAACACATGGAAGATCATCGCTGGCCACCAGCTTACAACGTTGTGATAGTCATGCAGCCGGTTGATTCCCAATTGCATGGGCAAACGGGGCTGTCCATGAAAAGTATTGCATGAGCATGCGATTGCACACCAAGGAAGGTCTCATAATTGTGCACAGCTACGGCTTGTACAGTGGCAGGCATTGATGTAACGGGTGATATTCCTGCCCTCTCTCCAGCAGGAATCTAATGCAGCTCCCCCTTGTGCTTCCGGCGCTTGTTCTTTATCCTCGGACAAGGCGTGGGTGGCCGAGAGAGGTAGATGATGGTGGGCTCATTGTCCTCCAGGACGCCGTAGTCCGCTTGTGGATATGCAGGACGAGAAGACAAGCCTCCTTCCTTCTTCTCAGCGGGGCAGACACCGTCGCCGGGGTTGGCCAAACCCCCATCGGTCTCGAAGGGCTCATCAATCTCGTCGTCCTCATCGGTCAGCTCGTCGACATCCCACCCCGCTGCAACTGATGACGCTGAACTTGCTTCAGTACCAGCAGATGGGATTCTCGGCCTTCTTCCTGCGGCCCGCCTCTTAATGAACTCCGCCAGCTGTCTGAATGTAAACCAGGTTCGTTCCCTCATCCTACCCTCCGTGTATTCAAAGGCTGTGATTGTGTCCTTGTCAATATCCGCCCAACGGAGAAATTCTTGGTGAACCATGCCACCGCCCAAAAGAACGATCGTGGCGGTCAGCCACATTCGTTTGTGGCCACCACGCTGTCGAGAAGGAGCGTAAGCAGCAGGCAGAGCGGGAGGTCAGGCCCTCTTACCGCAGAGCGTACGGCATTCTTGAGATTGACCGACAGCGTGTGGAGGTCGCGGAGCTGGTCAAACGGGACACGTCTGTAGCCCCCGCGTCCCTCCTCCACCGTCACGATGAATGTCAAAAGGTGCTCATTGGCCTGCAAGATGCAGATCAGTGCCCAGAGGTCTTTCGGGACCTAGACACAAGCTCAAACGCCAGCCCTGCCTTCATGCGAGCGGAAAGAATGAACCTTGATGTAGCGGCTCCCGGGGCCAACCAATGTCACCATGGCGTCATCCTCGTCTGAGGACACCTCCGTCCCACTGGATACCGAAAGGCGCCCGACGGCAGGCCGGTGCGAGGGATGATGAGAGACTGTTGGCACGGTTGGGCTGGGCGTGATCGCCTTTGGAGCGGGACGCTTCGCGATCAAGATTTTCTGGTGAGCAGCAAGTCAGAGCATGTTGAGTAACCAGCGATCAGGAACGCACCCAGCCATCTTCCCAGCGCTTCGAAGCGGCTCCTGCGAGGGTGCAGTCCAGCCTTGCGATCACGCTTGTTGCCAATGCGCTTGGCGTATCTTCCACACCAAGGTGCACCACCTCAAAACCATGGCCGCTGACCATGCGCCAATGCAAATAACATGCTTCATTCTCCTCGGGACCCATGAGGCGGGCGAGTGAGCGGACGAGTGAGACCGGCCGGCTTTTGAGCGTCTGCCAATCGCGCATGTCGATGCGCTGCGAGAAGGCGAATGGCCCATCGTCTTTCTCGGCGAGAAATCGCGCATGGACGGCCGTCACATTCGTCGGATCCGATACACAGACGTGGATGAGAGGCAAGCTGAGGATGCAGATGGCCATTGTATGCTTCAGAGGCTTTCGGGAGGCAAGGTTGAGTCAAGGTAGAAGGGGCGAGGTCGAGTGAGCGTACCTTCTTCCTGCTCTTCTCCCTCTCTTTATACTATTGCACAGGCATCACCCGACCCACAAGCAATAGGGACGGGCACACACTGCCTGCCCTCCTCTCCCGCCTGAGCGGATCACAGCGACATAGCCCTGCGATCGCCTTCACTGTGTTACAAGAGGTTGATTGGGAACACCCCATACGGGGCAATACCGCACCAAGCGGTTCGCAACTCGTCGAGGACCGCTGATCCGCTCGGCCTGCAATGTGTGTGCGCTTGCGAACCAGCTTGGCAACGTCCGTTGAGGCGGACGGAGGCGAACTGGCGGTGTTGCAAACGCCATGCTGTACGAGTGTGATGATGATGCAGTACAGATATGGTGAGGACGCAGCCAAGGGCGATCTGTGACGCGAGGGCGGCGTCGAGGGGGAGGCGTTGACTGACAGACGATCATCGTCAGCACCGGTTTGGACCCATTACGCAGCCTTGGGATCTTCGTTTCCCCCTTCGCTGCCGGATCAGGGTGGAGTTTGCGGGGTGCCGTTCACACATGGCGATGTCAGCTCGAATGGCGCTGCCGATGGTCATTGCGCTTCCATGTTATTTGTCCCACCACACACGCTTCCTCCGCCCCCCTATGACCGCCCCCAGCCAGCAACAGGGCGCCCACTGGGATTGATGTGGGGTAATTCCATGTGCATACATTAGGGCGTTCCATGTCTACAAGACACAGTAGTCCGCGCTCTACGATACATCGTTGATTTCTCAGTGCATGCCGACGAGCCGGCAATCAGGCAATCAGGAATGCGCCGGGCGTGGGTTCCCAAAGTCTAGAGGCGGCTCATTCAAGGGTGCAGTCCGCGAGCGGTCTTGTTGTCAATGCGCACGCCGTATCTTCCATACCGAGCTGCGTCACCTCACAATGACGGCCGCCGACCGTACGCCGATGCAAATACCACACTTCCTCTCCTCCGGGGCCCACAAGACCATCAGGGTCCTCCGCAAATCGCCCACCGATGGGCACTTCGTATGGCGGTGGGGCCTCCTCCACATAGGGCGGTAGAGTCTCTTCCTGTTGTTGCTGCTCAGTGCCCACCGGGCGTGGGTCCGCGAGCTTGTTCGACGGCTCCTCTTCCTCCGGTTTGACGATGTCCGTCAATATAAAGGGCGTGGGAATGAGGGCTGCCCAGGGATCGTCCTGGCGGAGGAGCAGCCCAGATGCCAGAGAGGAGAGCGTCCTCCTGATCGCCTTGCGTCGCTGCAAGGGCCTGGCAAGACGAGAATAAGAGGCGTGAGTGAAAGGAGGGACAAGATGTGCTTACCGTGATGCCCTGGTCCTTCCAGGACTTGCCCACTCGATGACTTTTGTCTCGAGCAGCGTCAAAGGTTTGAGCACTGTCTGCAGGACATCCTCATGCCTCCGGATCCAGTGTAGGCAGGGAACCGGCTGATGGGGCATCGTCTTGACGAGTAAAGAGTACTGCGCACGTTGATTTGCAGGGCGCAACACCGTGTCTTTATAACGGGCGTGTCCGCACGTGAAGACACGTGTACTTGATTTTCGGAGCTCGTCCCGGGAGATGAGCGAAGGGTGCGGATCGGTGGTAACAGAGAACAAGCGGGAATGCCGTGTGTGTGAGCCCGCGATGGGCGCTGCGCCTTTAGACGGATCAGATGCATCGCATGAGGTATAGACGTACAGACTTCTGATCCGTCTAAAGGCACAGCGCCCATTGCGGGCTCACACACACGGCATTCCCGCTTGTTCTCTGTTACCACCGATCCGCACCCTTCGCTCATCTCCCGGGACGAGCTCCGAAAATCAAGTACACGTGTCTTCACGTGCGGAACACTAGTTCCATTCCTTCGCAGCTAGTCGAACCGTTCTAATGCCCGGCTCGACCCACTACTCTGAGTAGGCTGTTCGCCCCTCATGTAGTAGGAAATACCCCATGGGATCGACGTTTGCTACCGATCTGCGATGAGGCGTGCAAAGTGTGCGTGCATTTGCACGGATGCGGGGCGTTAAGGGTCCCTCGTTTTGTCGCGTCATTTTTAGGACCCTGGGACCCTAAGTGTAGTACGCGAGTGTACACTTTGTTACTCTGGGGGTTACTCGCGGACTAGGGTCCACGCTGGGACTAGTCCTGGGCTACTACACTTTGTTACCCTTGGTAGTAGTCGAAAATGGATGTCGTCGGATTGGGTTGGGGTCTTAATAGGGATTGTAGCCCGGACTATGGTGAGCATGCTGGTATAGTTTATAGGCCGGGAGGTGCAATATTCATAGAGAAAAACGCGAAATACTGTCGGAATCGCGAGTCTTGGGTCGAATTAACTACACTTTTTGTACACTTCCTACATTCGGTTTGTTACTCGAGACATGAAGGTTGTCCGATTGCTTCGTTCACTTAGTAGGAGCTGTGGGACGAGTATAGAAGAGTCATTTGGGTATAACTTTGATATAGCCCAGAGTGGTATTGATGGAGATACGGAGGTGACGAGGTGAATTAACTACAACGTTTGTACACTTACTACATTCGCGTTGTTACTCCAAAATCCAAGGTGCTCGGATCGGCTCGGGCTATTAGTATGGATTGTAGGCCGGACTATGGTGAGCATGCTGGTATAGTTTATAGGGCGGGAGGTGCAATAGCCATAGAGAAAAACGCGAAATACTGTCGGAATCGCGAGTCTTGAGCGGAATTAACTACATTTCTTGTACACTTCCTACAATCAAGTTGTTACTCTGAAAGTGAAGGTCGTCGGATTGGTTCGGTCACTTAGTAGGAGTTGTGGGACCGGTATAGCGTAGCTATTTGGGTATAACTTTTATATAGTCCAGATCGCTATGTATAGAGATACGGAGGTGTCGGGGGGAATTAACTACAATAGTTGTACACTTACTACAACCGGTTGTTACTCCAAAAATGAAGTCGCTCGGATCGGCTCGGGCTACTAGTATGGATTGTAGGCCGGACTATGGTGAGCATGCTGGTATGGTTTATAGGGCGGGAGGTGCAGTATTCATAGAGGAAATCGCGAAATACTGACCCAGTCGCGAGTCTTTGGGCGGAAAGTGTACAAAAGTGTACACTCGGTTTGTTACTCCGGGAGTGAAGGTCGTCCGATTGCTTCGGTCACTTAGTACGAGTTGTCGGACTAGTAGAGAACAGTCATTTGGGTATAACTTTCATCTAGTCCAGAGGTGTATATATAGAGATACGGAGGTGTCGAGGGGAATTAACTACAACTGTTGTACACTTCCTACAACGGGTTGTTACTCCAAAATCGGAGGTGCCCGGATCGGCTCGGGCCATTAGTATGGATTGTAGGCCGGACTATGGTGAGCATGCTGGTATAGCTTATAGGCCGGGAGGTGCAGTATTGGTCGCGGAAAAGGCGAAATACTGTCCCGGACGCGAGTCTTGAGCCGAATTAACTACACTCGTTGTACACTTCCTACATTCGAGTTGTTACTCCAAAAGTGAAGGTCGTCCGATTGCTTCGGTCACTTAATAGGACCTCTTGTACTTGTAGTAATGCATGCGTTCAGTATAACTTTGCCCTGCCCTGGAGCACTAGTAGGCGAGATACGGAGGCAACAAGATGAATTAACTACACAAAGTGTACACTTGCTACATGTGCGTTGTTACTCCGCACTGAAGGTGGCCGGATCGGGCTGGGGTGCTACTACGGACTGTAGGGCTGGTCGTGCTGAGACGGTCCGTACCGCTTGCAGGCCGAGGGCTGCCGTGCTGGGGCAGGAAAACGCGAAATACCGTCGGAGACGCGGGTCTTGAGGGGAATTAACTACATTCGTTGTACACTTTCTGCATGAGTGCTGTTACTCTGACCCAAGGTGCTCCGAATGCTCTGGACGCTTAAGAGGACTTGGTGCACTGGTGCTGGAGAGTGTTTCGAGTATAGCTTTAGGGTAGCCCGGAGCAGTATCCATCGTGCCATAGCATGAACGAGGTCAACGGGTGTACACTTGCTACCAGAACGAAGGCGGATTGGGTCGGGCTCACCTAGGCGAGTGACGTCGTCCGGACCAAAAGGATGCGGGGCAAAACCACAGCACCCAGGATTCCCGCGTGGTCCCCCACCGTGGTACTAACCGGGCGGCACACTGGTTAACTGCGCAGATCGGACGGGATGCGGTGCTTTCAGTGTCCTATGGCCGTGGATGGGAGGAGCGCGGTCTAAGGGGTGATATGGGCTCGGTGCATGGGGAGGTCGGGAACACCGACCGCGTCTGAAATGGCTCGGGCACTTACAGGGAGCTGTCGAGGTAGTGTGGATGGTCCATTCGAGCATAGGAATGGCCCCCTGGAAGTGAGTATTGGCGGAGATGCGAGGCCAACGAGGCGGATTCACTACAACAGTGCGTGTTTCTCTGGACAAGCACCTCGTCCGAATGCCTTGCTCACTTAATGAGAGCTGTAGACGTAGTGTACACCGTCCATTCGAGTCTAAGTTTGCTGTGGATTGGAGCAGAACTGGGGGAGCTACAGCGGAAACGAGGCGGATGAACTACATTAAGGCTGATTTTACTACATTCGCGTTGCTACTCCTCACACGCACGTCCGCTGCCCTTGGTCACTTAGAGGGAGTTGTGGCCCTATCAGAGCCTGTCCATTTGGGTATAACTTTCCTACCTGCGCCGGCAGTATTGGGCCCGCGAATGGGGCGACAAGATGCATGAACTACACTTGGGTACACTCGCGCTGCTGCTCTGGAACACCAACCACCTCCGATCACCTTGGGTACCTAGATAGAGTTGTGGCCCTGGATCAGGCGGTTTATCCGGATATAACTTTTACACACCCCAGGTCCGTATTCGAGGCGCTATACATGAGACGAGGTGAATTAACTACATTAAGGGCCGTCAACTGCATCCGCGTTGCTACTCCTGACACGCACGTCCACTCGCCTTGGTCACTTAGAAAGAGTTGTGGCCCTACCAAAGGGCCATTCATTCGGGTATAACTTTCCTACCTGCGCCAGCAGTATTGGGCCCGCGAATGGGGCGACGAGGTCGGTTAACTACACTAAGCGGAATTAACTACACTCGCATTGCTACTCTGAAACAT